>JAWNPL010000153.1:9267500-10467500 GCA_035047545.1 Drosophila paranaensis
TTGCAGCAACAACAGTTGCAGTTGTGCAGCTGTGAGCAACTTTTTGATTAACGCTATTATGAGCTGATTGTTCAGTTGACCCAGGTTAATGCTCCAGTGCCTGCCTGCCTGACTGACTGCCCCTCTGTCTGGCTCACTGCCTCGCTGCCTGCCCGGCTGCTTACACAGCCAACTTTGAGTGTCCTTTGGCTGCGACGAGGACCAAATTGCACTCATGTGTGTAATTTATTTTCTCGGCATAAAAACTTCCTAACCGGAAAATGAGCACTCAATTAAGAAAGCCGTTTAATCCATGAAGCTGCTTCAATTGCACACGAGTGCAAAATACCCAAAGTCTCTCTGCAGCTCTCCCTCTCTCTCTCTCTCTCTCTCTCTCGTTCTGTCTTTGTGCAGTCGTAATTGATAGGGCCGGCTCGGTCTTTCGATTTATTTAAAGCACATGCCTGTGATTTCAAATTCCCAACACCAATTATATACGAAATGCCTCAAATTATTTAAATCTTTTAAATACAATTTGGGTCTGAATCTTTTAAATCAAAGAACTCAACTAGGAGAAAACTTTGAAATATTTGCTTTGCCTAACAAAGGCGTAATATGTGTAAAAGAGTGATTATTTTGCATAGCAAAGGCAATAAAGGCGCTCTAGTGGGAATTGCCTGACTAGGAGATACCCTGAACTGTAACAAAAATTGATATAGAGCTATTTTTATGCTAACAATTCTTATTTTTAATGTGTTTAGGGTATAAAAAACATATCTAAGGATATCATGATTTTTTTTAAATTTTATTATTTATTTTATCAGCTAAAAAACTCCTAAAAATATTTTAAGTACATTCCTTTTTGCTGCAACTACTCAGTCGGCTCACTTCAAGCTCTATTTAGCTCCTTCTGCACCAAATACTATCCCATTCATTTATCATCTCTCTTACCACCTGCTCAACACGTTCTCAATACCCTTACAATATGTAAATTTGAGCAAGCATTCGCTAGCTGCTGCTATCGATGATCTTTCGAGCAATATAACTTTCAGTGGGGACTGCTGCACAGTGGTTCGCATTGACTGGAAATTACGTGAACTTCCGCTGCAGCCAATTAGGCGAACAAAACGTTTGGCCAGCGTCTGACACTTCCTGTGCCGCCTGGATGTTGGCCATGAGACGCGACTGCCACAGTTTTTTTTTTTTTTTTTTGCCGGCATTCAGTCGAAAGACGCCTAAAATAGTTTGGCGTCGTTAAGACTGTCTGCAACGTGTCGGCACAGCAAACATAACTGTTAATTGCCATTTCTGTGCTATAAGAAAAGGCAGATAGATATGTAGATATATATGAGTATATGTATGTATATATGTGTCTACATACATGCTTCTCCTTCTGCTACTCATTTTCAGTTTTCGCCGCATGCGCCTCATTACAATTTAATTCACAATGTAATTGCAGTTGGAGCGAGAGAACGAAGAGTCCCGAGTAGAAGTTTTGTGTGTTGTCGACACTTGACACGCGCCTCACATAATTTCCACACACACACACACACACAGACTGAGACGTCTTATGTGGCTCACACATACAATTTTAGTTACTTATAAGCGCTTGCCCCACTCCCGCTTCCTCTCTCACAAGATTTGCATATGCATTTTGGGTAGTCGAAACGCTGTCGAGTCGTCGTCGTCGTCGTCGTCGCCCGTCGTCGTTGATGTCGGAAATGCGACAACTAAAAATATTACGTCTGACATCGGTTCTTTTGCTGTTTATTTCCTCTACTCAGCATTTCGTTACTTCTCTCCTCTTGCAGCCCTCGTTGCCATTTGCATATTACTTTTATTCAAATTATATTAAGTAGGCACAGTCGACAGTTATGGCATGGAGAATCTTGACAAAAGTCAGAATTCATAATTTCTTAAGCGCTGTGCTTTCAACTACTTTGGGATTTCGTAAAGCCAACTCGAGAGTGGGGAGGGGGGATGGCACACTCCATATATGGCATTTTTAGTGCTTACATGTCCTGAATGCCTGATGGCATGTCAAAAGTGAATAGAATATATACCTTTTTGCTGAGCATTCATTATTTTGACTATGCATTTAATCTGGGAAATTTACGTTCTCGTTGACTGGGTTATTGCTGCTCACTTCCACTTACTTTTGACAAATGTTGGAATTGAGAAAGGAAGGCAAAATGTGCTTAAGTCGTGTCAAAAGAGATAATCGTAAGGGAAATCAATGCTACTTTAGCAATAGAAACATTTCACTCTTAACTTTTTAAAGCATTTCGATCTTATTTTCATATAATTCACAAGCTGAGACTCTCAGCAATAGCATAGAAATACTTTTAAAGTTATTTTCTATTTTTAAAAACTTTATTTTAATTATGCAACAATCTTAACTATCGATAAATCTTGCTCAAATTAAAATAAGTGCAACAAATAATATAAATATATTATATTGTCTATCTATATCTAATTACATTTTCTATCTTTTAATGCTTCATCCACATACTTGTCCCTGCCTCATTAGCTCGTTGTCTTCAAATTTAAACTTTGCGCATTATGCAACATTGCAACAGCGCCCCCCAGTCACAGAGCTGCCCTAATCGAAATTGTTAGCATTTTTGGCACGTACCAAAGAAAAAATCAGCATAAAAAGCTCTTAACAAAATGTCTTCAAAATGAAGTAGCCCAAAGAGATTGGACTGCAACAGAGCTGTGGGTGGCTTAGCTTTTCTCTCTCTCTCTCTCTCTCTCTCTCTCTCTCTCTCTCTCTCTCTCTCTGTGTATGGGGTAAATGCATCGCCAAAGTGCCACAAAACGATCAACGCTAACCGCCCACTTGATAGACGTAATTTCGGGACAAGTAAGTAAGCGCCACGTCTCTCGCCCAACTGCTGGCCAAGTGCTGTGCATTTAAATGTTCGTTTTGTTGTTGCCTGCAGAAAGCTTCGCCTAATGACAACCACTTGCGGCTGTCAAATGCAACTCTGGGGCGTGCCACGCAGCGCTGTAATATTTTATGCGTGTGCGGTTGCCGGAGCGGCAGCGGGAGCGGGACCAGGAGTAGGAGCTGTAGGATGTTGCTTGTTGCAGCTGCAAGCTTTTTGTTTTTGCCCAACAATGGCATATGAATGCATTACCAACACTCACACTCACACACACAGCCCTCTTCTCGGCCTCCCAGGCAGCACTTTCATTTTACTTGGTCACAAATGTCCTCGGCATCGTCGTCCTCGTCGTTTTCTTTTGCCTTTTCCGTGGCCCTGGCGACTGCTGCTTCTGCTCATTTGGCAGCGCTGGCGTTGGTGGCGAGGCGCTCTCAGCTATATTCGCTTTCCCATTCTGCTGCTGCCACTCGGCGCATTCATAATTTCCACATTAACCTTATTTTCCAGTTATGCATGAGTGCGAAAAAATTGTCACCAGCCCGAGATGGTTTTTACGACTCGCCTCCTGATGGATTTTAAATGAACTTTAACACATGCCATGTGCCCTCTGACACCATCCAGTCGACCTGCCCCAAAAAAAATGGGCGTTGGCTAAGTAATTGGTTTTGGCCGGGGCAGTCCTGGCAGAGATTACCTTGAGTTGGCGCTGATAAAGAAAAGCAGCAACAGCAAGAGCTAAGCAAATGAGGCTAATCAACAAAGTTCCTTTGGAAACTTGTAAATTCTGGGGCACTGTAATGAGATATTGTGCAAGCAGCGCTGCTGGAGAGAGGGCAGAGACTCATAAGAATCTAGCTTAACCTAAAGCTAAAGATTCTAATAAAAAGCTGTGATCAATTTGTAGCAAGTAGATGAGTTTTAGTTGAAAATTCAAAGAGAGCTGACTTTATAGGAAATGCAACAAATCTTGTATTAGGATTTACATCAAGCTGCTGTGCTTTATAAAAAATATAAAAAAAAAAAACTTGTACCAGAAAACAGCACTTAGCTTTTAGGTATAAGAAACATAATATACAATATGCTATGCTTCGAACAATGAAACTTTGTTTAAGATGGCCTTCCATTCAATCATAATAAATATATACCCTAGGAATTAAGCCAAGCTTACAGTCAACTCAACTAAAAATAAATTCTAGAAATCTATTTTTTAGCAATCTCTGATATAGCTGCAGCTGGCCATTCACAATTAGATAGCGATTTATTGATAATCGCCGAAAGTTATCGAGAACCAGCGGTAATTATTCAAGAGCTATCAGGAGCAGACGATTAATAGTCGAGAGTCTGATGAAATAAAGCGAATAGAGCTGATGCAGTAAGAATCTTGGTACGGTTTCTGTCATAAATAAATAATAAAAGAATCTTACAGAATTTTAAAATTATTAGTTTTCTAATTTTATTTATTTATTTTATTTTTTTTTGTTTTATTTTCTTTTTGTTATTATTTTTTATTTTTTTATTATTATTTTTATGCTTTTTATTATTATTTTTTATTCTATTTATTATTATTTTTTATTCTTTTTTTTATTATTTTTTATTTGTTTTATTATTATTTTTTATTTTTTTTTATTATTTTCTTTTATTTATTTTTTTTTTATTATCATTTATATATAATTTATTCTCTCCACATTTCCCAAATACAGCGCATCTTCACGTACATCATTCTCCACCATTGCCCAAAATTGCCCGGCCAAACAAATACTTTCACCACAAAAGCTTTCCCGCTGCCCGACACCAAATGCTGCCCATTGTCTGGCAAACATTTTCTTATCTAAAAACTAGAGCCTGGCACACATACATCGCAAGGCATTGCATCGCAGCTGACTGAAACTGAAATGCATTTTCGTGCGCTCCCTTTTTTTGTGTTGGCCATTTGTTGTCCCGTTATACATTCATTCATTTCTAGTATCTTTTGCATATTCTTTATGTTCATTTCTTTAGCAGTGACATATTCATTTGAATTACTTCCTGCCAGCAATGAGTGCCACCCCCGAGCAGTGCCCAAAAAAATGAGAGAGAGAGCTCTTTATATATAAATAGAAGCTTGAATCCATTTCGTTTGCTCATTTATAAGCAGCACATGTGCGCCTGATGTGATATGTCTAGAAAGGCTCAGTTGCTATTATCCCCGAGTCAGACCCAAAGTGCAGCAGCAGCGGGCGCTGCCTTGCCTTGCCTTGCCTTGCCATGCCGTGCCCTGCCTCGTGGGCGTGGCACTGTTCACATTTAGTGTGTGCCAAATGCACATTTAATAACGTAATTTCTGAAGCGTGCAAAAGATATTTTTGGAATTTAGTTTCTTTCTTCAGCAACTTTCTGCTTCATCTTGCAGGCTACAAACAAAGTCGTACATATACATATATATTTATATATGTATATAAGAGAGATATATATGTATATATAGAGCTGTGTGAGTGTCGCCTCGACGTGAGGATGTCGCACAACTTTTTAGCCAAATTTGCATATGCAACTGACGATGATGACGTAGCCTGAAGCAGCAGGAATTACCGACTGGATGGCACTAGAAATAGCTGCTGGCACTAGTCCTGCGACTGTCTGACTGCCCGTCTCCCATTCACTAACTCTGTCTACCCGTCTGGGTGTGTGTGTGTGTGTATAAAAAGCTACGCCACTTTTATGCAAATAATGTCTTCCAGGAATTTTTGTTATTTATAGTTAAGATACCAAACGTGTGGATGCCTCATATCTAAAAGTGTGCATTAGTAGCTATGCATGTGGGTGTATGTGTGTCTGTCTGTGCGTGTGTGTGAGTATTTGATAGTGTGCGTTGCACTTCCTAACAAGTTATAGCTTCATTGCTTCAGTCAAGCTTTTCACCTTACTAGTGAGAGGCGATAGCACAAGTTCACCTAAGGTTAGCTTCCGTATCTTGGCATGTATATAGATATAAAATATATACATATTCACATGTTTATGTATCTGTGTTTGTCTCGCAGTCAAATTACATTTTGGAGCACATAAAAATAGCTATTAAAGTTTTTGGCAGTTGATTTTGATATGTGTTGACTCATGCTGCCAGCGCATCCCCACCATCTATATGTTCATAATTTAAATTGACATTTCTATTAGCTTATGGCAATTCCCTTTTTAATACTCAAACAGAGACTACTATATATACATGTATATACAAAAGCTCATCAACTTTGCAACCAAATTAATATACATTTCTGTGTCTCTACTCAATATTGACTTATTTGCCTTGACAATATCCAAATAGTTTTCACAATCTTCTCCATTTCGGGTGTAAATAGCAAGCATATATATAAAGATAGATATATATATATACATTGATTCATTGATTCACTTACCTAATTCCACATATAGTTTTGGTCGTATATTCTCCTGCCAGGCACTTTGATTACCAATCACGAAGAGTGTCAGTAGTAGGAAGACTTGCATCCATCCAGAGTTTGGGGCTAGTGTTTTTGCACTTTGCAGATGCATTTTGTGGCTTTTGTTATTGTTTTGCTGTTTTGTTTTATTAACCGAGTTGTGGAAATTTAACATTTTGTGTTTTGCATAAATTTACTTAATTTTCCTTGCTGTAAATATTTTATTTGTTGCGGTCAGCACGAAAGGTGACTGTGTGCGGGTATGTGTGTTTAGGGTTTGTATGAAATTTATTTTATTTACTGAGTGCGTGTTCATAGGTTTTATATTAAATTGATTTCATTTACTGATTTCGATTTACTCACTATTTAAATACTATTCATATATGGCAAATATAATTTTGTATCTTTATATTTTGCTGTTTTTTTTTTTTTTATTTAACAAATTTCTTAACAAAGTTAATAAAAACTGAGCGTTTTTTATTTATAATCCTTTATATATATTTTATTTACGATTTTGCTTTAATTTTTTCTGGAACAACTGGTTGTAAAGTTTTTAAGTCATTCTGCAAAGAGAAATAGAAGGAAATTTGTTTAATAAATTTTAAACTATATAATGAGATCAATATAGATATTTATTATTGTATTTTATAGACAATATTTAGTACTAAAATATTTTTTAGATTTTTTAGATAAAATATTTCTTATGAAGAAAATAATTTTTTGTAAGTGAACAAAATATATATAGTTGTCTTTTATCTAAAATATTTAGGATATAAATATATTTTTTAGTTATATATACCACTTTTAATAATACATACTTTTTAATTTTTTATAATTTTCTTATATTTATAATATAATATTATAAAATTCGATTTATTATTAAATTATATATAAGCCAAAAATATAAAAATAAATATATAATAAACTTCTGATAGGAATTTCTTATTTAAATTTGCAAAGTTCTTAAATCTCAAACACTTTTATGGTACTTAGAGGATCCAAATATAATTGACTCCAGCTTGGCTTCTGGCGTTTTTCTGTTAAATTTTGCATGCCTACTTTCAGGCACTTAATGCAAAACTAACAATCAGCCAAAGCAACAGCGACTGAATGCGGCAAGTGCTGCTCCAAGTGGACACTCGACTTTAACACTTGCGCCCCACTTGCCAGACCCCAACCACCGACCCTCGCACAAACACACACACACACACGGACGTATTGTTGACATCATAATTAGAACGTAACCGACACACATACATTGAAACGCACGCATTCTCACAGTTGACTTAAAAACAAATTGCGCTGCACTTTTGCGCCGTCCTGCTCAGATTTATGACACCGCATCGCCCCCATTTCCCCTTGTCCATTGCATAGCCTCAACTGCTCCGACACCTTAGACATCCCACAGTTTCAGCACCCCTTTCACGAGTCGCTCATGTGCCACATTTCCACATTTCGTGCTACATTTTAATTCGCTGGTTGCGGGCGAATGTTGAAAAACTCATTAACTGTGCACGCTACTTGGCACCTTTTTTGCAAGTTTTTCATTTCGGCTTACAATTTGTTCTCACTTGCCTCATTCGCTCGCTTTGTGCGCACTCTTTTTTTTCTTTCTTTCTTATTAGACATTATGTGCCCTCTCTTTCTCTCTCTCTCTCTCTCTCTCCCTGTCTCTCTTTCACTCTTTCTTTTAGTCTTGCTCGCATCACAGTTTTGTATTTCAGCTCTTTTTTTCAGCAGGTCGGGCCCCCATTTGTGGGCGAAGGTCGACAACTTATCTGCATGGCAGACAGTTCTAGGCATTCGCACTGCCCCAGCGGGCGTCTATGTGAGGCTGTGCGTGTGTGTGCTTTTGTGGGTGTGCACATACATGATTGCACAATAAGCCGATTTGAGAATGGTCTCCTTCTTAAATCGAGCATAAATATTATGCCAAGCGCACGGAGCAAACGCAAAGTGCAATAAAATTAATTAAAATATAATCAAGAGCCAAACCGCAAGCGACATTAATTAACTTTATGGGAGACTAAAGAAATATGATGTATGGGGCAGAAATATGCATACTAAAAATATAAATTAAAACATAAATAATAAATAATATAGTGAAAATCTTACATAAAATATTAATCTTTTATTTATTATGCCAAATATTTATTAAAAATATTTTATATTAAAAAAAAGGTTTTTTACTATTTTCTCCTGCTTTAAAATTGCTTAAAAATTAATGCAAAATTGCAATAAAATGTGTGAGAAATTTTCTGTAATAAATGGCTCTGTTCTTATGGCCCATAACATTTTGCTTAAAATTGTTATTAATTAAACGCATTTTTTATGCGCTTTATATAAATATATTTTTTCAATTTTTTATTCCCTCCCCTCCTTTTATGTGCAGCGCCACATGCACATTGCCTTTTTCAGCAAAGCTGGAAAAAATCTCTCTCGTAGCTGAAAAAATAACACTCTGGCAAACAATTCGGAGACGACATTAAAAATGGCGAGAGCCAGGCATTTAAAATGCAACTGCAAACAAACATGCAAACCGGATAGAGTGCCGGCAACAACGATGCTGCACTGCACTTTCGGGCTGCACTCGTTGCAATTTGGTTATCGTGTGTGTGAACTTAGGGCCAGTTCAGCAAATGGCAACCCAAAATAAATGCAGCAGGAATATGTCAAGTGCGGTAATGCCAACAACTACAACGAGCCAAACTGGGGCTCAGCTCATTGTGTGTCCTCAGACCGAGTCTGAGCCTGATGCATTGCGCATATTACTCAAAAATAATGAAAAAGAGCAGCAAACGTTGCTGACGGCAGTTTGTGATTTTAGGTTATTCATTTCATTTTTCTTTCGCAACCACAACACACGCACACAGCCGCCCACTGTTAACACTCATCAACGGCGCCATTTGTTTTGCGGCCGCCATTTTGTTGCAGCTGGCAAAATGGCCGCACAGCCGTTACGGCCATTTCGAGAGCTCACTGCAGAAATCAGCTCTTAATACACAAATAAATGCCGCATTTCCATATATGTGCACACTCACATGTACATGTATGTATGTATATGTTTTATATATATATAATGTTCTCTGTTTATATCGTTTGTTCAGTGTCTGTCGGCAAAGCGAAAATATTTATGTTGCAAATCTTTGCGGCTCGACGTTATTTTTATTTTTGTATTTGGTTCTCGTTTCTCGGTGTTTCGTGACTTGTTTGTGTTGTCTGCATATCCTGCAGCGATTTCATTCTTCTTTTTTTCGTCCTGGCTCCTCGCTTTGTTTTGGCTGCAGCAGTCAACGTCGACGAAGAGCGACTCTCATGTGCACATATAGAAAATATATCTCCTTGTAAATGGGATTTGTTGCCTGGGCCGTCGCGTAAACTTCTCATTTATTAGCTTTCGCTTGTGTTTCTGTGTGTGTAAAAATATTTTGCAATTTTTATAAGCACATGTGTGTGTGTGTGTGAGTGTGTGTGTGTGTGGGTTTTCCTGGCACCAGAACAAACAGATTTATTCGTTTAGAAAACTTTGTTTCCTTATCTGTGTTCGTGTCTTTGTTTGTGTTTTATGTCTCATTTTAGGCGGAGCTGAGAGCTGGGTCGTGCACGGGCTCTGGTACTTGAGTAAATAATCATAATGGAATTTTTAAGGCTTATGACAATTTAACATGTAACCTGTGCACATGTGTGCGTCTGTGTGTGTGGGGGTGCAAGTGTGTGTGCGAGTGTATGTTTGAGTCCCGTTTCGCTCGGCTGCCTAAGGGTTAACAATGAGTTATGCGGTTTTATCAAAACATTTCATATGAACTGCAAACCCTAATTGGAATTTATGTACGAAATAAAGTCAACTTCATTTTTTCTTTATCCTAAATTACTAAATGGATAAAATATGCTTTTGAGCTGTTATTGCTTAGCAGTTAAGAAAGGGAAATTGGGGCAAAGACATTAAAGGCATTTACATCAAAACAAATTCAGAAAATTTATATTTTAGAAATGATTTTTGGAGTCAATAAAAATGCATTAAAACTATTTTTTTTAAATAAAAAATAAATAAAAAAATAACAATAAAAAAACGGAAAAATTTATTATTTATTTTTATGATTTTAAGAACAAGGAAAAATGCTTATTGTTTATTTCTTTAGCCAAATAAATTGAAAAATGAAGTATTTAACAAAATTATCTATATTTTTTTCCGATACGATTTCATGAAAAGGTAAAAGAATTTAAACAAAATAAAATTAAAATACAAATACAAGAGTTCACAGAGACAATATATCTCAGTAATTATTTATAGTTCCAGGAATCAAAACTAATCAAATACGCAATTCTCAATTTAAGGCTCACACATTCCACCCAAACCACTTCAGTTTCCAGGGTATCGCCTGGCCAAACAGACAATGCAAATACATGTTAGTTTGGTTTGTTTTCACACGAATTTAAAACTAAAGCAAACCAAGATGTAGCGAGTGGGGTAAACAGATTTCCATTGTGCGAGGAAAGCAATTGCAAAACCATTTCTAGTATCTGACTGCAGGGCGAGCAGCGCTATAGCCATTTGCAGCAGATTCTCGACCACTTAACTGAAGTACTTCTATCCAATTTCGGTTATGCTGTAGTCAGCAGCCAAGGCGAGTTGGTTTTTTGCTGCATGAAACTATAAGTACAAGTGGTACTCGAAGAACTTCTTCTGCCACACACAATCCGTTTTTTTTCTCTCTCTCCTTTTTTTTTGTCGAGGGGAAACAGTTGCTGGCGTCTGTGGTTTGGTCTTCAATTTACATGTTCATAAAGTGTAAATTGGAAATTTGAGCTTTTGTAAGTTGCGCTGCGGAATTATTAATGAATTGAGAATCAGCAACAAACTTTGCCATCCTAACAAGGGCGAGAGCGAGGTCGAGGGCGAGGAACGAGTGGAGAAAAAGCCTAACAAGCAAATGCATAGTGCAAAGTGAAGAAAGAGCAGCAGCAGTTGGCATTGGCGCAGTTGCAATGCGGAAGTTGAAAATTTATTTACATAACCACAAAAGAGAGAAGAAATACAAGTAGCTGGGAACAACATTAACTGAAAACCAGCAACAGCGAGAGGAGTAGTAGTAGTAGTCGCAATGGCAGCAGCCACTGCAAATGGGAATGACAACGAAAGCACAACAATAAATAGCATTATGCTAATCCAGGCCAAACAAAATGGCGAAAGCAAAGAAAAGACCAACCTACCGCATTGGGGCCCCGCCCACCAGCGATAGACTTTGCCGCGTCCTTGTTGCGGGCAGCATTAGCAGCGCGCTGGCTGCCAGGCAGCAGCTGCCACTTGCCACCACAGCCAACAGGAATAATAATTATGAAGAAAAACACCAACAAGCGAGAGTGAGAGCGAGAGAGATGGACGACAAAGCAAACGGCCAACAACGACAACAACAAACGATGCCAAATAAAAATAAATAAAGCCTCAACTAACTAACTATTATTTACTAAAAATAAGTCACAACAAAAAAAGAAATGAAAAAAAAACGAATTTAAGCGAACAAAGCGCAAAGTTTGCTCAGCGCTGAGAACGAAGTGAGAGAGAATTGGGGCCGCTTGAGTTGGGCTTGGGGCAAGGACTGCTGCAGTGCGAACGTGACATGGCATAAGAAATATGTAAATCCCCGAACGTTAGTCAGGTTTAAATCTTAAGCCATCGCTTGGTTGGAGCGTACGCAAATCGAGAGTTGAAAAGTATTGCAGATAAATGAGCCAACTGAATAAATACCAGTTCATTCATTATCTTTTACTCTTTTTCACGGCTTGCTTTTGCTAAAAGAACAAAACGGGAAATTGCAAAGCAGAAAAAATAGTTTACAGAAAAAGCAGCACCAGCCGTAATTAGCCCTTTGTTTAGGCATTTAAGTGCCGTTAAGAGAAAAGTAAGGTGTGTAGGTAAGTCTTCTTTTATAGATCTTTTTATGATCTTTATGGAATTCATTATTGTAAAAATATTATTAATAGCAATTAATTAATTAGTAAAAGAAATATATTTATAATAAATAAATAAATACTATAAATGTAATATAAAATATATTTAATATTTTTAAAAAGTATTTTTTAAAATAGTATTTTTAAAAGATTTTTAATATAAATATTTTGAATAAAAATGTTTTTAAATATATAAAATATGAATACTTTTGAAAATATTTGAAAATATTTTAAAAATATTTTTGTATTTATTTTAATATTTCCTAAAATATTTTAAAAATACCTTTTTTAGTATTAAAAAAATATACCTGTATCGTTTTAATTTTTAGATTTATCTGAATTTTTATCCGTGTTATATATTTAGAAAATTAATTATTTAAAAACAATCTCTCAAAATTTTACCAAAAAAATAATTAAAATTTTTCCGCTTAAAGCATTTGTTTTCACTTCGATTTTTTAAGTGATATAAAATTCTCGTCTCTCAACAAACTTATTTTTTTTCTGTTTGGCTATGAAAATTGTTTGAAGTTAAATGTCTTGTCTTGGCATATGTCTACGCTACGTTCGCACATCGTCGTATGTTTTGGGTGTTTTCGGGACAACGCCCAGGCCACGTCGCTGCTGTGCTGTCGCGCCCGGTCGCCCCCTTGCATATTTAGTACGTGTTATGCCTCATCCAGAGAGCTTAACGCTTAGTCCAAAGTGGCATTTTGATTCCATGATTTATGGGTTGCTGAGAGAAACCCTCGCAGCAGTGGCGCACAGCCTCGACCCCGGCTTTTGTTTGGCTCTTTTGCATTTGATAATCCTTTAAATTTGCGTATGGTCGTCTCCGGGCCCTAAGCGTGACAACTGACGGACATTTGACTTTGTTTAGCCAGCATTAAAAAACTCATAAATTATGTGCCACGCACCCGAAAATTGTAATTATACTGAAACAATTTAAAGTCGACTGTTTGAAGAAAAAATAAACTATGGAAATGAGTTTCTTTCCTCATTAGAATTTAAAGTGGTTGAAAGAGAGTTTTTTTTTGGGTATAAGAATCGAGAAGCTTTCCACTAAATATTTGATCATGAAATCATCTTAGCTTCTCAAGCTCACTTTTGTTTACTGCTTGATGTATTGATTACAAGTTTTATTTCTATTTTATCATAAATTGTGAAGAGTTTTCTTTAGAATTCGGAATCATCTACTTGATATGCAAGCTCTTTGAGCTCTAGAGCTCTAGTCATTGACATAAGACACAATGGCAAAGCCCACGCCTATTCCGGGTTATTCATTTAACCTTTCGTTTACACAAATGCTGCGAGTATCATTTAACAAAGGTTGACAGTTACAAAGCACACGCCGATGCCAGCGATCAATCATTGAAGCTCTGAACCTTATCAGCGAACACGTTACCATTTAGACAAGACTGTCAAATGTGGCCAAGTTATTAATGAGTGACTAAAGATGGCTTAGCTCGGGCTTATTATAATGCAAAGCAGATCGATTTCAAAGCCAAATTAGTTACCACTTAGCCTGCAGACTAACATGAGCTTTAGCAGGAGGAGGTGCGCTGTGGAAAGTGAAACACTCAAAAATGCCACACGCGTTTCGATTCCTTTACGACCCACTATAAATCAGCGGGAAATGGATACTTAGACATGCACGGCTACACACACACACACACACACACACTCATGCATTGCACTATAATACATCAATCAAGCCATCAATTAAATCGAACCCAATCATATTTCAAATCAGGATGAACAGAAGAAGGAAAGCCACGCAGACACTCGCCTCTCTCCAGTCTCAACGACTTCAAGAGCCACAAAAACTGAACAAACAAACTAAACGAGCCGCATAAAAGTAACCAAAGAGCAAACAATTTGTGTGGGTCGTGGACGGGGAGAGAATTTTTGTGACTTTGACTGGGACAACACACTCGCAAGACGTGGCCTAAGTGTACTTGTGTGAGTGTGTGATAGACTGGGTGTGGGGTAGTTAGGTAACATTGTCACATCATAAATGTCACGGACACATTTTGTGCGTTTTAATGCGACCGTAAAAATGTTTTGAAGAGTGTAAACAACAAACAGAACGAAACGAGATCGAAATACACATACGAGCTGAATCTGGAGCATCATAATTTTTGTATTTCTATTTTGAGCTGGGTCAACGCATCCCGAAGATGCTCTGCACGAGGGGGGACAATCGCAGCGTCACGCTGACCATAAAATGACGCATGAGACGTGTGGCACGCAAAAAATATATAAAATAAAGTAGAAAATAAGTGAAGAGTGGCAGGCGAAGGTGTGGATAGAGAGCTGTTAGGTGGGTGTATGGTTGGATGGGTGGGTGTGTGTGTGCCACAGGGTGGCGCAACGCAGTCAACAGCACATAAAGGTCATAAATCACTTAATCACATAATTAGAATGTATAAAAATTGATTTACGAGATTTTCAATGGCCAATGTTATTGTTGTTGTTGCTGCTGCAGTGTCGCGTGTTTACGATTATTTACTTACCTCCGCCTGGCCCAAGCGGCGCACGAACACATGTCCGTGATTGCATAATAGCGGTTGAAATTTTCGGAATGGGCCTGGATAATCCGTGCAAATAATGCAAATTAAATAGGGGGGAGCGTGTGTGTGTGTGTGTGTGTGTGTGTGTATTGAAGTGGGCGTTAAAACAACGGACTATGGAAATTTATGCATCCATATTGACATTTGTAATTAAATTAACGAAGCTGAGCACAAATAACATAAATATTAAAGTCACAAATTCTTCAAGTGGATTCAAATTAAAAATTCAGTGGAATTTCAAATGATTCAAAAACTTTTCATGCAAATATTTGATAAGCAAATATTAATGACAACAAACAATAAATGTTTTATATTTATTAAGGGAATTTTTAATTTAATTAAAAAAGTTGTTTATTTTCTTCAGATTTTTCTTTAAGTTTATTTATATTTTAATTACCTGCTCACTTCACTTTAATAAGTATTTTTTTCTGAGCTCATTTCGAACTCTTAATAGCGACTTATAAAAGTTGTTGTCAATGTGACTTCAAGGTGGAATCTAATTTTATATTTATACCCACAACAAAACTAATTCGATTAGGACAAAAAAGTGAAACAATTAAAAATGCTTTAGCTGGCAGTGCCTGACTTGGAGACACCTTGACCATTCCGTACAGCTGCTCCTAAACTCATTCTAATGTTTTTAACTCATTCGCTTACATATCAAAGCAGTTTAAAGACGAACAGACAACAGACAGCCTCGATCGACTCAGCTCGTCTTGTTGTTCATAAATATATATGCTTTATGGTGTCTGCCACGCCTTCTTCTGCCTGTTACAAATATATTTTATAAACTATTATACCCTGAAGCATATTGGTTCTCAGATAGAGAATAACAAATCTCATTACAATTACAAAAGAAATTTCATAAAAATATAAAATATAATAAAAAAGTCTAATACCAATAGCCCATTACAAGAAGAAAAAAACATTCATAAATATAAATAAAATACTCCAATAGCATACATTGATTCAATCTATCATCGACTTAGCCCCATGTGATCTTCACAATAGAATATCCACTTAATGAAATTAACTACGTCTTACAATTCATACAGAACTGTCAATTGTTTCGCATGTGCTTTGCTTCAATTTGGTAGCTCACTGAATTTGATTATATATTAAGAATAATGAAAATTTTGCACAACCAATCAAATTTATGTGCCCTTAGCTTCGGCTGGCACGTGCTCACATATGTAATTGCCATCCAGCAGCCAGCCAACCAGACGTTGATTCGGAGCGCAAAAACCCAGACTATGAATTCGCACAACTTTGGGCTGTCAAAAGTCAAAGTCAGCCGACGGCGTGTGACAGTTTTTGCCTAAGAGCAGACAACAGACACAAATTGTACGTGAGAGAGTTGCTTGCCACTTCACCCTGCTGCCGACTCTCTGTATCTCTCTCTTTCCCTCTCTCTTTCTCTGCTCAGACCACCCCCCAGAGCAACCCCTGGTCTGTCTTATTGTGTGTCTGCCATCCCTTTATTAACATTGACGTGAGGGCTTAACTAAAAACAGTTACCATTGATATTGTTTTTCTCCTCTTTTTATTTCCAATTTCCTTTTGTATGATGAGAGATCATTTTCGGGTTGGGTCCAGTTGATCACTGGCGTCGGGTCGTTTGTGTCACTGCTGATGTATGGAAATGTTCCTGCTTTGTCCAATTTTCATGAAGCGCATTTTTCTTTAATTTGTTTCCACTTTACCGACGACTCGCAGCCAAAAGGCGAACCCAATCCAAGGCCTGAACCCACGTCTAAGTCACGTACCCATCCAACACGCATGCTGACATTGCCTCGCCTTCAGTTCACCCCTCTCGCAGTTCTGTCTCCCTGTCTCCCCCTCTCCCTCCCTTTTAACACTCTTTTTTTATTGCATCATAAATTTAATATTTTTATGTAATGTTTGTATAACGGTACGCTTTTACTACCCTGCCCTGCCCAGCCCAGTCGCCCGGTTGGCCCAAACGTCCATAGCATGTACGAGATTCGTGCGTCCTGTGTGTCCTTGTGTCAGCGCCGAGCGCCGAGCTCCGAACTCCGAGGAGTCCCAACCCACTTTTGGGTTCCTCTTTGACTTTGTTTGCTGCGCTCACGACGCTGGCAAATTTTTGCTTCTTGGAAGTGTCGCCGCCGCGTGCCAAGGGGATTAGTTTTTTTCCTTCAGCAAAAATCTGGCAGCGCGTGTATATATGCCGCAGAGATGGGCAAAATGTCAACAGCAGCGGGGCGCGGTTTGGCTCGAGGGTTAGCAAAATTTCTGTTGTCATTTCTAGAATGCTTGCGTTTTGGTTTTCTTAGCTGCAGACATTTAAAGCAGACAGCAGCCAAAGCAAGAATCATTTGAGCTATTACCTGACACAAATGCAAAAATGTTGCGGCCTATTAAATATGCAAAGATTCAATACACGTGTGTTCAATCAAGCTGATGCTATTGACAAATTATTTAATTAATAACTTAATTGATTGATTGAAAAATTGGAAAGTACAGTTTAATACAATTGAACTGCCTGAACTTGTGTAGTGGAAGCAAAGACGTCTTAGGCTAGAACTTATCTGAGCCTTATGGATGAAGAATACAGCTCTGAGTTTAACTTTTGCATATTTATATTGTTTTTAAGAGGTAACATGAATTTAACTTGAAAGATCAAACAGAAAACTTAATTTAAAATCATAAAATAAATCAAATAATTTAAGCATATAATATAAAGTTAATAAATATATTATGTAAATAATAATATAATTCAAATATATAAGTTTAAATTAATGAAAATGTATAAAAAACCATATTTCAGTACTCAGAATACACTCTGCTCTTACCCTCACTCTCCCATTAAATGATATCATATTCTAATTAGTATTCTAATTTTGCTCTTACCCAAAACACTCTCAATTATTCTCACATAACTGATTAGATTGAGTTTTACCTGCAAAGACAAAGGAGAAAGGAAAAATGGAATAAATAACGATCAAACAGAAAAGTTTTCCTATTTCGTTTATATAAATAGAAAATTGAAGCCCGCCTCGCCAGCCAGCTGCCTCGCTCAACGTCTGTTTACAAATTCAATGCGACAGCAGCTATTTAATTTGATTTCGAATACTTTAAAGCCTACTCGTATTGCAATTTGGCTAATGGCTCACGCAGAACCTTTAAAAAGAAATTACCCATCATATTTACTTAGGATCTAAGGGTAACCAAATCCACTCACACACACAGAGAGAGAGAGAGAGACACACACAAAGCACCGCCACCGACACAACTTGCATACGAAATTACAAATTCCCACGGCAAATCCATCAGAAGATAGCGTGGTAAATGGTAAATGTTTCTAGCAGTCGCTAACACACTCATCAATGCTGGCTGAGCTGCCGCCTGGCACTGTCTGAAGCATTCGTAACCGAACCTAACTCAACTCCCTGCCATTAGCGATAAAAAATTGATTCCCAGTCCAAGCAGCGGGGCAACCAAGTGCGAGCAGATCAATAAATCACGTGCCACTGCCAAAGAGTTCAATAAAAAAAAACTGAGTTACCAAAAACAAATGTAGGCGGTTGACAAGTGGGCGTAGTCGACTTAATGATACCCTTGAGTGGATGTGCAAGGCTGTGGATGTATTCGAAGTGTCTCAAATTGTGCTTAAGATGAAAGAGAAACTGAGAATAAATGTAAACTATTTTTGATTGATTTTTTGAAGATTTTTTTAGAGTCATTAAGAGTTATCTTTAAGTTTCGGAATTATATGAGAATTCTTTTGATTGAAGATTTTATTCGCAGAAAATATTTACTTCAAGGACTCAACTGATTTTAGTTGAGTTAACCGACTTCAAGCCATTTTCCATTCTATTAGCCTTAGTAATAGATGACTTCCTTTCTCCTCTGCCAAACACGCATACCCTACACAAACCCATTCAAGCTCTACAGGGTATACAAAAAGCAATAAAAAGAAGAAGCTAAAAGCCGCCTGCCTAAATGTTCAGTCTAATAGCAGCGCATTGCAGATATTCAATATTGAAAATAATAAAACAGATAGATATATCTACGTATAGAATATATATTAAAGAATTTCAATAAACAATTCATTTAAATGCGTGCAAACAAAGCAGAGAATAAATGTGCGTTATCTGTGGAGTAGATGACAACGTCAATGCCAAATGGAACTCAGTTTCCAAATCGAAGCGAACAATGGACAATGGCCTGCAAACCGGTTTCAAATGGCAGGGGAGGACGGAACGGCGCTGGGTTGGGCAGGGCGAATGCAGCTTATCAGCGGCGTCCGTCCGTGTAGAACGCTGACCGCGCGTGTGCTTGGGCGGGCAACAAAAGCCTCTTAGTATGCAAATCGAGAGTCGGCCAGTCGTTAAGTGAATCATGTGCATGATGCAGAGGGAGAGAGACCAACCGCCGACGCATCTCAAGATGCAACCGAGGCAACTGGCGCTGGCCGAGCTACCGATAATTTATGCTGTAATAATTAAGCACCAGCCAGCAGACCAAACCAAGCCAAACCCCAGCCAAACCAAACTGACAGGCAAATGTCGCTGGGGAACGGAAATGCGGCCAGTCGCCAGAGAGAGAGAGAGAGAGAGAGAGAGAGAGAGAGAGAGAGAGAGAGAGAGAGAGTCGGGAACACACATAAATGACGCATGCACACACTCACACATATATATGACAATTTACGGGCTGGAAGACGGCATGCGGTGCAGCACCGAAGGGAGCTGAGGGCACATCACTCGACCACAATGACAGCACAGACTTGAAATTGGCAAGCAGTTTGCCGAACGGGTCGACATTTGTAACCAGTACGGAACCGCATACCCATAGCAGTGGATGTGGCACGATTTTAAGTGTTTCTCGGCTTCGATTTGAAATTGACTCGCAAGTGGAATAGTTAATTAACCCAAAAAGCACAAACCCAAACAGCATTATGCAATTAAACATAAGCATGAGATCAAGCATGATTCTTAAGTCAAATATAACTATACATATCTATATGTCTACATATATCCATAACTATCCATTCAACAGATCTTAACTAAGCCCAAATAGCAAAATTCTATGAAAATGTTAAGCCTTTCCCATGAAACTGTTAACTCTCTTTCTCTCTCTCTCTCTCTCGCTCTCTTTCTCTCTATCTCTCTCTCGTCTAAATGGCATTTCAGATTAAATACCCACATATGAGCAATTAGGCAACAAAATACGAATATTGTTTGCCGAAAAAGCCAAACAATTTGTGGACTGCCAAGTTGCAGCTGATGGAAAATTTGTTGGGCGAAAAAAGTTTTGTATCCCAATCCCAACCCGTCGCGTTGACAGCTGAACCAGGCTGACTGATGATGTACCGAATCAAAGACTTGCCAGTTGCCACTGTGTGCGAGTGAAGAGTTTGCGCTGAAAAGTCGACTGGACTTGGAATGTACTTAGTAGTTACAGTTGTAATTGAAATTTAGCAACAAAACATTGGATGTAGCTGGAATTGAATTGAGTTGAGTGACTGCGTCAGTCGCTCTGCTCCAGTCTTTGATTGATGAAGACATTTTCCGCTCACAAATTTCGCACCGCCCACGCGCTGAGGCAACTGGACACTAGAGTTCATTGCGGCTGACCATGTGTCTCTACCCCAATGGAGTTGTCAACTCAGTTGTGCCCCACAAGCACAACAACAACAAGAGCAACAACAGCAAATGGCTGCTGTCCACAGCTCATTACGGTGCGGACTCCGGCCGCAGTTCAAATGAATTTAATTGAAATTTCAAACTTGTCAAGAGTAGCCGCTGTGCCATCCGCAGCGAAATGAGACAAAACGAAGACGCATGGCTCGGCAGCCGGGCGGTAGCTGGGCGGCACCCGGGGTGGGTGCTTGGACCAGAGACCAGACTCTTGGCTATCTCGTACAAGTCAAGTGCTGTGGAAATGTGGAAAATGGACTAAATAAGTTTCTGTCCGGCATTGCACTTTTGACGTTGCAACATCTGGAAAAGCATCGAGCTACGTCGTCGCCGTCGTCCGAGGGCCGCAAAAACAGAAGTGTCATCCAATCGTACGTAACTTTTTAAAAGAAAACTTTTCGCAACTCCTCCACACAAAATTTTCGGACTTCGTATATTCCATTTTGAGTTATTTAATGCGGGCCAAATGCATTTCACTCACTTTGCCCAAAGTCTGGCCAAAATGAGACAAACAAGAAAGAAGTCAAACTAAGTCTCCAACAGTTGCGCCAGAGTGTGGGCGAGTCAAGTGCCTGGCGTGGCTTTAAGCACTGAAACGACGACTAAGTATAGAAAGAGCAGGGAAATGCTATAAATAAACTGAGTCTGAGGCAATGATAAAAGAGAGATGTTTCTAAGGAAGCTGAAAATAATTATTTAAAAATTATGCTTCGTAAAGAGACTTTAAATATTCTATAAAACTATAGAGAAATATTTTTGCTGTAAAAGAAAAGGCACACAGGAAAGCACACAATAACATTGATAAAAGAAAAAGAGATTAGAGAACTCCAAAGAAAGGAAAAATACAAAATAAAAGAAATGTCAGTAAGCCGCAACAAAAAGTGGAGAATAAACAAAATATAATCTTTACCACAAGGGAGAGTCAGGGCAAGAGAATGTGTGAGTGATAAGAGAACGAATTAAAAACGATAAGTAGGAGAAAGGAATGAGCGAAATGATTAAGGATTATAGATTAAAGTGCATTGAGCATAAGCTGAGATTGAGATATATGAATTCTTGAGCGAGATGATGAATGACAGATAATTGATACAAGACAAGATATGGGAAATTTAATTATAATAATTTTTAAAAACTGCAAATTGATTAACCTTTGCTGACTAGACTGATGTTCATAATGTAAAGTATGTTAATTGTATGTATAGTTGTGTCTGTAGAATAATTTCTTATGTCAAGTGTTATCGATGAACTCTGCAATGTTAGTCTTGAAGCTAAAGAATTATCGCTATAGGTTAAAGTTAGAACTTTTTCATTAAAGATCATAGAGAAGGTGGGATATTAAGACGTTGATATTGATTATCTAATCAGAGACTTATAATATATAAAAAATTTATTAAATATATTAGCTTTGCTTGGACAAGCCCAAGTTTCCCTGTGGTAAGCCAGCTTATATGATAACTTGACAAGTGTGTCTAAGAAAATTGGCAAAACAATTTATTTTTATTAGTTTTGCTGGCTGCCTGGCTGTCTGGCTGCAGCAGGCGCACACAATTTGCTCGCATGTGCCACACACATTGATCTATTGCCCATTAGGCGGAAATTCGGAGTCGGGAAACGCAACATCTGGAAGCATTTAAGTGTTAATTTTGTACAAAATGCTGCTCCATTAGCCCACCACAGCCCGGCAGAGTGATGAAAAGCTGAAATTTGGCCATGTTGGCGTCGCTTCCAACAAAAATCATTTACATTTTCAATTTGCATTTGAATTCGTACGTTCTTCCTTTACCATTGACATTTGTGCTCAGACTTGAACTCAATTACGAGACAATTACTCGTCCTGCTACCGTTTGGGTGCCACTCTATAGCCCCGGGCTTGCATATGGGTTAAATGCGCTTTGGCATTGCCGCAAGCTAAGCAAATGCTACGCAATTTTTGGCCAAGTTGATCCATTTCTGACAGCTGTCGCTGTTTCTCAATTCCGCGCCTCATCGACGAGTGCACTTTATGAAATATGTAATACCTTCCACACATTTTCGGGGGTTGTTCAAGCTACACTATGCACACAATACAACTTCTCTGCTTCTTCTTCCTTTTTTTGGGGTTGCACCCTTTCGAGACTTGTGCGATGTTAATGATGCTTCGCCGACAAATGCAAAACACAACTCGCTTCACTCTGAAGGGCACTACATCAGTTCCATTCAACCATTTGCCGTTGATCTTTTTCAGACAAATGCCCTTCAACGATTTTAATGAATTCGAGAAGTAACCAACCAGACGTTCAACTCTGATTTGGTTTCCGAAAGAAAAAACAATATGAGAAGTGCTTAAAATAATTACTTTTTTTTAATATTTGATATTCGAATTTTTAATATATTAAATGGCAGATGATGCAAGTATTTTTAAGTAATATTAATTTTTTTATTATTAGTTTTTTATAATTTATAAATTATATTTTTTATATATTTTTTTTTCTTTACATTTTTTTTACTTTTTATACTATTTATTTTTTATTTTTTATACTTTTTATTTTTTTCTTTTTTATATTTTGTTTTTTTTTTTCTTATATTTTTTATATTTTGCATTTTTTATATTTTAAATTTGTTATATTTTCCATATTTTGTATTATTTTTTATTATTTTTATTCTCATTAAGAATTCCTAACACAAATTTAAAATTAAAAAATAAAAGATATTTTGAAACTCTCTTTAAATATCAAACACAGACAACAGTTTTTTTTTTTTTTTTGCCAATGGAACAATGATTTTAATATTTTTTTAACATCGTCAATCAACAATAGAAGCTCACTCAGTCATTATACAAGAGCAGCAATACTACAAAAAAAAAAAAATAAATAAAGAATAAAACGACAAAAAAAGTGTAGAACCTAAAAAAATATGGTGAAATCCAATTAAAATGTCCACTTAATCTAAAATCGTTGAAATCATGTGCGCTCTGACTGTGTAATTAAAATATTAATTAAATTATAATTAAAGTTTTGAAGCAGTCGCAGGAAGTTGCATATTGTTCAGGGCCCACAAAGCCGCCTGTGCAGTTAATTGCGCAACGAGCAGCAGCAACAACAACGACAACGACAGGATAACAAAAAACAGGATTAACAAAAACACTTTTGTAAAACCTATTAAACAAATGCATTTATTTATAAAGTACTTACAACCGAAACAAACAAACAAAAAATAACCCAAGATAACAAGTCGAGCATTAAAAGCAACCAAATTAAATATTTATACGCATTGAATTGCTAATTAAACACGAAATACACAAACTAGGCGGTAAATTAAAATGATAAATTACATAAAAGCGGCCAGAAAATCATCAGCAACCACGCCCCCACCCAAAAAAACGCCTCAGCCAGCAGGTGTATCTCTCTCTGTGTGTGTGTGTGTGTGTGTGTGTGTGTGTGTGTAGGGCTGTTATATAATGCCACAGCCACAGTGAAACCACAGTAAGTTGAAATTGCAATTGCAATTTGGCCATGCATTTGTAATTTGATTTCATTTTATTTGTACACCCTAATGGAATTTGATTTTGTTGCAAATGCTGTATGTAGATAAATACATTTATATATATAAATAAATATATATTTATTTTTAATTGCTTGAATTGATTAAAAATTTATTTATTTGTGTAGCTAGCACAAATTAAAAGCATAAATTTAAATACTTTGTTTGAATTAATTTTTAAAATATCTTTTAGTTGAATATGTGTTCAAAAAGCACACAAAAAAGTAGATAATTCTAATATATTTTTATAGAAAATATTATTTATATTTATTTTAATTTTGCATATTTTGTAAAACTCAATTTTAAACTGGTTTAAAGTGTTTTTTAGCTTAGAAATTTTATCCAAGTGTATACTTTCTTTATATTCCGGGAATATATGTATATATTCCCATAAATCTTGCCATATTTGTTTTTAATTGCAAATCGAAGTGCTTAAATAAAGAGCTGCTGAGTGAAGAGCTAAAGAGCAAATGCTTTCAAGCTCGGCATTGTTCAAAAACTTTTAGTTTTCTAAAACTTTACTACAGTTTGGCTTTTTGCTTTTGACTTATTTTTCGCATTATTTACTTAAAACCAAAATTATATTGCAAAATGTAATCAAATTCTGAACTCAGATTGATATGGCTTAAAAATAAAGTAAACAAGTAAGAAAACTCTAGTCGAGACCGCTCGACTAGGGTATACCCTGAACCCTGCGAAGAACCGCAATTCCAAGCAATCTCCGTTTCTTTAATATACATAAGTATATATATGTTCATTACAAACAGAACATACACACGAACATACACAGGCGCACACACACATAAGCGCCAGTCGTTGCGTCAGCTGTTCTTTGGCTGCTGTTTGCATGCCAATGACATGGGAAATTAAATGTTTAATAACTTTTTTTCTAGAGTAACGATTTTGATCAAACTTATTGGGCGTGATCATGTCA
Source organism: Drosophila paranaensis (assembly GCA_035047545.1). Lineage (NCBI taxonomy): Eukaryota > Metazoa > Arthropoda > Insecta > Diptera > Drosophilidae > Drosophila > Drosophila paranaensis. Next base: position 9,292,416 of record JAWNPL010000153.1, read on the forward strand.
TCCATATGTATGTATGTGCCAAAGCACAAGTCTCTAGTATTTGATATACGGGAGTTACAAATTTGAGGCGAAGGGGGCGTGGCATCCAAAATTTAACAAAAACCGAAATTGCGTAAGGCTTACATAACACTAAATGCAAAATTTGAAGACTCCAGCTAGAAAGATGAATTAGATAGAATTTTATAGCCTAACTTAGATTTGCGTTTTTAATCGATAACAAAAAACGATAACAGTTATCGAATTTCTGAAACAAACTCGATCTTTTCGTGATATACAGGAACCTACATAAAAAATTTCAAGTCTCTAGCTATTGTAGGTTCTGAGAACGACGCGTTCATACATACGGACAGACGGACAGACGGACGGACAGACGGACAGACGGACAGACGGACATGGCTATATCAACTCGGCTTGTCATCCTGATCAAGAATATATATACTTTATGGGGTCTGCCACGCCTCCTTCTGCCTGTTACATACATACGCCCTCCAACAAAAACATTATACCCTGATTTCCCATTTTCAATGGGTTCAGGGTATAATAAAAAAAGATTTTCATTCAGCGTCAAAATGTGGATTTTATATTAAATGCTAAAAAAAAAGAGAAAAAAAATATATATATATATATTGTGCACATTTAGGGCAAATGATTTCAACACGAACAATTTAGATTTCATACAATATTTTGTGCACGTATAAATTTTGCATGCTATGAATTTCACTAAAGCGAAAGAAATGAATAGAAAAAGCCAGAACAGAAATCCGCGCAAATGAAAAGCAGTTAATAATTTGAATGGCAGCGCGGAAAAAGCGGATATAAATATATAAATATATTTATATACATAAATATATACAAATATATATAAATATATGTATATACATATATTGCGATCCATTAAAACCAGAGGAACACAAATTTCCAGCAATTAAAATTTCAATGTTTGCTCATACATTTGTCTTCTTTTCATACTCGCTCACCAAGTGGAATAAGTATATTTGTTTAGTGAAATATTTGGCATGTTGTTCGTTCTTCTACCTGACCGCCCGTTCAACCTTCTATGAAGCTGAATCTAGATAGTTTCTACTACAGACCAGAGATGATTAAATTGATTTGAAGGATTGGATCGTACACGAGTATTATGCAGTCAGCAGCGCTCAACTTTTGTAGTTCTTTCTCCTTTTTTAAAGCACTCTATTTTCTCTAGTTGTTATTTTAGCTGGAGTATATATACAAAAAATACTTTTTTTTTCTCATTCATTTATTGATATTATAAATTAAATTTTTTTACGAATTATGCACACACAGACAGACTCGCATTTTTTTTGTTTAGTAACCGGACATTGAAATGGTTCGCAATTTTTACGATATAATCGCATCAGGCATGTAAAATTTATTTTCGCTCGAATTAAACCAGTGCAAATAGAACGAAGCAAATGCTGCATTTTAATGGCTTAACAAAAGAATTTTTTGTACGAAATTATTCTTTTATATTGCGTTGCGGAATGGCATAAAAATCTCTATATGAATTCCATAAATGAATTCCATTCAAAATAAAAAAATTATATTAATAAAGCAATTTTCTACAAATTCGCAGACTTTTAATTTATGCACTTAGTTTTTCTTGTGTTATTAATCAATAGCCAATAAAAACGCCTGTGTTCAGATTCTGATAAGGAAAAATATGTGAATAATAAATTTAAATGGAGTCAAAAACATTTTGACAAATGAAAACGTATGATAATTAATGTGAATAATAATTTAATATAATTTTCATAATTTGTAATATACTTAGACATACTTACAATTAATAATTTGATAATAAATCAATTGATTAATCTATTAGAAAACTATTTAAAAATTTATTTACACTCTTAGCCTCCATTTGGACACATAATGTGTTATCCAACAGACTGTAAGCCCGAGTATTGTCCAATTCTACGTACCCTCGCCCATTGAACATATGTTAAACTCCACCTACACACACCTTAGACACACCCACACCCACCCATGATATAGCACATGATACTAAAGTGTTTATTGTTCCATTTGAACAGACATCCACAATTTGTTTTGTACTTTTTCCAGCGAATCAATGTGGCTTATGTTGCTCGGCTCGGCGGACGAACTGTCAGGGCCGTAAGCCTCTTGGCCACTTGCGTGCGATTTAATGGTTTCTCGCCACGCAAGGACAAGCAACTTTTTCGCCTAATTGTTTATGGCATAATAAACTGGATGGAAAAGTTGCCCAAATAGAAATTGGGCATTCAGAAAAGTTCGTGTGCCCACGAGGTTTACGATATGCCCCCAAAGGTCATTTTTGGTATAGTAAAATATACTAAATGAAATACAAAATAAACAGCAAATAAATATTGTAATATTTTTGAAATGAATACAAATGACTTTAATGAACTTATCAGGCTCCAGCAGTGGCAGCAGTCGAGGCTTATAAATATCTAATAATTATCTTATAAATTTCTAATATATACTTATTTTTGTTAGCTAATTATATTTCAGTTCTCTTCAAGGTACTCCACTCTCCCTGTCTTCTTTTTGATACTCCAGGCACGCGCTGCCATACAAAAATGTCCACAATTCAAGGTCTTGCCTTTAATTTCGATTCGCTGCCTAATCTGGCTGGCTGGCTGGCTGCCTGGGTGTGGCCGACCAGAGTGTCAATGATAGCCTCATTAAATCAATCATTTTTGGGCAGTCAGCCACTTGCAACTTAATTTGGTCAACAACAATACACACAGATATACATATATATTTATATATATAAATATATATATTTCTGTATCGCCTGCCCGTTGGCCATTTTGCCAAGTCCTCTTTTGTTATTTATTTTTGGCATTTGCCTTGCGCTGACATGTAAAAATGATTATAATTAAACTAATGAAGGCGCCGCCACCTGCCACACACAAGTTGTTCAGGTAAATGTTTGACTACAATCGTTGATCAATACTTTTCTCCCATATCTGGATTTGTTTTTATTTAGATTGCTAAGCAAATAGTTATTTGAAAATGAATGAAGAACGTATTTATATCATATGAAAATATATGAGAACTTACAGTAAACCCAAATAAAAAGCTCTTAAATATTGTACAACGACAAGAGCCCAGCCAAATGGAATAAATTCCAAGATTGAAAGCCAATTTGATATGCTGCACCTTAGCAGATGCATCCAACAATGAGCACACCCATTTCGGTAATTGAAATAAGAAGCAAAAAAAAGAGAAACGGAAACATTTAAGGCACATAAATTGTGTAAAACTAGTGCCCGAACGTGGCGCTATCTGTGCCGACTGCAGAGAGCCGTGCAACTGCATAAGCAAATAACAATAATATTTTAGAACGGTGGGACAGTCGGAGTCGAGGCCTCGTGTATCTTGATTAAAAACGCCCACGAGAGCGGACAGGGCAGACGGACACTAAATCCAATCGATTCTTTTTCATTGCTCTGGCTGCTGCTGCCTATAAATTTTAGTCCCAAATAACTGTACTGCGTATTAGTGGGGATTATAAGAAGAGCAACAACAACAACGTGGAGTGTATCTAGCTAGACAGGCCTGAAACGAAATACCTACTAATAGCATGCAAAATAATTCATGAATTTATTGAAATTTATAATGCAAAAGCATGCATAGAAATTGTCTGAGGCAAGCTGTAGCTCATCGATGCAGGTTGGCTGTCTTTGCACCTCAAATACCCTGTAAAAAATGGAAGATTAAATGGTATTGTACCTGGTGTAAACAGAGCGTGATTTAGCTCAGTTAGACCAACAGAAATAAATGCTAATAATACAGGGTATCTCTTAGTTCAGCACACCTGCACTACTCTCTCATATATTTTCGACTTCTCGTTCAACTTTGGCTCCTTCGGCTGCCTAGGCTGGTCGCAAAGGCTGCAGCCAAGTGGCTAACAAACGTTTGCCCAACGACTTTTTGCCAAGATGAAATCGTAGAAATTGAATTGAAGTAAATTGTGTCGACTGAGATGGTGGAGGCATGGGGGAGTGCCTGGTGGCTGGCAAATGGCAAACGATATGCGTATCAATAGAAAAACAGAGCATCGCCCGACAACTTATACAAATAGCACATAAAAACTAAGACCCGCTCGAGTCCCGGGCCAAAGCCAGTCTAGGCATGTGCATATACACATACATACATACATACATATATCTTGAGTAGTGATAACTTCTTTCACGACTTTTGCCTCCTACTGGGCACCCGCACACACACACACACACACACACACACACACCCGCACACACACACACACACAGACTACAGACTAAGGCACAAGTTTAATGTAACTTTTCATTCAGTTGCTGTTGCTGCAGCGCTTTTCCTCGCTTTTCATTCTTTGCTTCTCTCTTTCGGTCTCCTCTATTTGTATATCTTAAACGCGTTTCGCTGTATCTACTTAAGGCAGCTTAAATATTTGTGTAACATAATACAAAACATACGGGCTTCTTTGGTTATACTTAGATACATAGCTTAGATACTCGCACTTGGCCATAGCCAAGGCCCAGACGCCGTCGTAGGAGAAGTAGCTGCCAGTCGCTGCCTTGCAGTAGACAACATTCGTTGCTTTTACCGTTCACAGTTAGCATGTTTTTGGCAACGACTTGCCTTGGATAATGCCATGGCACAATGCACATTGGATTGCCCCGAGCCAGTCATACGTTGGGCAATTATCAAAAAATAAGAAAAAAGAAAAGCACAGATAATAATAAGAAGGAAACCAGCAGCATGACAAACAAGAGTTAATCACAAAATTAAGCAGCGACTGACTAACTCACTGACTCAGTAGCTCAGGCTGATCAGCCCCAGAGATGATAATGGGCTTCTCGTTTAGCATTTTCTTTAAAAGGAGTCAGCATGACGATTCCCGTTTTTCAAAAGTATGTTTGCTTTGCTATTAAGGAGAAGGCATAGCAGCTGCTAACAATTCTTAACATTTCTTTAACATTTCTATTAACATTTCTCACATAACATAACTTACTACAGCATGATAACCTGTTGTGTTTCTAGAGTAGTTTACATAAAAGAAGGAGTCCTTCGCCAAACATTACTTAACATTGCTGTTAACATTTCTCCCATAACATTTCTTACTAGTCTAGATAATCTGTTAGGTTTCGAGAATCGTTAAAAGTTTTTCAAATGGAATGGGGTTTAACATTTCTATAAGACGTTTCAATAATCTGCTATCAACATATGTTAATCTTAACGTTTCTTATCATTTTGTTTAACATTTCTCTTATATCTGTTAGGTTTCGAGAATCCTTAACATTTCCTACTAGTCTAGATAATCTGTTAGGTTTCGAGAATCCTTAAGGGTTTTTGTAAATGGAGTTAGAATGCGGTTTAACATTTCTATAAGAAGTTTCTATAATCTCTTATATCTGTTAGGTTTCGAGAATCCTTAAAAGTTTTTCAAATGGAGTTAGAAAGCGGAGAGAAAGAGGTTTTTATAATCTGCCTACGGACGTATGTTAACCATTTCTTAACATTTTTTATAATATTTCTCATATAACATTAAGTGCATTTCATCTGCCATTTTTCTAGTATTATTCAAAGTAAATAAAGCAACCTCAAAATGTTTCATGAATAATCAATGTGAGAATCGCAGAGAACAGCTTATGCTTTAAGTTGAATACGAGTTGCATGAATTGTTCCTAATCATGTGTAAACAGACTTAAGTGCATTTGATCAACGAAGCCTCATTAATTGGACAAAGAGCGGGACGCAAGTGTGAGTGCGTGTGTGTGGCATGTGTGTGGGTATATGTATCTGCGTGTGTCCACTGCGTTGCCAGATATATTCAGGATATTGGAATTTCAAATGTGACGCTGGACGTGATGTTTTCTGCTGCTGACGTCCTGCTGATTGTGTACGTTGCCTGGGCTTGCTTTGGTTTCTGTCATTGCTTTATTTCTGTTTTCATTCTTCTGCGTTCTGAATTTCTTTTCGTCAAACGCTAATGCATTGTACAACAACACAAAGAGCATGATGGTAAGAGGCAATCTTTATTTGCGGCACGTTGTGTCCTCATCGAAAAAAACAAAGCAGAAAACACGCGCCGATACGAGATGGCGATGCAGATAGAGAGCCAGCAAGAGGCAAAGCATAGTTGGGTAATGGCTCTGAAAGTCGTCGTCGATATTTGCCTAGTGTCACACGATACGCACGACGGCATTTGCCTCATTAGAGTGGACGCTCGTTGCGCCTAGAGTCGACTAGTTTACCAAAATAGCAAAATGCATTTCGCAGACATCGACAACGACTCGTATCTAGCGGCTTGCCGCACACACATCTGCTATCGGAGCAGTGCGTAAACAAACCCAACAACATGCTGCCCGCACATTGCGGCCACAGTGGGTAACAAAAGCAAACGCCGCCTGCGATGTCATTAAGAGATGCAGATACAACTTGACGCCGACCCGGGCCAAGTGCGTATTCGTATCTGTATCTCAAGCAGGGAAAACAACGATATTTTTTCAGATTGTCGAGCAACCTGCTGCCTCGCTTATCTCTTATCTATTATGCATGTGATTTTGATTGGTTTTATGTCTAAATTATTTAACTGATTTCACAGTTGATCGCTTCGCTATGCAAATGCATTTTAGATACCGACCAGGGGCGGGCGGCAACTCGACTCGTCTGACAGGCACTACCGCCTGTCAACATTTTTGTTGTTTTTTAATCTTTGAATGGAAAACGTCGCATCATCCGACTGGCATTTCAGTTGTAGCTCTTCTGATAGACATTTTATATACATATACATATATGTTCATTGTTATGATAATTTAATCGGGCCTTTAGTTATAAAGGAAATCATAAAAGACGAATTTCGACAACTTTTCTACTTCAATAATCATTTAATTTTGTCTAAATTAAATATATAAATACATATAATAATTCAAGATAAGATAAGATAATATAAGAGGGGAAATATAATTTTAATGCCATGTATGAGTCAAGATCTCTGACCATGAAGTATATATAGAAATTTATACATAAAATCTTCGACTAGAAAGTTTCTACTAGAAACGAATGATAAATCAGAAAGCTTTTTTATGTAATAAATTATGAAATAATATTTGTAATACTTTAGATAACTATTTTACATATATAATATATATTGTTAATTTATATTTTTTAGATAAATATTTTAAATTTATGGCATATGTAATATTAATTACATATTTTATATTTATTATATAGTTCGTAGCTGATTTTTTAATACTTCATATTTTTTCATATATGTATTATTAATGTATTTATTGAACATTTTAATTTTTATTTTTTTATAGGTATTTTTTTTTATTTATTTAAATTTTCAGATTGATTTATAAAATAAGATATTTTGATAATTAAATATTTTATTTTTATTATAAATTTATCTGATTTTGTTTGTTTTCACATTTAATAATTATTATTTATTAATTTATAATTAAAATAATTGTTATTTCCCAGCAGAATGTTAAATAACATATTTCAAGGCTTATGCTATGTTAAGTTATGCTATGTTAAGTTATGCTATGGTTATGTTATCTCTGTTATGATCAGCACTATCCCAGTATATTCGGTATTTTCAGTATATTCAGTATTCAACTTACCTTTTTCAAGTGTCCATCAATTTTGTTGAGAAATTCGCAGATTGTTTTTTGTTCTCTGAGAATCGAAACTGAAGAAGTTTCAGCTGCTAGGCGCTTCCAGCCTTCTCTTCTTCTTGTTGCTGTTGAACGGCTTGTTGCTGTTGTAGTTGTAGTTGTTGTTGGAGTTGGGGAGACGATTGCTTGGGCAGTTGAGATTCAAATTGTTGAACATTTGCCATATCGAATTGGGATATCGATAAATGTTTTTATGATTGCCTTTGCTCTTGCTCTTGCTCTTGCTTTTGCTTGTGCTTTTGCTTCTCGCCGATCGCTTGTCGTAGTTAGTTAACAAATTATAGACACTTACACGAGACAACACCGAAGAACACAAATGATTTATATTTTTACTTTATACACAACAACAACAACAACAATGATGATGATGATGATGATGATGAATAATGACGACAAATATTGTACATATGTACAGAGCAGTATAAAATATACACAAGCACACACACACACGTAGATTGACGATAGAGATAGACGAGGAGGGGTTTACGTACGGGATAGACGACGAACCGAACTAATTAAATAAGTAACACGCGACGCGAAAAGTATGCAACACTTATATTTGGTCAACACAATAGCCTCATGACGTTTTCTTAGTTTCTTATTTATTTCTTTTTTTGTATTCTCTTTCTTCTTTTTTAATTGTCGTTGTTAGCTCCGTTGATCGTAATTAGCCGATGTGGCGGCAGGACACTGTAAAGATGACAAAATGACGCATAAACAATTGCGGAATTTTTCTTATTATGACAATGACAACACACGGCAAATTGGTTGGCAACGCGCAGCGCACGGCCAAAGGACAACGACTGCAGCCAGCGCCAGGCGAAAGATGTGCACAGAAAGAGAGAGAGAGCGAGAGAGAGAGAGAGGGAGGGAGGCACAGAGAGCGAGAGCGCGGCGCCAGCGTCAACAGCGGCGCCAGCTACGATGCGAATGGGCGAGCAAAGCAGAGTAAAAACATGAAACTCTGCCACCGAGGGGGGTAAAACGACAGCGACAGAGAGCGTACGCCGACGAGAGAGAAATTTACATAGGGCAGCTGCCAGCGCTCTCACTCACACACACACACAGGCACACATGCTTATTGTATTGAAACGCGGCGAGAATGAAATGCAGCGAAACGAATGGGCAGCACAAAATGTGCGCAACAAAATGGAAACAGGCACTTGAAAATAAACAAAATATATAAAAAAGGATAATCCACACACACACACGTGCACACAAACACAATGTGTTCCATTGCCAAAATGTGCACAAAACACTAAGCGGCATGGCAACGTTCTCTCGCTCTCTCTCCCTGTCCCCTTCCTCCTTGTCTACTTCTCTCTCACTTGCTCTCACTGCGTGTGGCGGTGTGTGTGGCGCGCCAGTAGAAAAATCAATGAAAAATATCTGGAAAAGATATCCAAAAAATGTTTCTATTATTTGTTTGTGCCGCTTTCGTGCTCTGCGCTTTCAGCGTTCATTCTTGCGTTTTCTTATATTATTATGCATTTTTCTACATTAGCGTAATTCGTTTAATTCGAATTTATGGGAAGCTCGCTGCTCATGTGCCAATTGATTACTTTATTATTATTGTTTAGCAACACAATCACACACACACACACAGAGAGAGAAGCACATGCACACAGAAACACACACACAGAACGGAACAAACACGACACGCTTTAAGTAAAGCAATTGATTAACGGGACTACCATTTACCGTTTCAATGAGCGACACGCACTTTCGCGGCTTGCCGATTTGTTTATCTGTTGTCAGTCAGAACTGCTGCTGATGCATTGCGACCAGACAAAGCCCGTGGCAACAACGGACATCAGAACGCGAACGCGAACGCGACACATGAACACGCGACTCTCTCGACGACGTAACAACAACTCAGCCGGAGTTTCATTTCATTTCTAAAGTCTGACGGCACTGAGTGCAGCAGCACACATGCTAAGCCAGACACATGTTGCGGAACATGTTGCTACGCAGCCGAGAGCAGCACGTTTCCCGAAAATCTTCATCTGCCTTCGACGGCAGCACAATATGTTTAGCAACATGCACACACACTCCCAACAAACACAAAGGCTAATAATGTTGCGGCTCATGTTGCCCCACTTCGCGCATGTTGATGAGCATGTTTCGGACCATATTTGTTATTGTTTCTCTCGGGCGGTTTACTCTCTCTTACTCTCTCTTACTCTCTCTCTCTCTTCGGCTTTCACCCGTTCGAGCAGCCGAATTGTATTGAAAGGCCCATGTGTTGGCGTTTCATTGCCAAAGTTTCGTACCTTTGATGGGCGTGCGAGTGTGCGCCTTGCCAGCAGCTAGGTACAATTACAAATTTCCTTGTACCAATTGAATATAATAAATTTAAAATATGGCAAATTTAAGTGAAAGACTAAAGAAGAATCGCATCAAAATTTCAAGCTGGCAGATTTATCATATCTGTGGTACGTTTTGTGGAACGGTACCAACAACAACACTTTCAAACAGCTGACAACTCTAAAGTTTTCGCTCTCTTGTGGCTCTCAAAAAACGCACTCTCTGTTTTTGCCGGCGGTGCATATGTACTTGTTTATTTATAATTTATAAAAGTCGAATAACGATTAAAATATTCTATTAGCTGTAGGTTTTGATTAATATGCACATTGACTATGCTTAATTAGGCACTCAGCACAGTTAACCGGCTTTGGTAAACAAACACAAACAAAAACAAAACATTTAATTGTTAATAAAGCACAATCTTGAAGGTATTAAACTCTTTTTACCTAGGCCATTTTGTAATAAATTTGATTTAACATTGCGCGTTTAACTTGGTTTGTTTACATATTTTTATTTATTTACGCTTTAAAAAACAATTAAAACTATTATTTGTAGAGAGCTAACCTATTGGCACTGACAGCCGAACGATAGACTAAACTCGGCTAATCGATTGCATGTCTATCGATAGTTGTTACAGCAGCCGTTGCACAGCTGTTGAGCTGCTGTTAATTCAAATTAGAATTTATTTGAAGCATTTTACAACTGTTTATTATTTAACAAATTAACTATCACATGTAACTATGTTAATATTCAGCCCTGCAGCTTTACCACAATTTTACCACGCATATGTCCGCCCTTGAGCCGCTCAAAGGCCTTGGGCATCTCCTCGAAGTCAAAGCTGCTATCGATTTGCGGTATTAACTGTAAATAAATAATCGAATTTTGAATTCTAGCCATAATGAGACCATTATGAGACTGCTCACTGACCTTTCCTCGCTCCACCAGCCTGCTGATGAACTCAATGCCATGCGCCGCCGGACAGAAGTAGCCCCACTTGACGACTCCGCCGCGCTGCGTCGCCGCCTTTACGTTCGTCTGGACCAGATCCGTGAGGTTCTGCAGTGCGCCCAGGCAGAGGCCCTTCCTGTCAATGTTGGCCAGCAGCGGCGAGCTGAAGGTGATGTATTGCCGGAAGTCGTATGGCAACTCCCCCGCCGCCTGGCCGCCTTGCCCGGCGCAGTCCAGGACTATGTCGTAGGGCGCGTAGGTGCGCAGCTGCTCCGTGGCCTCGGGTGTGGCGTAGTCCACCACGTAGTCGGCGGCCAGCTGGCGCACCATTTCCACGGCATCCTCGCTGCACGTGGCCAGCACCTGGGCGCCTTGCGACTTCAGCATTTGGATGGCCAGTGAGCCGACGCCGCCGCTGCCGCCCAGGACCAGGACGCGCTTGTTGGCTCCACCGCCAGCCGAGCTGGTGGCGCCGCACGGGCCACCTAGGCCACCGGTGATGTACATGCCCGACCAGGCGGTCAGCCCGGCGTAGAGCACGCTGCTGGCCTCGCTGTCATCCAGCTGCTCCGGCGCAGGCGCCAGCTGGAGAGGATTCAACTTGGTTAGAGTCACTGGTAAAGGAGGGAGCAACTCACACAGGATGCGGGCACCACGACGTACTCGGCGTGGGCTCCATTGCTGCTTGGCACGGGCACCACGCCCCACACCCGCGCCCCCAGCCTCAGCCTCTCCTGGCGCACGCCCATGCCCTGCTGCACCAGCTCGCCGCAGAACTCGCGGCCTAGGGTCAGCGGGAACTCGATGTCATCGTTGGCCTGGCAACGGAACTGGTTGAGCAGCGTCGATCCGTAGCCAGCTAGCATGGCCAGGTCTATGGGATTCACGGCTGTGGTCCGCACCCGCACCAGGCACTCGTCGGAGCTGCGGATTTGGGGCAGCTTCAGCTTGTCCGACAGCTGCAGCTCCTCGATTCCCCCGTAGTTGTGCAGCTGCCAGCCGCGCATCTTCATGGAGAGCTTCCGGGATGGCGGCGGATCCGTTGGCTCGCAGCTGGGAGCTGTGGCTGCCAGTTGGCGACGGGGTGGGAGCAGCCGGGGCAGCAGGCCAAAGCGCGTTACGGGCGCGCGTACAGTTGCGCTGGCTGCCTGCATTTTTAATTATTTATTAATTTATTTCGTTTATATTGTAAGTTCAATTTTTGTTTATGTAAAACTGCGGCATGTTAACAGAGAAATAACAGACGCGTAAAAGGAATAGTACGCAGCTCAGCAGAGGCTGGCACTGTTATGTTAGCAGAGGAGAAAACTGTAACAGGCGTGATATGGTGTGAAATAAGATAGTCTGTTCAGCAATATGTGAACAAGGAATAGTTTGATGTTTTTAATTATATATGAAACACCAAATATTTATTTATATATTCCACTATAGATATATTCAACTAAAATTATATTGCAGTGAATTTAGTATATATTTACAGTGAATATAATATTGATTTCAATAATAATTGGGTTACTCATTTACTCTTATAAAAACTCGCAGTTTACTCAAATAGTTCCTTTACATTTAATATTTGTGATGCCATATTTTCGCTTTTTTCTCAAAATTTGACGTCACATTTGCCAGTTATTATCCTCTGTCAAGTTAACAGAACTCTGTGCATAACCTTCCATTATTACTCCGTCATTTCTGCACAAATTGAACTCTGTTACTGCGTATTATCGACGTTAAGTGTTATCGATAGCTAGTTACTCCCACCACTACACACAAATAATTCGCAAAAAACGCCGACAAAAAAAAATAGCAAAGTCAGTGGAAGTGGAAAAAATGGAGCCGACTTTGGATCACTACAAGATTAGCTGCGAGCTGCTGGGCCACAGCCTGGACGTGCGTGCCGTGGCCGCCGGCGGCAATGCCCCAGGCACAACGGACCAACTCATTCTGTCCGGCTCGCGGGACAAAAGCACAAAACTCTGGAAGCCGATCGGGTGCGTAGGGAGAAAGAGACAGAGAGAGTAATTCTAATATTGCAATTGCAGCAACGAGTACATGGAGAGCGTCACTTTGCAGGACCACAAGAACTTCATATCGTTCATCTGCTACCTGGAGTCCGAGCAGTGGATCTGCACGGCCAGCAACGATGCCACCATTTGCGTCTACCAGCAGGACGGACTCGTGCCGCTGATCACGCTGAAGGGCCACGAGCTGACTGTGTGCGCCCTGGCCGGCGGCCTGCAGGCCCGCAGCATCGTCAGCGGCAGCTGGGACAAGACGGCGCGCGTCTGGCAGATCAGCGAGACGGGCGACGTCACCTTCGTGGCGCTCAGGGGGCACGAGGCGGCCGTCTGGGCCGTGGCCACAGCCGCCGCCCAGCAGAAGTACATCACGGGCGGCGCCGACAAATGCATATACTACTGGAACGCCCAGGGCGAGAAGCTGCGTCTGCTCAAGGGTCACACGGACTGCGTGCGCAGCCTCGTCCCGCTGCCCGCCAACTCGCTCCTCTCCTGCGGCAACGATGCCGTGCTCCGCTTCTGGAACGAGGACGGCGAGTGCGTGCGCGAGCTGAACGGCCACACGAACTACATTTACGCAATGGCCCGCAACAAGGCCCTGGGCGAGCACATAGTCGTCTCCTGCGGCGAGGACAGCACCTTGCGCATGTGGAACGTGATCACGGGCGATCAGCTGGGTGCGCCCATTGTGCATCCGGCGATCTCCGTTTGGTCCGTGGCATGTCTCCGGAATGGGGACATCGTGACCGGCTGCAGCGATGGCGTCGTGCGCGTCTTTAGCCAGGATCCGGCGCGCCAGGCGAGCGAATCGCTGCGCTCGAGCTTCGAGCAGGCGGTGAGCACGCACACGGCGCAGCTCAACGAGGACATTGGCGGCGTCAAGAAGACGGAGTAGGTTCTCTTATCGTAATCCTTATCCAATTCTAACTGTATGCTCCTACTCCTCCACAGCTTGCCCGGTCCGGAGGCGCTGCTGACCAATGGCACGCGCGAGGGCCAGACCAAGATGGTGCGCCACGTGGATGGGTCCGTGAAGTGCTACGCCTGGGAGCTGGGCAAGTGGTCGCTGGTGGGCGATGTGACCGGCGCCACGGGCGGCACCCAGCAGACCTCTGGCAAGAAGCTGCACGAGGGCAAGGAGTACGACTATGTGTTCAACGTGGACATCTCCGACACGGAGCCGCCCATCAAGCTGCCCTACAATCGCGGCGAGGATCCCTGGCAGGCGGCCCAGCAGTTCATCCATCGCAACAACCTGCCCCAGGCCTACCTCGACCAAGTGGCCAATTTCATAGTAACCAACTCGGAAGGAGCGCCCGTCGCAACGCAAACCACGGCGTCAGTAGACGACTTGATCCCAGCTGGAATCTAGATATATTGATATATATATTCCCTTTCCAGTGGCTATCAGGATCCCTTTACGGGCGGCTCACGCTATGTGCCTGGCTCCAGCAGCAGCTATGTGCGCGGCGGCGGCAACATGGATCCCTTCACAGGCGGCTCCAGCTACTCCACGACCAGCGCCCACACGCAATCCAAAATCGACGTCAACTTTGTCGGCGGCAGCGACAAACACTTTCCCGTTAGCAACTATCGCACCTTCGACACCTGCGATGCCAACAAGGTGCTGGAGAAGATGAAGTAAGGATCAGGAATTTATCTCCTCCTATAGCTATTGCTCACTGCCTCATCCTTTTCAGGGAGTTCAACGGCAAGCTTACGCCCAGCGAGGGCAAGGTGGGCGAGGAGCTGCTGCTCGCCGTCATTCGGCTGACGGATAAGTCGCCCGAGGTGGATCCGACGGCATTGGAGGCTCTGCTGCTGCTGCTGAAGTGGCCCGCCGGCATGCTCTTTCCCGTGCTGGACGTCGTGCGCCTGGCCGTGCGCCACGAGGCCATCTTCAGCCTGCTCCACAAGAGCCACAACTTCCTGGGCAGCGTCATACCGCAGCTAAGCGGGTCGGCGGCCAACCAGCTGATGGTCTGCCGCTGCCTGGCGAATGCCTTGACCCATCACGCTGGCCGCCAGCAGCTGGAGGAGCAGCTGCCCCACATCGTGGAGCTCGTCAGCTGCATACGCGCGGGCAGCGCCAATCTCCAGATTGCGATCGCCACGTTCTACTTGAATCTGACCACGTCGCAGACGCAGAGCGAGGCCCAGGCGGAGGTGTGCCACGTGGCCGCCTCGGGCATACTGGAGCTGCTCAAGTGGGCCAAGGACCTGGAGGCCTGGTACCGCTCCATGCAAGCCATCGGCAACCTCACCACGACGTCCTGCAGCCAGGAGGTCATCGCCCAGGTGGTCTCCGTCGACTTCGTGATGGACAAACTGCGCGAGCTGACCAACACGCCACAGGACGAGAACTTCGCCAAGGTGAACCTGGTGGGACAGGCCCTGCTAGCCGTATTCTAAGATCCGGATAACTGCATCGTGCATTTATTTATAAATTTTTACATATTCGGGAGTCAAATTCAATAAATACTTTATGCTTAGCTTAAATACGTATATGAAGGGGAATGATTAATCGAGTGCAGGCTTGGGCAGCTGGCCAGCAGCTGTGTCCGTGCCAGGTGCGGCTTTGCGTGTCTGAATCCGCTCCAGCAGCTCGTGCTTCCAGCGCTCCTCGGGCACGCCCTTGGCCCAGTCCGGCACGGTTATGTTGGGCAGCGTTATCTTGGACATGGCCTTGAGTATCTATTGGAAGAGCTCTATTAGTGATTGCAGTTCTTTTAGCGCGCCCTTAGTGTTGCCCACCTGCTCCGTGCGCGTCTTGTCCAGCTCCAGCTGCAGCTCCTGCGGCCGCGGCTCGTTCCACACTTGTCGCTCGATTTCCGCATCGGCGCTCTCAATGGGCGGCATATTGGGATCACCGTGTGTCACCTCCGCATTCAGCAGATCAATGTCCTCGTCGGCTGTCTCCTCAGCAGCTGTTGAATCCCGGACTCCGATGTCAGTGGGCATTGCCGACGCTTCGTCAGCGTCGGTTGCCAGCGGCTGGTAGCCATCGTACGCATCCGATTCGGCGCTGTCGTCGCTCTGCTCGCCTATGTGTGGATGCTCAATGGCTGGCGCTTGCAATGTATGCTCCTCCCCGGGATCTGTGGGCAATTCAGGGCCGCCCATTGCTGGAGTTGACGAAAAATAAGAATAAACAAAGTGCGATAAGTCGATAACGATTAGTGAATGTCAAGCTGCACATATCGATACGCAGTGCAGTACCTTAACAGTGCTGTAAACAGTGGCACATAACCTGCCACCAATCGATATATCGATATGCAATGCATTACCTTAACAGTGCAGTAAATGACAAACAGCGGTTACAATTCAAACTTTTTGATAAATTTTTAATTAATATTAAAGAGAGTTTTATCTAAATGCTAATACAAATAGCCGCCTTGAGCGGACACTGGGGCCGTTGAGGGATCAGCCGCCGTCGCCTTCTGTAGCGGCACAATCGTCGATTTGATGTCCCGGTTGGAAGTCTTCCGCAGCTCCGTCGCCGCGTGCTGCAGCTGCAGCGTGCACTCGCTGCTGACGCCATTCAGGGTCAGTTGCGTGGTCTCCTTCTCCAGCAGCAGCGCCAGTGCCTCGAGCAGCTCCACAAAACCCAGGGCCAGCGCAGCACGCCGTATGCGATTGAGCTCCTTGTAGAAATGCTGCGTCTTGTCCGGCATCTTCTTGGCGTGGCGGAGGACCTTCTGCACGTCCGACTGCAGGCTCGCCTGGCGTATCCAGACGACGCTGCTCTGCGAATACGAACGACGCTCGGCTCGCACCGGAAAGCTCGCCGTTTCCCCGGGCGCCAAGTCCGTGGGGAATCCGAGCAGCTCCAGGTCACCCAGCCAGGGTATCACGTCGGAGCCCGGCGGAAGTATGTTGAGCACGAAGTTGGACTTCTTCTTGAGATCGGTGTAGGCATACATGAAGCCGTACCACTTCTCGCCTAGGAGCACCAGGGCGGCCATGTTCTCCAGTTTCAAGGCGCCGTGGAGGAGCACGCAGAGATTGTCCTTCTGCTGCTCCGCCTGCGGCGTGGTGTTGTGCTTGAGCACCACGCTGACGTCCGCGTCGTCGCCGCTCTCCTCGGCCTCCTTGGTGTCCTTCACGTAGAAATCGCGTATGTCCTGCTCGAGCTTCTCCAGCTCATAGTGCGGATTGCTGGTGTCCAGGGTCAGCTTGGGCGGCTTAGCCACTGCTGCCAGTCCGCCGGAGCGTCGAGTGGGCTTCTCACGCTCCACTTTGGGCATCACCCAGTGCCGGCTCAGCGTGGCCGGGGAGCCGATGTCGGACAGGGCCAGGAAGCCGCAGACGTCGATGCGTTGCTCGATGTGCCGTATGGTGGGATCTCCGCCGTAGAGTGCGCTCTGCTCGTACGGCAGCGGCGGCGGCCAGAGCAGCACCTGGCCCTCCAGGCGGAAGTAGTGGCCGCATTTAAGCGTCACCTCCGTCAACTTGTAGCTGGCCTCGCACAGGCGCTCCATCAGCTCGAAGAGAGCCGTGCGTCCCAGTTCGCTCTTGTGGCTGCAGCCGGCGGTGGCGTCGCCCGCCTCCGCGCTCTTCGCCGGCTTCGTCATGAACAGCTGGCCCTTCAGGGCGGCTGCGTCCAGCAGCTGCTGGTGCAGCGCCACTCCGCGCGTGAAGTAGAGATCCGAGTGGACGCCCAGGCAGATGAAGTTCAAGTTGTAGGTGGCCAGTGCCTGGAGCCAGGCGTACTCGGGCTCGGCCTCTTTGCCCGCAAGTCCCTCCAGGAAGCCGCTGATCGAGGTGCTGCCGAAGCCCGGACCGCAGTCCGTGAACACCACCAGCTGGAGGAGATTCTGTGTGCCCCAAGTGGCCATCAGGCTGACGCAGGTCTTCAGCATGGTGATCAGGCAGGCCTTGTCCAGGGGCTCGATTTTCTTGATCGCCTGCCGCACCTGATCGTAGTCGCGCGTAAAGTCCACTTTTAGCTCACAGACCGTGGTGTACAGCACCAAAGCTACGTGCTCGAGTTTGCCGGATGCCGTCAGGTTGTCCAGCAGGTGCTGGATGCCCTTGAGGGCTAGCGATTGGTACGTGTGGTCGTTGCGCCCGGGCACAGGGCGCAGCATCGATAGCGATGTATCCAGAGCAATTATTGTTGGCATTTTTTCCAACTTTTCAGCAGAAATAAATATAAACAAAAGCCGGCAACAGCTGATCGAATTATCGAACATCGATAGCTATCGGTTTAAGCAATGCACCAACTTCAACGTCAAGTATCGATAACACATTCGGCCAGACTAACATCACTGGCAGAATGAATTGCATTTACAGCTTGGCGCCAAAGCAAATATTCAAATGTCAATTGAACTGCTGTCAAGATTTAATCAAGAATTTTGCAGGCCCGCAAATATATTAAATGCATATTTATTAGTATTTGATTGGCTTGAGTTTTGCCGCTGGCGGCAAATTAATCAGCCCGATGATTGATATTCACTGAATAGTTTTGTATTAAAACAAATTGAATTTTGATTCAATTGCACTTTCTATGCAGCAGTCTTAGGATGCGGGAAGCCATAAATGCAACTTTATGCTCTTCGCTGCGCTCTTTTAATTACATTTAATTAGAAACATCTGAGCACGATCGACGCTCGCTCACCCTCTCCGGCCGCCAGCATCCGAAATTATCAGCCCGAACTCGATGTGCCAGGCGCCAGCATCTCAGACTCTCATTCAGTGTGCGCTGCTCGTGCAGTGAGGACGTGTTGTCAGCTCCAGAAAAACTAGTGAAATTCCCAGTTCCCATTCAAAGTGCAGTGCAGTGCAGTGAGTTGCTCTGAGACAAATTTCATCTCTCCAGCTGATACAAGTGTGTATTTATAAGAGTTTCCCCATTTACTATTATTATCGCATATTATATTTAATACATTTATTTAATTCAATAACACATGTAGTCGACTCTATACTATATAGTATATATACTAAAGTGTTCTATCTTAGCATTCACAATTTATCAACCTTTAACCCAATTCGTTAATGCGATAAGGACAATATGATTTTGTTTTATTTTATTTAAGGCAAACAAATTGATATGGTCATATATACATATATATGTATATATAAATATATATACACATATTTATATATATTTATAAAATGTCCAGTTCGTGCTCATTTAATCATTTCACTTACATATTTCTGACCCAATTTCCTGCTTGCATTTTACTACCATCCACAAAATGCAATCGACGGAAATCTGGCGCGTGATGAGAGATCTGCGTCTTATTCTTGGCGAATTTTATGGCATTCTATATGCAGACAGCTCCAGATATTAATATAAACAATGCGATTCAAATCGGCATTGCAACAAGGAATTTCCGTGTTTTGTTTAAACAATCCGAAATATGCCAACATTTATAGCTGCACAAATAAACTACAAATTTATATGGATTTACTATATATCTACATGATTACTATATATATCTATGAACTCTTTTCCTTTTCAATTTCCACAGTTCAGGCACCTCAACCCAATTCGGATTTGCATCGCTGCAGCTAATTGGAGATCGAAAAAATGGCAACTGCCAAGCATCCATCAATTGCTTTAGTATTTCTAGCTCTAATTGGTCTCAGCCTAGGGCCGATGCCTCATGCCGCCGCATCGCCCGTCACGTAAGTTCTCAATCTCCAAAGTTATTTCAATTAGCACTCGATCGTGTACATATATATAAAAACCATATGCACATGTTATATATACATTAGTGCTCCATCGAGCAGAATATCCTATTTTATATAGATTTTCACTAATAAAAATCTTTTCATTCATTTTTCTTTATTAAAATATATTTAAAAGTTTTATAAAAATAAACAAATATTTTAAATATATTTTTATAAAAATTTTGATTATATTTTATTATAGTTTAATAATATAAAATTGCTTAAAAATGTAAAGAACATACTTCAAAATTTTTGAATTGCTAATAATTTCTGAAAATTAATATACAGTGAAATCTCGATATAACGTACTTCGTTATAACGAAAAACTCAACATAACGAATTTTTCTTTAAGCCCCTTGAAAAAGCCTTGCGTTTACGAAGTTTTTCACACAAAAATGCTCTATATATTTCTGAGTTTCAAAGACCCTATATATAGCGAAGCAATTTTTCAAATACCTCTATATAACGAAAATAAAATAAGGCAAAATCAAATTTGTGGCTAGTCGATAAAAAACAGTAAAAACAGTATTTATAACGAATTTTCATACAGATTTCTTGAAATTTCATTTCACCATGGTTTTACTAATAAGTAATCAATAGATATAACGAAACATTTTCTGGTTCCCCTCAGATTCGATATATCGAGATTTCACTGTATTGCATAATTTTTTTTTGTGCAAAAGTTTTATTTTTACGACTTTTTTATTAAATGGCAAATATTTCAGAAAATAATTGTTTTTTTTAAATTTAATTCATTTTAAAATTTTTGAACTCAAACTAAATTTTATTTACACAAATAAAAAATGGTCAGTTTTATAAATGTTGCTACATACTTGAATAAATACATTTGTGTATATATTTTTTAAAGGATATTTAAACTATGTTAGTTTATTATTTTTTATATTTTTAATTATTTTCAATTTAAATGCAAAACATTTTCTTTTTTATTTTAACTACAATTTTAGTGAGTGTTCAATATTTTAAGACATGAAGGAAAAAAGCAATTCGTATATGTATTAAAAACTTTTCATAAAAGATTTTACTTATTTTCGAAATGTTTTTGAATTTTTAACATTTATAACTTTTTATATATATTCATTTATAAATATTATATATTTTTTTAAATGCATGTATATATATATATATAATGTATATATATGTATATATATATATATATATATAAAGTCTCTTACTCAAATTTAAATTTAAATTATTTAATCTGTTTTTTTTTTTAATTTTAAAATTCAATATTCTAGATATTAATCGATAAAGTTTTCATAGCTTTCATTCAAAATAAATACGAAAATAAATTTCAGAAATGCATAGACGTATGTATATATGTACATATTGAAAAGCTATTTAATATTGCAACATTTTGGAGTAGATTTTCTGCCTTCGAGTTCTTTGGCTGTTCTGAAACGTCTTATTTAAACTGAACTCAGTTTGACACATGTCAAACAGTCGGACGCTCTTTGCTTAAGATTTTCGAAACGAATGCAGCTGAGGAGTGAAATTGAAATGTTTCTTTGCGAAATGTGTGAGATATCAAGTGCGGCGCCAGGACGTTCACGGTTCTCGGTTCTCGGATGTAAACACAACACCCGATGTCTAATGCCAGAGACCCGGACCCCTACGCCCCGCGAGCCACATGCCCAGGCATAGGGCAACGCCTTCAGCCGGAGCTCGCAGTCCCCCCCAAAACTAATGACTATTGCCTTCAAAGAAACGCAGAGAGAGAGAGAGAGAGAGAGAGAGGGAGAGAGAGAGAGAGAGAGAGAGAAATAGATGTCTGCCTGTTCCGGCTGTTTGTTTATTTATTTTTGGCCCACACTTCATGCAAATGGCCTGCGGAATGGTATGGGGAAAGTGTAATGGGAATGGAGTGGGAATGGAAACTTGCTGCACATATGTTGTCTAGCGGGGCGCATGGCACTTGGAACTCTTGCTGCTCTGCATATCTATCAGCATAAATGCATTTCACACACACGCACACGCACGCACAGATGCTCAATGTGCAACGCATCTAAAAGGGTTTCTGACCCTGAGACAGCGCCGCATTGTAGATTATTAGCAGGCAGGGTGGGCCGTCTATATGTTTATGAGAATTGATCTCGATCTTTACAAGTCATTTATGATTACTGCAGACGTAGCCAGCCACAGTCCCAGGCACAGTCCCATCAGCATTTACAGCTGTCGATGACAGCGCCATAAAATCGGCCCATGTTTTCCTCATAATTGACACAAGAGAATCTTCTGCTTCTCAGCTTACATTCGAAATCTTCTTTATTTTTTCCAATAAAATGAATACATTTTTAATATTTTCATACTTGAATTCTGTCAATTGTACTTCAAAGATATACTCAATATTTTTATGATTTTTTGAAGAATTTTTTCCATTACAAAATTATAAAGTTTTAAAAACGTTTTCGAGATAAACACAAATTTTTTAGATATTTTTTATATTCAACAAAATATTAAAATATTTTTCAGCATTTTAAAGAATTTAACAAAATTCTTTTAGACTCTACAAAATATTTCTAATTATTTATATATATTTTTTAAAGATAATAAATTTAAAAAAAATAGTTTTTGCCAGAGCTAAAATAACAGTTTTAGTTAATTTTTTAATTGATTACTTTCCCAATATAAAATAATTTTTATGTAATTATTTAATTAATTACTTAACTTAAAAAGAAACATGAAATTTGTATTTTTTTTATAAACTAAAAATCAAAATTAAATTTGTTATATTTATTTTATAAACTAAAAAAACAACTTAATTTGATAAATAATTATAATTATTAATTAATTATATAATTTATTTTATTAGAATAAATATATATATTTTTTATATTTATTTGCAGAAAATTTAATTTTTATTTTATTATTTTATATTTTCCAAAATTTAAACTAAATATTTTAATTTATTTTCAAAACTAAAAATTTATTTTTTTTTATTTTCCTAAATTTACTAATTTTAAAAAATGAAAGAATCTTAAAAATATTTTTGAAAATTATTGCAAACGTTTTTTGATATTTAATATTTAAAAAACTATATTTACTCACATATAAAAAATATATTTAAATTGAAAAATTATTTTTGTTGCAGATATATTTAATTTTAAACAAATATATCGACAAATGATCGATATTTTAGACTAGATATGGAGTATATATGCTTCAAATGAGATCTCAAAAAATGATTTTAAATTATTCATGAATACCCCTATGCATATTTTTGAACAAATTCTCCCCCTTCGCCTTGCAGCAATGAGGACATAAGTGGAACTCTGAAGTCTCTGATCTATTCGTACAATCAGCTGGACAACAAGCTGGAGCGCCATGAGCATCGCGAGCGCGCCCTGGGCGAGCTCCTCAAGAAGGCGATGCAGGCACTGCAGAAGAGCCAGAGAAGCCTGGAGCCGATGACCGGCATATTCGGGCGACTGGACGAGCGCGTCAGTCAGATGGAGACGATGCTGATCACAGTAAGCTAAAAGAATTCCCCAATCCCTATAGATGTGATAGAAGCCTTTCATTGTGTAGCAAGAGGAGAAGTACAATACGGAAACGGACAAGCTCAATCGGGCCATGGAGCACATGTTCAAGTGGATGCGGGAGAACGACGAATGCTTCAAGAATCCTCCAGGTGCACAGAAGGCAATCGCTGCGCCCGTGGCACCCGCCATACCCAACGAGTTCGTAAAGGAGCAAAAGGAGATGAATAAGCAGCTGCTGGACGAGCTCAAGCAGCTGAGCTCGAGCGTCGCCCAGCTGCTGGCCAGCAGCAAGCAGACCGCCCAGGAGACCCAGCAGGGCTTCGAGCGCATGCCCAAGGCCGCGGAGCTGCTTGACCAGATCGAGGAGAAGCTGCAGCAGCACAAAGCCGCCGCCGCAGCCGTCACCACAGTGGCGCCGCCCAAGAACAATGAGCTGGAGGAGCAGCTGCTGGAGCGTCTGGGTCAGCTGAGCGGCCAAGTGGCTGAGCTGCGCAATGCCACAGCGCAGGCGGCGCCAGCTGCCCCACTGGGTCTCAACGAGCAGGATCGCGTCTACATGCAGGAGCTGAACAATGAGACGCTCCAGGCGCTGGCGGCGCTCAAGACCGAAGCGCAGCTGGGCCAGCAGACAGGTGAGTGGGCGAGGATCTGGGAGGAATCCATATCAAAAACAATCTCAATCCACTTCCAGCACTGCGTCAGACCACGGAGCAACTGCAGCAGACGGAGGCGAACATCCAGGGTGAGCTGAAGCAGGTGTCGGGCGACTTGGTCCAGCTGCATCAGCTCTACAAGAGCATCAATGCCAGCCACAGCAAGCTGAACGATGGCTTCGATGCCTTGGGCAAGTTCAACAATATCATGATGACCAACTCGGAGGTGGTGCTGGACACGCAGCGGAAGGTGGAGTTCGGCACGCTGCAGATCGTGCAGAAGGTGAGTTTGCTGCTGGAGCAGCAGGTGGCCGAGCTGACGGGCCTGGTGAAGGCGCGCTTCAACGAGCTGAACGACACGCTCGTGGAGACGCAGGAGGCGAGCAATCGCAACATTAGCGGACTGCTGGATACGGCTCTGTCGCAGGTCTGGCATCGCATCGAGATCATGAGCACCGAGATCGGCCAGAGCCGCGAGATGCTCGGCCTGATGCAGGCCGGCCACGACGGCTACGTGAACAGCACCTTCAGCACCATGATGGGGCTCAGCAGCAAGGTGGAGGAGACCAAGAAGCACATGATCGACATGGACGACAACCTCAACTATCTGCTCGGCAAGCTCTCGCTGATGTCCAGCGAGTTCGCCAACATCAAGAAGGGCCTGGCCGACTCCCTCATGGATCTACGCAACTCCTTCCAGCTGATACACGAGCGCATGCCCAACAAGAACATCGAGCAGAACAAGTACCTCACCGACGTGAATCTGCTCTCCAAGCGCCACGCCCAGCCCGAGCGGCAGTAGAGCCACAGCCCACAACACAATACATACACACATACAATAAAAGCCTAACACTAGCCGATAAGTAAAATACATAAAATATTTATGCGAAAACTCAAATTAACACGATTCAAGTGCGAATCACTCTGCAAATACATTTCGTTTATGAATAACAAACAATTGCAAAAATTAATATAAATATATATATAGAGGGGAAAAAATATATATATATCTGTTTCCAGGCTTCAGCTTAGTCTACCATATGTATTATATAATTTAAAGTAACTTATTTAGGACTGGAAAGCCAACATCATTTGCCCCAGCGCTGCTCGCAGCGCGCGTACTTGTAGAGCACCTTGGCGAAGGACTTGGCGTCGAAGTAGCTGCCGCTCGGATGCGTGTGGAATTCGGTGAAGCGCACGTGCCAGGGCAGCAGGCCGTACGTGCACGTCTGCCGGGAGAAGACAATGCCCAGCTCGGGTTCCGGCACGGCGAGTCCTAGGCGTTTATTCAGCATCCCCGTGATGCCGTCGGTGAGCGTTTGGCGGTCCTTCAGCAGCGCTTGCACCTCGACGCTCTGGCGGCGCTCGTACAGCTCGCGGCAGACGTCGGCAAAGAGCGCATGGCAATCGCCTCTGCTGATTTGATAGACCTGCAATAGACACATTGCCCGTAATGATAAGAAGTTCCGAAAAACACATAGAGCTGATTGGGCCGTTTTCACGGAAAAGGTAGATAAAGCAGCCTTATCAGCTGCTTAAACTCATTAGCTCACCTGCAGCTGGCTGTGATGCGCAGCTTTGCTGGCGTAGCCATTGCTCGTGCCATTCGGAGCGGTTTTATAGCCATTCAGCTTTGGTGGTTCCTTTGTCTCCTTGGACGGCGATGGCCACTGGTAGCACCTGTCGCCCTTCTCGCTGGGCTGGCAGAAGCGCGACAAATCCACGTAGCCATCCGCCGGGGTGCGCCTGTCGTAGACACTCAGGTAGGGTATGCCCACGATTTGGGCGTAGCTGAAAATGCGCTTGAGCAGCGTCACGTCCACATAACAGTCGTCGGGGCCAACGACCAGCACCAGGTGCCGCGGCAACTTTTGCAGCCCGCGCAGCGCGACGCCCAGAAACGCCCGCTGGTCACATTGCCAGTAGTCATATGACCTGCTGGCAAGCGCATGCAATCGCAGGTAGAGTCGCTGCAGCAGATCGTAGGCGGCGATGCAGATGATGAGGAGTCGGCCAAGCAGCTGGCATACGAGTTGCCGCATCATTTCGGTGCGTTGGGAATGGTTATTGGTAATCTATATTTGTGTTTAGGTCGTGTGCCGGGCAACGGTGCTCCTGTTGCTTGCTTTGTTGCCGTCTTCTTGCTGCTGCAGTGCCCACACATAACCTGCAAATCGATCGTAGACTTCAAATGCACTTGGCTTAGCCATTAACTTACTAATTACTTACGTATGCTAAGCAACAAATGGTGTAATTGCGCTGCTCAGTGGCAACATAACTCGAACTTTAATTTTTCATTGCCCTTTTGGCGCACGGACATATCTACACACATACGTGTTCTGTGCTCGGCTATCGATACACTATCGCGAACCGCTTGCGACGATGTATCGCCAAAGCAAGCTGCGAGCTGTCATCGATAACAGACATTTGCATGGAATTCTGTTAATCGCCTTCGCCGCTTTAACAGTTTTTTGAACATTCATTTAATTTGTATTTATTATTTTGATTGTATTTATTATGCGATGAGGACAAGAGAACAGATGACGTGCATCGAAACTACTCTTGGGCAGAGGCCCAGCTGGTGGCTATGTATCAGATAATGCAGAGATCTAATAAGAAATTAGAAAACGCCCTAATCCTAAGAAACTTCACAAAAATTGGAAATAAATTTTATTACATCGAGGAGAAACACCAGATGAATTGGTTTGCTGCTGACATGAGATTGGTGGCCATTTGGTTAGTTTTAGACTACCTAAACAGGGACTACGATTATTGGACTGATATAACTGATCTCTGATAAGAAGGGGTATTCATGGGAGCAGGGTGCTCAATTCAATTGGGTGGACACTAAGCATTGCGTTCACTTATGGTCACAACTTAATAATCTGAAGATGAAAAATAAAGATTGCATATCTGAATTTTATTTAATATGCGAATATAACGAATAAATGGGTTTTTGTTTAATGTGCAATTATCAAATGTTTTCTTGAGAACTTCAGGCAAAATTTCAAATTGAAAATATTTCAGATCCGATGTGTTTCCCTCTAGTAAAAATATCAAATTCTGTGAAATGTAAGTCTTCTCTCGTATTTGAATGCAGCTGGAGTGCACAAAATGGACTAAAAATTGCCAAATGTCGAACAGTGCCATTTTGAGTAAAACAGAATATGTACATCAGTTGGTTAAAAACAATGCCAGACGTTTGGGGACTGTTGTATGAGCATTACTGCAAAGCTGGCAGCGATAAGCATTGCATGTGTTTGTGTGTAGGATTGAATCGGTGTAAATAAATAATTGATTCACAAGTGCAGTTTAAGTCAACTCTTGTATTCAGCATCGCGGATTTGTAATTATAGCGGCAATTGCCGCATTGCGTGTGCCAGCGTATCTCTCTGTGTGTTTGTGTTTACAGTTGCAGCCCGCCCAACTAGCTGTAAAAAAAAACATAGTAGGCATTTTGTGTAGAACACAGTTGAGTAAATTCATATTTATAAAAGTAAATTATAGCTGCACTTATAATTTGGAAAACCAGAAATTTGAAACGGTAGTACCCGCAACAACAGCAGCAGCAGCAGCAACTGCAACTGCAAGGTTTAAGGACGCAAGAACATCCTTGACGTTGCAAGCGACACCCACAGGTGCGGAGCAGCATAAAAAAATAATAATAACAAGAAGAACAGCAGAAAGATGTCCACCGCCTTTTTAACGCTTATCGCTGTCATCGTGTGCATTCTGTTCCGCATCCTCAATGTCCACAGCCAGCCCTTGAGGCCGAGCGTTTGGTGCCTTGATGAGCAGTTTCTCGATTGTTTGTACAAAATTGCGCCGGTGCTGCGTGAACCGTAAGTAGATAATATAAATAATAATAATAAACACAGTGTGTGAAAAAAGTATTCCAACAAAGCAAAGTCAAAATGCAATTTCTTTTCTGTTTTGCATCATACAAAATCCCTGCATACATACATAAACACACATACATGCACACATACATATGTGTGTGTATGCTGTGTGTTGTGCTCCTCACGCCACTGCTCGCTCAGCTGATAATTGTAGGTGGCATCTACATTACACCCACGCCAAAATGTTAGCTAACAGTGACATTGGCTGGAATTCAAGTTGAATTACTAAAATCATTATTTGGCTTAAGACTTCTTCTTCTGTTTTTAAGCTTGCATTAAATTCCCTAAAATATTTAATTAAATATATAATAATAAGGAGAATGATGTGAAATGTTTTTTTGTAGCTTTAGCATTGATGTTCAGCTATAAGCAGGTGTCATTCACTTGCTGCTAGCAATTTGTAATTGCATAATTGCTGCATTTTAAATCATTTGCAAGCGAAACCTAATCGTATGTAAATATGTATATATGCATATTGCCGCGTCACATGCACAAAGTTCAAGTAATTGACAACAGCTGCCCCGGCTAGTGAATCATTAGCCTCTACTCGCGTCAAAATTTTACTTTTGTTTTTGTCATTATCAAATATGCAATTATAATTAAATTAAATTGTTGATTGTTTAATCTCACTGGCCCGTATCATTTTCATTCAATTGCACAAAGATTGATTTATTGGCTTAGAACTGTGAGAACTTTCAAAATTTCGCAATTATTATTTATTGACACATTTTGTTATCATTTTCATAACTGTTAAGCACTAATAGTTATATATATATCATGGCTACTCATATTTATGTCATATAGAAATTTTTACACAAGTACAAGTATTTATAGTATTTTAAGTAATAATACTCAACTCTTGCGGTTTACTCATATATAAGTTGAGTGTTGAGTTGACGACAATAATTAATAAGGAAAAAAATATTTTATAGGTTTACTAAAATAATATAATAATTGTAGATTATTAGTTATAATTTATATTTTCCAACAATGTAGAATCTACATTTCCATTCAATAAATTGATTTGACTGAAATACTAGGATCCATTGCATGCACGTATACATGTTATATACAGTGTACTAACATTTTTTGGCAACTGTGGCGCGCCTTGATAATGCTCACCCTAAAAATCCATACACACACGCATGCATGTGTGTGTATGTGCTCAGATTTGGCAATTTTCAGCAAGCTCTCTGAGTCTTCACTGTTATATTCTGTCTGCGCCCTCGGTCAAACGGTGATAAGCGAAGCGGTGCAAAGAGTAAAACATAATTACGCAGTTCGTTTAAAGCGAAGCGAATGACGCCTAGCAACGTCTTCGCATGTTTGACTTCTAATAGACTTTCCAGTTATCGCGTGTGAGTTAGTCAGCAATAAAAGGAATACACACAAGCAGGCATGTTCATACATATACTAATGTATCCACATACATATGGTTATGCGAAGAAAGCAAAACAAAAGTGGCATAAAAATTAATGATGCACTAGCTAATGCCCTGTAGCTGGTTCTGTGAATGTTAACAGCTGATAGTGTGTCTGTTAATGGAACATTAAAATTTAGATAGCGTGCTACTAAACTGTTCTATAGATGTACATACAGATGTATCCACATGTTTATGTCTTATGTACATGATAACTATATACCCCATGGCATAATTAGAGGGTATGAATTAAACCGGCAAAACTTTTCCACTCTCTTCTTCATATATTGCCGGCTGGCAAAATTGTTTGGCTACCTGTTTGTGATTTGTTTTTGGCGCTTTGCTCAGTCGATCGTCCACTTTTGTTTGACAACAAAGGTTACGTAAGCGTATTGAGTGCGAACGCTCAACTACTTGACATTATCCTCAACAACACCACTTGCAGTCGTCCCCCTCTCTCTCTCTCTCTCACGCTCTCTCTTTAGCTGTTGCGATTTCTCTTTGCGTCTAATACTGCTTCCACACGCGCCGAAGATAGCTTTTGTTTTTGTTTTGAACGTTCATTCTGGTTTTTTTTTGTGCTGTTACTTGAAAAGGGTGTGCGAACCTTATGAATGAGTCATATGCACACACACACTTACATGCATTTATGCATGTATATAAATAGAACTGTATTTATCTACAACTGTATACATGTGTGTGTGTATGTTTCTGCCATTGTCATTTATTTGCTTTTGTAATATTTTTTTATCCGCGAACAAAATTTCACAAAAATGTTCAACTTGAGCGGGCTGAGAAGTTTCGCAGCTGTTTTATTTAGTTCAACGTTTTATTATACTTAATATTTAATGGTCATTGATCAAGTAATTATACCACACGCATTGTTAATATAAAATTTACAGATTAACAATTCCCATATGTACACGTTGACAGTAAATTACCTCCAAATTTTCTGTGAATATTCCTACCTTCAGTCATTGGGTCCCAACCCTAGTATATGTATATTTTTTTCTTGATTGATAGTAATTGAAAAGGGGACAACTGGCAATAGGAGAGAGTGACACCGGGGCCCAGTGGCTCACGTTTTTGAATGCCTGACAGCAATGGCGCTGATTTCGTAGCTCAATTGAGTTCAATTAATTCTAACAGCTGCTTTGTTCGCCAGTTTGGCACATGCTGGCATTGGTGTTTCTGCAACAATGATGTTTTCTTTTATTGCATTAAATATATTTATGTTTATATAAGAGCTTGAAAAAAATCAATAAAATAATTTGGAAAAAAAAGTTGTTTGCATCGGCCGGGAATCGAACCCGGGCCGCCCGCGTGGCAGGCGAGCATTCTACCACTGAACCACCGATGCTTGTGACTGCTGTGCAACAAGCAATAGATTTTATGCGCTAACAAACAGCTGTGTTGCGCAGTGCCGCTGTCATTACTGCTGTTAACATGCAACAGTTTGTTGCTGTCCAGTTAAGCCTTGAATCATTAACAGCTGTTTAGCTACAACATAATTTTATTATTATAATTTTTATTATTTAGTAATTTGATATGAATTGAATTTAATTTGCAGCTATATTCCGCCACGTCTATGGGGATTCAGCGGTCATGTTCAGACTGTATTGCATAGTATTGTCGGCCGCGTACGTTGCCCGTGGCCTCTGGGTGAACGCATCTACCTTTCGCTCCAGGATGGATCCACTCTAACCTACGATCTGTATCAGCCACTAAAGGAGCAGGAAGGTGAGTAGTTAAACTGATGTAAAATTAGCAACTCTAACTCTCTCTCTCTTTCTTTAGATGATATTACTGTGGCTATTTGTCCGGGAATTGCGAACAGTTCAGAATCGGTTTATATACGGACATTTGTGCACCTGGCGCAGTGCAACGGATATCGCTGTGCCGTTATGAACCACATTGGCGCCCTGCGCACGGTGCAGGTCACCTCGACACGCATCTTTACCTATGGCCACACAGACGATTTTGCTGCCATGGTGGAGCACCTGCATCAGAAGTATCAACAGAGCCGTATTGTTGCCGTGGGATTCAGCTTGGGCGGCAATCTGGTCACCAAGTACATGGGGGAAATGCAGAAGGAAAAGCCGAGCAGTGTCATTGGCGGCATTTCCATATGCCAGGGCTACAATGCCGTCGAGTGAGCAAAAGACTTTATATCTTTTCTTTAAATCTTGTATTTATATGAATTTTGTTATTTTTTTTCAGGGGTACCAAATGGCTGCTGAACTGGCAAAACTTCCGTCGATTCTATTTGTATATCATGACTGAGAACGTGAAGAGCATTATTCTGCGACATCGTCATGTGCTGCTGTCGGATGAGGTGAAGGCACGTCATAATCTCAACGAGCGTGAAATCATAGCAGCTGCTACCTTGCCAGAACTGGACGAGGCGTATACACGACGCGTCTATAATTTCGCATCGACCCAGGAGCTCTACAAATGGAGCTCTTCACTCTTCTATTTCGACACCATTGAGAAACCAATGATTTATATAAATGCAAAGGACGATCCCCTGGTGCCGGTAGATTTGCTACATCCCATTAAGGAGTATGCTAGTAAGTGCATTAAATTTTCAGTTTCGTTAAAAATATATTTGGATTAGAAGTTAAAATTCATGTTAGTTAACATACACTCTTATCGTAATGTTAAGTCGCATTGCTGTTATCGTAACATTACGTTATGTTATGACAACATAGGCGCTTGGACAGTAATAGAAATGTGCACATAGCACTGACATGCATATAAGCAGCCGTGGCCGAGCGGTTAAGGCGTCTGACTAGAAATCAGATTCCCTCTGGGAGCGTAGGTTCGAATCCTACCGGCTGCGAGAAATTTGAATTCTTTTTTTTCGCTCTTTTAAATAAATTTATATTAAAATATAATTTTAAAAAATTTCATTTTCATAAATTATTTCTTTGTTACAGGTTCTCGGCAGAAGTCTGCATACGTGGAGGTAGCACATGGTGGTCACCTTGGCTTCTACGAGGGTGGCTTCCTGTACCCGAATCCGGTTACTTGGTTGGATCGTACGCTGGTGGCAATGGTTGGCTCTTTGGTCTTGATGCATGCGGGTGGAAGCAAAGTGACGACGCCATAGACAGTCGGATTGTGTAGACTTCTGTCAAAATTATTAATGCCGCAGAACTATATAAAATGCTTTTTATTTTTGCCAAAATTTCATGTTGCTTTCGAACTAAGTCTAATAGAAAGTAAAACACAATGCATATGAAACCATTGAAACAGATTTGGTGTAAACGACAGACATTATATATCTGATGTAAACTTTAAAAAGTGCATTTAAAACAGAGCATTACATGTATTTGCAGATTACGTTTACTTGTTGAATTTTTAATTTTATGCAACTAACGATGAGAAAAGCGAAACTAATTTATACATTTTGTTGTTTATATGATTATAGTTAGTAACGCACATTCCATGTACTTATTTGTAAGAGAATTCTAATTTCAAAAAAGCTTTAAATGTTATTTATGAAACGATACATGTAAACGACACGAAAGAACAAACAATAAGAGGCACGAATGACACAGAAATGATCATAATATAATAAGTGAAAGCGAAAATAAATTGTATTTCCCTGGCCGAAACCTATAAGTGAATTGCCTTATTGTAGATTTTTATATGTGTATATGATTTACAAATCCCTTTTTTATATAATATACATATACATATATATAACTGTATAAATATAAAGATATACATCTAAATGTACGTATAAATGCAAAAATATCGTAAAAGCGAAACCAAAAGAAATGAAAACCTTTTTTGTACGTGTAATATTTTCGATGTGTTTTTTGTAATCAAAATATCAATGAGAAATGTTGTATACCTAAAGCAAACAAAATAATAATTGTCTGTATATTTGTATGCATTGTATGCCAAGCAGTTTATCTAGTTTGTATGTATTTATGCCTAATTGTCCAGAAATACGCAATTATATATAGATATATGTATATGTGTACCGAACGTGTTGCGTGTTTGAAAATGTATATTTAATAAACAAGCGTTAACTACACAATAAAAGAAACCGAAAATAAATGTATTAATATATAAACTTGAACTTAACATGGATTTTATGCCCTAAGCTTTAATTTAGTGTTGAAAATGAATTTTATATTAAATTTTGTTTACTTGAAAATATTAAAAAACAAAATTTATTTGTTTTTTTTTTAAATTATTGAATGGTAAATGAATGATAAATAAAAATTATTACAATTAAAGTTCTTTGTTAGAATTGATTTAAAATTTATAAATTTACTTTAAGTTCATAAATTGATTTTAATTTTAAATATGGTAACGAATGTTTAAATAATTGATACATGAATTAATTTTCAATTTAAAAATTAATTTTAAATTCATAAACTTATTTAAAATTTAAATTCGTTGATGAATTTTCAAAATTTTTAAATTAATATTTAATTTATAAATGAATTTGAAATTTATAAATTAATTTAAAATTTTTAAACCATTTTTCAATTTTTAAACTAGCTTTAAATTCAGTCAATTTATTAAATTTTAAGTTTATAAATTTATCTTAAATTTCTAAATTTATCTTAAGTTTATAAATTCATTTTGAAGTCTTTAATTCATTTTAAAATTAATTTAGAAATTTTTTAACTTCAAATTTATAAATGAATTTAAAATATATAAATTAACATTAAAATTTATAAACTAATTTGCATTTTAAATTTTTTAAAATTTATTTTAAAATTAATTTTGAAATTAAAAAAATCTATACATTAATTTTGAAATTTTAAATAAATTAAAAATATTCTTTAAAATCATAGTATGTTAAGTCTTTTAACACTTTTGCTTTACTTTTATGATTTTCTCCCGGAGAATTGAATTTGAATTGTTTGGCAACTGTCGACGTATCTGTTGCCTTTGGGCACAGCCATAGATAGTGCTCGCTCACACATAAATTGCCCGTCCAGTTGATTAAAAACGGAACTCGTGCGTACGCCACACGTAAACACTCTCATATCCGGAAAATTGGGCGGAAAATGGCAATGATGCGTATCAAAATGTTTGACATTTATTCATCCATGGCTGCTGGTCCGGCACGTGTTACCCTATTATGCAATGGACTTACATATGTACGTATATGTACATATATTTATATATGTATATATCCTTTGCTCGTTTGTTTATTTTTAGCATGCAAGATAGCGTCGGGCCTCCTCCACACAGATTTCTCTCTGTAAACAACAAATTCGATTGAACTGTTAGAATTTATGGGGCTGCAAAAGAAACGATTTTAAGTTTCATATATTGCGAAATTTGTGAAATTCAGGAAATTTAGCGGTCAGAAAGTTCATTTAGCATTTACACTGGCCAACCAGAATTTCTAGAGCTCAAATGAAGATTTTATTTATTTTCAAGGCTTGAGACGCTGACTATTTAAGCAAAAAATTCGCATTAAATAAAAACCTTTTATTTATTTACTATATTTGACCATATATAAGAATAAGAATATAAATAAAAAATTAATTAATTAATATAAATATATTTTTTTAAGATTTATTTTTAGTTTTGAATGTAGCATTAATCTTCAGAAAAATCCAATATTATTTTTTGAGAGTTTTAAATCAATGTTTATTTTATAGTTATATAAAAACTCTGAAATTCAACTCAAATATTTTTTTAAATTTTAATTTTTAATATATGATAAAAGTTTGTCGTGAATTTGACCAAATACCGCCTAGACGATTCAAGTGACTCGTTAAATTTAATATAATTTTTTTTTGCAAAATATTTCTATAATGTTTGCAGCGAAGTGGCAGCAACTTCAGCCGTACTTGTTGCATTTAAATGTGGCAGACATGTTGAAGTTGCAACAAGAGTCCATTAAAAAAATGAAATGCGCTCGTTTGGTAAACAAATCTGCACTTGCCACAAAATGTGGCGGACTTGGCTGTCTTCGAGCTGTCGGCTCAGTTTTACTCCCTTTGAATTTTTAGGAATTTAATATTTAAGTTTATATCTCACTTGATTATTATATAAAAAATTTTGAAAATATTTAAATTAAATTTTAATTAAAATCGCCAAAATATTCAATTAATATTATTTTATATTATATCGTTTTAGTGACATTTTTTTAAGTTTTTCCCTTGCACAAAATTGTTTTTCCGTTTTCAGTTGCCTTCCTCCATTTGCCATTTTCCATTCTCTATATAAATTTGCTTTGCTGGCATTGTCGCAGCCTTGAATCTACCCACAGGCGCCATCTAGCGTCGGCCAGCCGCATAACTCTTCTCATATGCAGCAAACTTGAAAAGTTGGCGAAGCGCATAAGTTACTTTTGTTAGGCCAGAGTGAAGTGTGGCACCCTTTAGCGTGTGTGCAAATTCTGTTTTTCTCGCTCTTTTCGTTTTCTTTCTTCATTTTCCTGTTTTTGTTCATTTCGTACTTTCCGCACTCTTTTCACATTTTTCACTCGCTGTCTTCGCTTTTTGCACTGTTTGTTTTTCTGTGTGGCGAAACTTTTTGTGCATGCGTCGCGGTTGGCGGCGTCTTAAAGGGGCCACAAAAAAGTGCGCCTGGCGAGTGGTATGTGAGTGGGTGTGCGAGGGGGGAAGGGTGGATCAAGTTAAGTTTTGTGGAGTTAAAAGTTCGATATGTAGAGCAGATCGAACGGCGTGCTCATATTCTCATACATAATTACGCTCATACGTAATTACGCTCATATGCTCATATATGATCATATGGTCATATGCTAATATGCTCATACATGGTGATAAGCTCATATGGTCATATGGTCATATGCTCATACGCACTCACGTAGTTGAGCTCTTACGTAATAACACTCTTACGTGATAAACGCCTAACGTAATAAGCAACCTATCCAAGAGAAGAACGTTTTCTCTTCACAATAACTTAAACTAAATAAATTAAAAATAAAATAAATATATTCTTATATTTACATATTTGTCTAAATCAGTATTTATATATATTTAAACACTTACCACAAGGCACACTGCTGCAGGCTCTTCTTTATGTAGGACAAACCAACCCACTTGAACTCGAACTCTGTAGCTCGACCTGTTGTTGAGTTATTTTGTGGGCACGATTGGTGGGCGATCAAAGGGCTCGATCAGGTATGAGCAGCAGCTGCCGTTTGGGGCTTTCTAGCTTATGTTGTTTGTAATGTTAATATATAGAAGCATATTGTAGGCGCTCTTTTTCAGCTGTTGTTCATGTCAATGCAGAGAAATGCCGTATTAATAGGGAATCAATATTAAATAAAGTAAACAGACAGCAGTAGAAATTTATATAGTTGAACTGAATGAGCCTGAGAGGAACTGAATCTTCTCATGAATATAGAATATTAATATATTAATATGTATCTCAATATATGTAAGTTCTTGGCTTCGGCTCTGCTTTGGCTCAGCTTTAACTTTACCTGTGGCTCTGCCATTGGCTCAGCTCTGACTCAACTATGGCCCAACTGCTTTGGCTCTGCTCCTGATCTGACTCAACTGTTGCAGATGTCTGACCCTGCCAATGGCTGTGCCTCTGGCTGAGTTGCGGCTCAACTCTGGATCTGCTTTGGCTCTGTCATGAAAATCGCTCTGGCTGAGTATGGTAACTAACATATATAGATATATTTATATATATTTTGCTTTCATGTGCTTTTTGGCTCACATTTAAAGTACTTTACTTCTAAAACCTTACACAAACAGAAAAATTAATTCCTGTAAAAATGCTCTTTGACCACGCTGCGGGAGATGACAAAAATAATACATCTGTAGTTCAAACAGTTAGAGAACAAAACAACATTTTCTAGTCGAGTGCTAACGACTGCATAATAAACGTCTAACAGTAAGGTGAAGTCCTGAATATAGTAAGCAGTATTGTCTTCTATATAGGGGATCTGGGCATCACTATGTATGATGAGCTGTAAAATATTATTGATGATTCGCAGTCTTTTGTCTGCCTAAATGATGTAGTAGTAGATATATAATATAGTTCACAATTCTAATTTTGCAACTAACCAATATACTCTCCTCATCAAGTGAACCGTCATGCCGTGCGCTTGTTTTGTGTGTTGGAAGCGAACAAAGTAGTTTAATTCTTCTTGAAGCTGTCAGCTCCATCTGCAGGTTGATATATTTTTCACGGAATGCGCACATGACAAAAAACAGTGCCAAAGGATGCTGCATGTGGAAGGAGCTGGCAGCAGCTGGAGCAAGAGAATGCCTATGGAGGACATGCAGCCAGCTCTCTATGCACACACCGAGCGCTGTTTACTTTTGAAGTCTCCAACCGGAGGCGCCTAACAATATAATTCTACAAAAGTTTTCTTTAAAAATAAATGAGCGAAGTTTGCCTTTAGTTGGTGCTGCTGCCGCCGTGAGAGTGGCAAACAAATAGAATGTTGTTAAGTAATTATCACTTGAAGGTAAATTAACATTTGCAAGATGCAGCGATGATGGCTGACAGCAAAGCAAACGATAAATTTAACAGGAGGATAAACTGTGACTATGATTTTCAGAGCCAAGAAATACTAGGTAAATAAATATACATATTTATTGAGAATAAGGTAAATAAATATAAAAATATATAAATAATATTTAAATAATTCAGTCCTTCAGTCAGCGTACATCTAACAATCTTCGCCATGGACAGTGTTGCTGCCTGCAAAACAACTTTCATCATGTTGTTGCTAAACAGCAGGAAAACATTTGAGAAGGCTTGTCATTGCTTGCCTGTCTTCATTCCGGAAGGGCTTGAAATGGCAACTGGCAATCGTTGAGGCTAGCTCCAGTCTGAGGCTGTTCGTGTTAATAAGGACTCTTTCGTTAATATATAATGCAGCCTTCGACTCTTTGGCTGCTCATCTCAGTGGATGGCCCCATCAATGTTCATGTTCTTTCATGCAATCCAATTGTTGGCATGTCACTTGAAATTTGCTTCACTCTAATCAATGGTAAATACATGAATGCATAGCCCAAGCTACTTGGGGCACATGTGACCCTCTCTCTCTCTTTGTGTGTGTTAGCCACAAATCGAAAATAATCTTTATTTGGTTTTATTTGTGCTCGGTTTGTTCCTGTTTTTTGGCTGCTTTTTATTTGGGTTGCTGTAAAAGTTTACGATAATCTTTGGGTGCGACTTTTATGTCTGTAATTTGTGCTAAGTCCTCGCAACGCATTTTCATGATGTCACATTTGACTTTTTCCCCGAGATAAGATTTCTATTTAGTATCGTGCGATAAGCCACAATCAATTACAGGTTACACACGCTGCCGAAACTTAAAGGGCAAAATTTAGTGTTGAGATATGGGCCTTAAACTTAGCTCGAATGGAAATATATATAAGAGTAATATATATATATATGAATATAACTATGGAAAGCTCAATATTTTTTTAACAAACTTGCACATAGCTACATATAGCCACAACTTTCTCTATTGCCCATTTTTTTTATTACATCAGAGCAGAACAGAAAATGTGAAATAAAATTCAAGCAAAATGTTTTAACCATGAGCCGTTGTTAAAAAGTAAACATGGCAAAACTATCAGAAATTCATGCAATTCCATTTCGATTTAATTTTGTTAAACAATTCAATTCAATTCAATTCAATTTCAATGGAATTGCAATGCTTAAAGTAAAAAATATGCAAAAAAAAAAGCAGAAAACTGAATGAAGAAAATAAATTAAATAAAAAAATATTGTTTGTACAGAAATTAAATAGAAGAAAAATACTTTTCTAAACATTTATATAAAATAAAACTTAAAAAAGTACTTTATTTAATTGTAAATTATTAAATATTAAAAAAAGTACGTAAAAAATATATACATTTTTAAAAATATAAAATAAACATAATAAAATATTTTATGTATAATAATTTATTAAATTGTGAACCTTTAAATATTTAGTTATAAATAATAAATAAGGCACTAATAAATAAAATGAAAGAAAATTTAAAAATAGATAATAAATAATAAAAATAAAGTATTTTTGGATAGAAAATAAATATTAAGAAAATAATTTTTTTATTAATAGGTTAAAATTGAAAAAAAAAAACGGAAAGTAAATAAAAATATTTTGCTTTTAATAATTTGTTAAATATTACATTATTTTATTAATTTAAGAAAATATTTAATAATATATTGGTATTAATTATTAATTTGTCAAATATATAATATTAAATTGAAAATAAGTTAAGCTCAGACCTTTTTCCATTAATATCCTTGCCGATATCAGCTATACCCCATTGGTATACCATAGGGTATTTATTTGAACAATGCTCAACTGAAAATCGACACGATTCATTCATGCGAATATAGAGTTTCTTCTGTCTTTACAACATTCCGTGCCACACTATCCACACTTGCCACATTCTATGTGAGCGGCAAACAACAATGTGACGACAAAGTCGGAGCAAGTTCCGACTGTGCTCGTGTGTGCGTCAGCCATAGAAATATGTAAATTAAATGAAATTAAATTGACTGAAATTTTATAGGCAAACTACGTGCAAAGCAAGGAAATGGGCATAATTCTGTAGACTAAAAACTGAAACGCATAAACTTGAGAATTTAGCTTAAGAAAGATTTTGAAACTTTAAAATAAATAAATTGGGGGGAATTTATTGTGTAGGGAAATTCTTAAAAAAATAAAAATAATATATTTGATTTATAAAGGAAGGAAAGTTCTTGTCGGCGGGAGTGTCCCACTAGGAGATATTTCCAGCTTGGCTGATAGTTGGCCTATGTGACACACATGGACTCTTATTTTTTTTCTCTTTTTCTGGCTATTAAAAAAGTTATTTTTTTTTTATTATTTTTTATAAAATATTTTTATTACTTAAGTTCTCAATGCAAAGAAAAATAATTCAAATAATTGAAATAATATGAAATGAATTGATAATGGAAGTAATTTCCAATTGAAATGCTAAGCCTCGTTTAACACATGCTTAACTGATTCGATTCGCATTACTTATTTGTAAACTGTTGTCCGGTCTGGTCTGAGCAAAGGACACACACGAGTTGCCGCAGCGGCTGGGACAGTTTGATCTGCATATTTAAAATGCTTGGTGAGTTTAATTCAATCCACGAAGTCTAAGGATTCTTGCAGCATGCTTGACTTGCACTCGTGCATGGCTGGCCACAGGACACACAGGACATGTTAGCTGGGGACGTGGCCATAGGCCTTACCTGCAGCGTAACTCAAACGTGCTGACCAGCCCAGGCATGTGTTCGAATTGCACAACTTCTTTGGATTCTCTACACTTGCAAAAAAGGAACGAAGGAATTTGCTGCTGCTGCAGAGAGAGAGAGAGAATTGTTAATGAAGCTGCTTGTCAGGCCCTTAATTACATATCGTCGTAACTTTGTAACTCTCTCGGTATGCAATGTAGGCAAAGGCAACACGGCTTGTTCTTCTGCTGCATGGCTGGAACTCTGTCGAAAATACAGGGCAAGGGATAACCAGTCCCGAGTCTGTGCTTAATCATGATATATACGAGGAATGCTCGGACTATTGCCGTATGCCCCAGAGTCTGAAGAGAGTATGTAGACTTAAAGCATATGAATTATTGAATACAATTTTAATGTAATTTTAATTGTGTTTAATAAATAATACGATTTATTTTAAATAATTTATGAATGAAATAAATTATATAGCTGAGAAATTTTATTGTTTGATAGCAGGAAATTTCATAAAGCTTCAATATAAAATAAAAAGTTCTGTGAGAGCGGTTGATTCAAGCATGTTGCATACAACTTGCTGCAGCAACAGCAAAGTGACAAGCTCTGATAGTAGCTTATGTTATAAATATTCTTTATAAATATATCATATAATTACATATGCATGACTAGGATTTTAGATAACAAAAATTATAGTTAACTAAAATTGAAGCTAAGAGTGAGAGGACAAAAAAAGTTTTGAGAGTTTTTAAAATAATTCATTTAAATTATTCAATTTATTAATAAATTAATTTTTGGAATAAAATATAAGTTGTAAAATACAAAATGCCCATTTCTTATCCATTTAAAGCTTCAAAAAATATTTCAATTTTTTTTTTAATGTATGATAAACGAGAATAAATAAATTTTAATATTATTATTTATAATTTTTTCAATTTTATTGAGATAATTGTCGTATTTTTTAGTTTATAAGAAATAAACAAATATTTTAATTTAGTTTTATTTTGAGCTTAAAGTTTATTTTATTAATTTTTTTTCTCAAGTTTCAAGTCTTTCTCAAGTATTTATTTATTTTTTTATTCATCCCATTTGTATTCGCCCGTTAACTATTCCTGGACTTCCCCATCTTAGGCATAAATAAGTGCTCAATAAATTAATGCTGAATAAAAACGGAGAAAACACAAATGTCACAGCAACTGGAATCGATTTGTCTTGCGCTGCGCACATGGCCAGCAGCCAGCGTACATCGTGTCGTATGAGTAACAAGTGCAGCACATAAATTCGCCAGCTGACAACAACCACAAACAAATAAATAATGCACAATTTACCAAGTGTTGCTGTAAATTTATGTGCGAACTCTTCTAAGTGGATGCTGATTCAATTTGGCTGGTCAGTTAGCTGAATGAAATACAGCTTCTAATGATGCTAATGTCCAAAAGGTGTTTTAAGAAATATCAAAAATCTTTAAATTACTTATAAAATAAAAAAAAAAAAAATTAAACAATTATTTTTGTGATGATAGAGTAAAGAGTATATATACATATGTATATGTAGTAACAACTGCTTTTCCGTTGCCGTTTGCCGACAATCAGAGAATTGCCAATTAGCATATGGGTCGGTTTCTGGGCATGTTTGGCTTTTATAGAAAGTGCGAGCCTGGCTGATGCGTTGCTGAGGAAATAATCATCATAAGGCGAAAGTATTGGACCCCTCATAATGGGTCCTTCTAAGAAGTCGTGTTAGGTATATTTTATTAAACTGTATTCGATTAGTAATGCTTTGTGCAGGCTCAAATCATTGACATGCAGGCCAGCTGCAAGAAGGTGCACGAGCGATGTCAATACGCCGAGGAGTGCTGCTCGCAGCAGTGTGTGAAGCGTTATAAGAGGTGCATTCACTTCTGGACTTGAAGGAACACATATATTCACATTAGCTAAATAATTTATTATTAATTATAAATAGTTTAATTAGAATAATATATAGATAATTTTATAATAATATAATATAAATAAATCGATAATATCTAAAAAGAGAAATTTAAATCAATTTTTATCGTGTATTTCTCTGCTTTTGTAATAGAAATATGGTAAAGAAACGCTGCTCAAATAGTTGAGACTTTGGAATAAATATTTGTTGTTTTTATTCCTCTATAATCATTTCACTATGGATACGCGCAATTGTGCGCATGCGCAGTGATTTGAATCCAGGCTTCTTTACTCTATCTACTCTTTAATCTATTTATCTACTTTACAGTTCGGCTCTTTCAAAGTCTCATCCATTTGTCCAAGTGTTTCCATCATAATTTTCATTTCAGCTAAGCTTTGAGCAATCATTTGCTGTTCCATCTAATACCACAGATCAAGATAAATCAAGAAATAATGCTAATTCTGAAAACCATTTTATTTTATATTTATTTACATCTTATTCCTTTGGTTATATTATTTGTTTATATTATTCGTACTTATTATATACCATATATATTCTCAGTTAGATAATTTATGGGGTTTAACAACTGAA
Source organism: Drosophila paranaensis (assembly GCA_035047545.1). Taxonomy (NCBI): domain Eukaryota; kingdom Metazoa; phylum Arthropoda; class Insecta; order Diptera; family Drosophilidae; genus Drosophila; species Drosophila paranaensis. The sequence goes on from JAWNPL010000153.1 coordinate 9,335,213, forward strand.
CACACTTTTTACTCTTGATCACGCACTTTCGGGTGCAGCAGTCCTCGGCGATACGGCAAGTCATGCCGGTAGCTTTGCAATTATAACTCAAATGCAAACGTTGGGCCTGTGAATTAATTGAATTGTTACATATTGATATAATGAGGAAAATATTTAAAATACTCTTTTACTATCGTCAAGTTCTTTGAAAGTTTCATCAGACTGGAATTGAATCTAGTTTTCTCCTTTTTCCTGAAACGCGATGCGTTGCCAAACAGCAACAGTCCCATCACAATGATCAGGAGAATCCTAAGGGGTTTCATTGTGTCTCCATCGAAGATGTTGTTTACACTAACCACATATCTGGGTCTGTTGAAGCTTTTATAGACAGCTGAATAGCTGTTTTGAAGATCGAAGTCAACAAAATCTGTTTTATCGCAAAATTATTTAAAATAAAAGAAAAACAACTTCCCACTGACATTAACTAAATGGTCTCTAAAAAGTCGATTGCTCAGAATCTCTAATTGTCTCACATATGTTTTTTCCTCTATTAATGGACTCCAATCGCCCATTTAAGCTCTGCAAAGCTTACATTTTCTTCAGTTGCAAATTGCATTTCTAAATAATGAAACATTCAATGGTTATTCTCCTCCTGCTGATATGCGGCCTGTGCTTTGCTCTGAGTGCAAAGAGAAATACAACATTCGATAGGGACAATTTCGTCTGGAGATATAAAGTATTGCAAAATCTAATAGTGCCACCCCTTAGAAATGTGAAAAAGGTATTATTATTTATGTACATATATAATATAATTCTGGTCCACATTGCAGATAGTTCGCTCGGAAAATATGAAAATACAATGTAAGAGAGTGGGCGGGGTTTGTCGCCGAGCTGAGGATTGCTGCACGCTGCTGTGCCTGAGGAAGAACAGAGAATGTATATAAAACTTAAATAAAAATTATAATCTAAATTATTTATTTATATATTTATTTATTTATACTTGTTCATTTATATTTATTAATTACACTATAAAAATATATAAAAAACTATTTTTAAGATTCATTAAATTAAATTGGCTTTGTATCTAACGCTCTAGGCCAAAAAAGAAAAAATTAAAAAATATTACGAAAAAAGTTTTTTAGCCCTAAAGATTCGTTATTTAATCATTGAGCTGTCACGTAACACAGAACAAAAATTTGAGTTTTTGAACAGTTTAATTAAACGTTTGCCGTAGACGTTGCCAACGGCTTTTTGATTGCTGTGCGGCGTCAGGCTTTGGGGTGTGTCCGTTGCGAGGACGAAGGCTGCCAAACAAGTGGTTGCATTCCGTAACTAGGAAGCGCTCGAAAGTTTTGACTTCGAATACAAGTTGAGGTATGTGTATGTTCGTGCAAATACAAATACATTCACACATAAATGGAAATCAAAACAGGCGACGCAAGTTTGATCGATAGAAATCAAGGGACTGTTCGATGCGGCCACTGCTTTCGGCTTTATAGGAACAGCAGCAACAGCACAATCACACATAGAGTCTTAGCGGACGAAAGCGTCAAGAAGCAGATATGGAGGAACTACAGGATAGTAGCATACACCACATGACTGCGAAGGTGATTACTGCCATCAAGAATACCAAATGCTATGAGCCCATCTTCAACGAGCTGCAGCGGCTCGTCGCCAGTCCCAGCGTCGACAAGAACGACATGCGCAACACGCTGGAGGACGCCATCAGGGCGGCGGGCCTCGAAACGGAGATACGCAACATGATATTCAACTTGGTGCGCAGTCGCCTAAAGAAGATCGACATATCAGATGCGCGACAGGCGACGGTGAGTGTGAGGGAATATTGTAGAGTGAGGAGACCTAATTACTCCCTATTCTACTTATAAGGCATCGCAAAGCGATCCGTTGAGCTACCTGAAGCGAGCTGGCGTCCTGTGGGATCGGCGTGTCAGAAAGAGCCTAAACGCCATGTGCGGCGAGCTGAAGGTGCCGCTGCATGGCCAGCCGCGCATCAGCGCGGATCGTGAGGATTTTGTGGCCAAATGGAACGAGCTGAGCAACTACAATATGGGTGGGGGAAATATTTAATCGAAGATTAGTTGAGCTCTGTCTAATGTATAGCTGCATTCCATAGATCTGGCCAACTATCGCCCGGTATATGCGCCCAAGGATTTGTTGGAGGTGTTGCTCTCGCTGAAGGGACCCACGAGATCCAGCGATAACAGCGAGTAAGTGAGAGAGAATATGTTGGTTTATTTTTTTTTATTTATTATTTTTTTTATTATAATTTTTAAAGTTAAAAAAAAAATTATTATTTTTAAAAATTCTTTTAAAAAATGTATATATACATATACATTTTTATATTATATTTATTTTCATTATTACGTTTATTATTATTATTGTACAATATTGTTTTTATTAAAAATTTTTTTTATTATGCTTTATTTTTTTAACATTTTTTTATAAAATATTTTTTATATATTTTTTTAAATATTCTTTTATTACATTTATTTTTATTATTATATATTTTTTGTTAATTGAAAATATATTTTTAGTCAAATTCCCCAATGGGAGTTCTCCCACATTGCGCTGCCTGTGAAAAACCTGTTCGAGCTGCGCACCCACTATGCGGATCTGTTGCGCAACGATCCCTACGCTGTGCACGACTTGGCCATTCAGTGTCAGCGCATCCTGGACAGCAAGCTCGCCCCAATGTGCCAGCAGTACTTGAGAAAGGGCGCCACGCCGGCTCCATATCGCGGAGCCCTCTGGGCAGCTGTGCTCGACAGCAAACTGCACGATTATGTGAGTTCGATTTGAGTTAATTAGAATCATTAATGAGTGTGTGTATCCGGGGGATAGAAATACTATTATATTTTTATTTAATTAGAATTTAGCTTTATTAGATTGGGTCCGCTGCTCACTCACTTTTCAGCTTGATTAGTCAACATAAAGAGAAACTTTTATAGATCCATAAGTTTGTCTATCTCATCTTTTTTCATCTCTCATGCCAACAGGACATTGAGAACTGGCAGAAGCTGCGCAACAGTGTCTGGACCACCGATCACATTGTGGATAAGCTCGTCTTCAAGGACATTCAGCTGACGGCCTCCAACGATGATCAGTATTTCGTGTTCGAGGACGTGCTGTACCAGGTGCTGCTCTGCTTTTCGCGGGACACAGAGATTGCCAGCTGTGTGGAATATGAAACGTTTCCGGTGAAGGGCAAGACATACGAGGGTCCGCCGTCGGGCGTGGTGCCATTCCATGGCATCTGCATGTTCGCCGCACCCTTTTGCTATCTCTACGATTCGCCCGTGAGCCTGTACTATGCATTTCGTGCCTTCTACATACGATATTGCCATCGGCTGACCACGATCAATACGCATCCGCAGGGCATTGTCAGCCTCTGCCTGCTGTTCGAGAAGCTGCTGCAGACCTATGAGCCTCAGCTGTGGTCGCACTTTCGCGAGCTACAGATACAGCCGTAAGTAGGGATGACTTAGAAGATCTTAGTTCTACTTTTAACCTAATCTTTGCCCACTTTAGTCTCAGGGTTGTATTTAAGTGGCTAATGCGCGGCTTCTCAGGCCACTTGCCACCGGATCAACTGCTAGTCTTGTGGGACTTGGTAAGCTTTATCCCTTCATCAAGTGGATTCGATTGCTAAACACGTTTCTTCCCTCGCAGATACTTGGCTTTGACAGCTTGGAAATCTTGCCGTTATTCGCCATAATCATATTGAGCTTCCGCAAGGACAGCATCATGCAAGTGGCCTCGCTTGACAGCATCGAGGCTATTCTGGCCGATCTATCGTCCATAAAGGTATTGCCGTTGGTGCAGTTGGCATTGAGTCGCGACTAGGCGTATGATACTTCCTCCACAAATTGAAAGTATGAAATTATCGATCAATTTTAGAGACTCTTATCGATAGCTATCCAAATTGAACTTGATCTATTTATCGAATGTGTATTTTAGATGTGTGACAATATCGAATCACTGTTCCAGACAAACGATCAATTCTCAATAAACATGTATTTTATATAAGTTAAAAGAATATCGAGTGATTACTAGTTATGGTTATATAAAATCTCTAAAACTCTTTTTTTCCATCACACTCAACCTCTCAGCTCAGCTGTCAGAGTTCTTTCACTCTAGCCATACAATACCTAAGTTATAATAGCAAATTCACAAGAGAGTGACAATTCGGACAGATAATAGATAAGCAGGGAATGTGTTCACTATCTATTATAGCAACTTCAGTGTGTGTGAAATATAATACAAATTGAATTTGCCGGGGATTCGCTTACCAATTATATGTTAGTGTCAGTTAGAGCGCGTGACAGGCTTAAGCCTTTGGGGGGGCGTGTTCGAGGGGTATTCAAATAGAAACGAGTTGGCTTCGCCATTTCGCATGTCGGCCTGCGTGTCGAGGGACTGTTAACAGGCAACATTTAGTGCACTGGAGTGCCACACAGGACATGCCGCTGATTTCGCCACCGGAAGTCAGCCAAAAAATCCATTTGCGAACTGACAACGGGACGACTGTGCCAAGGCTAAGCTCGGCTTCGTATGTTTCTCTTTGGTATTGCCATAGGGCGTTTAGCTGCAGGCCACGTCTGTTGTGTTTATGAACATTATCCGAATTCCCCATCGATGTGCTGTAACTTAATTATTTGTCGAGATGCTGCTGCCTCCAGCTCGAATACATATGTATATATTATAATTTAATAATTGGCTCATGTTCATTTGTTCAGCTGCAGCTTGCTTGCTTGCGACTCAGCCTTGCTGCTAATGAGCTCATGCCTAAGTGCATACATGTTTGCTTCTGTCTGGAAATTGGTTAAACGAAAATCCGTTATTCAATCTACACGCCCTGTCCAATTACATTCAGTTTGTGTTTTGTGTTTGTTCCAAATTACTTGGCCTATTGATTCTATCGCATTTGTGTGCTGCAAGGATTCTTGCTCTGTGATTTCGACATGGCCAACAACCAGAAATTAATTGAATAATTTTCTATGAGAACTTAACTAGAGTTCTCTCGTGTTTAGCTCTAACATGTTTAATCAAGTGTTCGCCTGGCTTTACTTGTCTGACAACAAGAGTTGCTGGGGCAACTATTGAATTGTTGCAGAGATGCAAAATGACTTTTGCAATATAATTTTGTATTTTAGTTGTTATTGGCAAACATATGTTTGTTAAAATTTCCATGATGTCAATATATATATAAAGATAATTTTATGTACTTTATTCAGTTATTTTAATAAATATAAAATATTTTTAGAGAAGTATATTTCAAATAAATTTTAATAAATATTTAAGTAAATTTGACATAATTTAAAAAAAATTAAAAATAAACTTGAAATAACTTTTCATAATTTTAATAGATAGACAATTATACTTAACTCTATTTTAATAAATATAAAATATTTTTATTTATATTCTTTTTATAAATTTTAAAATAATATAATATATTTAAGTTATTTTTTTACAATTTTAATAAATATAAAAAATACTGGAGTAATTTTTTCTTAATTTCTTAATTAATATAAAAATGTATAAATTTTATTAAAAAAATTCAAATAGTTTTCATAACTCTAATAACATAAATTTCTATATTAATTTATAGATAATAAATTATTATTGCTGCAGATTCAGTTAGCCTAGTTTTCTGTTCTGCAAACCTTAGTTAGTTGTCTAATTTATTGCATGATTTCAACTAATCAATGCAATTACTGTTAATTCAGCGCTCATAGGCCGGCGACAAATAAACAGTTTAAAGTTTTTAATTAATTTTCAATAATTGCAAACAAACATTTTGCAATTAAATATGTTAATATTAAATTACATTCAGAGCAAAAAATAATAAAAATAAACCGAATTTATTTTCATTATTCAGTTACAGCTGTCAGAGACACAGACGACATCGGATATGCTGTCATTTATTTTGCCGCGCTGCGGTTAATTAAGCAGCGAAGCAATATCAATTTGCCTATGCATATAAACTATATTAAATATAAATATATATATATAATATTTGAATATAATATTTTAATTTTAAGCTATTTAAATTCAGTTGTTGAGGCATAACTTTTGTGTTCTCTGCTGTCTGCTGTCCGTTCGTCCAAGGCAAACGACCAAATATCCGCTAAAAAAAGAATAACAAGCCAATCATTGAGCTACTGCAGCTTCCGCTCTGCGTTTGCCAACCGCGCGGCAGCTGCTGGCCTGGCTGGCTGCAAATACCGGAAGTGTTGGCAGTGCCAGCCAAGTGCAGCCGAGGTCTATGTGATGCTAATAATGACCCTTCCGGCAGAGCTAATGCCATTTAGCTTCAGCTTACACAGTCTTTCATGTTTGCCAGCGCTGATGAGGCTGCTCATTTGTCAGCCACGCCTGGCCCTGGCCATAAATGTGCCCATCCTTTGGCATTTGTCAGGCCGCAGTCTCTCGCTCCCTTTAAACATATTTCCAGCTCCATCATAGTTAAAGAGCTGCATATTTAGCTTTTCACGCACATTGAAACTGTTGTGCGTTAGAGCAAACATTGGCACTTGCCGAGTAAACAAACATTAAAATTGCAAACAAACTGAATAAAGCCATAACTAAATACAATTTACTAATTAAACGGCGAATTTAAAATCATTTGTTTAATAAGCTCTGCGTTGTGCGCCACACGGATTTATCTTTACTGCCAAAACTGCAAAGCTCAACAAACATTATCTAATGAATAATGCGCCAAATAATTTAGATTGTTTTAAAAATTTTGTGAAAATGCGAAAAATGTGTGTGGCTCCACACATTCGAGAGCATTTTCTAGTCTGCCACAAAAATTATAATCGCTCTATCCTTCAACTTTTATCTATTATCCCAAAGAAAACTCCTCTTTTCTAGCAACCAGCTGCCTTCTCGTCCACTTTTTCATATATATTTTAAATTATTCTCGTCTAGCTGCTGCTTTGCTCAAAAGTTTAGTTGGCCTGTTTTTCGGGTAACCTTCTCTCTCTTCTTTTTTTTTTCGCAGCTAACGCTTTGGGCGTGTTTGGTTTGCAAATCTTTATTTAAATGCCGAAAATGTCTGGGCCACAAAAGTTGCCACAGCAAATTATAGTAATCAATTTGAAATTCTTGTCGAGTTTTCTAACTTTGGCTTTGGGTCAAAAGCATTCAACACACATACTCAGACCACTTTGGCCATGGGAATAACATTGGGGAATTGTCTCAATGAAACTTCGAGCGAAAACTTTCAAGTGCTTGCTTAAATTTCTATACATATATGTATATTTGCCGATTCTATTATGAGCTTGTATACAATTTAATTCATTTTCATATATGAATTAGCATTGTGTATTTAAAGCTCTTGCTTCTGCGTCGAGTTGATATACATAGCTGCCCGACTTAACTTTGATTGCCCCAACTTTGAACTGTTAACCGAAACCAGTTGAAACTTTCGCTCAAGTTTTTTATCTTCTCGCTTGTGCGAAACAAATTGCTTTCAATTTTTTGCAGCAACTTTCTATGGCGAGAATTTTGTTCAGCTTTTGTATTACTCATACGTCATGTGGTACCAGAACATGGACAACATGAGTGCAGCTAGTTCACAATGCTGATTTGTTGTTGTAGTCGACTATAATTTATTAAGCACTTGGCTGAAGCATATATGCATTTGTATGAGTGTGTCTGTGTGTGTGTGTGTGTGTGTGCATGCATTTAATCCTTTAAAATTTCACATGTCACTCGGATAACGTCTTGCAAATGCATGCAAATGCAGTTGCAGCTTAAGATATTTGAGACTGAGCCAAGCCCAATTGCTGTTACTCAAGTCAGCATAAGTGAAGCTGAGCGTAAAGCTGTAAAGACAGTTATAAATTGGCAAACTATGATCAAAGCAAGGGCTTAAGATAGCTGAGAGCTAGTAGCAATCAGAACTATTTACATATATATATATATATATATATATATATATATATATATATATATATATATATATATATATTAAATATGATAATATAATATATATTTAGTATATACAAAAGTAAATCTGAGCCACATCATAGCGCTTCTCTTAGCCAAGTATTTATTTTTTATTTTTTACAAATATTTTCACCTTTCAATAAGCCTTAAATTTCCACACATTCAGCTCGGCTGTAACTTTTTTACCGACTACTTAATGGCATTTATCGTATTGCAACTGTTTATAGGCCAGTCAGCAATTTGTTTTTAATGCATTTTTAATTTGTGCACGTGTGTGAAGGTGTGTCTGACTCTGCCTCTGTCTCGGTGTGTGTGCAAAGGGAAAATGAAATAAGCTTCTTTCGCTACTTTGTAACGAGGCCGTCGCCTGAGGTGATCCCTTTACTTTTTCGCTCTCTTATGACTACTTAATGATGACTGCATTTTCATTCCAGTTTATTCTCGACTGGATTAACTGCGAGAATTATTATTCAGTGTAAGAGAATTTTATATTGGCTTCCGTGTGCTCAGAGCACAGTTTTCTTTGTTGTTTATAATTTAAATGACTTTTACACTTGTCTCTGAGTCATTTGTGTGTGTGTGTGTTGAGAATGAAGAATTTTAATAAAATTTCATTTAATTTTTAATTTTCACTTAACAATGCCACAAAAATATTAAGTGTCCTCCCTAATTAGCTTACCTCACCAAGGTCAACAACCACTTCACTTCTCGTTACGTCATCTCCGGCCAGTTAAAGTGGCAAACTATTTGCCCAATACCGAATTGCATTCACGATTGTATTTGGCTCGACAATTGTCATCAGCTGTGCCATTTTCAATCTGCCACATTGAGAGTTGACTGTGTGAAAAACTATTTTATGAAATACGCGCCGAGGCGCAAAGTGTGGCAACTACTCGAGCCAGCTCGAGTTAGCCATTTGGCATTGCTGTTGCCGCAATAACAACACATAAATCTGGCAACAGCTGTCAAGCACAGAAATTTCGCACAAAAAAAAAGGCAACGGCAACTTGAATTCCTGGCGAGCAAATAACCTAAAGAATGAAAAGCATAATACAAATAGAAACATTGGCTGCATACAGTCTACAGCTCAGGGACATTGTGTGTAGAGTAGAGAGCTTACGGCCTGAGCTGAGTAGAGAATTGGATGTACTACTTTTCTCTAGAGATACAAGGTATTACAAATTAGTTTGAAATGTAATATAAAATTAATCTTTATTTATAATACACATTTAAAAAATTTGATTAGAGGAAAGGTTAAAAAGCCAATGAAAAAAATGTAATATTATTTTTATTTAAATAATGTCATTAATTTTTTACAGAATTAAAAATTATAACATTGCAAAATTTTTCTGCTCTAGAAATTTATTTATTATTTATAATTTAAGTATTATAAAATTTGATTCAAAATTATTTTACTTCATTATATACATTAAACATTATATATTTTTATAAAATTGTATTTAAAATATTTATTATTATTTTCTCTACAGATTTTTCCCACTCATTCCCATTAGCCCTCACTTAACTGCCTGTAGCCCAGGTAGTACAAGTTTTTTAATTGACGCTTACAAAGTATTTGAAAAATTCGCTGTCTTCAACTATTTGATGCTGGCCAAAAAATAGTACATTTCTGTGGCAGCTTTGGCTTTTACAAAAAAGTCGAAAAAAGGTATAAAAACTGAGCTGACCGCACTGTCACGTGCCTCAGGCAGAGATAGAGATAGAGAGAGAGACATGCTAAAAGCTGAAGCATGACAAAGTTCCGGATTACTAAGTAGAGCTGGGACATGGAGTCTAGTGTCACACTAAATGGAAAGTCAAGAAATGAGAGAGCAGCTTAAGGATGCCCCACAAAGGTCGTAAAGCCGACTTCCCCTTGACAGCTGTAACCGGTGCAAATTCGTGTGTGTGTGTTTGTGTGTGTGTATGTGTGTGTGCCTGCAGGCAGCACAATGTTGCACTCTTTTTATGGAAGGGGCCAGCGCATCTGGTAATTGAATCTTGATGAATTCTTTTCATTACGCTCGTTGCTTAAAAATCCACTCCACCTGCTCTTTGCCTTGTTCCAAATAATGCATTGTTTTACGGCTGCGCTATAAATGTGTCGCTAAAAAATGAAGATTGTGTAAATACTAAAGGCATGAAATGCGGAGATTAAGTACCTTTGTTTAATTAGCTGAGCTAAGGAGTAGAGATAATTCTACTCGCTATAGTGGTAAAGAAACTGCAAAAAAAATATATTACATATATTATAATATATTATATATAACATCTCAAATATCGGAGGATACTATATAAGTGACATTGACAATATAACCTTTCCGCGATTTTCTATATAAATGCAAATTTAGCTGTTATCGATAACCTAAGCAGCTGTCGAATAATAGTTATCGAAAATATCATCATTATATTATTTAGCATTGTTATATTCTTAATTTTAATCTTCTTTTCAATCTTTGTCATATTCAACTTAATGTGAACTAAAATGTTTTCTAATACGTGCTATCGATATTCGATAACTTAAATATTATCTTTACTTAAATATTATCATATCATACCATATCATATGCTACCACAAAACTCTCATTCCACCTTCCTCATATCCAAATTAATTTGAGTTAAGCCTGAATTACACCCCGTTTATTTCTTTTCCTTCACTTTTCGTTCGTTTACAGCATTTTCCCAACATTGCAGCACTGTACAGTTATTTTATTAACACTTCCATTGTGTCGACCACAAAATTGGGGCAATCCGGCTGAAAGTAAAAAACGAGAATAAATGTCTGAAAAGGAATTATTTTCTCAATGCGAACAAAAGACAATCAGAGAAAGTTTTTTTTCTTTATTTTTTGTTTTTTGTTGTTGTTGTTTGCCTTAAACGCTTGGCCCAAGGACATTAAAAAGTTAAGAGGTCTGTAAAAGTTTTTGTTTGTCTTCGCGGCGCCTTTCCGCTCGTCGAGTCTGCAAAAACAATGAACGGAAAGAAAATCATTATGAATTATAATAAAACATAATTATGAAATTAGCATTTCTCGAACAGGCGTTTACGAAACTCTCCTCAATGGGTGCAATGAACTTCTGTTTGGAGTTCTTCAACAAATTTGTTAGCCACTCAATTGTGTGGGAAGTCCCAAAAGGTCAGCTAACAGTGGGGAAATGGACATTTTCATCATCATCATCGTCATCATCATCTCTGGCATCCTAATCATATTCATCTCATGCTATTTTGTGGCATTTTTACAGCTTCCTGAGAAAATAAAAAGTTGCTGCGCTTTATTTATTCATAAGTATTTATTTTCCACAAATTTACAAAACTCTCCAAGTTGACAAAGTCTCCGAGCTTTTCCTTTGTTCCGGCTAGGAAAACACGTCAAATCTGTTAACGCGCCAGCTGCGTGACGCGCATACATTAGAGCAACTTCATGATTTATGAGCGTCGAAATCAATTATCATGCCTTCATGCTTCGAAATATGTAAATAAAACATTTAAAAATTGAGGTGTTGAAGAGATAAGAGGGAGTGAGCGACAAGCTTATATCCTAAGCTGTGCACAGAGCTGCTGTTGTATTATTAATTTAATAATATTTTCAGATTATAATTTATACTTACTTAAGCCGAGGCATATATAATAATTAAAATTTATTTAATATTTTATACATATAAATATAATAATATATAAACTTTATAAATATATATAAAAAAATTTCAAAATAATTTTACTTTTAAATAAATAATATTAATACCAAAAATATATTTAAATCTAAAAGTTTTTTATATTTTTAAAATTGTAAATAAATTTTCAAAAATTTTATAAATTTTTAACATATACATATTTAAATTTTATAAATGTAAAATGTAAAATAAAATGTTAAATAATTTTGTATATTTTATTTACAGTGTCTTAAAGTTTCTCAAAGCTAAGCAATATAATTAAATAAATTAAAATATTTAAATTAAAACAATATTTTTAATTGTTTTATTAGTAGCCTTATTAGGGCTTTAATATCCACCAACCATAACTTTCAAATTTCAAAAAGCCTTTTCAAATAATTAGTTTTTAAAACATATAAAAACCTCTCTGCATTAATAATGCAAAGTCCGCTTTGAGTATCGTTTTACAACAAATTATCGGTCTGATTATAATGGTTGTGTAAAACGCAAAATACACAACGTTAAACATGACTATAAATATATAAATATTTAAATGTATACATATGTATATTTTATAGTTTTCGATGAGACGCTGCATAAAGGGGCAGCCGCGTGACATAATTGCAATTACAAAACATTTGCAGCCATTAAAATGCAATTTAGTGTAGTTTATTGCATTATTCCCTGGGGCCATTAAACTCATTACAAATTGACGCTGCCCAACTGGTTTGTTGTAGCCATTATAAGTGCAGTTGCCAGCCACCTCCAGCCACCCACTGGCCCACCCGATGTCCCGGAGACGTGCACTTATTAAATTTCAATTTAGATGTGGTTACCATCCAAATGGCAACTGTGACTTCTTCGCACAAAGAATCAGATTAACTGACAGGATGCCAATTTGCTTTTCATTCTTTTTCCTTTTGCTCTCCTTTCACAAACGCACACACGCACACACACATCCGTTATTCTGCAGTTGTCTTATCCTTTACGCAATTTGTCTTTACGTGCGCTCGGCGCGCGGTTTTCCTTCGACAACGCTTCAAGTCACTTTGGCTTCGGTGATGCTATATGGATGTGTCACTATCATATTTATATGCTTAAAGAACTGTTCTTAAATCACTGAATTCACAGCTGTATTTTAGTTTAACATATATACATTCGGACTGAAACATTTTCTTCTCTGTAATTTTTGTCGAACTGCAATTTGCTGCAATTCTTTGATTTATGTTTCCTGTCAGCTCGATTTTGGCGCTGCTCAACCCATTGATGGACACTTTGCAGCTCAATTATGATTTGATGGGTTTTTGCACTCGAGTGCCACACATGACACACCCCTCACTCCGCACTCCACACTCCGCCCTCCCCGAGCTGTTCAAATTGCCAAACACTGGCTGACGGCCTCTTCACTGCATTCAGGTTCAATTCGTATCATATGGAAAGTGCTCTAAAAGCTTTGTTTACCCTCTCAGAGTGCGCAGAGCAGAGCACAGTCAGCCCCAATAGCTGGAAAGTGATTAGAAATATGCAATTGTTGCTTTTATCGTGCAATTTTCAGACTGTATATAACTTATTATCATATGGCAGTTAGTTCAGCATGTTATGCGTCTAACAGGACTCGATTCATAAATTTCCAATCGAATCCTTGTGTTGCACTTAACACTCTAGATTTCCTTTGACGTCTTCAGCTGGCTGTGGTCCAATGCAATTGCACAAAGTGATTCGATTTGGTTTTTCGCTCTTTGATTGAGTATTTTATCATCACATTCTTCGAAAAGTGCAGCATTTTGCTCAGCTTTATTTCTTCTAAAGCTCTCAAGCTTTCAATATTTTGATTTACTCCCAATCTGATATTGTTTTTTGCGTTTATTTTTGCTTTGCGCTTTGCTTTACTTATTTTTAAAACGTTTCCCATTTGATGTTATCAGGTTGCAGCTTGTTTGCCTTCACTTTGCTCCAACAACCGTGCACCGTTGTTTGTGTTCGGCGGGGGATCTAAAATCAATTGCAGTTGCGCCAACATATTTTCCATCCATCCCCATCCATTTGGCGTGTGTTGACTTAGGTATCGCTGCATTCAATTTCTATTTGTGAGAAACAAATATTTCGTGTCTACTGTTACTCTAAAGTAAATATATTTCGCTATTCTAGAAGATGCTTTAAGACCGATCTGCATTGCAGTTCAGTTATTTTGATAATGGAATGAAATGGAATAATGAAACCTTGTAAACTTTTATAAATTTTCCTGTCTTCTTTCTCTTTCTGTCTTTGACTATTTCAATTCACATCATCTCAGTCAGCAACATCTGAAAGAGCATCAGCGATGTGAAGTGTGCAACAATGTGGACAATATTTTTACTGCAACTCCATACGAGTTCTCAGCAGTCACAAAATTGAACAGAATTGCCGAAGCTGTAAGCACCAATGACTGAGGCAAAAATGCAGATTCTGATATTAATAATTGATAAACTGGACTAAAAATGGAAAACTGGTGAAATTTGATTTTAATAACTTGAAGTTTAACTCTTATCAATATTTAATTATATATTACTTACTAATTATTTTTAGTAATTATAAATTTACATTACATTTGATCATTTTTCAAATCAATTTGGCAGAGTTTTGCAATAGAATGAATTGTTCAATGTTTTGGCAATGAAGTTGTTAATGCAGCAGATTATGAATAGTCCGCACTTAATCCCTATTTTCTTTTCAGTTTCTGTATAAAAATTCCCGATAGCGCTTTGCCGTTCCTAATTTACTTTTATAGCGAATAGTTCGAGGTATGTTCAGAGCTCTGCCTGCACTCGAATAGGGTTATCAAATAAGTGTAAGTTTTCAGTTGGAACTTTTAAGTTTAAACAAAATAAAATAAATTTTTCCGAATTAAGCCATCAGATGTGGTAGCATATGTTCAACGTATGCTTACTATCGAGTATAAAAGAGTTGAGATTGAGACATTGCAGTCAGTCAACAAATTAAAATGCGGCAGTTTACAGGTGTAGTGATTGTTTTGCTGGCTCTGTGGGTCTATCCTGCCGAAAATACGGAAAACAACCAGACTTTTGGCAGACTGGAAGCCATGGTAACGCCGCAGCTCGTGCAGTCCAGACAACTAGCGCTTGGTGATTTAGTGATGAGTCCCTCGCAGAACAAAGAAGTGGTGCGTCACTTTGACCGATTTATTATTTGATTTTACATTTTATTTTTCATGCAGTTGCTAAACGGGACGAAAATTTGCAAAGGAGTTGGCATGCATTGCGAGTCCGCCGAGGATTGCTGCACCTTTCTCTGCCTGAAGCGCTACAACGAATGCATATTTTAGAATGAAATTGTAAAACATTTGCTTTCTATTTTTGGGAAATACATGGGTTACAAACTTTTGAATAGAATAATAGATAATAGATAGTTACCATCCAAAGCAGAGGCAGAGTTGAGCCATAGGTCAGCCAGAAGCAGAAATATTTATATATAAATATATTAAATATTAATGCGAAGGGGCTGAGCCGGGATCATTCAGCTCAAATTTATATGCTTCTATACGTTCAACACTCTTTCCCTGGTATTTACATTACAAGCAACATAAGCTAGAAAGCCCCAAACGGCAGCTGCTGCTCATACCTGCTCGAGCTCTTTCATCATCCACCGATCGAGCCCACAAAATAACTCAACAACAGGTCGAGGAGCAGAGTTCGAGTTCGAGTGGGTTGGTATGCCCTATATAAAGACGAGCCTGCAGTGGTGTTTCTTCAGTCGGATGCCTGATCTCCTGCGGTAAGTGTTTAAATAGTTAAAGGAGCAGGCAGGATAGCGTAATAACGCAATTACGTAAGGCAGCTATTACGTAAGATTATTGTATGGCGTAAGAGCGTAATAATGTATGAGCGTATGAGAATATATATATATTTTTTTTTTATACTTTTTGCTTTATTTAGTTTTGTATAGCAGAAAGCTGCCTCTACTCATGCACAAATATACTCTCTTAAATTCATAAGCGAGTATAAGACTTATATTAATTAAGTTTACGCTAATTCGAACTGTAATAAAAGCGCCCATTGTCAGAGCATCAAAATTCTATTGTGCTACAGCCAAGCCATAAAAGTGCGGCAATTTTACATCGCTGGAAGCTTGTCTTGGTTTCGGCTATCGCCATCAGCAGCATCATCAATCTTGTGCTAAAAATTCGCCAAGTGCCAAAATGCCGAGCAATTTACAAATTGACACTGGAGCGGAAGCGCAATGGTGGCAAAGTCAAGCTGCCAAGCATTGATGTCTTAGATTTTATGGATTAAAATAAATAATGTAAATGTCAATGTGGGTGAAATATGTCACTTAAATTGGAGATAGAAGACGCAATAGAAATGTTCTCTTCCGATGGGTGATAAATCTGAATAATCTGAAGTCCAGAATAGTCGAATTATGCGATGTTTGGAGTTCTCACTGACATTTGAAGATTTTTTTATAATTAAAAAAATGGTTTGAAGGGAAATAGTAGTATTTTTAGCTATTGTACTTTACCTGTCCATTCGCTAAAAATATTTTTTGGTCAACGAAAAGTACCTATAAAGTAAGGTAATGTGATATGACACTCAACGCTTGAAGGACCCTTCAACTAAAGCCTTGCAACGACTTTAAGCATTCGCATTTAAAGTAGTCTCAAGCGTATACTAGCATGTCCTGCCACATCCTGGCAGACTGCACACAATGAAGCCTTATCAAAATAACGAATAAAATTCCAGTAGCCAGAGACAACCTTGAAATAGCAGCTCATTCCAATTCGTATATATTACCCAAGCACCAACAGGAAGCCAAGTTGTGGCCACATTTATTTTCGTTTGTTAAGTCAATAGATGAGCTGCGGCAGTATTCACCTGTCTAAATACTTTTTTGCTGGCCATCGGCAGCTGCTGCCGCAGGGCAGAAAAGTAATTTCACTTGACTTTGCCCCTCGGTGGCTGCTTTGATGTGCCGCACTCAATATTTACCTTCGAGCAGCTCAATAGACTGCAAAAGTGGCCATATTAGGGATCACAATTTGTTTTGTAGCCTAAACAGCATCTAGTAGCCAGATATTAGTTGGCTTTGCAATCTGTGTATTGTGGCTTACTATTCAGTGAGCTTCAAGCATTCATTTAGCAATTGTTTAAAAACTAAAAAAAAATAATGACGAAGAAACCGTTGCAATTGTATTGCCGAATAATTTCGCTGCTGATAATTGTCTTTGTCGTGCTGCAGTATTTCAGCTTTGTCTACGGTAAGTTTGCATATATTACATATATAATATAAATTTATTTACGAAAAAATTTCATCAGTGAATTATCCGAAGCATAAGTCAAGCGATGGCTTAAAGTCCAAAATTAAATTGAATTTTACTAAAAATTTACGTGAGTAGCTTAATTTATAATATATATATCTAATAACAATCTAGCTCTCATTCCTCGTTCAGCGAACATTTCAGCTATAGCTCACTTTATTTCGAAAATCAACAAGGAGCAGGAGATATACAATGAGCGAATTTTCGGACCGCTGGAGAATTGTTCAGTGATTATTGTTATACAGGTGAGTTATACATATACTGAATTTCACCTGAGAAATGCTTTACATACATATGCTTTACAGGTACACGAGCGCATTACTTACCTTAAAGACCTGATTGCGCAACTGTCTAAGGTCAAGGGCATAGGCGACGCCTTGCTTATATTCTCACATGATTTCTTTGACGAGACGATCAACGACTATGTGCTCTCAATTGAATTCTGCAAGGTGATGCAGATCTACTATCCACACTCCATACAGACTCACCCACACAGATTTCCTGGCACCCATCGAAATGACTGTCCTCGAAATATAACCAAATTGAAGTAAGTTTAGAATACTTTAAACAGTGAATTATATATATTTATTTCTTTCTTTCAGGGCTTTAGTCAAGAACTGTAATAATGCACTCAATCCAGATGTGAATGGTCTTTACAGAGTCGCCGAATATACCCAGAGAAAGCATCATTGGTGGTGGCAGGCAAATCACGTTTTTCACAAGCTTCAAGTTGCCAAAGATTTTACGGGTTCGAAAATATTTTTATAAATCTCTGAAATATTTTGTAAGCATTTTATTTTATATTTAATTTATTTTTATATTTAGGCCTAGTTCTATTCCTGGAGGATGATTATATTTTAGCCGAAGACTTTTTATTTGTTCTGCAGAAAATGCAGCAAGTTGGCAAGAAGTTTTGCCCCGATTGCAATATCTTTAGCCTGGGTAGCCAATTGAAAGCCGTAAAACTTCTAGCCGAACAGGATGCCAAGGAATATTCCAAGGTAAATTGGCCATCACATATGATCAGGCTAATCATATATATATATATATATATATATATATATATATATATATATATATATATATATATATATATATATATATATATATATATCTCTCTCTCTCTCTCTCTCTCTATAGGTGCAATATTCAGCCTGGTCCAGCGAGCAGCATAGTGTCGCAGTCGCCTTCAATGCCAGCACTTGGGTGGACATACACAGCTGTGCCCAAGACTTTTGCACTTATGACGACTTCAATTGGGATAAGTCCTTGGAACACATTGCCGAAAAGTGCATCTTACGCAGCCTAAATGTTTTTGCAATTAAGAGATCTCGTGTGTACTCCACTCGTAATTGGTAAGGAATCAGTTTTATTGAGCATTATTATTATATTCAAATATATGTAAATTTTTTGCAGCTCTGAACTGAACATCTCTGAGATGAAAAAGGAATTTCTTTTAGCCAGTAATTTGGGCCAGCTTTATCCGGCCACGCTTAAGATATCGAGTTCAATTCTAAAGGCTTCAAATAAGCAGCCCGTCGAACTTATGAGAAGTGGCGATTGGAGTGATCCACGTGATCATCTGCTGTGCCTTAGCTCAGCTTATGCTTAAGAGAAATATTATATAATATATCGAGTTACTATAACCCATTAATGTCTTACATAGGCAGATCAGCAGCAAGTCTGATTTGAAATGTATAAAACAATTATAACTAATGTATCGCATGATATATATTGATATTCATAATATTTAAATGGAATTGTAACTTAATAAAAATTATTTGAGCTAAATACTATTTATAGTAATTTTAATTTTTATTAAAAATGAATATAATAAATATACATATGTATATATTTTTATAAATATTTAAAATCTAGAGAGTTATCTAAATATTTAAAAAAATATATATATATAGATATATATGTTATATTCATTTTATTTGATTTTCATATTATATATATAAATTATCAACTATGTTTACAGTAGCTTAAAACCAACCATCCAACTAAGCATCCGAAAAGTTGACTCTTCTCCATTTCTGTCTGCGCATAATGTGGGTATCAAACTTTCTCTTTGCATATATATTTAACTGATGCAGGCCAAATGGTGAACCTCGAACATACTTTACTTGAAATTTGCATTTAAATGAAAGCCGCAGCAGCCAAAGAGTGACAGAACTAATTTTTTTGCATACTTAGTTTTTGTTTATTTGGGCATAGTATCTACATCATATGAGAAGAGTTGAACAGGCGAGTAGATACATATTTTATAAATATTTATTTAGTAAAAGTAAAGTATAGTTTGAAGAGGAATTATTATCAATATCAATATCAATTAAAATAAATAAAATAAATAAGGAAATATAATTAGTAAAGTAGAACAAAAATATATTAAATAAAATAATTATATAAAATGCATAAAATGCACCTTATTATTCATAATTAAATTTGTGTTATTTATATTGTGTATTTTTATTTATTTTATTTAAATAAACTTTATTATTTAATCATTTATTAATTATTTAAATATTTCAATTTATACATATATATTTTTATATGCATCAAGTGCTCCAACTGCAAGTCGATAATTTATTGTTTGCCATTCGGCTGAGTAGTGTTGACGTGTTTAATTTATGGCAGCATTTATGTCGTTACATATTCTTTGCAAATTAATTGCCAGTTGCCAGCGCGCATAAGTGAATTTTCGCAGAGTAATTCACAAACAAAATAAAATAATGACTTAAATTGAATTGAATTTCAGTTTGCGTAAATAATTAATCTACTTAGGCAAGTGGAAAATTGAGTGAAACAAAATGTGTTAAAATATTCAGCAGACTTCACAAATAATTCGCAAAGATCGCAAACAAATGTATCAAATGAAATATTTAATAGACCAAAGGAACAGCTTTGAATCAGTTTGTCTGAATCACTTCACAAATCTTAAAGCTTCTGTGCTCTGCACTGCAATTTGGCTCTCTCTCCACACTTTGCATATAACCCTGACACTGACAATGTGTGAAAATATGCATGTTCCGCTGTGTCAGCATTTTGGCGGAGTTCAAGCAAAATGGTATCCTTTGACATTTGGCCAAAAAGGATGAAACGAAACGAAGAAAAGTCAGCGAGCAAATGAAAATGTCAGCGCAGTGCCAGCTGGGAGGTGGAAAATGTGATGACTTTTCTGCAGAAACTTGGCTTATGTTTATAAACATTATGTGCTCCACTTGGCTTGATTAGCATTGCGTATTTTGTTCAAGTGCCTGTGGCAAACGCTGCGTATGAGTTATTTATTGTTTTTTTTTTTCGTTCGCCTTTCTTTCTTGACAGCGTGCCGAGTGAAACTTTTGGCGGTTTATGACTTTGTTTAAGCAGCTTCCAGCCACATTAAATATATTCCTAACTCAGTTGGCCTCTGACTGTGGCTGAGCAAATAATTTATGACGCTGGAGAGCGCCAGCTATTTAATTGCACTTATCTCAATATTGATAGACCAAGGGCAGTCTGTGGAGGCACTCTTTAAACGGCAGCTCCCTTCGGCTGCTGATTCTCTTTTGTGTAGCTATTTACTCAGTCAACTGTTCACGCATTCACTTTTGGCCTACTGCTCCAGTTCTCGGCCGCATTCATTCAAACACGTACTCACTGTGCATTCATGCGTTTTATGACCCACTGGCGGCGGGCAACGTTTGACTTTTGCGCCGCAGCGAATGTGTGCCCTCTGTGCGCCCACAGAGTTGACCCAATGCTGCTTACCAATTGTTAACCTTGCCTGTGGGCCAGGTAAGTTTGTGTAGGATATAGGCAAGTACGTAGGTCAGCCGTGGCTTAAGCTAGAGACATGCATATTTCGAAACTTCTTTTGTTTTGCTTGTCTTTTGAGCTTCTCTGTCCATTGTACTCTGTTGGAGATTATTAAAACTCAAATGACAGCGAAAATAAAAGCAAAATATTAATAAATGCAATAAGGCCTGAGACAGTTGATATGAGTTAATATAGATCACAGTACACAAAAGGTAGTTAAAGCTCGGATTAGATTTGCTTTCTTGGGTCGTTATGCTGCAGTTTTATCAGTGAGCTCTTTTAAGAGCGTATCTTATGAATCGTTTTAAATATTTATATATATTTTTAATAAATTATTCACTTACGTTTCCCTAGGGTAAGCATAGCTGAGCATGGATTATCCAGCTGCTTTTACTCTGCTTATATGAGGGTTCAGTGTACGAGGGTTCGTCGTAAGACCCCTTAAGTTGTTGACTGGTTTACCCTCTTGTGTGCTTAGCTCTGTCATGTGGAAGACTTCAAAAGTAAATAAATTCACTTTTTTTAATTAAGGCAAATTAAAGAGAAAAGAGATTTGAAAGAATAAGCCAGTTAGAATATTGTAATAAATGTTTTATAAATTTAATAAATTTAAATGCAAAAAAAAAAAACAAATACATTATAAAACAAGTAAGAAAACTCTAGTCGAGACCGCTCGACTAAGAGATCCCCTGAACCCTGCGAAGAACCGCTATTCCAAGCATTATTTGTTTCTTTTATGTACACATGCATATGTACGTCCATTGCAAGCAAAGCATACACACACATACACAGGCGAACGCACACACACAAGCGCAAGTCGTTACGTCAGCTGTTCTTTGGCTGCTTTGCATGGCAATGCTATGGGAAATTAAATGTTTAATAACTTTTTTTCTAGAGTAACGATTTTGATCAAACTTGTTGGGCGTGATCATGTCATCTATATGTATGTATGTGCCAAAGCACAAGTCTCTAGTATTTGATATACGGGAGTTACAAATTTGAGGCGAAGGGGGCGTGGCACCCAAAATTTAACAAAAACCGAAATTGAGTAAGGCTCAAATAACACTAAATGCAAAATTTTAAGACTCTTACTATAAAGATGAATTAAATAGAATTTTATAACTAAGTGAAGATATCGGTTTTTAATCGATAACATTAAAATTAAGACAGTTATCGATTTTTTTTAACAAACTCGATCTGCGCACTGTATGCAGGAACCTACATAAAAAATTTCAAGTCGCTAGCTCTTATAGGTTCTGAGATCGACGCGTTCACACATACGGACGGACGGACGGACGGACGGACAGACGGACAGGGCTAAATCGACTCGGCTACTCTCCCTGATCAAGAATATATATGCTTTATGGGGTCTGCCACGCCTCCTTCTCCCTGTTACATACATTTCAACAAAAACATTATACCCTGATTTTCCCATTTTCAATGGGTTCAGGGTATAATGAAAATAATAATAATAAAAAAATAAATAAAATGAAAATAATAATTTAAAAAAATTAAATTAGATTAATAATTAATAAAATAAAAAATATACAAGTAAATAAACATAAAATAAATAATAAAATGTAAATAAAAAGTTTTAAAATCAAAATAAAAAATTAGAAAATAAATAATCAGAAGAATTAAAAAAATAAATATTAAAATTAAAATAAAAATAAATATAAAATTTATTTTAGCCGATATCTGACATATAAAATTGTAAAATATTATTGCTACATTCCCATATTTCTTACTTCTAAAATTTCCCATTAATATTTTACCATTTATTCGCAGCAATTCTGATTGAATACAGTCAAAAAAGAGCAAACGCTGCAAACCCCAAAACACAAGCAGACAAATTAAATCAATTGAGTCTCTTTCCAGCAAGAAGAATGTATCTAAATCAACTAATTGTATAAAACAAGCCGGAAAAGACACGACGTGTTTTATCTGCCCCATGCATGCATATCGTCTGGCATTGCCAAGCAGCGAAAAGACAAACACGCAATTTGGCAGAGCGGAAAATTCAAGGTATACAGAGAGAGACAGAGAACGAGGGAGAGGGAGAGAGACTGAGACCCGTTCACTATTTGGCTTTGCCTTATATTTCAGCGCACGTATTTAACATAAATTGCTGAAATTGGGATCAATATGCAGACTTGCCATTCGTCAAGCAAAGCTGAAACCAAAGCGATACAAAAAATGCAAAGCCAGCAATCAGCTTCACCCTCTGAGCCACTTTTGTGAGAGACAGACACACACATACACACACATGCATAATCAATGGCTACAAACTGTTGGGGATATGCATATGTGAATTTGGCAGCTTTTTTTTTACATTTCTGCATCATTAAGTAGCTGAGCATGTCGAGAATATGCTAATAACTGAGAAAACTGTTGCCACACAAGCTGGCTAAAAAAAGACACCAGCAGTGAGCAGAGTCAAGTATGCGCCATGTTGTGCGGGTGTGTGGAAAATATTTTTGTATTTTTTGTCGTTTTGTTTATGGGTTGAGACAAGCGCAAAGCTCTTGAGCCCTGTTCCAACTGCCGTCTGCTGTATCGAAGGATAGAGCATTTAAATCTGGGCTGGGCTTACTTTCAAAAGGCTCGCTTTAAAATAATTGTTGTTAAATATTATGTGGGCGGCGTAGACTTGAAAAGGTTTAAAGGTTTTCAATTTAAATATATGAAGTCAGAATGTAGAGTCTGTTGAGCAATATATTTTATAAATATTTTTTATATTTTTTATAAATATTTTATATACATTTTAAGACACTTATTTATTTTATATATTTTCTATAACTCTGACTTCATCATTAATAACTCGGAATTCGCACAAAATTTAAAATGAAGTAAAGGCATTCCTGCTAAGTTTCAATCTCTAGTCAGCCCAAAATTTCCATTTGGCCATTTGGCCATTTCCCAGTTACCATTTGACGCAATTTGCAATGCCAAAGTCGGGCTACAAAACAATGCAAGGATTGAAACTAGTTCCAGCTTTCAGCTCTCGGCTAGGCAAAGCAGTCTTTTGTTTTGGCCAGCCCGCAAACATGTCTATTGACTGAAAGACCTCGTGCACCTTGGGCAGTACCAATTAGCTTGGTTTTATGCCCCAGTCGCAAACATGTCAGCGTGTTTTTGCAATGCCCACAAACGAACAGTTGAGTTATGGACGTTTTACAAGGCGCGATTTAATGCGGGCAGCGAGGAAGAGAACTGAAATGTTGCTGCTCGCTAATTAGTAGGTAATTTCAGCTGGCAATTGAATTGAGAATTGTTTCAAAGGAAGTTGAGAGTTGAAATTGTGTAAAGGAGTTGCTTGATATTGAGTTTAGTTGAGTTCATGGAAATGCTAATTGATAGAAGATTTGGAAAGATTTAATTCTTTAGCTGTCGGTACTTAGATGGGCTTTGCGATAGTGCGTAAAAGGAACAGCTGAATCAACTCGACTCTTGATACTTTTCATAATCATATCTACATACCTCTTGCTAAAGACCATGTATCTGACTGTTTCTTAGTTAGCTTTGCATATATTCTCTATCCAGGACATTCCTTTATCATTGCTTGGAATACATTCGCAACTCTCTGAACAATAAACCACCTCAGACAGCAGCTTTGCATATACAACAATTTAGTTGCATCATCAGGCCTTAGCCTTAGCTTTAGCCTTAGTTCACCAAAATCTGTTCTTGATTTGCTGACCTACATCGGCAGGAGTTGGCCATTTGATAGTCCTGCCAACAGCAAAAGTACAAAGCACAAATTTGCTTGGCTCAAAGCACACGTTTTTGCTTTTACCATAAAATTTCTTTAGCCAAAGCAAAGCTGACTTCTTGCGGGAGCCATTCTCTGTTGTCAATTGCCAATTGCAGTGGAGCAAGTTTTTTCTTGCCCTTGGCAAATATCAATCGAGAGATAGAGACAGAAGCCAGCGCATAAACTTGTGTTTAGACCGAAATGTATTTGTTTGCTCAGCGATTCGATTCGCCAGTTGACATCTGTGTTTATTTATTTGCTCTTTGGCCAGGCCAGTCCCATCCCGGGGGAAGCCCCTCCGGGCGCAAACTTGAGCCGTCTATGGCAACCGAAAAATTTCATTAAAATGCAATTGAACTTTGCCAGCTTCCAGGAGAATTCAATTACTTTATGCTACGTGGCCGCCTGAGACGCCGGCGAGTGCAGCAAACTTGCCACAGCTCTCGAATGTGCTCAGCCAAAAATGAATGATGGCCTCGTGCGGCAACTCCCACAGATCGTATGTGGCGTCACTGAGTAAAGTTTTCACCAGCTTAACTGCTGCGACTTAATGACTTTGAAGCTTGCACTTAGACAACTGCTGGCGGGCTTAAGCTGCTGGGTTATAAAAGCGCAACAAAATTGTTAAGGCTGGGGCTGGCTAGGTGAAGCTTTGCTGCGTTCCCTTAAGGATCTGCAAAGTAAAGAGAGAGAGAAGTTAAGTAAAAATCGAACTGCAGCTCTCCTAATTGCACTCAAGTAATTTTTGAAATTGAATTTAAAAAGATATTCAATGGAAACGTGTCTGAAAGTCAACACAAAACAAATAATTTTTCTGCCCAGGAGCAGTCTCATGACTCCAGCTCGGCTGCTGCCTACGTGCTCGGCATAGAGAATCTTTTGCTGGAGTGCAGCATAAAGTTAAAGAGTTCGACTAGCCAAACATAGCAGAATTAAGCCTTGCTTTCAGCGTTATGCTTAACACCAAAAAAAAAAGTATAAAAGTTTTAAATTGAGCAGAGTATCTAGTCCTTAATTCATCAGCAAGATAAGGGACCTCTGGCCAGCTTAGCTCACTCACAAACTCTTATCTATATTTTTCGATTTAATGAACAGAAATTTGAAGCAAAAATCTGCCCACATAATTCATGGGTCGGAGGCGGGCTCTGCTTTAATTAGGAAACGTCATTTGAGCTTCGCATGAATTGTTAAAAAGGGTTTGCCTAGCGCGCAGCTACTTTAGATTAAAATTTAAATCAGGATTATGCTGAGGCTGACGGGCCAATCAGAGTTCACGCTCGCTGGCAACGCTGACCCCCGGGCTGTTTGCTCGAGCCAAAGTTGGGGGCTATACGTGACTTTCTTAAGATAAACAATTCTCGTGTTTGCCTGCTGCTAAAATTTCGGTAGTGTGCCGGCAGAGGGAAAACATGACATATCCTTGTCTTGTTTACGCCACAGCTCACTGACACGACGGGATGTCCGCTGATGGCTCGGACAAAGAGCGGACCGAGATGTAGCAAGGACAAAGCGACCATTGACAGCTGTCGGCCAAATGTTCTGCGAGAGATCATAACAAGCTGATAAACTTTGCCGACGACACACACTCGCCACGACTCCACTACATTAGGCATTTAATGTTGCCGTTAAGTGTCTGAATAAAACTAAGTTGTTTGCCAGCGACAAAGTTGTTCAAAGCTCTTTGGAGTACTTCCGTGACAGTCGCAGCCATACACTGAGAAAACAAATTGGACAGGTTCCTTCTCACGAAAGTGGAGCATAAATCATGGGCACATTTAATATGCCTGCGACTCCCAATCCCTCTCTCTCTCTCTCTCTCTCTCTCTCTCTCTCTCTCTCTCTCTTTTTGGCTGGGAGAAATTTAAAAGCAATCAAAAGTTCAGCAAGGGGCAATAAAGTGCAGGTTCCGTTGGGTACGAGCGTGTCTTATGATTGCCAGCTACTCGAAGTTTGTAAAGGCAACTGGGAAACAGAGAACAGAAAAAAGCTAGCATAAAGAAAAATTGCATACGGGATAAGGCGAGTGCAGCGAAAGGCTCGTGCAACGCAACCACAGTATCTGCCTGACAGCCAATCCATGGCCGTAAATGGGAAAAAAGCTACAGAGAAGCCCCTGAAACATTTAACGCCAGCAAAGGCCAACAGCAGGGGGCTGGAATGGAGTGGCGTGGCATCACTCTGGCAACCGCAGCTTAATTGACATTTGATAAACGCACAACTCAGCGCAATGCTGTCCGAGGAGTCTCCCCAGTCGGCCGGGCAGACAATGCTGAGCGACGATGAACGTTAATCACATCAACAATTGAGACAATGCGCAGCGCTCACGGATTGCGAGATAGAGATAAATTGAAAGCGTAACTCCAGTCTCCAGCTCTCTAGCGTAATTGTCAGACTATACTCAACCTCAACGTCGCGTGGACAGTGTCAAATTTTAATGAGTTTAATGGTCTGGCTGCTGTAATGCAATAAAGTCAAACAAATTGACATTTTAATGGAGGCAAATATTTTTTTTAATGAAATCAGGGATGGGGAAAACAACATGGTACGCTCTCTCGATATATAGAAATATTTTAAAATAATTAAAATTATGTGTGTTAGAATTGATTTCAAATTTTTACAGAATATTCAAGAGTATTCTAAAGTATTATATAAAAAGTATTATATATATACGTTGTCTTTTAAATAATAAATATATTATTAAATGTATATCATTATAATAGTTAAACAATTTTATATAGATTAATTTTATAATTTTTTTATAAGAAAAAATTAATGAATTATGATTTAAATATTTTTCTAATAAAATAAATAATTTACATTATATAAATTTTATTATTCTTTGTAATAAAAAAATAATTAATTATAGTTAAACTAATTTTATAAACTTAGATAACTTACGATATAAACTCTTATCTAAATCATTTATAATTCGCTTTAAAACCAACAACTAAATTTTAAAGTATTTTGTATTTTCCCCATATCTGATCAAACACAAGCAAACTGCCTCTATATCGATTGCTTTGCTGTTCGCCTGGGGTAGATATTTTGCAACTTATCAAATGCGTACAATCCGAGCATATTTGAAGACAACTATTTATATAAATTGACATGCAAATGCCACTTGCTGCAAACGAAAAGTCGAACGAATGTCGAAAAGAGAGCCAAATACAAGGCAAAAGCTGAGCTGTGAAATATTTATGGAGAAAACATTGTATATGACAGTTGTGCGCGTCATATTGACTCTTATATAGATTTACTCAAGCGAGCTTTCAGAGTGCGGACAACTTGAACGTGATTTGATATACATCGGGATGCTGACTTGTCTCTGCCCAGCTTGGCATTTTATCGAATTAGTGCCGCACGAAGTGCGCCGAATAAAGTGTCTTAATTTATCGAAAAAGTCAAGAAAAAGATGTTTAGCGATATGATTAATAAATATTTAATTTTATTAAATATTATGTTTGAGTGGAAGCTTGCCGAAAATTTGATATTGATATGATTGTCTTCGAGAATACTTAAATATTTTCTAAGATTTTCAAATTATACTAAATTATATAAATAATTGAATTCAAGCATCTCTATGGCTTGAAGCTTTCTAATAGAAATAGTTAATTTAATAAAAAAAATGTATAAAACTCCAGCTCCAATCTCCCATTCAAACGCACATACATATACCATAAGAATTATTAAAACGTGTCAAGAAAACATTAATCTAAATATTCAAGCCGGGCTGGACACTATTTGCTAACTTCATGTGATGGCTTGAAGCAATTTCATTTAATTAACTTGCGCTCGCTCGCTTTGTTTGGGCCACAAAAAGCGAAAGAATCGGTGCACAGGCAACAATGGCAGAAGCCAGGAACAAAGGCCGCACAGAAATGGGAATGAGAATGCGAAAGGGCTGAATGAAGCGTATCTAAAGAGTAACTAAAGACAATAAAATAATGTTTTATGTTTGCTTTATGCTACGCTGCGTGCAAGGACATTAAGCAGTCATCAAGTTGGCAAAAGTTTTCGTTTTCTTTTGGTAGTTTTTTTTTCGACGGAAAAACAGTTTATGAAAGAAAGTTGTTCTCATAAATAATAATTATGCAATTGCCGCTAGCTCGGTGCGCCACGAACTTGTCACAGATGCGAGCTTAAATTTTTAAAACTTGCCTCCTTTCAGACGCAACGCAGACAAATGGAAATTTCTTTTTTCCCACTCAATTAAGGGTATCCGTGAGGGCAGCGCCTTCGCTTTTATGGGGCGCCATAAGCACAACTTTTGGCTTTCATCATTGGCGCAATTTTGTGGCTGTCTTTCGTCAGCCCAAATAGTGAGCGAGAGAGAGAGAGAGAGAGAGAGAGAGAGAGAACAAGTGTGTAAAACGTGAAACTTTTTTGTTGCTCTTTACTTATTTATATTTTACTTACATACATCCTTATGCAGCCTTATATATAATTCAAGAATTTTGCAAAAGGGCAGCTTCTCTTCATCCGCAAAATTATTCCTTGGCGCTTTCCTTGCACTGCCAACGGGAAATATTTGAGTGGATTTCATTTTAAGTGCGTATTCAGTGGAGGAAAATTATTTTCGGGGTGCTGCCAAAGTGTTCAACTTTGAGTAAAATGTTGCTGTAATTTACATAAATTAAAATTGAATTTGCGACTAATTGTTTTGCGCTGAATGCGCTGCATAAAATTTCAGTTGAACTCTTAACTCGTTCGATAATAGTCGCGAATACCACAAAACTTATTGTGAAGTGAGCTGAGAGTAAGTGATGCCAAGTGAATACCCTGTGAATTGAGTGAGTTGCTGGAAAGTGTGTCTTCTTCATCATCAAATGTTCCATATCACGAAGAAACTCAGGCTGCAACTTCACTGAATTCAATTACAATTTTTGTACGAATTCAAAAGGTTTTCGAGTCGTTCCTTGGGTTAAAGGCTATTATAAATTGACATGATTTCAATTAGCATCCTAAAACAGTCGAAACTTAAGAAAAGACATCGAATGCTGCTGCTGCTGCTACGCTTTTGTCATGCAAACAAAATCTAACAAAAGCCCAAAGACTAATGCAACTTGATGTCGAACATGAAGAGCAGTCAAGCAAATAAATTTTATTGCCTGTTCATAGTTAATTAAGGAGTCTGTCCGACAGTCAGTTGATGTAAGATAAATGTGTTTCCTCTTGACCAAGCCAGGGCGTAATTGCCAAAGATGAGTTTTCATAAAGGCTGACCTCGTTGTCAAGGTAATAAACGTATTTATCCAGGTTTTAGCTTTCAAGCAGTTCTGAGTATGGCTTGTCGTCTGGTGGTCGGTCATTGGATTGATCTGAATTACAGTCAAAAGTCTTCTCTGCTCTTTCATTTTGCCAATCTTTTCTATGAGTCGAAAGTGAGTCTCAAGTGTTGTCAAGCAGTGAGCAATTTAGTTTGAAGGGAAAGTTTATTTATGTATTTTTAAAATATATTTTTGGTTGTATTTAAAAATCCTTTACGAAATCTTGCTCTGAAATGGAAGGGAAGTTGTAATTACATTTGGAATGTAAATGATGTCAATTTGAAGGACTTCACTAACGACAATGTTCATCGTTTATCTACTCTAGTTGTCGCTTTGTGGAGAGTAATCAACACATCATCAAATTTCGTTGCCTCCACTCCTTTATTTTTGAGGGGATGGGCTGGAATTCATATAAGAAAATCCATTAGGAAATGATGACGAAAATCTTTCTTACAGCTGAGTAAATACTCGTAATGTTAGTCTTGGCTCCGGCTAAGCTTACGGCTTACAGAATTCATCACAATGAAATCAGCTAAAATAAACTGCTAAGAGGCCAAGTGAAAATGCTTTGTGAATGGCCGGCCAACACTGAGCAATTGCACAAAAAGGCTCAAACACAAAAGGCTAAGTGAAATTGCTGCGGCTAATAACATTATTTAATGGAAAAGTGGCCAAGTTGCCCAATCCTCCCCAACGACCACAGCCTTGTGTGTGGTACCCCAGCAGCTCTGAGAAACCAATTTAGTTGTGCGTGGAGCAAACAAATAAAGAAGTTGGGCTACAAAACCCAAATCAATTGTGTTACATGGACAAAAAAAAAAAAAAATGAAAGAAGAAGAAGAAGCTGAAGAGGAAGAAGGAGCATAGATGAAGGGAATGAGGACTACGAATTTGTTGACCATTCAAGCAAAACGTGAGCTTACGTGAGCTCTTATCGCTTGCTTTAACAAGATTTTAATTAGAATTGAAAAGTTTTCCCATCTCCCTTAATTGGCATTGATAGAAATCAAACATCGATTGGCAACACTTCTGGGGCTGTGCGAATCCCCACAAAATCAATTAGCTTTAAAGTTCAGTTTAAAACTGCAAATTTAATTCAATTAAGCAAAATTCATTAGCGAATGATATTACGATTAAGCGCCAACGGCTATCAAAGCTATTAAGGATTAATAATCGTGCCATGATTGAATTAAAACTTCAAACAAAACAGCGCCAAGGGCAACAGGACAAACAGCAAATTTCATTAGCCTACATTTTCAGCTGCAGTTTTTCGTTTTTTATTGCAGCGGCAGCAAAAACGTTTCGATATTGCAGCATCTGTGGCTTATGGTTGTCAGTCCACACAGCCAGAAAGTGTTGCACCAAATTTATAACAACTTCAATAATCTAGTTGAGCAAATTTGTAGTATACGAATGAGGATACCCTTTACAAAGGAGTTGAGATCGAGGCTGGGAAATTTATTTTTTTTTTTTTAATAAAAGAATATAAAAAATAATAATAAATATTATGAATGCTAAAAATATATAGTGAAAATAAAAATAAATATTAATAATTTATGTGAAATATATGTGCAAATACAAAAATATATAAGGAAAATAAAAATATATTAAATATTATTAATATATTTCAGCATCAATAATATTTATTATTTATTTTTTTATTTCTATTTGGCAATTATGAAATAAATATTATTGATAAAATATTATTTAAAATATTTTATTTATTTTTATTATCATTGTATACTTTTAAAAATTGCGAAATAACTGACAAGTCTTATATTACCTACGATTCCCACTCGTCCCAAGTGCAGAGTATGCAAATATGTATAGTTTTTTGCCAGAGAGAAAATAGCATATGTCAATCTCTTTTTATGCTGATTTTTCACATCTTTTTTTCAACGTCTGGTTTTTGCGCTGCAGTTGAAGGTTTATTTAAAACTTCTGCCTTATGCAGCAACCCTCCCTCACACTCACTCACATACTGACACATACAGAGAGACACTGATGTACACAATGAAATAAATCTTGTTGGCTGTGGAATGGGCCGTGGCGAGGTCAACAGTATTTTCAATTAATTGTCGTGTAACAGAAAAGTTTGTTAATTAATGTTAAGGCAAATATGAAAATACTTATGCATATATAATATTTTTAATACACTCCTGGGCAATAATTATATGCATTAAATTTTATTAAATCAATACAAAGTATCTGAAGACTATTTATGAGCTGAGAGTAGAGCATATGCTCTTTGTTTAATTGTAAGAGATAAATTTATTGCAGATATATAAAATTTGTATCCAAATAAAAGCCAAAAGATTGCGAAAACTTTATGCTGCTTATAAAAAAACTGCACTAGAAGCATAGATAATTAGGCTTTTAATATGAAATGTCTTACTCCATTTAGTATATAAAACTTTCAAGCAGACTAAGAGAAAAAGCCTTGCAAACACACTATAAAAGCGCTCATAAAATGAGCCAGCCCTCTTCTAGTCCGACTAAATTATATGGCCTTATATAGTCCCATTTTATGGCTGGCTGTTAAATAATACAGTTGAATATTATTTGCATTAAGTGTGTGAGTGAAGGATAATACTTGGTTCGATGGCTAAGCCGATGATTTAGCAATTTATAACTTAATTTCCGCTGTCTGACTGTCTAGCACTTAATCGAATTTAATTTAATATGCAGATAAGAGACTAGTAAATAATATATTAAGTTAGTGTTGAGCTTACAGCTAAAAGGCTGCAAAAGGTAGGCTTCTTGCTCATTAGGCTGCCACGTGGTGAACTGTGAAATGCTGAGTGAAAAGCTTTCACTACGCGAATGGAAAAAGTTTTGGAGCCGCAGCTGCGGGCTTTCTTTTTCATGTTTTTGTTGAGCTGTTCTCTATGGCAGGCGCTGTAGTTCGTTGTTCTTGTATCTTTTGTATTATTAACTTTTTTAACAATACTCAATGTGGATATATGGGCATTGGTGATAGTCTGCTAGATACCCTGTAATTAGTTAGCAGTCGGTTTAAATACATACTTTCCTTGAATTATGATTTTATTTAAAAATGTTTTTCAAAATATAATAAGTACATTTTTTTGATCCTTTTTATTTATTTACATATTTTTATTTTATATATGTAATTTTTTGTATTTTTTATATTTTTATTATGTTTTTAACACACATTTCCCTTATAATCGAGCATTAAATTCACTATCTTTAACTGACAGCTGAGGCATATTTAATTTATTTACTATTGTAGATAGGAAATAAGGGTTTACCTTCATCATTTTGCATTCAAAATTCGTCGATTGTTTGATCAGATGCATTGTATTTGCTTACATATTACGTATACGCAAATAAAACCATTTCTATCAAATAATATTACGTATACGTATACGTAATTGAATTCATTTCGCTCAAACAATATATTACGTATACGTAATTGAATTTGCTCCACTCATGTTAATGGCCAACATATTTGTCTATTGTTAACACCTTTTGATAACATATTAATTAAGATAAGCATAATTTCAATTTCACATCAAAAAATCTCTGCTTGTTTCAGTACGTTCGCCTGAGGTCGTCCACCGCAGTGTTTGCTGATTTTAATCTTAAGTGCGAACTCATTTTCCGATTCACACTTCAGAGCATGCTATGTACACAGCCGCACACACACACACTCTCACA
Organism: Drosophila paranaensis; assembly: GCA_035047545.1. NCBI lineage: Eukaryota > Metazoa > Arthropoda > Insecta > Diptera > Drosophilidae > Drosophila > Drosophila paranaensis. The sequence goes on from JAWNPL010000153.1 coordinate 9,368,627, forward strand.
CTCACACACATACATATATTTCACTAAGTACTATGTAGCTGACTTGTAAAAGCAATGACAACATTAAAAGTACAGCAACAACAACTAAAACAACTACGACGCTGTTTGCTAAGGGCAGGCAGAGCGCGCAGCCATCTAAAGTGTGTTAAAGCTGAATGCGTGACATTAACTTGCTCTTAAATGCCGTCTAGACAAGAGTGGGGATAAAAACGAAGAGCGAAACGAGGCCATGCACTTTGCATAAATGTGCAGCAAAGAAGTTCTTTTTGTAGGCAAATGCATAATTGATATTGATTTAAAATTAAATAGATTAGATTTAAGTAAGAAATTGCCAATAATTTGTATAAAATTAGATAAGAGATACAAAATTCGAGAGTAAATTTCGGAAAATGGAGAAAAACTCTGAATGCTGAATATTGATAAAAAATGAAAAAATATTTTCCAATCCGATAATTTTTTCACTTTTAAGTTTAATGAATTTACTTACTCAGCATCAGTTGTAAAATCAATTATTTATCTAACAAAATTAAAAGAAATATTTGACTTTAATATATTTAATATCTTTTGGTTTCTTGCTACTCAGCCAACTGCAGCTGCAAAAAATTGAATTGTAATGAGCATAAAGTGATCCACAGTAAAATTTTTATGGCAATGAATAAAAATTTTGGTGCGAGCGAAATAAATTTCAGCTAATAAATGAAATGGCTGCAATTAAAGCAGCCATAAAATGGTGAAAATTTTCAAATTAATTTCCAGGCCGTAATAACAATAAATTGAGCGTCTTTCTTTTATTTCGGTTTTATTTGGGCACAGTAAATAAACAAACAGAAATTGAATAAATTAAAGTGCAGACAATCAATCAGGCCAAAATGAAGCTATGCGCTAAACTAAATGTTGCCTTCAAACTTGTGCCGCTGCGAAAAGTTTGCTGGATAAATAAATAGTTAAAAGTTGGACAGACAGAGGGAGGGAGAGAGAGAGAGAGAGAGAGAGAGAGATGGAGGGAGGACAGGTGCGCCAAATGAGTTTCTTTTAATTGCTGCTGAGTGTAACAAAAATAAACGAAAGCGCGAAAAGTGCGGGCTTAAATTAAGGTAGCTGCATGCATAAGAAATTTGTGTGCCATCAGCACAATTATTCACTGACTGCGATGCCCACGTCCAATATGAAGAGCAGAAAAAATCATGTCGCGCTGTTCATATTGTTGAAATTAAAATGGGTAAATATATACATTTTTTCATATAGTGCTTGAATGACAAAATGTGCTCTAAACTAGCGAGTTTTTAGTTGTATTTTTTTTATTTACACACATTCACAGGCCTCGGCAGGCACTCTCGCTCACACACCCACACACAACTTAAAAATGCATTAAATACAAATTGCTGTGTGCCATATTTATAGCAGCGACAGCCGCATGAGATCTCATATAACTTCTCTATTATTATTATTTTTTTTTTACCACTTGACTGTCAAATTAAATTGTATTTTTATTCTGAATCCTGCCTGCGCTGTTTGGCATGTATATATATGTTTTATGATAGCTGTTAAATTAAATAAAAGTTATTACTGGATTTATTAAATTATGTAAAAATTATTTGTATACTTATAAAATTATGTAATATTTTCACACTTTTTTTATAATATAAAAATTATTGTTACACTTATTAAATTATGAAGGAAATTTTTAAATTAAAAAAAAAATTTATTAAACTTAAAAAAATTTAATACAAATTATTTTTAATTATTTAATTTACACATTGCTCTTATAAATTGCTCTTATTTTAGATTATATACTCTCCGAAATGTCAGAGGTCTTCTCCCTTTCCTATATCCTTATACCTATTTATACTTGAATATCTGTCAATTCCTTTTTTATTTCATATGGAACAAGCCCATCAAATCGATACCAATTGTCGTAAAGCTTCAACTACTATCATAAAATTAATGTTGTTATTGGTATTTTTAATTCAGTTTATATTTGCTCATATTTGATATTCCGCGCTTGTCTGGCTACACTTTGACGAAACTTATGAAATGCAATTTCATTTTGAATGCAGCCATTTTTGTGGTCTAATAAAGTTGCCAACTTGACTGTTAAGCCGAGCACGTTGCAAGCATTTCGAGTCGGGCATCTTCATGGAATCTGTGCAGCGCTCATAAAACTTAAGCAAAAGTCAAAATAAAGTGGTCAACTTTGAGCTTTTATGTTGGCATTAAAGCACCGCACAACTTATTTAACTTTCGAGTGAAACTGAACGATACCAAAGATACATATAGATGGTTATGTGCTGTGAGCAGAACTACGCATACATACGATGCGTTTGAGTAATTCAATTGAGTACTCAAGCATTTGAAGTGCCCTGGTGCGTGAAGATCTTTTGGGCAAGAAACGCCAACTGACAGCCAGCGATGGCATTAACCCACCAGTTGACAGGCGTCTTTCGACTTCGCTTTTAGTGTCAGTCATGGTGGATTACGCCATTGAAATTGGATTAGACACGGAGCCAAGTGTGCTCAAATATCCCACATTTGCATATGTAAATACGACTGATTCTCGTGTGTGTTAGTGTGTGTGCGCGAGGCTTACACATGAGCAACTTCTTTCTCAGCCAACTGCAATTTAGCGCAATAAACGAATCTACAATATTAACTTTAATAATTTGAAAGAGGCCTGATTATGGTGCGAAATATACTTGTTGATTTGAGTAAAATGTTTGTATTCAAAAGTTTTGCTAAATTTTTGATAAGATTTTTTGGTTTAGTTACGAGAGTCGAAATATTTTAAATGAAATTTATGTATATAAATATTATATGAAATTGACTTATATATATATATATATCAACTGTATATATATATCAATAAAAAATATGAATAAATATTGCTTAGTCATTCCTATGTTAATTTTAAGCATAAAATCGCTAGCAAACTAACTAAAATGAGCTAGAAATATCAGAAATACTCAGACACTATAAGTATATATATGTATGCACGTATATAAAATTATTCAGTTTTTACTACGCCATAACAAAAATCAACAAAAATATGCAATTTAAGCTACTGGTTGAAACTTTGGCCTTTCGCCGGCTCCAAGTTTTGCTCAGCAATTTCCCAAATGACCTCACAAAATGTTTGCCCCACCCTACGCGAGCTCTGTGTGCGTGCGGTGGTTGTGTGGGTGCTAAAGACTCTTGACCCCAAGCCAAAGAGAGCACTCTAGACAACAACCACAAAAAAAAAACAAGTAAGAAAACTCTAGTCGGGGGTCCCGACTAGGAGATACCCTAAACCACGCGCTATCTGCGTTTTTTTTAAATACTGCATAATTAGCATTTCGTATAAACACACAGACAACTAAATTCAATTCATTTTTAATTGTTTTGCCAAAAACGCCATCTATGGTTCGATAGAATAGCGCCATCCGTGTTTCGATCCAACTGAGCAGCTGATAATTCGCAAATCATAGCGCCATCTATTGGAAATATGTACACTAAAACTTGCGGGTCTTAGAATTTGCTAGATGCACGCAGCTCAATGTGTATGTGTGTATGTGTGCACATGTATAGGAAAACAGTTTGTTTTGTTTTGCTGATCACGTGTTTGGCCGATTGGCCAAACGTTTTGTTTAATAACTTCTGCGCGAATTAATGGATTTGAATGAAATTTTCAGCTTATGTTCAACATATTTTATTACATTTTTTCAAATTTTTAAAAATGCAAACGCATTCATTTATTGGCGTTGAGTGCACCTAACCTCAATTTAAATATTTGGGGAAATTTGGAGCCGGTATCCAAAATTTAACAAAAATCAAAAATAAATAAAATAAATATAAAACTAACAAAAAAATTTGGGGACTTTACGTATAAAGACGTGGGAGATACAATTTAATAACTTCATTCTGATAAGGTTTTTAATCGATAACATTAAAACGATAGTTGTTATCGTTTTTTTGAAACAAACTTGATCTGCGCACTGTATGCAGGGATCTACATAAAAAATTTCAAGTCTCTAGCTCTTATAGGTTCTGAGATCGACGCGTTCACACATAAGGACGGACGGACGGACGGACGGACGGACGGACAGACGGACAGGGCTAAATCGACTCGGCTTCTCTTCCTGATCAAGAATATATATACTTTATGGGGTCTGCCACGCCTCCTTCTGCCTGTTACATACATTTCAACAAAAACATTATACCCTGATTTTCCCATTTTCAATGGGTTCAGGGTATAAAAAATGCGAATTGATTTCGCTAATTTGTTGTGTGGACTTTTGCGGCTCAGACATTTAAAGCATTTAAATATAGATTTGGAGCCAAGATAAGCCAGTCACATGATAATTCAGCTAAATAATTGGCCATATTTCAGAAAAACAAAAAAACATTGGGGAATACAGCTGTGTGTGGCCAGCCAGATATGCGCTTTGTGGCATTCCCTCAGGATTCGAAGCAGAGATGTGTTGGCAGGGTCATTAGACATGTGCGGAGCAGCATACTTTCAGGCAAGGTAACACACATGAGCTCGCAGACTCATGTTGGCTCGAGAGGAAGCTCAGGTTCGATGTGCAACATGTCGCAAGCAACTGCCTTCAGCTGCTTCACTCGATAACATTGTGCTAACAGTTGGCATAACATTTCCCACTATTTAACAGAGGATATGCTCTCCAGCAGCACAAGTTGCCAAAACGAATGTTAAAATTTAGTTCACAGCGGAAGTCTGATGCGTGTTGTTCAGAAAGCGCTCTAATATTTTATTGTTTTTATTTATTTTGTAAACGTAAATTTATTGAAAAAGTTTTGACAAAATTAAAAAATATATATATATTTAAAGTAGAAATAAGTTATATAAGGGAAAGTGAAGAATTGTGATAATTAAATAAAGTTTTCTTATAGCAGTTCTGGAAATAATAATTTTAATTATAAAAAATATTAATTATGAAAATAAATAATGTTTTTATTATAAAAATTAAATTTGGTTGTCATTTATCAATATGATATAAAAAAATAGAGTTTTTTAATGAATGCATATCATAAAAAATGTATTAATTACCTTTACATATTCATAGAGAGTCATAATGCACATGGTTATTCAGATTGGGTTTCTCTCTATACATGAGTCACTTGTAAAAATTTCTCATAAGTGCAAACGAGCTGCAGATGGCTATAATTAATTTATGATCGACTAAGCTCGCAAGCAGATATTTATTTGAAATACCACTTCACTTCTTACCTACTGCTCATAGCATCAAGTTCGTGAAGCTAAAACTGTCATTGAACAAAGTTCTCGTCTTACATATCCATTTTAAGATTGTGTTTGTAGAGCAATGAGTTTTATAAGAATTTTTGAAAATGTCTAAACTTTACGAAGAATCAGTACTTCAGTACATTCGCAATGCTCTAGTCCCAGTTTCATTCGATCAGTTGGTCAGAGATCTGAGCGGCGACGGCGCTGACGAGCTGTTTCGTCAAGGTACGACGTGCATATTGCGACATGTGCTTAAAAAAGCGGTCGCCTCGGGTCGAGTCATGTGCTGCAATGATCATTTCTACTCGACAAAGCTTTGTGAGGATATGAACCTAATCGCTATGCTTGACCTCGACAGTGATAAGTCTTCCGAATCAGGATGCTAGTCTAACGACGAACAAGAAAATATATTAAACTGATAAATATCTCGAATGGTAAGAGCGTTGAACTGTGGAAGGCAGAATAAGAATTTCTGAAAGTAAATATTAATTATTTTATTTTAACCTTTTCAGCTTTCAACGGTGCTTTATGCACTTTTATATGTTTGTGCGGCTATGAGCTTGAAAATCGTTAATATGTTACTGTTCATAAAATTTTTGTGTGAATAATTAAAGTGTGTGCGTTTATGCTTAGCCTGAACACAAATGGGAATGACATTACTCATTACTCATTCAGGAATAGAAAGAAAATTAGGGTAAAACTGTAGAGAGTTTTGAAACTTAGGCCCCGAAATTTGACTGTTCAGATGCTCTGGAGATCGATGCGATTGTATATGCACTCCACTATGGGCGTGGTAAATCGTACTTGACCTGTTTAGAACAAGTTTTGGTTATACTTTGAATTAAATTTAATTTCAAATTATTTTTATTGCAGTCGGGCTGAGTGATAGGAAATTTCAATGCAGTACCAAGACTTTGGTACTTTACTTATAGAGAAGAAAATATAAATATAAATATAAGAAACTTTAACAGATTGAAGTGGCTAAAGGGAACTACAAATATTTAAGTCATAGAAATACTGCAATTTCCAATCAATTTTCTACTACTCTTTTTCAAGAAATAAAACTAAGCATAAAAGCTTAAATTTATTATATATATTTGGCTTTCGAGCAGCTGTGCTCACGTGATGCCAATAGATCATTTACGGCTGCTCTCAGCGTGCTATTTTTACTTTTACAATCACTTTTAGTGGCAATAAAAGAATTCTATTTGAAAAGTGCAAAGCGTGTGTTATTTATGACTCGCAAGTTGATTTGTTAATTTATTGAATTTATTGACTTAAACAAAAAAGTGCTCAGAAATTGTTAAGGTAAATTTTATATAAGATAATCTTTGCCATTGTCTCATTTATCACATATTTTGTACATCTCTCCCTTTCTATAAAGCTCATTTCGACACTCAACCCACCAGATCGATGTGATTTTGATGACAAGTCAATGAATCATAATAAATGTCGCCATCAAAACTATTCATTCATTTTAGCGCACGTATCTCGGGGATACGTGCTGGTTACACATTCCACGGCGACTACAGTCTGTCACCTGTGCGGGCCGTGTCTGTGCGTTAATCAAACATAGAGCAATCCATTTGTAAGCAGCCACAGTCGTACTGCACACACACACATACACATGACTGAGCCAGCAGCCCGAACGTGACATATGGCGCTGTACTTTTATGCCAGTAAGATATCGCGCGGAGCCTGCGGCACGCGTGCTGCCAGCCGTTCGTGCTGCAAAAGTCGCGCGGTCAACGGGATCGTGATGGGAGCATATGTACATCGGCAGCAGGCGCAGTGCCCTCAGCGAAATGTAGACAGCAATCAGGCCGCAGCTAAAAAGCCAACTCAAGCTGCTGACTTAAACATTTTCGCGCCTAGCTAGAGTCGGGAAGAGGCCATTAGACAGAGCCATAAATTAGGGTGGCAAGCGGAGCAGCTGAATGAAAACGATTTGAAATTGGAGCTATAAGCAGGTGCGTTGATTGGAAATGTAAATAAAGAAGGGCAATGAATATACGTATGTTTTTGTAAATATTTATAAATATATATACATTATATATAAATATTTATTTAATTTGATAGCTTAGTGCAGCAACATCTATACGAAGCTTAGCGAATATAGAGAAGTTATAGTATAGTTTATATATAGTTTATAGAGAAGCTTCTATTTCCATATACAGATGCTTAGCTCAAAGACTACCCCAAGCTCTTCATGTCAGTTGGTTTTAAGCGCTTTCTCTCTGTTTATACTTCTCTATTAATCTATATATTTTACTACTTATTTATAAACTTATCCACAGAGCTTCTAGTCTGCGCTGGCAATATTCACTGATCTGCTCAATAATTTAGATAAGGTAATTTATAATAAATATCGCTATTTCCATCAACATTGTTTAATCAATTGTACAAATGAACAAATGCCAGCAGGAAGAGAAGATTAAAAATGTATAAAAAATATAAATATAAAAAAAATAAAATTTTAACAGAATTAAAATGTTTAAATTAAAAGAAGAATACATAAATAAAACATTTTAAATTTATTTATAATTTATGCAGTTGACTTTAGCTTAGCAATCCAATCAGTGTATAGACGAGATTTCCAATTTGAGCTGAAATTCGTAACTGAAGTCTCAGTCTTACCTAAGCAGATCTCAGCCATAACACACACACGTCCACAAACCCACGAGGTAAAAAATAAGGCAGCCAAATTGACAAGATTAGGCTGCACGAAGTAGCCACGTAGTCGAGTACAAATCCGATGAGTTGAAGGGAAACAAGTCTAGGCCTAAGGCTAATGGTAGATAGCTAGTTTATGGGGCTAGACAGACAAAACTAATTGAATCTCCATTTGGACTAAGTGTGTGCCATGAAAGGCCATGCGCTGCCCATGGTCTTATGATCTCTTAAAGTTTAGCTTGATTTCCAGGACTTGCTGAGCGCATTTTTATTGGCGTCACGTTTGCTGCTGTGGCCACAAGAGCTGGTTAGGCAATTATAGGAGTGGGTGATGCGAAGAGAATAATTAGATGAAATATTAGTTGATGAACTGGGCGATTATTGTGGATAGATTATGATAAATTTTATAAAACGTGTTGTTGCCAGATAATGTGTGGTCAATCTATATGGAAATTTCTTATAGCGGGATATTTCTCAATTAGAAGTTGTAGTACCTGCAGCAACATGCGACTAAGCTGCATCAACATAAGACTAAGCAGCCGTGCTTGGTCGGCCAACAATAGATAAGCTCGACCTACTCAAAGCCCTATCCAATTCATAATTAACCCACTTATCTCTCTCTGCTTCAGTATATTTAATATGCATAAATATCATGCATACGGGAAAAGAAATTGACCAAGCAAATTGAACCAGAGAAGTTTCTATTTTGCTGCCGCTTCATATTGTTACCTAAACCGGATCTCAAAATATATCTCAATAGAAATAACGCAGAAATAAGTAATGACTAGCAGCTTTGCAAACAATGCCCTCGCATTCCACTTTAACAATAATAAATGTTTACACAGCAAGAGCAGAACCAAGCTAGCTCAACGGCCACACAGCAGAGCATGTCCAGAACCTGAAAATGTAGCTGAATTGGTCGGCACGTCGGCGTCTGTTTGGCTGCAATGAGATACTGCAGGTGAGCTGATGGTGCCCATGACTGTCCTCCAGGTCAGCCATGCGCAGAGCTAAAATAAACATGACGACTGACTTACTAGACCCGGAGGATTCCATTAAAATTACCATGTATAGTACATATGTTAAATATGCGGCTCTACGTGCTGTCGTAGGCTCAGCTTGAGCTTGAGCTGCTGCATGACGTGCGCTGCTCGAAACCTTTTCAACGGCCTCGGCGGTCACGTGAGCAGCTTGTTAAAAACTTTGCCAAGTCACGTGTCTGACATATCGCACTGTGACATCGTCTAACTAACTTCCGCTTGTTTGTGCTCATAATCAAACATTTGCCATTGTATTTATTTGAGCAGTGCACGGGAATTGAGCAGTGCAGCGGGACAACTGCAAGTGGGCAGTGTCAAGGCAATGTTTGATTGACTAGCATTGGCAGCTATACGTATATATATATATAAGTAAAAGTAAAGGTAAGTTGAGTTGATATTAAATTTAGTATAGTGGCTGAGCTAGTGTCTCAAGTTGGCTAAAAGCTATGAGGACATGAAGATTGATGTGATAAGCAGCAGCAGTAGAAACCTTAACAGCAGCAGCAGTAACAACAACAACAACAACAGCAGCAACAGTAGACACTGCAGTAGCTTTACCAACATCCCCAACAGCAGGAGCAACAACAGCAACAGCAGCAGCAACAGTAGTACCAGTAGCAACAGCAACAGAAACAGCAACAGTAATAACTGCAGTAGCTTTACCAACAGCAGGAGCAACAACAGCAACAGCATCAGCGGCAACTGCAGCAACATCAGCAACATCACCAGCAACAGCGGCAACAGCAGCAACAGCAGCAACAGCAGCATTACCAGCAACAGCAACAGCAATATCAGCAACTTTACCAACATCCCCAACAGCAGGAGCAACAACAACAACAGCAGCAGCAGCAGCAGTAGCAACGGCAGCAGCAACAGTAGCAGCAGCAACAACAGCAAAAGCAACAACAAGAGTAGCAGCAGCAGCAGCAACAGCAAACAGCAACATCAGCAACAGCAGCATCACCAGCAACAGCATCAGCGGCAACAGCAGCAACATCACCAGCAACACCAACAGCAACAGCAGCAACAGCAGCAAGAACAACAGCGGCACCCCCACAGTCACAACATCAATATGCCGAGAGAAATTTTGGTAACGAATGAGCCATCAATCCCATTAAAGGAAAGGCAGAGGAAGCAGTCGCAAATGTGGCAACAACAATGTGAGACATGTTGACTTCGATGCACTGCCCACGGACAATGCCGATATGAAAGCGAATGCGAATGCAAATACGAATGCGAATGCAATATGCAACACATCACTGCAAGGAGTAACCTCTTGTGAGTACTCTGCCGAGCAGCAGAAGCAACAGACAACTGCCGAATCAATAACAACAGCAGCAGCAGCAACAACAGTCAGCCAAGAGTGATTGGCCTGCTCGAGGAAATTGTGAAATTGGCACTGACCGAGCGCGAAAGCTGCTTGGCAGCGCTGTGTCTCTCCTTCGCTGGCAGCGCGTGTACGACACGTGCATAAATTAATATAAATCAAATTCATGCGACTCCCACATCGGTTTGCTTTAATTCAATTGAGCAGTGTGCAAATAATTAAAGCTCTTCTTTCAGTTTTATATTTATATTGACATTTATGCAATAAATACAAAAATGATTTTCACTTGCTGGCCGTGCGGCAAATGCATATTAATTCACTTAAATTTCGATAGTTTTTGTTCGATTTAAAAACGTGCACATATTTATTGAGTGTGATATAAATATTTATGGGCACTCAGCTGCATAAATCAATGCAAATATAAATGTATTAAATGTGGAAAAAATCACTGAGCTGACTTGTCAGTGATGCTTATATATATATATATATATTTTATTTTTTATATGTATATACATTTTGACATTTTTTAAAAAGAGATATTCAAGAATTTAAATTTTAAACTGACTTTTCTTGTCAAGTAAAATGTTACACAATGCCGATGCATGCAACAGGCGCCATCTGGCGGCGAGTGGCTAGTTGCTGCACTCATATGTTGCTCAAAATGAGACTAGAGAAAGCAGTTAGGCAAGCAGAAAAAAGTGACATATGTATCGAATATTGAGCTTATTCGAATTATTTCTTTATTTTTTTTTATAAGTCCTTCAAATTTATTTCAAGATTTTCCGCGGGGTAAGGATTGGTGAACGTGAATTGAGGAAAATTGCGTAATTTCCTTATTACGACCGGTGGTTTCTTGGCTCTGGCTTCAGCCATGGCTTCGGCTTTGAGTTTGATTCTGGCTAAGAGTTCGGCAAAGGCTTTTTCGGCCTCTTCGTCTTTGGGGCAACAGTGCAAAGTGTGGTAAAACTTATTGGGTATGGGCTTGAGTATGTCCATGAAATTCGGAGACATTTTCTGCAATATGTTGAGGAACGTTTTGAACTTTTTGTAGGTGAGTTCTTGGTATTGATAGCACTGCTCGTTGTGATGGTGTGGCACGTTTTCGCAGTAAACCCAATTCCGTTGGACCTCTTTAATCTGAGTATAACGTTGCACCAGTTCGGTTTCTGCGTCTGAACGGTCGCAGGCGATAGCATAGTGCGCCTGGCCAATGAGGGTGGCCTGCCAGAGCATGGTTCTAATTACGTGGTTTTGGCTTATTCTTCGCATTGCCCGGCTCTCCGGCTCGTGGACAATTCTGTATCGCAGACTGGGCGATAGCAGGCGAAAGCGCACAGCGGACATGACCTTCAAAACATCCTCATCTCGAAGGTACCACCTGGGCTCTAGCCAGCGCAAGACTGCATAGAAGACCTCATCCTCGGTGTTCACGCATATCATGTCCTTTCGCAGCAGGAATACCACCTCCTCCAACGGCATATTGACGAACTCCACAGACGCGACCAGCGGCAAGAAGCACTTATTGATCCGGGACAGAAATATGCTCATCAGATCGCCGCACTTGAGCTTGCGACACTTGATGTAAGCATTGAATGCTTGCTGCTCCCAGAAGCCCACTTTGCCAGGAACCGAAAGTGTGTGCCAGAACTGCTTCAGCAGATGGCGCACTTTCAGATACTTGGCAATCATGTACATGACGAGAAAGTTCTTGCCGGCTGGGAGTTGCTTCTTGTCGCTGATCATCCAGTTGTAGATCCTCATCAGCACGTGTATGTTGACCTTGTGCGTGGGCAGCTCCAGATGGCTGTTGGTGTGATTGCGGAAGACTCGCATATAGTGGCAGAACAGGTGCCGATACACGTGCATGTAACGGTTGCCAACTTTGACTTCCAGGTCGTCGAACCAGTAGTTGCGCACGACAGTCGCGAGCAACTCGACAGGAGCTACAACAGATATAAAACTACATATTATATATTTATAGCTCTGACGTGGACTCGTTACCGATCACGCGGTTCTCCACGAGATTCAAGTGCTGGGCCAGAGACATGTTCTCGTGAAACGGCACTGGTGCACAGATATGCTTGAACCCGGAAAACGTTAGGCATTGCATCATGTCAATGGCGAGGGCTTTGCTGATCGCTGCTTGCTGCTCCTCCACCAGCTGTCCGGTCCTGGCGTGCCATTGGGCGGCATTCGAGTGCAGATTCGTCCACCTGAGCAGCGAAACATCCTGAAAGAACTTATGCCGCGAGTCGGGAAAACAAACACTAAGATCCCCGCTGCTGTCAGAGAGAGCCAGAGAAAACTTGGTGCTACTTTCCAGAGTTAACACATCGGATTCCGTTGATGATTCCGCCTCTCTGTAGGAGTAGAGCGCCCTCATGCGCTTCCTATTGACAGCGCTGACCGACGACGACGTGTGCGGCCCCACAGCCTTATTGAACTTGTGCGCAAAGTTTTTCGCATATTTGTGCCCCGGTTCCTTGAACAGCGAATAGCCAAAGAATCCCTGCTTGGATGGCAGTTTGAACGATGGCTTCCTCTGCTTCTTGGCCATTTGAGTGGCTCTAGCTATGAGTTCAGACTAACTTATTCGATTAGAAAGCGACCAGCTGAAAATAAAATATATAGAAAATTATTATGTAAGTTGAGATATAAGAGAAAGCCGATACAATCGAGTATAGGATACAAAGGAGGCTAGAATTGGTTAAACAAAAAATATATTTACCAGAGCAAAGCCTTACCTCAGCTGGCCTGTCTTCCATATCCCCAATGCCCAGCTACTTTAAATGATTTAATCTCCACATTCCCCAATCAATTATTTGCATAAGACAAATGATAAATTTACAAATTATTCTGAGAGCACACAAGGGCCTTCGGGGCTCAACTAGGCAAGCAAAAGCTCAAGCTGACTCAAGCATCTACAAGTTAAATTTAACTAATGTGCGTAAATGTGTATCTGGGTGTGTGTAAATACGTTTAATGCTAAGGCTCTGCTCATTAGGCACATGCGTTGCATTACGGCGAGCTAAGCTAACGATTAGAAAGCCAGCCAAATGGATGACCCGTTCATTAGTTATGCATCTTGTCCTCATGTGCACTTGCTGGGCTGCTAACTCAACCCAACAATGGAATACCAGCTAAATGCCACTTAGCTGCTGGTGTGCCTGAGTAGCGCAGGCCAGATAGTGTATGTCTGTATACCGCTGTGATAGCAGCTGTCAACAGAGTGTCCTGACAGTCGGATCAAGTAACGGGAATTGCTGTGCAGTTGGAAAACACCTTCCACCAGTCAGGCTTAAGCTGGGATATCTGACAGTAGCTAGCTAGTATTTACGAGACAAAAACAATTTACTATTGATACCCAAGACTGAGTGAAAAGGGGTATGTTGAAATATGGCAGGCAGCAGAAGACCTGATTGAAACTGTTAAGTATATAAATATAAACTTGATCAGGAGAACCCACTGACTGCATTTAAGCCCATCTGGCTGTGTGTCAGCTCTGAGCATATAAAACTGAGATGCAATGAGATTTGGGCAACAAATGGCATAAGATACCTCTTAGTCTGCTACTCCCGTTTAGGAAACTCCTTTTTTATGCTAACATCCCCAACTCTGTAAACAAGATAAATAGCATTGACTGTTTTTTTTTATCTATTACCTGTCTTGACTGTCGCTTTCCGGCTTGAAATATGATACAAAATGCTTTAAAATGTGATTGTTTGTCAATGTGAAGAACAAAAAACAAAACAGAATTTCAGTAAATTGATGATGAAAGGTTGTCCACCCAGTCTGAGACTCAGACTTAAAGTATGTGGGATAAAAAAGTGTAATCAAATAAACATATTTTTTCTTTTATTTTAACAGATTTGATGAACGACTCCTACAAGAATGAAAGACTGGCGTAGGACTTATAAAATAAAATCAGATCTTTTAAATTAAACTCAACTTTAATATTAAATAATCTATAACATTTCCATAAAAATGTATACATTTTTTTAAACAATTTAGCTTCCTCAGCAATGCCCGAAATATTTCCAATTTACAGCCTAAAAACCATTTTAAATTGATTTTCTGCATTTCACAGATGAACTGCTCAGCGCATGAGTTATGATTGTGCGCAAATCTATTTGCCAGACCTAGCAATATTTTCGCAGAGTCATATATCATTTTTATGTGTCTACAGTAACGGTAAAATGTTTATTTAATTGCGACCAAACGGAAGCAAAATCATAAAACTAGAAAAATGTGCGAAAAAAACATGAAGAAAATAGTTTTTGGCAAAGGCTGCAGGGAATCAAAAATCAGGTAAAATATGATTTGTGACTGCAGGATAGATGTAGCGAATAAAATCTGTAATATAGGTAGATTGATAAATAAATAAAGGAACCTGAGATTGAAAAATTTTAGAGACTTTAATATGATATAATATAGTATATAGACATATATATAGGATTCATGAATGCTATATTAAAATCATTTTGATAAACTTAAAATTTTCTGTAGCATCATAAAATTCTGGAAATATGAAGCAAATCCCATCGACGCTGACCTTCCGCAAGGTATTCCTGCTGTAATCAATTAAACTAGCTTAACAGCTCTATTACCCTTTGCCTGTAAGTCGATAGCCAGCAAAGTCAAACTAATAATACGAGTTGGCGCTTATAAATAATATAGAGATAATTATGGCTAGCACATATGCTGGCTCTGGCAGTAACTGAGCCCGACTGCCGACCCATTCAACTAGTTAGCTCCTTTCTGTTCCTGTCCGTGCATAATTCGTGTGTCAAACTTTGTCCTGCGCTCTGTTTGCAGATTGCTGTGGCTGGCGCAGCTGGCGCTGCTCCGCAAGGACCTGCACCTGATAAATTTTCAGCTTTGCATGCTAATGAATGGCGCGAATCCGCAAGGTTTTCCGTTAAGTTTTTAAGTTATTCGTGCGCATCAACAATCAGATGGAAAAGAAACAAATTTATAAAGGTATGCGAAGCTGAGGTTATGATTGCTGGAATATTTATATAATATGAGTTCAATTTTTATTTTAACATGCATTTGAAGCTTTAATATCTGTAAAAATAGGAGACAACAAGTCTTTCTCCTTCAAAGAGATAACGCCCTTGCTTAAAGCTAGAAAAAGCGCGAATTTCTTTTAGTAGTTTTTCAATTTTGGCGAAAACTTGGCAGTTGGCTCGTCGCTTCTGCCTTAACGGGAGCAATTTTGGCGACGATTGCGTTAATTTACTCCCATCACGTAGACATTTAACATAAATCAGCCGTTGCGCTGCCAGCGAAATGACGTCAGTTGCTTTGGGGCTTAACTTTGCTCAACTTTCGTATATGCTTGAAATGAAGTTGGAGAACTGCCGGTGCAAATTGCAGAGCGATTTCCATGCCAGAAGAGACTGGGCATTTGTCTTTTTAGTTTTACTTCCACTTTAAAGGGAAAGACTTGAACTAAGCTTATATTTCAAGCTGAGCAAAGTAAAATTTATTTAAATATTCCGTATTCATTTCAAGGCTGCTCGATTAGCAGAGATTTAATTGAATCCTCTGCGAATAAAATCGAAAGCAGAATGGCAAAAGAAAAATCTACAAAAGTGGAGCAAGGCAATCGGAACAAAGAGCTGAGTTTAATTAGGGGATAATCGAATTGCGAATCAGCGATTCAAGGCAATTGATTGATTAATCATTGTCCATTTGATCAGCTGAGCCACATTTTAATTGAAAGCCATTCAAATAATTCGACTGAATCACCTCTGAGATGGGAATATGCTCATCTTCAGGTTTTTCTTTTCCTTTCGTTGAGCGTAATGAAAACATAAAAGAAACGAAAACTATTCTCATGGAAATGGCAGAGCTTGGCAACTGATTGATGTTCGATTGATTGTTTGATTTGCTTCGTATGCATTTCACGTTAGATTAACATATGAATGCGCTTGCAATGCAAAAAAAAATTGAATTTAGTGCAGCTTTCGAACAAAAACTATTTACAGAAAACTATTTACAGAAACTTAACTTATAAATGCCTGAATAGCTTGTACCCAGCACTCTATTTATATACTTCCTGGCTAATTGTTCTGACAATACTTAGCGTAACGTAAACCCCAGTGAAGTCTAGGCAAACATCATGAAAAAAGCCAGTTTGAGAAATTTTAATTAAAGCCAAACGCTTTCTATGCACATTTATGGCGAATATTTCTCATATCAGACACAAATTTCATTCGTTTAGGTCTCATTGTGACCCAAATTGCATTTTAGTCGGAATTGTCAATTATTTCCTGTTTGCTTCGCTCTCTTTGACTATCTGTCTGTCTGACTCTTCCTGGTTTGTGTTTTATGGTTCCTCTTGTGGCTTATTTCATTAACTATCATTTATCTGCCTGAAACACGTTTATTGTGCTATATGAAATGTTTGTAAAAATTGTGTGTTGTCTCTTGTTTTGCTTGGAGTCTTTAGAGGTTTAATGTTTGATATATATAGTTGTGCACTGCTGCTACAGGTAGAAAGTCAAGGTTGTGTAGTGCATAGGGAACTGCTACTTTAAGGCTCAGATACAATAGTTATGGTTGAACTACTCTACTACATACTTACTCCATAAATATATACCCATATATGTATACACTCCTTCTTATCGAATCCCAATGCTTGAGGAATGCCTTTATGCGCAAAAATATTTATGGAGCTGGTAATAAAGCATATGAAATATTTAAGTAACCATGGCGATAGAGAGTCCAATAATGGCAGAGCTTAACGCAGTTCGGTTAACGAGTCGCAGCGCTGGCTTTCAATTGCGAGCAAGCAGTCAAAGCGGCGCCTGCACACAGCAATTAATTTGTTTACACTCGAAATATACATATGAAAAACGGATTCATTTGTGGCGTGCGCAAGCTGCCCATGTGCATTGTCCTTTGAGTGGCCAACTTAATCAGAATGTTCTTCAAGCGGCTCTTGCGTGAATTTTAATTAAAAAACAAAAAAAAAAAATATAATAAAAATCTGATAAATATTGTGAATCGTGTGCAATATTGGTTTCAAGGAGTTTTGCTAAAAAATATATGAAAAGTTGAATTATGAGTTGATGGGGATTGAGGAGTCTCTTGATTATTATATAAATGCTAAAAAAATGGTATAAAATATTTATTTTTTTTGTTAGTTCCGAATCCGAAAAAATGTTTTCCTTTCATTGCTAAAATCATAGTCCGAAATAGTCAATATGTCTGAATACCCACATCTGTAAGGGCACATAGTTCACAAGTCTTTGACACCTTACTCAATCACTTTGATGTTGGGAATGGTCATAAATTCCATATTCATACACAGGTAAACCTATATGAATTTTTATTTTTATTTCGATTTTCCTTATTGCAGATATTTTTGTATGTGCTTACTATATAATACATCTTTTATATATATCAAAAATATTTTATCGGCATTACTTAATTGCACGCATTATCTTTCAATTTTAAGCTGCTTCATTGAGCCTTTCCAATTAATTGCTCATTAAACGGGCTGCGTCTCATTGATGCAAAGTTGTTGTTGTCATCGACTCAATCAATTATAGCTGACTACATTAAAATGCATTACGAATCAAGCAATGCGAATTAACGCTCTGTACTCATTTAAAAGCAACTTAAATGATTTTGAAGACTCAGCCCGACGCGCTGATGCCCTTGCTGACCAATGTCAAGTCAGGGGAACTGCATTGAAGAGGCCTGGCACTTGTTTGTCAACTCAACTATTTTGCCATTCATTCGTTGCGGCACTTTGGGCTGCATTCATTTGAATTTCACTCGAAATGCAGTCAAGCGTTTTACGAGTTTACCTTGCGACTGTGTAGCCAAGGTAAACTGTGCCTAACCAAGCGACGGCGAGCAGCCGAAGAGCTGAAGGGTTGCAGGACGCAGCTTATAATTGGCCGACTGTCAACCCCCTCCGCTTCACTGTCTCAGACAGTGGCATTGGGGTCACTGGTTTGTCCTCTGCTGTTAATGTTGCGGCTAAACTTTCTTTTGTGTTGTCAGCGGCAAAGTTTTCAGAGCGCAAACTCAATTTAATGGGCATTTGGGAAGTGTGCGAGGAGATGGTTTTTTTTTTTTTTTGCTTGAAAAATGTCGGCAGGAGGCAGAAGGAAGCTGAAAGTTCCTTTGGTTTGTTGTAGAAGTGAGCTAGACTACATTGGTAATACATCAGATGCAAAATTAAAGAAAACCTTGTTAATTTGAAATTTTTATAAATATATTAATGAATATTGCTTAATGGCAAAACACTTCATAGCAAAGCAGCTTAAACAAAAGTTCAAAAAGCAACTTAAATAGCTAAAAATGTTCAGCTATTTATAAAAAATGCATGAGCATAAAAATAACCGAGACATTATTGAAAACAGGAAGACAGTGAAAATAGCCAGGAAATGTAAACAGCCGGAAATGAGTAAATTTTTAATTTATTTTATGGCATAAAAAGGGGCTTTGACACAGTTCCTTACTTAAGCTCCAAGTGTTTATTAAATTGAAAAGATTCTGTAACAGTAAAATATTTAAGCCAAGAGAAGAAAAGGAAAGCAAAAATACCATCACTCGTTAGCCATGAGAAAAACATGTCAATATGATACTGAAAGGCAAAGTAAATATTTTGCTTTGAATGAATACTGTCTGTTACTACTACTTTCTCCTATTACTTGCTACTTTCCTTTTGTCATTCGTGTGCCATATGGAGGCAACATGCCACAGAAGACAATATGTTTGTCTACCTTTTGTTGCGAGCATCATATCCACTTAGCAGGCAGAGAACAGAGCTGCTGCACTGCAGACACAACTTATTCGTGTTGTGTATGAGAGCCTTGAACTGAGACCTAATATACGTAAATGTAGTAAAAGGGAACTAAGTCTAAAATAAGTAAATATAATAACAAGAAACAATATACAGACTGACCTCGAATACCTACGCTTGAGTTGGCACAAAAACCCTGTTTGATGGAATTGGAAAAACTCCTCTTAGCATATAACTCTGCTTTTATTTATCTGATGAACTTAATGAACTTTACTCTATTATTGCAGCATCAAATATTCGCCAATTAAAATAGTAGAAATATAAAAATTTATTATTATTTCATAATCATTTCACACAACAAAAATATAGTAGAGTTTTTCATATTTATTTTATTTTATATGCATAGAGTCTCGAGCACCCAAACAAAGGGCTAAAAATCGTCATGTTTTGTATCAAAATATTTGACATTATTTTTTGCGGGTCCATGAATGGCGGCGGGTCCGGCACGGCACGTGTTTGATATTATTCAACACTTCTGTGGGTTCGACATTCGATTATTTATTTTTATCACGTACAATGGCGCCCAATAACCGCAGCTGCCCTCCTCTGGGACTCGCTGGGAACACAACAAAAAAAGGAAGAAACTTGAATACATTTAAGGTTTATGAACCTGCAAATTTAAATTTGATATTGTGCAATTTTCTAGAAAATTATGCTTCTTGCCACGCTCATTTCGTATTTTAATTTATGCAATTTATTTCCGTCTTGTCATTTAATTAGCATATTTTACACTTTAAGAAGCGAACTGATTGATAAACTGGAATGAAATTCAATGTTGGCGGTGTTTAATAATTTGTAAGAAAAAGGAAAATGTATTTATAAATATTTATTTATTTTTATATACATTAATATGTATTTATATATATTTATAAATATTAATTTATATTTATAAAAATTTATTGATATTTATAAATATTTATATACATTCGTACATAACTTAATAGCATGTCTCAAAGCCTTCAGTCTTCGCCGAATTTGCAATTCACTTTAACATGAGCATGAAAAGAAGTTCATTGAGAAAATATTTATGCAACCGCATAGCATTGAGGCGAGAATAAAGTTTTGACCGTAAACTATTTGTGGCTTCGTTTGCAGTTTACGTTGCTGTGGCATTGCTTTTAACTTTGAGCAAACTTTCAAGTCAAGAAGACAGTTTTGAGTTTGTGTGTGTGTGTGTATGGATGTGGCTTGAAACACACAGATTCATAACCAGGAACGCACCTCTAAAACCTCTAAAAATGAAGCTGTGTAAACATCTGGTTTGTGGACAAGACGGCTTGAAAATAACTTTTTCAGCATCAAGAAATCTCAAAGTTTTTTGACAAAAATAAATATATAGTTGTGGATGACTGAGATGTGGATGGAAGTATATATACGTAAAAGTAGTTGAAAGAAATAAAAATATTGTAAAATTGTTGAGGCTTTGCTTGATAAATGAAAGCTCAATAAGCTAAGATATTGAGAAATAAAATATAAAATTAAATCTGATTTTGTATCTACACAAAGCAGTTTACAGAGCATGATGACCTCATGTCCTATAACTAATCTAAAGCTTATACAACAAATCTCAAATGACATATATTTAAAATAATATTAATTGCTTAAACCCAATAGAAAATCTCTCTCGGAGCCAACTTCTATTACCTTCATTTGATGAGTAATTTGCTGTGCCTGCGCCGACTTAACTCATACAGAGACCCTGTGGCTTTCGGCTAGTCAAGTCGACTCAGCTCGAGTGCTGCTTGTAGTTCGAGTAGAAATAGTTCATTAAGCCAATTAAGACAAGAGGCATTTCGAGAGCTCATGGCAGGCTTGTCAGTCTGCTGCACCCTAAAGCCTTTTATATCTATTTAATCAATCAAGCACTAAGTACCCCTCGGCTGAGAGCTTGTTAATATATGGATGTTGGGTATATAAACGTTGATTGGGCTAGCATTTGCTCATCTTAATAACTGAAGAGCCACTTTAAAGGTCAATTTAGTTTGGTCTTAAAAGGGAAAGCTCAAACGAGCAAAAGTTTTGGACTTGTAAGGCCCCCGCCCTAGATGTAGCCATGTCTGTTATGTGACTAAATCACAGAGCCTCGCACATCAGCTCTATTAAACTAGCGATAATCTCGTATACATTATTTCTGCACTCACCGCAATCCAGCCCGAAGGTAGCTAGGTCTTAGCTGCACTCTTGTTTACTTTTGTACACATGCAGATAGTAATAATGGCAGCCGGAAAGGCTGCTTTTGGCAGCCTGCCGAGCGCTTTAAGTGTTTGCCAATGACTTGGGCACGTATATAAATATTTATCAGTACTTAAATTTAGCTATCAAACTACATTTGCTGATAGTTTCTAGCAAACATAATGAAGCATTTGTAATTTATGAAAAAAATAAAAAAAAACTTTGCTTGCAGTTGGAGTTTTTGCATGCATGAAAAAAGTGTGCGAAAAAAACTTATTTCACGCTAAATTACACGCGGCGACATAACGTGCTCTGAGGGACATGTTGCGGGCTGATAAATTATGGACGGAAAACGAATTTGTCAGAGTGGTTTCATGCACTCACACACACACATAGTCGTTGGTATGTGAGTGCATATATGTATTTATGGGCCCATTGAAGTCGGTCTATTGAAGAAGCAATAACTATGACAGTTATAGCTGGCGAGAGAACTGTGTTTGGAGTGTAGACAGCGGAGATAATCCATTTTCCATTTGATTGTCCTTTGGCCTGTGAGAGCTCTGTCAGCTGAGCACTAATAAAACGCATTGCTCACAAGCAACGTCATTGCAAAGCCAAAAACTCGGTCAACTGCATTTCGTGTGGCCCATCAAATTGATTGAGTGGAAATATTATGAAGCGAATGAAGTGAGGTATGCTAGGGGCATAGGTAGATGCATGGGATATAGTAATCTGTATAGAAAGTCTTCTGGGATATTCCTTATATAGTAATTAATATAGAGACTATTCTCTCTCTCTTTCTATAAAGTAGAAAGTGAGCTCTCAATTCGATATGCCAAATCTATAAACACATTTCACTCTGTAGACTTTGTCTCACTTTTTGACATCGTTAAACTCATTGTGTCCACAACTGCAGGCCTTTGCCTCTGCGAGTCTCTGCCTAAGTCTCCCACCTCAAGCTACAATTTATCTCATTATGTCTGCGTCCGATTGCTGATGTGATTAACGAAGCTAGCTTTAAGGCTAGCAAGCGCTGCTGGTCGACAGTTCAAAGCGGAGCTATGCGTTAATTAAATGTCAATTACGCTGCAGCTCCTACTGAAACCAGCCTGGGTTTGCCTAGAGGCCCTGCTCGGTGCCTGCCTTAAATCTTGCTACTTTTTGACATTTAGTTCTTCGCTTTGAACGTGCTGCGTTGGCATGCATACGAACGAACCTATATAGCAGTCGTTGCAAATGCTTTGCTGCAACTGCAGTCCTCTGCCCCTGCTCCGTATGCAATTTGTCTTTACACGCTTTTTGTGGCCTTTTTACGAGCCGCGTCGCTGCTCTGTAACTGTGAGTCGTTGGCGCTGGAGGGCGTAAGATATGCGTTTGCCGCCTTCTACTTTGTGCTCTAACTTTTATTTGACTCCACGGAAATTTCACAAAGTCAGATAGCGGAGTGCATGTTAAATTCAATCGAGCTTTACGATAAGCGGAAGGAGGAACAAATTGCTGACATTGGCGCTCGTTGAGTGATGTTAATGCATTTATGATTGTGGAGTTGCGGAAAGCACTTGGGCAATGGGCAGCTCGACTTACCTAATAGGGGACATACATAAGATAAGCAATTTATTTAGGGTTCATAGCTATCAGAGAAATCATTCGAGCAGAATAGACGACTTTCCTGGGCTGCTTTTAAATATATTTTTAATAAATTGCTAAATAAATTTTCAAATAATATTTATTTAAATATGAAAGTGCTGCTCTTGCAATCACTTTAGATAGCTGAGCTTGCCAGAGGCAATTGTAAATATGAAAGTTCACAAAGTGTTTTGCTTTCATTTGCTCTTATATATATATTTATGTATATATGTATATACAAAGCATTTAATTAAAATGTTTTTCGTATACCCTTTAGTCTGAGGAAAAAGCTATAATTGTTACACAGAAATATCTCTAAGAAAATGGAATAGTTTCAGTTTCAGTTGCAGTTTACTTTCTGTATGCCTGCCTATAAAAGCCAACAAATTTAGGCAATTCGTTCATCTTCATTCAACGAGCTCAGCTGCAACTATAGCATATCTGCTCGCCTGTCAGTTTGAGTTTCTGCTTTTTACTCCTAACTTTATTTGCATAATGAATTTGTAACTGTGTTTAACTTTCAAGTTGGTCACTTTTCATATGCAAATTGTTGCAAACTTTCTCTGACATGCTCTGTAGTTTTATATGGCATACTAATTATTGCTCTTACACGCGCCACATCAAAGCTGACCGGCTGCACGGCCACTTGGCAGGAAATTAAATTTAAATATCACTTAAGTATTATCCTTTTTAAAATTAAAAAACAACAATAGGTAAAAGTGGACTGAGGTAATGAAATAGACGAATTATACACATTTTTAAATTATGTAAAAAAATGAAAAATAACTATAGACTTTTGCTATTGAAGTCTGCTTTAGTTGTTGCGTAGTTTATATGAATAATAATAAAAAAGTTTCTGTTG
Organism: Drosophila paranaensis; assembly: GCA_035047545.1. NCBI lineage: Eukaryota > Metazoa > Arthropoda > Insecta > Diptera > Drosophilidae > Drosophila > Drosophila paranaensis. The sequence goes on from JAWNPL010000153.1 coordinate 9,392,396, forward strand.
ACAAAACAAAACTCACTGGTTTCACAAAGTCATTAACACAGACGAACTCAAGAAATCTTCCATAAAATGTTGCATACTTTTGTGCGTTCCACATGTGACAAAAAGTAATTGAAAGCTGCCAAAATCAAATTGCATTCCAATGAACATTTTTGGCTGTTGCTGCAGTTCAAGATTTGATTTACCACATGCAATCTCTCTGGTGGTCAAATCAGACCTAGGTTGAGATAGAGATGAAGTTATGACATGAGAGTATTGGGTTACAAGTTGAAATGGAAAATGGAAGTCTTTGAATATAGCTCAGCATGAATTAAGAACCAAAGTGAAAGCAAAACAGATATTGAAGAAGATTTGATCCAGCTCATGCGAAGCAAACAAGCAAAAGTCTTCAGATACACAAGAGCTACTCGCTCGCTTTAAACAAAAACTTTCATATCTTGAAACTTTAGAATTTAAGCAAAATCTAACTATTAGGCACTTCAGTCCTGTCCTTCAGCCAAAGTAGATACATAAAACGCGGCTGTTGTTTGACATTTGTGTTGACTCAACCCTCGGGCACCTTTTATGACGCGTGTCATTTGCGAAGCTGGCAACAAGGACACTTTAGCCCGTCAAAGATTATCAGCTCTGCGCTAAGTTATTCTATTGTTGCCGTTGCCGTTGTTGTTGTTGTTGTCGTCTTCGCCCTCGCTGAGCTGAAAGACCATTGGGCATGGCTGGGCTTTTGCCAATTTCTGAAACAAAGGCAGCGTTTATCAATTTGGTGTTTTCCTTTTCATTTGTGAGTTTTATCTGCGCTTACCATGCCAACCACTTTGTTTGTCTTAATAGTCAATTTTATTCGCTGTGCTTTGCTTTCCACTTATTTTCTTCGTTTTGGCTCGCCAACAGTTTCTTTCTCTTTTTCTTCTTTCAAAATATTTTCCATTTCCGTTTGATGCTATCCATTTCCAGCAATTGTGCACTGATATTTGTGGTATCTAAAATCAATTTAAGAGCTTGCAAAATGAATTTCATTTTCAATTTGAGCGGAGAGTTTACTAATTTCACTAGATGTCAGATTGTACTTGTGGCAGGAGTTGCTTATGATTACTTATACTCCCCTATACAGAGTAAAGAATAACTGAAAGCCCTGGGTCACTGCAGTTTAATCTTTATGCAGTAAAAGTTCTAACATATCAAAATATTGATATATATCTATGTTTTATAATTAAAGTCGATTGAATGCAGTTGCTTGAGTTTGCCTTAATGCTCTTGATGCATATTTTTGTATACCGAGCATGTTGAAGACTTAAGGAGTTATATTAGTTCAAGGAAAATGGCATGTAACACAGGTAAGAAAACAAAAAAACGTTGAAGGAACTTGAGAATTGAAAAAAATAAGCTAAAACCTTACTTAAATATATATGTCAAATATCTAAGAGATATTAATATAAATATTAATATAAATTATAAGAGATAAATGAAAAAATGATATAAGAGATCATGCTGAATTACATTTTTTTTTTATTTATATATGAATTTATGTATCCAATATATAATTGGGTTTTCATTTATAAATTTGCTCTCTAGATCACACAAATCATAACTATTATAGTTCGACTCTTGCTTCATGGTATTTTGTCTTCGATCATTGCTTCACTCCTGCTTTGCTTAAATATGTTTTCAATCTCGACTATTTTTGATTGCATTGCCAAGAAGAAACTGCCAGCTACTGGGAACTTCTTTAACTACCACACCCACATACCAACACACACACATACTCTCTCTCTCTCTCTCTTTCTCTCTCTCTCTCACACACACACACACTTACTTACACACACACTCTCCAACGTTCAGTTCGCCCGCCCATCAGCTACTTAAGGAATCTCTTTGAGATCAAGTTATGTGAAAGAGTTCATGGAATTGCAGTTCAGACGAAACGTTCTCTTGCCTTGCATCATAGTTTTTCAAAGTCAGCTAACCTTTGCGAAATTGCAATTGCAATTGCGAATGCGAATGAAAGACGCAAATACTTGAGCAGCAGTCAATACATATATTCATGATGGCAAGACGAAACTCGTTGCATAAAAGCATTTTTTACTTATACTGCTGGAAATAGTTAATAACAAGATATTCCCAGCAACTTCCAGTTGCTGCTACACTACGCAGATGTTTTCATATCAGAGGCATAAGAAAGAGCAACAGTTTTCGGCATATTTCTATTTGCTGCTGCCAAAGGAAACACAATGATCCACCAACTTCTGGCGCTGTCGCTGTGGGCCAGTTCAGAAATTAATATAAGTAATATAATATGTTTATTCGTGCTAAGCTTACCGAAGATTATCATTTTAAATCTGTGATCGATCGCCGTATTCTTAGCGTGTTTACAATTTCAATTGAAGGGCAATCAAAGATGTTGGCCTTATTTAAGTTTTATTTGCGAAAAAAGTACAGACCTAAGCAGTCAACAAATGCTTCAATACACAGGGCGTTTACGTAATTAATAAAAAACAAACTTTATAGTTTAAACGGAGTGTATTGCAAGCTATACAAATATTATTAAGAAATGTAATAACTTTATGAAGTAACTAAATTCGTGCACAATTCATATAAAAACTCAACTCAAGTGAGCGTCAATTTTCATTTTTATTTTCTCCGCTTTTAATGGACCAGCGTCAAATTGGCAATGAATCTGTCATTTAATGCCTGACTGAGATGCCAATAAGTCAATATTTTCGATAATCGCGCAATATTACTCATGTCAGAAAAGTCACACACACAGAGTCGAATACTCACACACATACACAAGCGCCAAGGACGTCAAGCAACAAGCGTAAATCACAACCCTTAGGCTGGGCTTAATATTATCCCTCGGGGAACACTTGAGATTCATCGCGCAATCGATTTCAGTGTGCGGGTGGCAGCCGTATGGATGGATACATCATGTAGATATAAATTATTGGCAGAATTTAATGCAATATTAAATGTATGAAAAATATATTAATATATATTTTGTTTACCTTTTTTATTTATGATAATTATCTACTTTATTATGTTGTATTTATTAACTTTAGTTAATAGATTTTATTTGTTTTAATTATTTTATTCAATGTATTTATTTTATTTTAATTTTTTATTTTTAATTTAATTTTTTATATTTTTTAAATTGCTATGTATTTATTTTAATTACTTATTTTATTTTTATTAAACATTTCATTGTAGACACCAAATTGACCCTCTACAATCTCCCGTCGATCGTTTTGCAAATTAATTCACGCCGTAAACAAAAATGTCTGTGTATGCGCCCTCGATTCCGCTGCAATAAGCTGGCAAACACTTTGCTTCGATTTACAGATGTCCGATTCGAACTCGCTTTAAGTGTGTTGCGCGGCAGTCATAATGAAGCCTGACATTATCGCCATTACGGGCAAAGGTAGCCGGGCATGGATACGCATAATTTATGCATCGTTTCTCAATGGGGTTTAATGTGCCACATTTGCAGTTTGCGCAGCGCATACGTCACACACGGCGTATACGTATTCAATTCGTTGCAAAAAAAAAAAAAAAAAAAAAAAAAACAAAAAACAACTTAATCGAGGTAGACGCCAGGCAACTGGCACTGCATATTTATTTATGAGTGGTGAAGTTTAACTTTTGCTGGGTAAAGACTACAAAGTTTGCTGTAAATACGAAAATACAAATGTATTTATAAAATATGTGAAGCAAATTATATTTTTCAATCCAATTTTTACCATTTTCAGCTGAAAATTCTTTTTTCTCTTTTCTACCGCAATCTTAATAGTATCAAATTGCTCGATTTGACATGAGAAAAAGTCATAATTGTCTTTCTAGCTGTCTTCTCCGAGCATATTCTGCTGCTTGGAGTCCAATGAGGCGTCAGGCTCCACGCCTGATAAACTGCACACAAATAACCCAATGCTGGTTGCATATAACACAGAAAAAACTGTGACAAACTTTCGCCTCATCCGGCTGTCGGTTCGTCCCGCCATTTATCAGCCTGCGAGTCGCTGAACAAGTGTTTTGCCGCTGAGCGCAATTTGGCGTGAAATAAAAGTTTTCGCCCCACTTTTATGCTGGGGCTATTATGAATGCAATTCTTTATGGCTGACTTTTGTACATAGTTGGCTCGCCGGCTTATCCCTTGGCCATAAAAAGCCAGCTAGTACACTCTCAAACAAGTGTTTCAACCTCAACTAAAATATAAATTACTGTGGTTCTTTCTTCCACCCAGTTTCCAGATCATAAACTGAATAGATTTAAGCTCACATTTGTGAGCTTAAATTCTCATATCTACAAAAATCTATTCGAGTAAATAGTTAATTAAGCGCTTTGACTGAAAGCAAATTTACAGCTTATGGCAGATTAAGTGACGCGACGTGTCAAAGCAAAAGTTTAATTTATTTTACACAATTGGCTATACAATAAATTCCTGTAAATAATAAACAGAAATTAAGTCATCAAAGCAGAAAGAGAGTAAAAAAATGTTAGTTTTTTATGCTTTACATTCAATTAACAATGTCAAAGTAAAACAAACAGTAATTTGATTTAAGTTGCTTTATGACTGAGCCACGATTTAATATGATTGAGACTTTAATATAAATTTATAAATTTATGCGCTATTTTCATAAAAATACATATGACTAAATTATAAATATAAATGTGCTGTTTATTCATAAATACATATATGTTTATAGTTTTTTTTTAGTGCTTACAAGTAGACTAACTACATTTATTATATCTGAGAGCAAATATGTGACTCAAAGTAATACATGCCATAACTATATCTAAAAGCTAATGAATAACGAGCTTTTATTCCATCAACTCCTCTTGGCATACACTCAAATAGTTTGCCTAATACTCTTATACTCTGGTATAAGATATTCTGCTTAAAAGTTTTGAGCGCTATATTGGAATTTGATGATAAGTTGCCAGTGGCGCACACTTTGGCATGCATAACTTGTGGCTGCTCCGTTACTTTGCATTTTGTGGCACGTCTGCCGAAGCTGTCGAATTTTGGCTGCTTTCGTATCTAAACTAGAGTCGGGGCGTAACACAGAAAATGTTGTACTTGTCAGCTGCTGCCAGAGTTGCGTGTTAATGCGGCAGCATCGACGAAAGAAATTAATAGCTCGACTCTTTCACTTTTTGCCGAGGAATGTGGCATAAAACAAGCTGCTTAGGCTGACATGCAAAAGTTAAGGTTATGCGCCCGTGGACAGGGCGCAACTGCTGCGAATTGTCGCACAAGAACTTGAATGCAACTCGTTATTGTTTGTTGTTATTGCTGTTGTTCTTTGTTGCATGTACAAACTTTGCTGAATTCATAACGAGTTTTTACTGCATAAATTACAGTTATTAATTTAGAAAATTTGCCAGCAACCCCATGCTGACTGACCCCCACGAACTACCCCTGCTGCTGCTGCTGCTGCAATTACGATGCATATTCCAGAATTTAGATGTTCATTTCACAGTTTCCTCATTATTTATTTCCTGGTCATGCTGCTGTCTTGATTAGCATTGGCCACTCCGCCTCGTCCACTCTGTCAATTTGCTGCAAGCTTCACGTTTCCGTTTCCTCTTCCATCTTCCATCTTCCATCTTTCATCTTGCCATGAAACTTCATTGGCCAACCATTTCCGTTCGATAAATTACTTTGTCTGCAGCGGCAACAAAACCGATTATATTGACCTGCGAGTGTTGCTAAAATGTCAATTCGTAAATTACTTTTTCAATTAACTACTAAATTGACAAGCAACATTTTTAGTATTTTAGTATTTAAGAAAAATACTATGAAAACATTAGCCAGTACTCAAAGCCAACCTTTCTTAGTCTCTTGGCGTATTTATTCATGTGGGTCCAAAACTTTCAACGCAGCTATCTCTCTCACATGTCTCGGCTTAATCTACTATTATTGCAGCTCTGTGGTCCTCAGTTATTATGCAGATTGTGTTGACACACTGAGACTGTTGGGCACTGAGTGCTGGTGTTGTTCGAGTCTGATGTGTGAATATTTTATGGAATGCCAGCTCGATTCTTGACTACATACAAATTTAACTTTTTCTGCACACAAATCAAGTTCGGATTGGCTCGTCTGGCACGTACCTTGCCTGGTTGATTTCACACGTTTCAGAAGGTCGAGCATTGGCTCTCATGACAAATTGATATCACTTTGGGTCGAACTCAAAGTTTGAAGTTTGGGCTAAACATCGACATCGGTTTAAGCCTATTTTCTAAAATAAAAATACAAATTTAATTTAAAGTCAGAAAGTATTTATTCAGTATGGCAATTGCTAGTCTCCTTATATGCGCCCACAGCCAACCATAGAGAGCCTGTTCAAAGCGCTTAAGCAGTCATCTCGCTGTGTCTCTTTCTCTTTTTTTCTCTTTTTCTCTTAGAGTATATTCATATAAATAAGAAATCGAGAGAGCTATAATATGCTTACACTCTGCAAGCGCTCAGCCTGCACCAATACTACTGTGACAGTGACTGCCAAACACCAATTGGGCAACTTAGCCAATAGTAAATGCTATTAGTTTCTGAGCAATACGTCATAGCGATACGACACATGAATACATTAATGTGAATGCATGTGTTATAGTCTAAGTATATTCCAGCATGATCAATCTGTCATGCAATTTGCTGGAGTCATGTAACATTCCATGCAACATAAGTGCGCAGTGCTGCCTTTGCCTGTGAGTATATATGTATAGCATATACAAATATAATCATATGTATCTGTGTCTTGTTCGCTCGCTCTCCCGCTGTTGTTATGCTATTTTTTATGGCTGCCATGTGTAACAAGCTCGCTTAAAAATATGCATAAGTACTTACACATGTAGATTTGCGCACACACGAGCTCCGCTTTCCGAAGCAGCCAAGTGATAAGCATTAAATTTGCGTTTCGATACAAATTTTATAAATTTAAGCTCGTTTCATATCGAATTTGTTTCTTTTTTTCAATAGCTTTGACAACTTAAAAAATCCATAAATATTTTTAGTGTATTTATATCACGTATAAAAATCCTTTTCTACGCTCGACAAAGGCTAACAAATTGATTTTGGACAGGAACACAGCGATGGCTGCTAACAATATGGCTTCGTTGGAAATTGTTGAGGGAATTATATGCATATTTCCGCTTTTTGATCAGAATTCGTTTGTCCATTTATTTTTTATTTTTGCGTAACTGTTGGCCAGATAAAGCGCACAACAGATAAAAACGTGTCGTGTTAGCAGCTTTGCTTTTTCCAGGTACTTCCACAACGGCCAACTGGGTTTGGACCAAACTTTTTGGCATATGCAACGAGAGTTTGATTTTCAATTTAAGTTGACCAATGTTTTTATTTTTATTAAATCAATATTGCCATTTCACATGAATATAAATAGAGGCATATACATATATATAGGAATTGCACATTTTCAAATAAATTTCGCATTGAAAAATTATTATTTTATTGCTGCTCGAACATCTTTTTTTTGAGACCACAACATAATAAAACATTTGTATTTGTAAATTTGTATGCTTTACTGAATGAACATGAGAATAATTCATGGTATATTTGTAAATCTGTTTCAAATGGGACGTAACTAGTTAAGTCGTATAAAATTGCTGGCAAATAAAGCAAATCTTATTGAAGTTTAAAACTTAAAGTCTATTACTCAATTTGAATCTGGAAAAAAGAAAAAATCAAAGTCCATTTATAGACAGCAACTTAAGCAGGACCAAACAGTATTCAGTTCTTCTTCAACTCAACTCAAGTACCGATTAATAAGAATATAATTCTCAGGCATTCATTGGAATCTTCCAAGCGAAGCCGCTTCATCTTAGCTTACTCAAACAAAGCTTCTTTTCTTTTGGTGTTCACAATCAGCAAAGAGACTTCGCCATAGGAAAACTTTGTCTGTTGGTTATTAATGCACAAACAATTGGCCGACAGCTGGAACATTTAAGTCAGCCTGAGGACAATGCATTGGCGGATGTCCTGACAGGTCTGTCAGCCATGGCGTAAACAAAACAAGGACTTGCCTCAAAGATTTCCTCTCTTGTTAAATGTTTGCTAAACATTTCAAAAGTGAACAGCATGAGAGAGTCTTAATGCCGAGGAAGTCACGTAAAGCGCGCTGGACTGACAGAAGCGACTGCAGCTCATCAGAGCTTGTTTCCTGCTGCAAGTCTAGAGGACTTTATCGAGTTTAAAATCATAAATTAAAGTAGGAAGAAGAGTTAATAATCCAAGGTTTTATGACTGATGATTGATGGGTGATGGGTGAAGACTGCTGACGATTGATGACTGGGGACGGATGATTGATAACTTATGATTGATGACTGATCATTGATCATTGATGACTGTTGGCTGACAGACGACTTATGAATCTATGAATTTCCAAATATTTCTAATATTTAAATATATTTAGAATTTTAATTATTATTATTAATAATTTCTTTATACCCAATGCCTTAATACCACTCATAACTTTAAGAGCCACTGCCAGCTATTTGCCAGCTGGGTAATTAATTTCTCGAATTTGCTGGGGCAGAAAACGTTGCTCCACCCGGAAAAGGCGATACATTTAAGTATTTGCAGAGCAAGCCGGGTGCAGCTGCACCCTGCTCGCTGTTCAAAGGATGGTTTCGGCGCATTGCATGTCAAGCACGTAAAGCAGCTCCGTGAGCAAATTATGCCACTCAGACGGATGGAGGAAAAAAAAATCGCCAGCTTTAACTCGAAATAACTTTGGCGTGCCACGGGAATGCATCTTCTTGCAGGGCGCCTTTAATGCTTGCTGCCAAACACTCAAGTTAAGACTGAAGAAATACACATGAGAGCTGAAGTAGTTAGGGAACTGTAATTCTCTAACTGCGATGCCAGTCGAAACTAACGTTAGCTGCCACAAAGCCATCACTCATGTTGAGTAGTTTACACACGCTCAGCGCTCTTGTGCCTGCGTTTGCTGCCACGTGACATAAAGTAATTGAAATAACCTGTCAGAAGGTGAAATTTATTTGCAGCGACTATTTTGAGCCACTGCAGTTATGAGAACTGTGAACTCAATATATTACTCTAGGGCTTATTTAGGGCTAAAGTAATGTTAATAATAATATTTATGCTTAAAAGTTATTTAATAAATATTATCATAATAATTTGACTTATTTTATATGGAAAATAATTTTTTTGAGCATTTCTCATTCCTTCTTTAGCCTTCCAATTTACTTTCAAAAACTTATTCAATAATATTTCTTTGATCTCATTAGCTTGCAAGAATCTGTATCAATGTCATAAAGTCAGTTGACTCCTGACTATTTGTTATTCACCAAACTTCAATCAGTTTTGGCCTTTTCAAATTCCTCTACTTTGTCTCATTTTTCAGTCAGAAATGTCGCGCATTACGTATACGCCGGGTGTCCCCAACATTGTGATACAAATAAAGGGCACAATGCATTATCAGGCTGGAGACTTTGGGCGTATGCTTGTTTCGCCAACAACAATTACTGTTGACCCAATCGCAAGACAATACAATGTGCTTCAAATGCTTTGCTGACGACTATTTGCTCAAAGTTCTATGAGTTGAAGTTTGTCTAAGCAAATAAGCCGACTTTGTTTACCTGCTGCAAAGATAAATGGATACTGTGATGAAAGTCTTTTACTATTTAAATATTTTATTCTTACATTTATCAGTTTTATTTATTAGGATAGAATATTATTTGTAAAGTACCCCAAACAATATTAAAATATGAAATATTTTTATTTGATGTACAATAATATTTCTATAGAAAAAAATATATATTTATATATATTTCTTTTAAATATTTGATTGATTTGAAATGTCTTCAGTTGATACAGAAAATATTTCTTGAACAAAATGTTTAATAATTATTTTTACATTTTTTGTCATCTTAAAATGAATCCAAGCGTATTTTTCTTCTATTTTTAAGAGCTAAAGCTTGAGCTTATAAAATATTATGTAAATAATACGTGCTGCAGCAATTCCTTTTTGGTCATCTTTGTCTACTGTCATGGCGATAGACAGCAAATAAATATTATTCATGTAACCTGAAGCTTTGACAGAGACTTTGGTTCCGTGTCAAGTAGGCAATCTGTGCCTGGCTGCAGGGCTTCTCTCGTGCTACTCCGCAATCAATTGGCTGTACAGAATGAATATATATTTTTATTTTGATGGAAATTGAATACTTTGAAAGACAACATAAGCTAATAATTTTTTATAGTTTAATAAACTAATAATAAATTAAAATAAAGTTCTATAGTTACTATAAGCAGCTATAAAAATATCTAAAAATATATTTAAAATTCGGTGCTCACACACAGCCGCCTATTGGCTTTATATGGCTTCAGTCACTGAGTCATTTGCGGATTTAGCCATTGTCTTACGCAATGTGCACACACGTGCTGGCTTTAACCCACATCTGTGTGTAGCGGAGCGACGGCAACTCATGCTCAACATGATGAGCTATTTAATGATGTAGAAAGCCCAGCAATACGAAACAGAACCTTTGCCAGTGTCAGTCATGGGTTATGGCACTCGCTCTCGGTTGGCAGGCTTATCTGATACGACTGATGCCGAAACCTTGCATATTGATCCCAGCTTTATTTATTCATGCCAAAAAACGTGCGCAGAAATTCAAGGCAAACAACAAATCAAACCCAAATCGTGCGTTGCCAAAACGCAGCTGCAGCCGCACAGTGTGTAGAGGTGGCTGATGCGTGTGTGTTGTGTGTGTGATGTGTGTGTTTGCTGGCTATGCATGCATAACAATATCATAACTACCATTCGGATGACAAAAGGTATGCACAATTATTTATTGTGGCATGAAACAAGATTTTACGCAAATTCCCATTACGCATACGCCTAGTAGACCAAGTTGAAAATGTTTTGTTTTGCATGTTTTCAGTCGAATTGATGCCGATGCTGATGCTGATGTGGATGTGAGTATAACATCTACACAGTGCCAGCTGACATATGATTTAAGGCTGAAGTGCTCAGGGCTGTGAGTTGTTATATATCTAGCTTGAAGTTCTAGTTCCCATCCCTTTCCAGCTCTACTCCAAATCCATTAACAATATATAAACTTAAGCAGTCTTTCCTTTAAAAGTCCCCCAATTATTTAGCTGTGCATGATCCGGGCTTTAGTTGGCTTACCAAGGTTAACAACTCAAGTTAGAAAACACCGACAGTAGGTCAAGCAAGCGAGAGAAAAAGCAGGAAATTCGCATGAATGAATATCGAGTAAAATGCAAATAGAACGTGTTTGAATGCGCTGGGGTCAAGAGTGAATGCGTGAACAGTTGGCTGGCCAAACAAGTGCACAAAGCACTCAACACTCAACACTCGACACTCGACATACAACAGCTGCAGTTGCAGCGCCTGCCATGTCCTTGACCTGCGGAATAGATCAATCAGCAGCGCTCCTTTGCAGCTGCTTAGCTTGACGAACTCTGTCACAACAAGCTAAAGTCTAAATACTTTCCTAGTGTATATTTTTAAATAAATATATAAATTATGATTGCATGTAATGGTTTGCGATGAAGTAGTACTTATAAATCTTACTTTAAATTTCCTTTTTGCCTTTGCAATTTACACTGCTAATTGAGACGCCCTTGAATTGCTGTAAAGACCTAAGGGCGTCATTTGAACTGTTTGCACTTTACTTTCGTTGCTGATGCCAGTCATTTGGCGTGCAGCGCTTAGACAATGGTTAAGCAAACCGTTTACTCTGTGGCTCGTCTTGCAGTAGTTTTACAGCTTGTGACATTCGAGATGCATTCGAATTTGCAGTTGTTGCCTTCAAATCTGTTTCAGTCACTCTATACGAGTGCTAATAGTAGATTGCATATTGCTTTACTCTGATGCAAGGTTGAAATGTAGACAGCTTGGCATAATAAAATTCATTTACCGTTCAGTAAAAGCCAAAGTAAAAACTCTTAAGGCACATATAGCAGCATATGGCCTTGCCTTCGGCAAACTTTCCGTCTTCAATAGCCACTTGATGTGCCTCTGAGCCGAAGCACTGGGATTAGCCCATTGGCACGTAGAGCTCAGCTTAACGCTAGGCACAGTTATTGCAGCTTCAATCAAATGTCAATTCCTTTGGGCTTTTGGATTAGGCATGCCCATATTCATTTACAAATATAGTTGCACAATCTTAACAATATTTTACGGAAGCAGTTATAAGTGTAGCAGATGAATATTATATGTAATACAAGCCGACCTCTTATATATTTATATATGTATGCTATATTTTCATTTTGTTTTACATTTTTATCCATAACTGTTTTTCATAATCCCATAAACAAATCCAAACCCTCAATAATATTTCTTCATTAAATTGACTTGCAAATTTTCTGCTGCATCAGCAGAATGCTCAGTGCTCAGCGTGATGTTTCTATAATACTTTTATAGACATTCGATTTCTAAAAATAAATTGAGCAAAATCTTAAGCTGCGCTGCCAGCTGCTGACGGCACTTCACATGCTTCCAATTTGTGCTTTATTTGAAAATTAAATTCATTGCAGTCACTGAATGGGTCTATTCGAAGCAATTTGATGTCTATGCAAATCAATATTCCATTTTGTTGAGGGCATCAATAAAAATGTCAAAGTTCATCGTGCCGGCTGATAAATTGGCGCACGTTATCGTCTATTGGCGCATTATCCATCTTGGGGCGCAAATCTGATGGGTGTATTGCCTCGACAATTCACAAATCGTTTCAAGGCTTAAGTAATCAATTTGCATGCTACTCGACGAGGACTGCTCATCGTTTTCAAAGCAAAGGTCATAAAACATATCGTGGGTTGATCTATGTGAAATGCTTAAAATGAAATTGTTTTGTGCGAAGTATTAGGTGTGTGAAGAAATAGATGCATTAGAAATATAAATAAATTGACTTTGATTTGTAAACAATTTAAGAAATAGCTATAGATGTAAAGGAAATTCCATAATTATAAAAAAAATAGTTACATGTATTTTTTAAATATAAAAAGCATTTAAAAGTAAAGCATTTAATTACATATCAATATATAAAGTTAAGTAAAATAATGCACTGCATCTCTCCCCGACGGGGAATTGAACCCCGGTCTCCCGCGTGACAGGCGGGGATACTAACCACTATACTATCGAGGACGCTGACGTTGGTGCAGCAAAATGCGGAACTAAATGCTGTGTAAATATGTTTTTTTCCGAACTCATAGGCTAAAAATAAATTCTTACCTGCTTATCTATAAATAAATATATGTGAATATAATAGGAAATGCTAAAATTCTATTTATAGCAAACATGTTGTTTTTTTTTCTTTCTGACCACATAATTTTGTATTAATATATATTTATTTATTTATCTTATATCAATAGTCATCTAGTTTATAAAATATAATTTTGTTTGATTTAAAGTCTTTGAAGTGCAACTGTTTGTTGTTTGTGTAATCCTCCCTCTGTGCCTCTCTCCCTTCTCTCTCTTTACCACCCTGCCTTTTTCGCTTTTTCGCTTTCTCTCTCTCTCTCTCTCTCTGTTTCTCTCTATTTAGATTTCAATTACCAGCTGTTTTTGGTAATTGGTAGCCATCATCTGTTACGGCCAAGTCAACGAAGCACATTACATTGTTGCTTTGAAAAAATCACACATGTGCTGGCAGCTCGAGTTGGATTACCAGTTGACTGCTAGCCGTAGCCGTTGCTGTGGCTGTAGCTCCGGCTGTGGCTGTGGCTAGTTGCCAGCATGAGCTTTCAATTTTGGAATTAGCTTAGGGCTTGCCACCTCCATGCCATGTCAGTCACTCAGGCAGTCCGCCAGTCTTCCAGTATGCCAGTCAGTCAGCGAGAGTAATCTTCTCAGCTGTTGGCTGCCAGTGAAAAAGTTCGACATGCAATTAAGTCGACTAATCTGTGATGTCAAGCTTGCCTGCCACCCGGTTGCATTTTCACGATTGAAAATGTTCAAAATTCATAGTCCTTGTTGTCCTAGCACATAGAGAGGTCCTGTACACTCACACACATATGATTCTATCCCATAATTCATAACGGTTTCACACCATTCATTAGCATGCAAATTTGAAAATATTTCAGCTACTGACTGCAAGTCTCCCGCCACTCGAAGCCAGTTGCACTCTCGTCGGCGAGAGTTCGCTTTGTCGCAGGCTCACCCACTGCACTAACTGCATTAGCTCGTATGACAAACTTTGTCACACAAATTATGCACAGCTTTGCGAGCTGAGCAAACTACGGCAGTATTTCGAGTTTAAGTTGCAGAAATTTACTATAGATACAGAGCATATGCTGTAATAACTATTTATTACTGAGCAAGAAATACTCGCAAATTGAACTAAGGCATGAGAAATAAGTGGAGTGGAAATTTTGCAAGTTGCTTGAAATATTTCTGGGAGTTTTTCTTTAAAAGGGAAAATTCTTTTCTTGATCGTCGAATTAGTGAAGAAACAAAAATAAATAAAATAAAAATATATATTTATATTACATAGTATGATTACAATCAAAATTTATAGAATTAATGTTTAGGTAAAATATTAATTGGTCTAACAAAAATAATGAAATTTTTAAATATTTGTAAATAAATATAAATAAATAATGGTGATTTTTAAACGAAAAAATAACAAAAGACAAATCAATAAACAATAACAATAAATCAGTTTTATGCAATTTACGGATTTACTTATGGATTGTCTGATAAATATAAATTAGAATAATTATAACAGGCGTACCTGCCAAAAAACAAATGTTAAGGGTACAGAGATAAATGCGCTATAGAGTCTCTGACAACAAGCAGCAAATAAATTCACATATATGAAAAAAAAAATATATATATGTTATAAATAAAATACTAAAATTAATTTTTAGGTTAAATTTATATATGAATAATTAAATATCATATAAAGAAAGACAACTCAAATGAGCTTTAGCGGAGAGAGTATTTGCTTAAAAATCTTGTAAAATTTTTACCTACTTATTACTCTAGAAGAGTCTTTGACTAGTAAGGCTTCAACTTCAGCTTGAAGTGCAACTTCAACTTCAGCTTTCATTCATCTGTAAACTGTAAATTTAATAATATTGCTGCTGTTTTTATAGCGTCGCTGCTTTGTTTGTACGCAAGCAACGCAATCGCTGGCAAAGGCTCCGCTGCTATCAATTTATTTACATAAACTCATTTCAGCAATGCCTGCAAAAATTAAACTAAGTGTGTAGCTGAAAATATATATTTATATATGTATGTATATTGGCAATTTGGCCATGTTTACCAGCAGAGCAGTTGCGCAGCAGCCAGCAGGCAGCTAACAATTTTAATATAACACCAAAGTGCACTTAAACGAAATGCTTGAGGCAATTTGCAGTTGCGTCATGGAAATATATGAAACTGGGGAAGCATTACACAATTTGCGTATCAAATTATCCCATGCAATTTACAGTTGCAAATTTTAATGTGATTTTATTAGTATGGAAAATGTTATCGTGCGCCCACGGGACCAATGTCAAAATCGTTTCAAAGTGGCTGCGGCTCATGTGAAATCCAAGTGAAGCGGACTCAATTGAATGCAGCTGAACTATGCGCAGTTATTCAATCTTTTTGAGTTTATTTTGTACTTAAATTGAGTTTTATATGTAAATATTTAAACAGATTAAGTAATTAAAAACTGTTTTAAAAGCTGATTTGTTTTTGTTTGTTTGAAAATTAAATTGAGCTGGTCGTTTGCTAATGGCAGGCATGCGCTTTAATCAAATATGAGATATTGGTTTAAAAAACAGTTAGGGCAAAGAAATAAATTTGTAATAAAATAAAAAATAACTTTATGCATAATATATGTATATATATTTCAAAACAAAAAAACTAAATTAAAATTTATGCTAGATAAATGTATATAAATATTTTAAAAATTAAAATTTGATAAAAAATAATTGACTCGTTGTCAAATCCCATATAGCAGAGCAAGGTTTCGATCCTCGGACCTCTGGGTTATGGGCCCAGCACGCTTCCACTGCGCCACTCTGCTGCGTGTTGGACTCTCGGCAACATCAAAAACTGAAGGATGTTTAAAATCCCAATTGGGATCAGTTGGTGAATGTCCAATTGGTTAACTATTAAGTTGGGATATCAATTGATAAATAGAAAAAATTTGTAATATATCTGATATTATAATTCATTTGCATTTGCATTATAATTCAGATTAGAGGCCAATGAATATATAAGTTTGTTTCCATCCATTATCACTGTAAAGCTTTAACTTTCTTTCGGCTTATCTAAATGCCTCAAGGTTTCCGCTAGAAAGGTTACTAGACCATTTCTAACATTTTATTTGGGCTGCAAAGAGCGTAAACATCAGCTCAAAAGTTTCTGCTTTTATTAAAAAATAATTTATGTATTTTAAAATATCTTTAATAACATATATTAAATATATTTCAATAAAATTTGCCATTTTTATATATTTTAATAAATTTTTCTGTGCCCAAAAAGCCCTAAAATGTCATTCGCAATGAAGCTCAGGGGCAACCTGTGTTCTGCGAACCCTTGCGAAATTTAATATAAATTTTTGCAATATTATTAAAAAATACTTTAATCTTTAACCCGGGTAGCGAGCGGCGTGCTCGTATTCATATGTAAACCAATTTATCCATTTGTGATGAGCTGCTCAGCCGCCAGCGTGTGAATGCTAAACAGATCAAAAGAGCAGTTGCATCAATTGCCTGCCAGTCTGCCAGGCGGCCCCCTCGTCTGCTCCGGGCGTTGATTGGAAACTTGAAGTGAAAGGTAAACAAATTTCAAGCTCAGCAGCCGACTGACAACTGACAGCAGCCGCTCTCAGTTCGGCTCAGAGCTCACAGCGCACATAAAAGGAAGACACCCGGGCAAGGACCTGGCACACACGTGCAGAAATTCGATTTTACGCTTATTTACATATGCAGTATATGTGCCGAAGAGGAGCGTGCATATACTTAAAAGTTAAGTTATTTATGTAGATGTGAGCATGTTTATGCATGAGTGTAATCATTTAAATAATGATGCGCCCTTTTCACCTGCTTTTTATTGGCGACAACTGTTGCACTAGCTACTTTTTTTCTGCTATGAAATTGGCTTTAAAAAAGATATAAACATTACTTAAATTCAAATTGACATACAGAGATGTTATATAGGTAGTATATATGATCAGAGAACATAAATACAACTAATTTCAAGCATAAAGTCCTTCCCATCTGTCATACGTAGCGTATGCGTAATATGCAAAATGAAAGCCAGCTCAAACCTGAATTGATGTTTCAACTCAGTAGAATTTCAGTTAGGCAGCTCCACATTGATAACATTGCCACATTAGAGGCTAATGAATATGTAGCCTAATTGGCATTTGATCGATGACATAGTGACTGACACGACTGTTACTGTTGTTTGTCTAGGCCAAAAATGTGGCACGGAAACATGGGCCAGCAGGTCGACACACACACACACACAGCACGACCTGTTGTCTTTGCACTTTTTTTGTGTTGCCGCCTAGTTACGACATGGCTGTGGCAACACACGTAGCCAACGGAACGTGCCACATACCTGAGAGTCGCAGTTGCACAACGCGTTGCGGCAGCAGCTGAATGAATGATGTGCCCAGCCCAGCCCAGCCCAGCAGTTGGAATATTTTGACAGCCTTTACATGCAGCCTGAGCTATTTGCTCAGCTTAGACTCTGCCCTAAAAATACTAAAATATTCAGACTAAGCAATCGTGATGAGCCAAAATATTAAACTACTTAAAAAGTCTGGTTTAAGTTGATGAGAATAATTCTTGAATATATTTACTATAAAAAACTTTAACAATTTGACTTTTACCAGCTGAACGTAGTTTAGAGATCTCTCCCCTCGCCTATTTATCCGTCAAGTTCTTCGGCCTGATCATGATCTGCACCGACTGCAGGGTGTAGCCCGGCCCCTGCCACTCGTCCCAGAAGATGCCGTACTCCGAGTTATCGTAATACTCGTCGCGCTTGGTGTAGCGTCCGTTGAGATTGCTGAAAGCGAAACCAATTGAGATAAGCGCGAGTCGAGCAACCAATCAGGGAACCAACCTCAGGCCGCAGTTGTTGTACCACCAGCCACCCAAACAGGTCTCGGCGCAGTTAAATTCGCTCTGGTCGTTATCCCTGTCGAAGGTGGTGAACTTTTGGTGCTCATTATCGCGCATCGAGTCACCCGCGTTGCCCGAGTACTCGCCCAGCTCGGTCAGTGCATACGCCTCGCTCTCGCCAGCCACCACGATCTTATCATAATAGGCGTGGCTGCTCTCGTTGTTGAAGTCGGTGAGGTGCACGTAGAGCTCGTGTGGCTGTGACGCCGTCAGACGATGCAGTTTCTCCAGGCCAATGAAGAATTCGCCACTCAGATTGCCGAAGCCCTCCTGGTACTCCAGCCAATTGCGATTGAATTTCACACTCCCATCGAGGCGACGCTGCACTACGGTCCAGCCGGGGCCAGCCAAGCTGGAGTCACAGGGCACTGGGAAGGCATCACCTTGATCCACTTTGATGATATGCACCTCAGTTGAGTCTGGAAATGCCGAGCAGCTGTTCCCTTCGAATTCCTCTTGCGTCGTCGTCTCGAAGTCTTCCAAATTGTTTTTCAGCCTCTCCGCAATTTCCTTTGTTTTGATTTCCATGTTGAGAATGATTTGCGCCTTGACAGCGGCGTCGCCCTTCAGTATTTCGATTTGCTTCGCCTGCTCGTTGATGATGGTCGTGAAGGTGGCCATGGTCGCCAGACCTTCGTTGATCTGCCGATCCTTCTCCTCCAGCCGGGCTGTCACCTCGTTGGCTTTGCTCTGCAGCTCCACAATTTGCTCGGAGTAGATCTTGTTGAGCACTTCGAAGGCCGACTTCTCCTCGCGGCAGTTCGCTAGCTCGTCGTTTATTTTGAGCTTGAGGTCTTGAAGCGTCGATTGCTTCTCCATCAGAATTGCTTCCTCGATTTTACTTTTGTATTTCGCCTGCAGCTTTTCGATGTCGTAATATGAGTTCTTCAGCTGATTTTGTATTCGTAAAATTTCTAATAAATTCGCGTGAGTTGCGATGATATTAAACACTATAAATAGGAGGAGAGTATATAACTTTTTCGTCATTTTGAATTTTCTGGGTATTCTCTTTGCACTCTTTGCACTGACAACCGTCGCCCGGATCGCGCAACACAAAACTAAACATCAAAATACCCAACCATCAAAATATTATTGTGGAACTCAATGTATATAGAAACATATATATATTACTACACATAGTATTTATTTACTTTTGCCGATAAGAGAGAGCTCAAGCTCAAGCCATAGCACACTTTCACAGAACTCGGTTCAAGTGTCACGCGTTATCAGTGTCTGAAATATTTGTATAAAATTAATTAGGGTGTAATTTACAACTGCTCTAGTATTTTATTAATTGAGCGGAATGAAGTTGAGTGACAGACTGATGTAGTAACGGAATGTACATATGTAAGAGAGTCTATTGTTTAATCAAATTAGCACACATCTCTCTGCTGTAGCAACAGCCACACCTGGCGACGTCTTATGCAATTTGTTTATATATTTAATATTGAAGCCAGAACTCTTCTCTTGAGAGCACTTAGAGAGCACTTAGACCGCAACCGACCGATAAAATATAAAATGTTAAATATAAAATATATTATTTAATTTATGTCTCTGTCTCTTTCTCTCTTTTCTTCAATATCTCAAAGTCAATTTCGAAACTAATGTCTTGCATTTGCCGCAAGTATTTAAGTTTCGTTTGATGAGCCGCAGCATCGTGTCATAAACTAGCTATAGCAACGATATCTATACTATATATAAGTAGCCAAACTAGTTTGCAGCTATCTGTTCCTGTTCTTGTTCATGATTAGTTTGTGGCACAAACTTTGCCCTGCACACGGGGACACTCGCTGCTCGCAAGTGGTTTTTACAGCTGGCGCAGGACTTTCCCGACTAACAACTGCTATATTTTCGAATTTGCATTTTAATGAGTGACGCGGGCTACCGTAAATTTGAAACTTTACGCGTTTTGGAGCCACGCGCAGTGCCGGCGCCAGGTATTTGACAGTTTATTGAAAGGCAGCAGCAGCAGCAACAGCAGCCACTGCGAAGCAGGACGTGACACGCTTTAACTGAAATATAAATTTATCTGAAATCAGATATTTAGAAATATGGAATATGTGGACTACTATCCATATCAGATCTACACAGCTATAACTTCCATTTAAAGCCTTTGTCATTGCCATAAACAATTCTCTCTCGCTCTCAACTCTGGCTTAAATTTGAACTTTGCTGTGGTTGCGCGTTGCCCTTTTAATCTTCTAACCACAGACTGAAATTGAAGTATGGCTAGCAGTTGTTTTTATTGCTGTTCGCTGCTGGCTGTGCACTGCTGGCTGGTCTCTGTTCGTTGTTGTAACTGGCAGTTGGTTGCTTTTGTTGTTAATTGCTTTCAGTTTCGTTGACGTGTTTTATTTATCGCCATTCCCCATGTTAAGCATTTGTATTCGGTCAAATAAATTCCCAGTTGACGTATATAAATGAAACACAACTAGCAGTTTGGCTCGCCATACAAAATATGCCAACAATCGAATCGGCTAACAGCAAAAAATACAATACAAAAAAAAAAAAAAAACTAGAAAAACTCGCAGTTCTCAGTTCCTTCATAAAGTTCTAGTGCCGAAATTGAATATGCAGCTATCAGTGCTCGTAAAAATGGAAACTCTTCTGGCGGCGAACGAGCTTTTCCAGCTGGTAGCCAAAGAAAAGTGTGCGCAAAAGGAAACCCAAAGAAATTAAGAGTATGAAACTTTATGTTCATGAAATTGGCACATATGCCCGACTCTCTCTCTCCATATCCAATCTGAGTGGGCTAACTCTGAGTTATTGTAGGGATAAACTTCTTTTTCTCATGCATTTCTATTTTATAATTTAATAAGCATCTTTTGGCTTACTTGTGCTTATCATGAATAATTGTAATTGGCCTTTGACTGTTTCTCAATGCACTGAACTGTTAACGCATTCAGTTGTGGTTTTGGTGCTCCATTCGCTTAGTCAAACACGTGACGCTTAAATTGCACTCATTGTGCATTCATGCGTTTCATGACCCGATGGCTGGCCAACTTTTAACTCTTAGGTAAAGTCAAGGGAAGATGTAGAACATGCTGTGCCCCTCAATCGATTTGGCTTTGGCTTTGTTCAACCTGTCAACAACGTGGCTTTCGATGTCAACTTGTCGTTTTGTTAATTGCAGTTATTGGCTTAGGACTTGCAGGTGTGTGGTTAAAGATCATAAGGCAGCTGGGTGAAGGACAGTATGGCCTATACTATCTACTATACTATCATAGTATCATAGTATCATACTATCATACTATCATACTATCATACTATCATACTATCATACTATCATACTATCATACTATCATACTATCATACTATCATACTATCATACTATCATACTATCATACTATCATACTATCATACTATCATACTATCATACTATCATACTATCATACTATCATACTATCATACTATCATACTATCATACTATCATACTATCATACTATCATACTATCATACTATCATACTATCATACTATCATACTATCATACTATCATACTATCATACTATCATACTATCATACTATCATACTATCATACTATCATACTATCATACTATCATACTATCATACTATCATACTATCATACTATCATACTATCATACTATCATACTATCATACTATCATACTATCATACTATCATACTATCATACTATCATACTATCATACTATCATACTATCATACTATCATACTATCATACTGCTAACGGTCAATGTCATTTCAACTGTTTAAAAGTAAAGAAAGTGAAAATATTTATATGCATATTCACACATACATACATATTATATACATAGATAATTCTGGCTCTGAGCGCAGCACATCGAGATTTTCTTAGCTCTTTTTGATTGCTTTTGAATTGCTTTGAATGGCCAAGTTTTTCATGCTGCATATGGCATGGCATCGCACTGCAATTATCCAGATGACTTAGCCAGAGAGACAGTCAAAGAGAGAGAGAGAGAGAGAGAGAGAGAGAGAGAGAGAGAGGGAGAGGGAGACACTCACTGTGCAGACAAAAGCCTAACCATGAATATGTCTGTTTTTTGTTTTCGAGATGCCACCAAAATGCATGTATGTGCTACAAATGCAAATGCCCGTCTCGCTGCTGCTCGCTGCCTTTGGCATAGCAAATATGTGAATGAAGACATCAGAAATATGGCCACGGCTTTGCTGAGGTTCCTGGCAACTATGTTATGGAGCTCTATTCATGTCACGTTGCGGCTGGCTACGGCACGGCGTATGCGCGATGTGCCCCAGCAGCATTTCAGCTCGAAATGAATTCAGTTGCACTTACTTAAAGTGCAACAACGGCTACATTGACAAAGTAAACAGCTGTTTTAGAAGCCATATAAGTGTGTGTGTGTAGTGTGTGAGTGTTTACATATGTTATTTGATTACACTTTAAAATTTAATTACATTTTAAAATGTTCATGAAAAGCTAAAAAAATGTCGAGTGAATAACAAAGGCGAATGAATGCCCTAACTGATTTGAGAGAAGAATCATGTACCATATACAATGTATGGCACATGATATAATGTATTATAATACATATATTATATCTTAGAATTATTAATCTTTATTGACAATTGAAAACTTAAGTCAGCTATTCAAATATCCTTCGATTAAGAGTCCTTCCCAAATATTTATTTTTATCTGCCTGATATCCTTCATTGCTCAGCTCTCAGTTTCCATTTTGAATTCAATTCACTCTGCTCCACATTGTGTTGCATATTTTGTGGGAAAACGTTGTTACCTGGCAGCACTGCTGTCAACAAATACTCGAGGGTCGGGTCGGGCCGGATTGGGGTTGGGGCTGGGGCTTTATGCAACCAGCAATGTCCACAAATTTTACAAAATTATCTCGTGCCCGGCGAGCTTGCCCTTAGTGACCCAATTCGCATTTTGGCCAGCATTGTTAATTAATTGTTGTCTCTCTCTCTCTCTCTCTCTCTTCTCTCTCTTTTTCTATCTCTTTCTCTTCCGTTCTATTGCTAGTTTTGTTGTGTTGCATTGTGGTTTCATTAGTGGTTAGTTAGTTGACTACCAGCTGCTCATTTTACGTTGCAACATTGTCGATTTCCAGGGAATTTTCTTTTATTTTTTTCGTTGGCAATTTGAGAGCTGCTGCCAGCTTTCGTTTCGTATTTACCTTGCACTTTCAATCAGTTAAATATTTAGAGCAATTCTCTGGATTTTTATTGCGATTGCTTTCAACTGCAACTGCCATAAGCCAGCAGCCTTAAGTCTAACAACTTTTACTGCAATTTTAAAGCCGTTTTTTCAGTTTTATGCAATATATATTTCGGTCTGGCAGCCACATAGAAGTTATTCAAACAAACAAAGGCGAAAGCGTGACTAAAAATTGTTTTTGCATTTGTTTTGCAAAATGTGATATTGGTTTTTGGCGCGGTCAGCAAAAATCTTTGCCAAACTAGTTGCGAATGGTGAATGTGTGGGTGGGTGTGGTGGGCGTGTCTCTGTGTGCTCTATCCATTTGAATTGGCTGCCTTTCGGCGAGTTTGCATATTTGCATATCTAGCAAAAATGTGCATCTATCCAGGCATCCATTTGGCGCACTTTGCCGCTCCATGACGCATGCCGAGCGAAGGCCACTGCGGATTTGCATGCAGCCATTCATTGAGTGTCACTTGTAGTTCACTTTGAGGTGTGCATAACACCAATTTTTTGGGTAAACCCACTAACATGGCCACTGGCAACAGTGTCGCGCTGCTCTGATCGGTCTCTACTTTTGTTTTCCTTCAGCCACCGGGTGTCCGTTGACATCAAACAGCTCGTTAAAAGGTTTGCGCCAATTAGCACTGGGAAATGTGGCTGCAGCTGCATCCATTGCCAGCAGTCCTATTGCTAAACTAAATGCAAATTTCATATTTTCCGAGCTGCTGCTTATGGCGATTGTTAAAGCGGACACAAAGCGGGGCTAAAAATCAACAGTTATATTAAATATTTATATACATTTTTATGGCGCAAAGGAAAGTTTAAATTAATTGTGTTTTATGTGCGTGCGTAACAGAAATTAAATTTTATCTCACAAACAAAAAGTTACACGGCGTAGCCAGAGTTGAAATTAAGAATATTACACTCACTGCTCTGGGATAAATCTAACAAAGGACATCGAAAAGTCTGCTATAAATTATCGTGAATTTTTATTGGAATATATAAATATTTAACATAAATTTATTTTTGTTAATTATTATTATTTATTATCAATTTGTTTTCAATTTGATTTCAGAAATCTCAGCAAATTGTTGGCCAGCCTGAGCCACTCCCATTCAAATTGTGCCCATCATTATTTAAGTCTGCCCATTCTCAACTTAACTATAACAATGTGCTCAATTTGCATATATTCTGTATACTTGGCACTCTTCATCAATTATTTATGTGTAAATTAAGTCAAACAACTTTCAAACTAATGCATATTCAAAGCTTTTAATTTTCAAATTACAAAAAACTGTTTAGGACTAGATGAGCCCTCTTATAGAGTGGACAACTTTTATTATTTTTGGGTCTCTTCATATATCACACTATTTCGGACTATATGACAGAGAAAGTTTTATGTATTGCACTACAGCTAACAGTGTTATCCAAACATAGACCAAGCTTAAATGTCAAATTTGTGTGAGATTTATCACTGTAAAATTTTTTTTTTTAATTAAATATTTAATTTAAAATTTAAGCAAGACTCCAGTTAACATAAGAACATATATTAAAGGTAGTTAAGCTCTCTTAAAAAAAAATCTTTTTATATATAAAATTACCTTAGCAGACAGCAGAAGCCCACGAAAATGGACCAAAGTGTAGAAAAACATCATCTTGTACCTGATTAAAGGCTAAGAGCCGCACAACTGGGGCATGCTCGGGGCTTGCTCCTGGCTGGGCCGTTGATGATGGCTGTGCAAACAGGGCTATCAGTTACGGCTATTTATATATTTGGGACATTCGTTAGAGCAAGATGCTGTTCCTCTTTAAACAAAGGCCGCCAAATGTAGCCCTAGGGGCGACATTTATGAAAGGCTGTCGGGCGTTCGGGCGCCTCTTTTCATTATGCAAAGCTGAGCAGCTCTCGACAAAGAGCTAATGCGGCCGACCATTAAGTGGGAGTAACACGTGCAGGGCCAAAAGGGGCTAACCACAAAATTACAACACTGCTAAGCACAATTAATGTCAACTCTTTCACAATTTCAGGTGAAGATTCTGCTGCGTAACTCAGCCAAAACTTTGCTCAAAGTGGAAAACGGCTAAAAGCGGTTGATAACAAATTGTGGCTTATATGTATTTGATATGAAAAGGGTTTTATGTTTTGAATAATCTTAAAATTAACTTTTTTATTGATATTTCTGTAATAAATATTTAAGAAATTAATTTAATAAAAATTTAAAAAATAAAAATAATAAAAAAAGAATTAAATTAAAATTAAATAATAACAAAATAGATATGCAATATAAATATATAAAGAAATTTGATTTAGAATAAAAATAAATTAATTGAAATCTTTTAGCTCGCCTCATATTTTTGGCAACTCTGACTAAGCAGAAATTTAAATTTCCCGCGAATAATCAATCAAATTTATGCAGGCTAAAATAACTTTTCACTTTTGATTAATAGCGGCGAGAAAAAATTGCTGGTGACACTTCGAAACCTTTAAAATGCTGAAGTCATGCGGATTTTGTTACCCAAATTGTTAAGTCAAGGTTAAGTGCTCAAAGTTTGGCCAAAAGTTGTGCAGAAAAGAGAAATTAATTTTATATAAAAAAAAAAAAAATGCTTGACAAAATATGTATTTATGAAGTAGCCTTAAGTTCTTCCAGTTTGAGAATTTCTGCTGATATGATTTTTAAATTGCTTCCTTCTGGAAATGCTCTAATCTGAAGCTCAAATGCCACATTTTTGATTTGGACCAAATTTCTATTTTTATGGCCCATTAAAGCCGAAAAAGTTTCAAACGCGCAATAAATATAAAAATAATGTTATAAATACGGGCATAAAACCTCAAGCAAATCATAACAAAATTAGAATAATTTGAAAAGAAAGTTATAAAACAGATATAAATGGCTTGACCTGGCCTAAGCCAAATAAAAATGCAAATTCATATTTTTATTGAGCCCAGTAAGAGATCTCAATAAAATTGACATTGAATGAATGCCTTAAATCATCTTGATTATTTGCTTAATTGAAATCGAATTGATTTGCTGGAAACATGAGAATTGACAGCCAATTTGAGGTGTGTGTGAGAGTGTGAATGTGTGTGTATTTTTATTGGCCTAGCCTGAAGGAGGAAGAGTGAAAGGGTTCGACAGCTCGTGAATGGAGTTAAGACATCAATAAGACATTCGGTTTTTCGGGTCGGAATCATGCATTTTCCCTGACAGCCATCGTCAAGCTTTTCAGCCCTTTTTCGAATACATTAAATGGATTTGAGTTCAGCTCACTCGCACACATTTGCAAATTTATGTAAATCATTTGGAGAACGTGCTGGTCAATTTGTGCAAATCAAATTGAATTTTTATGTATTTGGGCTCAGGCACAGGTAACGCGCAGCGAGCTGAGAGCCTCTTAAATATTTAGTAACCAGCTCTGACAACAACAATAACAACAACAATCAGTGTGTCAACACAATCAGCATAATAACTGAAGGCCGCCAGGTCCCTGAGCCGCAATGAAATTGGATTAAATTCAAATATGTGTGGGAGGTTTGTAGGGGATTCTCTGGGCAGATTATGAGCGGCCAAGGGCAATGCTATGAGGCCTATGACAAACTCAAAGTCAAAGCCTAATACTCTTCGATTGCCCAGAAATTTGTCTGTAAAATACAACAAATAGTTAGGAGAATCAAAGTCTGATAGAAGATAATGCCTAAAAGCTTTTATTAAAAAATCTGATAGTAACAAAATATAGTTTTCATCTGAATAATAACTTGGCCTCTTTGGACCTGCGTTCCACCTACACAACATACTCTAGTCGATCTGTGTTCTTACTGGGAGTACAGCCATTGGGAGCTGCCATCGGTGCTTATCGATTCTGTGCTGCTCAAGGCCATCGCGTTGGCCTCAGGTCTGCGCCTGGGTCGCATTCTTATGCGCTGCCAAATGGGATAAAAAATGCCGCCCTTGTTGCTGCTGTCGCCGTCAGCGCTTTTTGTGTTCGAATTTATTCCATCGCGCTTCTTTGCGAAGACCTTGGCCAGCCGCTTGAACAGCGAACCAAATAACTTTCGAGACTTTGTTTTCTTCTTGGGCGTTTCGAGGCTGAGAACAGTCGATGAGGACTGGGTGGAGTCTTCGGTGTGGCACGCAATATTGGACAACGGCAATGGCAACGTGAGAACTGTGGTCGTGGGCACTGGCTGCTGCAGTCCTTCTAGCACTCGCTTCAGATTCCTGCGTAGGGCTTTGTATTGATCCGGATTGCGAAAGCTGTGTATGGGCGAGAATGGGTCCCTTTGACTGGGATAGCCAGCCGCGCAGCTTAGCGCCTGCCGCGTACTGCGAGGCGGCGGCTTTGGCGCTTGGCGTCGCTTGCAGCGAGGCGGCGGCAGCGGTGGCACATGAGACATAGTTGTGGTTACCACAGCGGGTGCACCAGGCGGATGGCTGGGAATAACAGGCTGAAGAATCACAAGAATGCGCTCTGCGCTGTGGGAGGCACTCCTATTCAGCTGCCAGCTAGGGAGAGCAAGTCAGCTGAAGCTCAGTTCATACTAAAGTCAAATCATACCCAATCACAATCAGCATCAAGTTATAGATTGGCAGTGCTATCAGGACATAGAATAGCAGTCGCAAGAAAGGACACTCCGAGTCCTGCAGCTTGACGAGCAGCAGTCTGCAGTACGACTCTGGTATGATTGAGGGAACCGGCCACAAGTCCATGGCCAGGTCGGTGTCATTGTGCAAGCCCAGCACAAGCACTCCATTCCTGACACTTCCCGTCCGAGCGTGGAGCAGAAAGATGATCAAGATGAAGCTTAGGGACATCCAGGGTTCCATTCTGAAAAATAAAAGGCTGGGGAAAAACAATGTATAAAAAAAAATATAAAATGAAATTCGAAAAACGAACTTTGTTTGGCAGCAAGGCTTACTGAATAACATACATGAGGTAGACTTATATGTAGATATCCTTTTGCTAGTGATCAAGGACTCTAGTTTATGTGCTTTAATTACTGTAAGACCTAACTTTCCATTACTCTATATAATTAAATTTAACTCCACATTGATTTACCTCATGTATGTGGGCGCTTGGGCCGCATCAGTTTATAGTTTGCGCCGCATCCAATTTCAATTCCATTTAGAGTCACGAATTTGTGACTGTGAGCGCAATAATGAGGCTTGCGTTAGGCGGGGGGCAGCCTCACCACGTTCGGGCAATAATTTCACATGATTTTAATTAAAAGCGAACAGCAGAAGCTTTCAATTTGGTTACCCCAGAGATGTGTGAGAGTGTGTGTGTGTGTACATTTGTCACATGTTTCGGCAAACATTTACAGCTATAAATGCTGTTTCTATTTAGTCGCGCACAAAAACGAGAAAAATAAACTCAAATTTCATTTGCGGCCTGGCCGAAACGAGACGCCAGCCTAATGCGATTTGCGCCTAATGCAATAAAAGGCAGAACGAATGGAACGCGTTGAAAGAAGATTGAACTGAAAGTATATTTTGTGCAAGGCAACCACATTATTATTATTATACATAAAAAAAATAAATTTAATAAGTGTCCCTTTGCCTGCTTGAGTTCGTCTACAATTAAATCCATAACCAAAATCTGTCACTCGGTAAAGAGGAGCAGCGGGTCAGAGCGTCGCACACATCTCCCGACTCGCCTGGCTAATGATTGGCAACTCAAACACACGACACACGAGATGAAATGAAATGAAATGATTTGCCCGGTTAATGTGTTTGCCGAAGGGCCCTAATGTATATCCATCTTTATGATTGATGTGCGGTCGCATGAAATTTATATCATGTGGTTCAGCTGTGTGCGAATGGAGAATTATCTTCGCTTCATTGGCCTGACCTTTCGGGCCAACCTTCGAGAGTCGACTCGTTATTTATTGACCTAATAGCTTGTGATTAATTTTGATAATTGACTTTCTCCATTGAACTCGCTGCCAATTGATGGCCAGCTCCAGCAGCGTCATAATTTACATTGATATCAGCCAATGCAATTAAGTCGAAATGATTTATTAACTGATTTTGTTGCCGAAAATCAAAATTATCTAACAATGGCGTTAACTATTTTGCCAGGCGAGCAATTTTAGAATATTAAATTGCATTTAATGTCGGCTGGGTCGAGATAAATTGGAGTATTTAAATTTTAATTGGCAAGCAGAGAGATATTTGAATTGTTATTTGATTTATTAGATCTTATGAAAGCCTCAATAATACAAATATATTTTATTTAAATATATATTTGATTTCAATATTTATTTAAATTCACCTTCGTTAGTCGACTTTGTGGTATTTTCTCAAGCAATTAACGCCGATTGCAATTTTATTACAACTCGTACAGCAAAAACCAATAAATTTACATATAAGAATGGAATGAAAACAAAAATGAGAAGAAAAAAAAGCATTTTATATTTAATTAATTCAATTGCAGCGCGTCGATGCGAAGTGCAACGCGAATCCTTACCTTGCCACAAGCCCCTGTATAATTTGCTCTCCTTTTATTGGATTTCCTTTGCAATTTATCGTAGCTTCTGCTGCTCGGCTCGCTCGTTGTCTTCGCATTCACTTAAATTAAAAAAGGTGTTAAACATTTAAATAATAAATTCAATTGATTTATTTATAGGACTTGAGAGTATACACTTGATGAAATGTTTCCATGCCGAGAGCTTTGATACCTTTTAGACACATATCTTCAAGTTTTCTTCTTGGAATTTTGTTAAATTTCTTTTTGCTTAACCATTTGTAACTATTTCCTTAGCTTCAAAGATTGCGTGATAAAGCTTGCCTTGAATATATTTGCCTGCCCGCATATTTATGCCTCGCAGCGTTGACAAAGGCACTTCCGGCCGCAGGAAGTTTGTTTGCCGGCCCTTATATAGCTGACACGGCTTTCATTTACTACAGAATACTAATATGTTAATGGTACTTTATGTTAGTTCTGAGCGGAAATGGGCTGCTTTGCTGAGCCCTGCAAGTTTTACCTAAGGGAATGGTTAATGCATAGTTAGCTAATGGCTATGGAAAGAGTATACGCTATGTATATAGTAAAAGTATTTTATAAAATTCTAAAAACTATTACTGTTAACTAACTGGAGGAGTTTTAACTTAAATATAAGCTGAAATATTTAGAAATAATTTCTGAAATTCATATATGTTTAAATATGCTGAAATAATAACTTTTCTGCGAACAACTTTAAAACTATCTCAATCTTTTCAAGCTCTGGAGCAACAGCTGCAATTTTTCTTCAAAAGAAAACTTCCTTTTCAGCTAATTATATGAGCTTTGACTTGTCATTAAAATTGTCGTTGCCATTGTCACAAAGTTCATTAAAATAATTCAAGGCATGCAAAGCGCTTACACCTTTCGCGCTGTCAACTCCAGCAGCTTGTTCGTGCAACTCGAAAGCACATTAAAGGATGCAACAACAGTTGGGGCTCGAGCATGTCTTCGTGGAAAGGCAAAACTTTAGCGCCACAGCTGTTGACATTTGTTTGATAGTTTTTTGATGACACATTTTCAGGGCAGTTGTAAAATTATGCAAATGCGAACAGGCAATGGCATTAACAGCAGGCGACTTGAATTTTCTTTGCATTTCTAACGACTTCATGAAATCTAAGATATGAAAATAAGATTCTACACTTAATACTCTAACTTGGGCAATAGCTCAACTTATATAGCCTAATAGAAAACGATATGGTTTAGTATCTGATATTCTCATTCTAAAGCTTCGTCAGAGTCATATCAGATTCCTACCTGTATCCAATTAATTAGCACTGTCATCAGCTCTATACACAATTACAGCTCGCCCAAATCATTATGTGATGTTGTGACAATAGAAGATGCCACACAATACCGGTCTTAGAGCGTGGGCCAAATTATCAGACCGGCCGCTGGAGGTGGGATATAAATTACGCGACACTTTAGTCAAGCTATGCGAGTTGGCACTTGCGTTGAAGTTTGTGTTGCAAGCAGGCGACATTATTCATACAGGCTGTCAGGACTGGGCTGGGCAGGGCAGGAATTGCCTGCTTTCACACAATGTCACGCACCCGAAGTAAGATGTCTGTCCCGGCACGTGCTGCTTGTTGTTTCTCTATTTGTTTGTTTGTTGGTTCGTTTGTTTTGTTGATGCCCGTAATTTGTCAGCTCATTATTAGCTGCGGTTGGGGCTTGACTGATGACATTTGCGGTGCTAATTGAAAATGCGTTTTAAATCCCATCTTTTGCTAGAATCAAACAGCATAGGAGTACGTGAGCAAGGCTTAAAACTTAAACTGAATTCGATGAAACTTCAAGTGCACACATGGCGTATGAGTTATGTGCGCAATAAGTCGGGTAAAGAGTGCTGCCCTTACCGCTTTTGCCTAGCTCTTGGCCAAGTTGCAAAAGGGCTAGTTGCAAAGTTTCGAACGGAATTTAAAACAATTTGTTGTCACAAAGGAATCGCTTAACTTTGCGCAAACTTTCAACTGACTTCGGTTCGGTTCGGCTCGGTTTCCATGGCAAAGTTATGGCTTATCAAACAGACGACTGGGGAGCAACATTAGCTTAAGTTAGTATTACATTTTTAGTTACGGGAAGTGAAAGGAAGTCGAATTGATTGGATATAGCATATATATAGTCGGTATAGCTTAATAATATTCGTTAAAAAAAAAATTTCTTAAATATAAATTATTTAAATTTTAAATTGCTTTTAAATTGATAATCAAATTCCTGAACAAGAGCATCTTGGTCTAGCTGTAATGTGCTAAGTTTGTGCTACACCTAGCTCTGCCTGACTTTCATCTGCTTTGCCTTTTAGAGCTTGACCAACGCCTTTACACTCTCCTTTGCACAGCTGCAACTTGATTGTTCAGCTCATTCTGTTATGATAGGAATATAGCTATGCGATTCACTTGAATATTGAATAGATAGATATATATTAATTCAAGTAAATACATATTGCAAGTTAGTAGACACTGACCACAGCTGGGATACCCGACTGGCGTACAGCGCCTTAAATAAATAATATAAAGTGGAAAAGTTTTCTGCTTTCAGCATATAATTGATTGATTTTCGCTGTGCTTTTAAGCATAAAAATGTAGACAATGTATCGAAGGCGTTGCTAATACTGCTCGAATGGCATAAAATGTGTCCGCTTTTATGATATTCTTCTTGTTCAGCCAATCGTGCCGAGGGGACGAATTCGTTTCCGCGTTGCCAGGCAACAGCAACGACGGCGACAATATTTCAATTGACGACCCAAGCAATGCAAATATATACACTTAAAGTATATATTTATGTATATCGGCGGTGCACATGCTTGGAATTTGAATGTGTCTCGGTCCCAAGTCAGATTCGCTTTTCTTTGTGCTTTGGGCCAAAAAGTTGGCCCAATCACAAACGCGCCCTAATGGACCGAACGAGAACAAACACAGAAAATATTTTATTGATATGGAAATATACATACATATATATAAAGCTGAAATCCAGCTAACAAGTGAAGCATGTAGACAGAGTCGAGTCGAGTATGGAACGGGAATTAAACTACAGAATTATGCACAATTATTATCAGCTCTTCTAGTCCGCTCTCAGTCTAAGCTATAGCTAAGTACGACTAATAACACATTTAAGTAGATTACATGACTTATTCGTTCGATATCAGTGTAAGTGTCTAACAAGCTCATATTCATATCCATTTTCATGACTTGGGCTCAGTTCATGATTTATGGCACTCGTCCATACATATAGAGGAAGCGAACAAGTAAACTGGTGGGTTGGCTGGGCCAGCTCAGTAATTCATTCACGCGATATTTCAATTTGCATTTGGTGTGAAGTGGGGCAGCGATTTGCGGCTGGTGTGCCAATCTGTCGCCTAAAATGAATTATAAGCAGATCAAAAGAGCACTGAATGGCCAAATTGAATAAGCACACGCAGCAGACGAGGCACAAGCCGAGCATGATTGATTGACAAGAGAGAGCAGCAGTTCTTAAGCCTAATTTTATTGGCAAATGAGAGTGAAATGAAAGTGAATAAAATATTATAATGCATACCACACGCATGAGCTCTGAAAAAGAACAATATACATAAGAGTATATAATTTATAATCAATAATTTCAGAAAATATATATTGCTAATTTGCATCAAGTTAATGCCAATAATAAATAATTGGAAAGTTGTAATTTTTAAGTTAGAATCAAGAGACTACATGCAACAGCTAATTAGATTGGAATACGTACACTTATATATATATATTATTTTCAAATACATGTATTCACATATATAAATAATAATTTTTACATTTTCGGCAACAATTTGGTATAAATTTGAATTGGTCAAACAGTGAAAAGCCACAGCTAAATCTTTTTTGTGGCCTTTCACGCTTCATTCGAATCTAATAATTTGTAATTTGTTTAGTTTCTGATTTAATTTAGTTACATTACATTTTTTGTATTATGATATATCTATAATATTTGCATTTGCTTTTCGCTTTTATTGAGCTCCCAACAAACAGCATATATGATATATACATATATAATACATAATTAATAAAAACAAATAAAATGAGTTTTTAATTAAAGCCACAATAATATAATCAAATAAACGCAGAGGCAAATGCAAACGAAAACTTTATTAAGTATTTATTTAGACTAAATGCAAATAATAATTATCGAATATTGATTAACTCTGAGTGAGTGATTTACGAAAGCTCTAACTCATGCCAAATATTTTTTTATAATTTATTAAAATTTATAAATTCAATTTCGAAACAATTTAAACAAGTAAGAACGTTGCTGTCGGACGCAACCCACAGCGAAATACTATTTCACGCCCCAACAGCACACAGGGGCATCTATCACATTACATTTTTTAAAATTTAACCTTAAATCCCCACTGTCGCCGCTTAAATTAGCTACAGATTCAAACTTTTCATTGGAGGTAGCCAGACAGTTTCAATTAGAATCGAAGCTTAGAGATGCCACCTCTCTCGATTTATCTCGATTGCCTTACCTTAGCAAGAACACGCACCTAAATCGAGAGATGTGGCATCTCTCCAAATAAGAGAGGTGGCAGCTCCCAAAATGAGAGAGGTGGCAACTCAGAAAATGTGATATACATAAGTTCGTTGGCGAGGTGTGGCATCGAACCCCGGTGCGGTCATGTTGATATTTTTGTTACATTTTCTTTATTTAGTTATTTTGTATTAATAAAATATTCTTTTCTAACACATATATATAATTTGGCAAATCAAAAGACAAGGTCAAAGGTCACAAAGTCATTATGTGGCGCGTTATTGGCTCACAAGCTGCAGATGTTTCAGTTTGGATTTGCCACGCCCCCAGTGGCCGTAGACAAATAATTTTTGGCATGTGCATAGAGTGGGCGTTTAAGAATATAACTGTAAAGTTTGGATGCTTACATTCGAAAAATGCGAAAATTACAGGGTATTTTTCTGTATGTCACGCCCCTTTTGGGGCGTAACAAAAATTTTTGGGAAATCGATAGAGGAGGCCCTCAGTAACCTAGCATCCAATTTTGAAGCTTCTAGCACTAAAACTGTGGGAGATATAAGCTGATATTTGTTGCCACGCCCCCTGAAGGCGTAGATATATCCGCCATAGCTTATCGGTCGTGGGATGTTAACCCGAGTATATATACCAAGTCTCAAGTCTCTAGCATCAATAGTGCTCAAAATATAACGAAACTAGTAAAATCACTATATATTCAGATCCGATTTGCCACGCCCCTAGTAGGCGTGGCCATAAAATTTTTGGGCGATCTTTATAGGATCGCAACAGTAACCCACGTGCCAAATTTGGGCGTTCTAGCTTTAAAACTGTAGAAGATACAGTTTGACCCGATTTGCCACGCCCCCAATGGGCGTAGATATATCCGCCATAGCTTTTTGATTTTGGGATGTCGACATGAGTGTTCAGTTAAAATCCCAACTCTCTAGCCCTTCTAGAAGTAGTGTTTCTGAGATACAGGAAAATGCATTTTCCGATTTGCCACGCCCCTAGTGGGCGTATCGGGAAAATCTTGACACTTTATCAGACGAGGGTATACACGAGTATATATTTCAAATTTCAAGTCTCTAGCTTCAATAGCGTCGAAATGGTTTGCGTTCATACGGACAGACGGACAGACGGACAGACGGACGGACAGCATGACGGACATTGCACAAAACCAATATACTATATCACTACGTGAAATAGTATAAAAATCTTTTCTCTAGCAAATACTTTAATGAATTTAATTTCTCATTATCTTCCGTTAAACTCAGGGTATTTCGCCATTAGCCAAGCTCTGCTTAATAAGCAGCAGCAGGCCCAAAACGCGCACGTGGAAATATAATTAATTTGCCGCAAACAAAGCCTGAGATTAGCGGAAATCGCATAAAACCGATGTTGCCAAGCTCAAGGGAACAGGCAAAAAATTTCCGCCTTCACATGCTCGAATTATGTAACGCAAAATTAAGCGAATTCCATTTTTATGGTAATCTCTTCGGCATACTTGCTCAAATCTTTAGCACATTTATTAGTTGTATGTGTGAGGCGAACATAATCTATCATGCTTCTGTGTGAGGATTGTTCACAAGCAAAAAATATATATTTATACATAGGCAAAGAATTGACTTGTTTATCATTACGCATACGCAGAGTTGAATTTTTGAGACAAAATTTAGACATATTTGAATGTATTTAACTATTTATTAATTTACATTAAGTTCTATATTAATATTTATAAAAAAAATAAACTAAATACATTGAAGTTTTGTACAAAATCTAAAAAATATATAGTATATTTTATTTTTTATCTTTTATCTTTCATTTTATTCCAATCCAATCCATCTGCAACGTTCACACTTAATCAGGCACAATCAATGTCATTTATTTTCCCAGCGAGCGCATTCATTTGTTCAATGATTTTCAATTCCGCATTGGATTTGAAATGAAACGATCCGTGTGCATAAATTTGTATTTCAATGCGCGAATCAAACGCAGAATGCAGGCGCTGATTTTAATTGCGCCGCATAGAGACGGGCACTTTGCATCAAATTGTTGTAGCTGGGAATACTTTATTAGTCTGGGCAGACAATGTTCACAATTGTCTGTCCATGGCTTTGCGCAAATGTTTTTACCCCTTCTGCTGCGCAATGTGAACTAGTTTACAATTGCTTGCATTCCAATTACGGTCAGTGGAGATGGCCATGTGCCATCCAGTGGGGAGTAGTACTATTTATTTGCTCATTATGCAGCAAGGTACACAAGTATATTGCTAATTTGCGAAAATATAAGTGAACATTCTGCTGTACGATGTAAAGGCATAGCCAAGAAAAGCCTCAGTTTTTTTTTTTTTTTTTTTTTTTTTGAGTATAACAATAGGGAAAATGTTTTTTCGGGCTTCGCCATAATATTTCATGATAAAATAGATTTCTGAATGGACAGCAATAATAAACCTATAAATCCAGCAAGGTAGATGCCGTGCAAACACCAGCTGTCGACCGAGCTGACAGAAGAGTTGACATCGCAAAAAACATGCATAACAATTTCATTGACTGAGGGCTGTGGCTTGCGGATTGTGGCCGCGTGGAGCTGTCAGTCGAATGGCCTGTTTAACCACAAGAAACACATTTCAGATCTGCCAATTAATGTCAAATGAGAGAAGGATTTCAAAGTGGGCATAAGTAGTTTGGGAGGAAGTACACAGCTGTCAGATACCCAGCCGGCAGTGACAGGCTGATGGAAAATAAAAAAAAAGTATCACAAAAAATTAAAACTTAAATTAAAAATAAAATAAAATAATGAAGAAAAAAAATCAAAAGAAAAAGAAAATTTAAAGTAATTTATGAAAATATATGTTAAAAAATAATTAAACAAAATTTTAAAAATACAAATAAATAAAAAAATAATATAATATAATAATTTAAATAAAATTTGTCCTAAACTTTTATCTAGATCAAAGAGCTCTGATATACAAATTCAATGTAGTCTCTTAGTTAAACTATTAGCAACTAAAAATCTCAACTATCAAGTATTTATTTTGTTAAACTCTAATGACTCGGAAATCTTGCTGTTAACTGTTGCATGCCAACCTTTTTATCCACTTCTGCATGACTGAACATCTAAACTGCGCCTGCAGCGCTGCCTGGCCGCTGGTAGCATATTCTCTATAATGCTATTTGTGCATTCCCTAAGCACTACTTAATTAATTTAATTTGTTAAGCGTTTATTCTCTCTTCTATTCGAAAGAGTACACAAAAGTTTTCCGCTCGTGCCCCTTGTTGCCGCTTACATTGTTACAAGCGGATTTCCGTAAGCTCTCCGACTTACATTCCCATAAGTTTTACCTGGCATAACAAGCACGTAAACTCGACCCAAGTCGAGTGGGCTACACAATAATGCACTGTCTGCCTTTTTGTTGTTTTCAAAAAGTATTTTTACATGTTTGCTATGCAAGGTTTTGTTAATACAAGCGCTTAATAAAGCGCAAGCCGCAGGAATTGTGGCTGGCTTAGCTGGCGAGAGAAAGAGAGAGAGAGAAAGAGGAGAGATAATTGAATATGGGAGAGATAGAGTCCGAGTTATTTTTTAATGAGAATTGATGAAATATTTACTATGAGTCTGGAATTTGTATTATTATTTATGGCCCGCTCTTAAAGTGTGTCTATTGTTCAGATAGTATGAATGCTTCACTGAAATGTTTGTTGCTCAGCTTGGGCATAACTTATCTAGAGCACATGAGCTTTGGAACTTATACCGCAGATAAGCC
Organism: Drosophila paranaensis; assembly: GCA_035047545.1. Taxonomy (NCBI): domain Eukaryota; kingdom Metazoa; phylum Arthropoda; class Insecta; order Diptera; family Drosophilidae; genus Drosophila; species Drosophila paranaensis. The sequence continues at coordinate 9,430,447 of JAWNPL010000153.1, forward strand.
AGACAAAAGCTGCATAAAACTTTTATCTTCCACTTTAAAATGATATTTAGAATAGTTTTGCGACTGTGAAGCAGATGCCTGCTTAAGCTAGCTGAAAGGATGCGAATGTCTGGCGTTCCATTTCACACACAGATACACCCACACTTACTTACACACAGTTACACATTCATGCTGTTGGTTAAATGTCAACCAGCAATGCCTATTGCAAATGTGCACGTCTCTGCACACACGCACACGGAGAGAGAGAGAGCAGACAGGAGAAATGCCAACACGCAGTCTTTGGGGGCAAACAATATGCAGGAAATGCCAATGCAAGACGAGGGTGACGAAACTCAGCAAAATAATATTTGCTTTGCATTGTCGGGAATTGAAATACTTATCTACGCCTCGCACAAATACATTTGCACACTTCCAGGCCATTTGCATTCCTCGCAGCTAGAAATATTTATTAAAGTCACAAATTTAGCCATGTTTAAGGCTGAAAGTAGAGAAAATTTCAGTTGATCTATGGCCAGCAGCTCAATAAATGTTGGCTAATTTATAAAAAATGACTCAGCTGATAAGGCGGCCGGCCTCATCCTGTTTCGGGCGCCATTCTCCGCCACATAAATAAATCAATATCGAGCAAAAACATTTTTCTCCACTTTTTTTCGTCAACTGCCAAACGGATGCGGGCAGCTGGAGAGGTGATTAGTGAACCTACAAATAGTAAACAGCTCTGGCCAAAATATTAAAGATGCGGTTGAGTGGGCAGAAGGCCAACGTTGAGCTGCTCTGAGTGGAGTCCTTGGCAAGGTGGAATAATTCATAAAAAAGCCCAGAAATTCAATTGAGTTGAAATGCTTTAAAGACTTCAAGCGGGAGACTTGGTGAAGCTCTGAGAATTTTAGAAATCACACTAAATTTGCTGGCAGTAAATATACTCAACGATATATTTTTGAAAACTCATTCTGATATACTCAGATATATAGAGATATATTAAATATTTTCTATTGTTGTTTTACTTCAGAAAAAAACAGACTCAATTGAATCGCTGAGTATAGCCAAATGAACCATCAGCTACGTAATATGTCATAAGATTTTTATAGACAAATTTATATATCTATATATATATTTTTTGTTGTTGTTGCTTCCTTTTAGGGCTGTCTACTTTGAACAACGATGCGTTTCGTTGCTAACGAGGCGAGTCATAAAAATATTTAGGATCCTTTTATTGTTACACAAGCTGTGTGCGAGACCTCGTTGGATACAGTTGTGCTGGACAGCTGCGAGATGGCTTGGTATTTACTTTTATTATGTACTAGTTTGGTATTGTCGTAGATGAGGAGTTTAAGATATATTTATTTAATCTATATATATATATATATATATATATATATATTAAATATGCTAAGTGAATAATACAAATATATATTGTACACCATTTATACCAATTATTCAATGTTAATATAGATATAATAAACTCAGTTTCATTTCCTTTTGCAGGAGCAAGTAACTTTTAGTTTTATCATAGTTCTCTAATTGATTCGAACTCATTGAAAATTGCCCGATAAAATTGTAAAAAATACTATATGTATAGTCAGCGCCCACATATGGCGCCATGTGCAGTTTTCTCTGTAACAAGAAAATAAAATAAATAACTGCCCAATGCGGGGCAGCCATAAATCGTGTCTAACAATGCTCGAGAGGCAGGCAGGACTCCTTGGCCAGTTGGTAGATCAGATATCCTTAGTGCATATGTAGCATATTCTCACACACACACACACAGAGCCGGACATATGTGTGTTGTTCGTTTCTTGGACGGGCAATTTCTCTCTCAAAGTGTTTGTGGTGCGCATTGTGGCTGCTGTTTGTGCAATCGCATTAGGGAATTTGCTGCAATATTTATTACACGTTTGTTTACCAACTGCCAAGGTGTGAAATTTAATAAATTTTTAAATTTCGTGCAAAGAGAATGGCTGAGAAGACACTCATTTAATAATTACCAGCCAGGCGAGAGCCAAAGATTCTCTCGCAGATAAAGTGGAGTCCATATTCTAAGGAGCTTTGCGTGCGAATGCCAGCAGCAGCCATTAGCACTCATTGTCATATAAAATTCATTTCCTTCAACACTCGCCCACAATTACGCGCATGTTTTTTCGGACCGGCAGCAGCAGCAGCTGATGCTGCCCCGGGCCTCGTGGCGAAACTTTTTGCCACCTCTTAAATTGCCATTGCCAGTGGCCAAAGAAACACTCATTAAAAGTGCCAAAACTTTTTATGCAGTTGGCTCGTCAGTTAGTCCTGGTTCTCGTTCGTGCGCTTCTGAAGGTATTTTCAGATAATTGTTTTTTATTTCGCATATTTAATAATTATGTGCAGTGTGGAAATAAGGTTGGGGTAAGAATTTATAATTTAAATTTCATTAAAACAATCTGATATTTGATGTAATAATTTACAGAATTCACACAGGACTTTGAGTAAATGCAAGGACATATATTTCTGCTTGTAATATGGAAAGTATTTATTTAAATATTTATTTTAAATAATTGCTTATTATTTATTTATTATTTTTGAATTACTTATGCATTACTTATTTATTACTTATTTTTAATTCATTTATTTAATAATTTATTATTCAAATATATTCATATTTAGATACAAATGCAGACACAGTCACAGATACAGCTACAGGTCGCAGAAGAGCCTTTGATATCAATTATTACTATAAGCCACACACCCCATTAAATTTTGAAAACATATCATATTAATTCTTCGCCAGCTTAAAAGCTTATATATTTAATTTACACCACGATAACAATATTCAAACTTGCTTACGGAAGTGCGAGAGCTCAGCTCTGTCATTTACTTAAGCAAACAGTGAAATTGCTTAAGAGCAGAAGCTAGTAAGCGCGAGAGTGAGAGGGAAAGGTAAACAAAGACAGAACGAGAGAGAGAGAGAGAGAGAGAGAGAGAGAGAGAGAGAGGACTGTCAGCTGTCATCGCATGTACGAATTTAATCTCGGGCTGTAATCCCCGACATAAATTTCAATTAAAAAGCTGACAGTGTCAGACATTAATTGTTGCACTGTTGCCCCAACAGCATTTCGATATTGAAATTGAGTTTGCTGTCCATAAATTGCCGTGTCTCAATCCCCAATCGTCGTCACCGCAAGCACGTACTTTCGGCTCCATTAATAAATTTTCACCATTTAAGCTGCTTGTATTTTGCAGCTATCTGAAAAACTGTCTCTCTCTTAGCCAAGTTAATGAATCCTCATTGCTTTATGACAGCGCGTGTCAAACACGATTTATGTACACGGAAAATACAATTTAAGTGCATTTTAAGTACGTTCGATTATCGCCAAATGTGAGTGACTGTATGTAAACTATTTTAATATCTGATATTTTCAATTTTGGTAACCAATTGAAATCGATTTTACTGAGCAACTGCAAGTATATATTTTACATTATGTATATTTCTATTAAATAACAATTTGCTTGGAGTTAGGCGCCAACATGTTGGCTGCCAGAGTGCAACAGGTGCGCGTGTTGTGGACGAAGTCAGACGAAAATGTTTGACATTAGACACAACAAACACGTTTGCTGCGGACAAGTTGTAGTACAGAAAAACGCGTGGAGGATATTTATAATTAAATTAAGTTAAATATTTATGGATTCGAAAAATAATTGGAAAACAAGAAATTTGTCTATACTCAAATAATATATTATTTATATTTATAGACCAAGATAAAGTTTTCATTAAATTGTATTAATTGTTATACAAATATCTATTTTTAAGATTTCTTTTATATATTGGTTCACCTGTTTATTCTTTCTTCGTCACTCTAGTTCAAGTGATTTACTCACCAAATTGATAGATATTTCTTTAACATTTACGTATGTTTCGAGAACAGGCAGCAAACAGAACTAAGAGAACAAATTTTTATTCTCTGCTCTGTTTTCGTTTCAGGCTGTAAATTGTCTTGTTCTGACTTACATACAGATAAAGCTGCTGACAGCTGCATTTGCCAGCATTCGCACGATGTTGGCCGAAAGTAAATGCCGAAAATAAAACTGGCAAGCTCTCGAAGATAACTTTTCTCAACTCGTGAAGGCTCGATGTAACAGAAAATATAGTCTTATATAGGATTTATGTTTTCTTTCGATTTTAATAATCTTCGTGTCAGCAGATGGCTTAAAGTGGACTTAGAATATAATTAAGTAGTTGACCTTTGTGAACAAACTCCAATTGAAACTTTCATTGTTTAACATCAGACATTGTTGAAGAGGGTCGTGCACAGGTAAGGCATGATCTGGAGCGCAGACTGATTGGAAATGTATTTGGATTGCAGGTACGCAGCGCCGCTAAATGGAATCGACTACTTTGTTGAGCAGGCCAACATGACCAATAAGAGTTCGTAAGCGGATCATTCACTTGCCAGCGCTGCCCGGCGAGGGCCAGAAGACACCAAGTGTTTGCTGCGCAAATGCTGCAATGCTGGTGGCTAATGGCATTATGAGTTGCATCGCTGTCTGGCCATGAAGCAAAGCAGCTCTCGTCCTGTCCAACGGCAACAGAGGCACATCACGCTTCAAAAAGCTGAAATGCTAAATGCTTACAATCTACAACGCGGCCGCAATGATGGCTACTAATCCAAAGAGGGTAAGCAGAGCAGGGAGGGTGACTGCGAGCATGAGCATTGGGGATATGCTAAAGCCCCATAGGACCAGCAAATGTTAAGTGGCGTCGTTTTATAAACGAGACGCATCTCTTATTTATTATCATCCAATACCATATGCCATACTGATTTGATTAATAACATATAAAATTTCCATAAAATATACTTTTTTATTATTAATTAACACTGGACGTTTATTCCATGATCGTGATGGGCGTGACCTCCTGTATATTGGTAATGAGATCGCCGTACTTGTGCTCCGCGGCCGCGGGATCGTTGCTCCGCAATATGTCCGCTATATGCTGATCCAATTCGAAAAGCTGCCCGAATTGCAGATGCGGACAGGCGATGCACGTGAAATTTGCCGTTATATTGAAGGTGCGCTTGGTCTCCCTGATTGTCTTTGCCGGCGACTTGTGTTCGCTCCTCGGTGTCACAAACGAACTGTCGATAGCTTCCAAATCAATTTGGCAGGTGTCCAGGATATCTTCGGCCAGGTCTTGGTCCGCATCGGTCACATGCAGCTCGCAGGGCTCGGAGCAGTGGAAAAGGTGGGGTGAGTTGATGAGCAGCTGCACGCCCCTCAACAGTAGCTGGCAATGGTTCGGGTCGACGATACCCAATAGGATGAGGTCGCTGCTCAGTATCTGCTGGCACTGGGCAATCGAAACGTAGCCACATTCGATGAAGCAGCGCACATACTTCTCCATGGTGAGCTGCACCAGCCACTCTCGCACTTTTCGTGTGCACATCTCGTGTGTTCGTGTGTAATGCGGAAAAACAAATAGTATCTATCACTCAGAAATATGTAAATAAATAAGGTTAGAGCGCGCACTTTAATTGCAATTCTTAGAAGACAGTCGACATATCGATAGGTCGATATCTAATAAGCTTAAAAGAACTAGTTCCAGTGCTGGTCAGCGAGAGTAAGCAAAAGACAAATAAAAAATACTAAATAAAAACATAATAAAATCAATAAATAATATAAAATAAATTTCATACATATTAATTTTTTGTTAAGTCTAAATTTATTAATATAGTTTTAGCAAATCATATTTTATTTGTTTGACAATTCTTTTTTTTTTATTAAGTATTGAGTAAGTATTTTTAATAAAGTATTTTTTATTAATTTATACTTTTTTTATTTTATTACATTTATTTAATTTACTTAAATTAATTAATTAATTGCTGAAAATATATCAATTCGTATTCAATTCCTTCGATACATCAGTTAAACGATAGTCGTGCAAATGACTCGTGCTTGTGTCAGCAATCGATGATTTAAAATATATCGATATATACTGCTTGCACCACTGCCAATAGAAATCGACTTTACATAACAAATTTACTTATTTATAAATATATTTTTCAATTTGATTTACAATTTGATTCGAGTTAGGCGCCAACATGTTGGCTGCCAGAGTGCAACAGGTGCGTGTGTTGAGGACGAAGTCAAACGAAAATGTTTGACATTAGGCAGAACAAACACGTATGCTGCGGACAAGTTGTAATGCAGAAAAACGCTTTTTTAGGATATTTATAACTAAATCAAATAAAATATTAACGGATTAGAAAATTGATTGGAAGCGAGTGGAAAATTTTCTATATTTAAATATATTTTTATTTATGTTTATAGATCAATCGTTTAAATTATTTATATTAAATTATATAAATTCGTATAAAAAATATATTTATGTATGTTTTTCTTTGCCATAGTTTGGTTCACCTGTCTATTATTTCTTCGTCACTCTCGTCCAAGTGATTTACTTACCAAATTAATAGATATTTCTTCAGCATTTACGTATGTTTCGTGAACAGGCAGCAAACAGACAGAACTAAGAAAATAAATATTTATTCTCTGCTCTGTTTTCGTTTTCAGGTTGTAAATTGTCTAAAGCCTCGTTCTCGTTCCGACTTACATATAGATATAATTGCTGACAGCTGCATTTGCCAGCATTTGCACGATGTCGAAATGCCCAATATAAAACTAGCAAGCGCTCGAAGATAGTCTTTGGCAATAGTGTAAAGCTCTGAAGTAACAGAAAATGCAGTTTTATAGGTTTTGTGTTGTCTTTCAATATTAATAATCTTGTCAGAGTATGTGTAATAGCAGACAGTATGGTTTTATTTCCAATTTCCCTTTTCTAGACGAAATACAGGATCTGTTTTATCTTATATTAATCGACAATTCCAAGAACTTCATCTTTAAACTCACTAAATTAAATATGCTAGGCGCAATGAATGCATAGGAGAAATTACATTTTCCTCAACGCCCCGCAGTGAATTTAAGTTAAACAATTCATTTCCGCTCTGCTGCGTTCAGCGGGGTGGCTAACTAACTGCCCGTCCGGGCCTGACCGACTAGCCATGAGCTAGAAGATACCCTGCGGATGCTCCAAGCCGCATAATTAAAAGCAATTCGGACGTCCTCGGCCACTTGTTGACGACGCCGTAGGACTACTTGTTGGCGACAGCAGAAAGGCTGTGCCAAGAGTGGAGCCTTAATGAAATTACTTTGGCACTAGAAGAAAAGAGAATAAATTGTAAAAAAATAAAAACACCTTGAAGAGTTAGAGAAGTTTAAATTAAATTGTTGAGCAAAAAATATAAAATAAGAATATATGAGTTTACACTTCTATGAATGAAGCTGCCACCGGGTCGGCGTCATTAGCCGTAGGGGCTCAGGGGCTCAAATGAGTACGAGTACGACACGACAGGAGCCACAATTATGCCACATGGCAACGTGAGAGTCGTTGACGTGTGTGCCGTTGAGTATTTACCCAAATGTCGCAATATCCTGCTACTGCATCCTGTTCGCATTCGCATTCGAACAATGCGTGCATTCAATTCCCCAAGAGATGAATTAAAAACTGCATCAGCAGCGCCTGACAACTTTTATGAGAAACAAGAAGAAGAGAGAAAAAAAAAACAGCAAGCAGAAAGAATGAATATTCCAATGAAGAATGAAATACAAAAGGGCAACCCCTCGTGCCCAGTGCGGAGGGAGCGACGCTTAACCATTGTCTAAGCGCTGACGGCTAAATAGCAGGAAGCAGTCCTAAACAGTAGAAATCAACAGAAAGCACTTGCAACGGCAACAGAGTGGCGCCCCGAGTGTTTATAGCAATTCATTTGCGCCTCGGCTACCAGCGCTCAACAATGGCCCAACAGCGTCCGTCCAATGAATATGTTTTCCTTTCTTTCTTTTTAGTTTTTATTTTTGAAGTTAACCTTAAAGCCAGACCCGCAGAGATGACTGTGACTGCTGTGGTCACAACGTGTAAACGAGTAAGGAACAAGGACAGGTCGGACTCCATATCTATGCCCTTATTGCATTCCAGTTGTGGCCACATTTATTTAGCTTCCGCTGGCCCCAGACACTCGGCCACTGTGCAAATATGAAGTAACGCAGAGGCAGGAAAGAAACACAAACAGAGCTGAAGACAAGCAGCCGTTGCTGCTGCTGGCCATCATTCAACCTGTCAAGGACATTGGCATCTGGGGCTATGAAAGTAATAGTTCAGCTGCGGCTGCGGCTGCTTTGATGCGGTTCAAGCGCTGCACAAATATGTGCCCAAGGTGAGTAAATCCCTAAGTATGTGACCAGACTAAGATGATTATGAGCTCTGATAAGAAAGTACACGATAAGTACTCAAAAGGGCTTAAAGGCTCTTTTAAAGCGACTCTAAATAAAATATAATTTAATTGAGTCTAGTTTGAGCTGTTGAGGCTGCTCTTAACCAAGTCAAAGCAGAAACCAAATTTATTCAGCTGTGGCTTTGTCAGCTGTGCTACAAAGGCACTGAGAGCCCACATCATTATAATGGCAGCTGCTGGAAGTGGTCTAAGATGTGCACCTACAACATCTCGCGACGATCAACAACTGTAAAATGTGGCTTTATCTTTTGCTGTCATTCGCATGAATAACATAAATATATATATATTTTGAGGCGACTCACTATTTGCGCGCTGAGTCAGCTCAGATGACAGCGACAATGCGTGGAAATTTTTGCATCATGCTGAGCGAGCGAGCGCTCGCGAAATTAAATCTAGTCGTGAATCCTTTGAGTTGGAAAATAAAAATGCCAGCAGCAAATAAAAATGACAGCGGGAGCAGCGCAGAGCTCTCTTGTGGCCCACATAGATAAGTATAATCGTGAGCCAGATTAGCCTGGCGTAAGCTGCGCATGAGTTATTTATGGCAAGGCAAATAAAAGCATTGAAAACTATTTGCTTAAAGCTAATCTTGGGCACAATTTAATTTCATTTGCCTTTTCTCCAGCTAATCACATATTCAGGCAGTTTTTATTGTGCTCCCAGCCAAGGACATTCCGGCTCAGCTGAGTGCTTTGCACTCAACTGTTAGCTCTTGCACTCGCAGTGCATTGAAGCGTTCTGTGACCCACCTTGAGCCACATAATTGCAATTACAATTGGCACTTTAAGTGGATGCGCCTTCATAACTTTCTGGACATTTCTTTTGTCTTCTGCCAGGCGTCAGTCGGCAGTCGCCAGTCGCCGGCCGCTGTCAGCCCTGGGGCGCGGCTATCAGAAAAACAAAAAACTCTTTTGTGAGCTGGCTAAAAGCGTGTCTGGACGTCAGCGTCTGTGCCACATAATGATGACAAAGCATGACAAAGGCAACTGTTGCTGCTGACATTAATTTCAGCGCCTGCGACGACAGCTGAACAGAAAGCTAAGATGCCTCTAACAATCGCCAAGTGTAATGAATATATGTAAACAGACAGATAGAGGGAGAGAGAGAGAGAGAGGTGGTCGGACTTGCGCCAGTTTGTTTACCAAATTGATTAATAATCCCGGGATTATATGTATATCAATAAATATCAATGCTCTTAGCCGCCCACTTCCCAGACTCTCGCCCCATGGGCAAACAGAGCGCGCAAAACTTTCGCCATAAATATGCCCAGTCTGGCGCTTAAGCCTGGGTAAAAAGAACTCGATAAGAGGTCTCTGCCTATATTGACAATTTCAAATTGGATTATTAGATTTAGATGGCATAAAGGCTGGCCGTGCGCCGCTCATTTGATTGAGCACTCTGCGCCGCCCTGAATTGTATTTGGTTTCTTTGAGCAGACTTGGCTGAAAGAGAGAAGAAAAAACCTTTTAAGACTTGCAATAGTTTGATTATATCAGAAGACTTCAAATTCTGTTAGTTTTATAAATTCATTTCTCCCTTAACACTCTCAAAAATCCGCTACAGACACGACCCCTAAGCAGTTGTGTGGCCTTTCAGTCGTTGGCACTTCCATTAGCAGACTTTCGCTGGGCTGCAGCGGCGTTAATTTACTCCCATCTCGTTGGCTGTTTGCATAAATCAGCGCCGCCTCGTGCTGTGCGCACATTTTCGCCAAAGCCACAAGAATCCTGGCAGCTCGTTAAGCGGTTGCCACTTATTTTCTAGCTACAACCCTTTTCTAAGTCGGGCATTTGCACCTGGCTGAGCGTATGCTGGCTCACACACACACACACACACACACACATAGATTACACGGCTCGGGGATTTACAGCTGCTGCTCTGCTTATGTATGGTTTTATCCTTTTAGCTCAGTAATTTTGAGTGTCAGTTTTAATGCGGGGCGCTTTGTACTCATTTGTTGAATTACGACTATAATGAGTTTCTCTTTGCCGCGCGCACTCGAAAATAAATATTCTAGACCCAGTCAGAAGTTGCTAAATATGAAAGTCTCCTAGAGGAAATGTCAATAAATCTGGCTAAATTTAATTCGAAATCCTTTTCCTTCAGTCTAAGTGGTAAAAGGCACAAGGCAGTGAGACATCAAATCAGAAAAGAATCTTTTCGCTTGATTAGCTGAATGAAATTAATCCTTTGTGATTTGCAAACAAAAGTGAACGAGCCAAAAGAGAAAAGAGAGAAAAAGGCAATGAAACTGACTTTGATTGGGCATTAATTAAATTCTTAATTCAGTCTATGACTTGGCGAGATTTTAATGGCCAGCACAGCAGATAGGAGCGCGCTCCAGGACTTTGCTGCCATTGAATGCCGATCGAGCTACCGAGAATAGTTTACTTTGTGTTACGTTGCACGTTTTTGGCATGAATAAATAACGAAATATTACGAGCCAGCCACATAACACAGCATTCACTCACAGCGTCACACACTCAACGCCAGCAATTGGCAAAATCCCCCGTCAGATGCGCGACATATGCATAATCAATGACTGAAGCTGGCACGGATTCCGAATCTAAGCTCCATTCATGACTTTGATACATTTCTGCATCATTAAGTAGCTCAGCATGTTGAGAATATGCTAATAACTCGACTCTGCACCCTTACAAGTCGAACACGCGCTCCCCACCAAAATACACAGGTGGAAGCTGGCAGGAACGTTACGTATACGCCATGCGGCGCATGCTGTGAATATTTTTATATACATATAAATATATATTCCTCTTTTTTCGCATATAAGACAATGGCATAGCCCTTAATCGTGCAGCCATTTAAGCTGCATACAAAAACAAAGCATTTAGAGCTGCTCAGCATTCCAGGCAACTGATGCTAAGTTGATTTTCTACTCTATGGTCTATAAGCATCTTCAGTCAGATAGATAAGGGGACATAGAGTAGTTCGCAGTTTTAAATATTTTAAAATATTTTCAGCTTGTATCTGCATGCAATGGCTTTCATTGTTTTAATCAGGTCGAGTGCAAACAAATGAATGAATTGCGGCACTTTTACTTATTGCAATTAAAAATTGTGCCGTGCCAGACTGTTGAGTCTGTTGTTATGCTTCCGCTGCTGCTGATGCTGCGGTGGTAATTATTATTTTTAATAATCGCTCTTTAACGAGCTGTTTGCACGTACAAAAACAAACTGGATAGACAACCCCAACGAACTCTTTATGGTTGCAGCAACAAATTTAACAAAAAATTGTAAATTAACTCGAAAATAGTTTTATTATAATTTTAATTTGATTTTGAACAACATTTTAATTGGAGTAATAAGAGTGATTGGAAGAGTAGACTTAGTTCATCAATATAATAGTCAGCGTTGTCAGTCTGCTAAAGAACTTTAAAGGACTATAAGCTGCGGTTTATAAGTCTCAACTCTGCTCTAGGCATTTTTGCAGTTCCTGGAATGAAGGCACTTACTCAGTCACCTACGCATCTCATTCCTTTTCCCACTTCCAAGCAGCAATTTATTATCAATACCCAAAACTCAGCCTCCAATATTAGTTTACTATTCGGCTGCTCTCTGCTTTCTCATACTTGCTTAATCCTTAAGACAAAGTATCGCGTAGTCGACTGTTAATCATTGCATTAATTTTTTCATAGCATACATTTGTGCGCAGCTGCTTTTTCTCGCTTGCCTTTGGAAAAAGTTGAAAATTGCCTGTCAGCATTTGCTGTGAGTGCACTTTCGTGTTTTATAAAACGCTTGCCAAGCGCTGTCTGTCTGCCTGTCTGGTAATAGGCTTAATTTAGTCACATTTTTGGCAACGTCTATCAAATATTTTGGCAAGCAGACGCCGCTAATGGCGTGCCAAATGTCTGCTCTGCTCAAGGCAAACTCGACACTAAAAACAAATGGAAAACGGAGTAAGAAAACCAATGTAAAACATTTTTAACAATTAATCTGAAGATTAGATTAAAATGCTCAGCTACAAAAGTTTTCAATTAAATTGGCATGAGTCGAGGAGAGGGAAGTGAGTGAGAGTAGAGTCCAGCAACTGCAGGCCAAATTTTATTTAAAATACCAGCCATTAAGCAAACAGTAATACATTTACTACTACTCGCCAGATAAATGAAATATGTGTAAACATTTTAGTTACATTTTAATATTTGATTTTGCGCACACAAACTCGATGTATTTATTTATTTTAACGCAATGTTAATTGCACGGCGACTGCTTGTTGACATCAAATCAAAATAGTTTTATATAGAATTTTTGCTGCATTCGCTCATTGCACGAATCAACAAATAAATCATCTAGGAATTGACTTTTTCATTAATGGCACTCTGAAACTAGCCCAATTGCAGGGTATCTTGAAGTTAGTAACTCCCCTGAAATCTTTTGATAGCTTTAGTAAAGTGCCACAGCGCTGCAGCAACAATCGCAACACAACTGTAAAATGCGATGTTTTGCCTTTCGCCAAGAGCTCAGCAAAAATCTTGAAGTTAGTAACTCCCCTGAAATCTTTTGATAGCTTTAGTAAAGTGCCACAGCGCTGCAGCAACAATCGCAACACAACTGTAAAATGCGATGTTTTGCCTTTCGCCAAGAGCTCAGCAAAAAATTGCTTGAAAGCCAACGATTCTCTCTGTTTGTTTGGTTTGATTTGGCTGCCTGCATAGCAAAAGCGGGCAGCTGTCGCATCAAACCATTCGACGAACTAACCTGCGCCCAATGCCGCTGTAAGCTATGAACGGGCGCAAAAACAATGCCACAATGCAATGCCCTCATGCATGCATTTAGCAAGTGGTCCTTGCGGCAGTCTCTCGAGGCGTGTACGCAGAGCCAACAACATGTTTTTTGTAGGGACAACAATCATAACCATTGAGTGCAACTAGTGGCTGGTCAAGTAGGCGGTTGTGTTTGACCAATTAGCGTGGTTTTCTGAACTGAAAACAAGTTATAAAACATTGAATAATCAAGCAAACCAAACTTGATAGATCCAGAATAAGCTGTAACTCTGACTGACTATAAACCAAAATATCATAATTATGATTATAATAACTTTAATGTCGGCGTCTCTGCTCCCACTCTCCCTTCAGCACAGCCCTCATCCAATGCCAATACTCCGAACTGTTGGCCAAACCACAGTTTGCAGCGCCGCTGCTTACACCTGACACGTTACAAACAACCTTTGACGCTCCGGACAGCCGCATAAGCAAATGGTAATTGACATTTCAATAAGTGACACTTGACAGTCTGAATGCCGCACATCAGCCGCATGACAGGCCGGATGCTCGAGCATCGCTGTACTAAACAATAACAGCTCACACAGAATAAAGTTGGCAGCTGAAAGCGGAGCAAATTAAATTTAAATGTCAACTGGAAAAAGTTAACCTTAAGACAGATTGGTATGAGCCGACGGGCTGAACTTGAAGAGTGTTTGGGAAAGTAATGAAAACATATTGAAAGCTTTATTTATGTGTAAAATACTGTTTAAATAATCAATAAACACAATAATGCTAGTTAAGTTGAAAATTTATCAATTTTAAATAATATTAATATTGTAAACATATTTAACAATATATTTTCATATTTATTCTCAGCTCATATTGACATTTTTAAAATTAATTAATATTAATAAAATATTTAAAATTTTTGTTTTCAGTTCTTGATTGTGCAAAGATATTCTTAATTGGGCTAAACAACAAGAATTCTGTTTGATTTATTTTTATGCGTAGCATATTTCAATATATTCATTAGAAAAAATAACGAATGGTAGTCATAAGTTCATATGCTAGCTAGTCTTGAGCTCAGCAGCCCAGGCAACAGCTCACATCAAAGTCGCTTCCTTGCCAATTTCTTAAGCAGAAATTCATTCCAATATGAAGGCTGGACGCCTACTTCAATAATTTATATAGACTTAACATAATTTTAAAATATATTTTGTAAAAATATATTTTTGTAAACATCCAAAATAGTTATTAATAAAATATGAATATTAATTTATAGCAAACCTAATTTTTTTTTAATTTTTCAATAAAAAAGAAAAAAATTTTATATAAAATTTGCAGTTTTTTGGAAAAAATGTTTCATATATTTTGATAAGCTTTATATATATTAGTCATCAGTTTTAATTTAGTAGAGCATTTATTAGTCACTCGCAGTTAAGTCATTAATTTAGCGCCTCGATTCAGGGTTTCGATTCGCCTGGCAATGTGAGCACTTCTCACGCTCGATTAATATTCAAAAACGATCGGGGAGCAGCGCAAAAACTTGACAACCAAATATATGAAAAAGATAAATAAAATGGGAGCAACAAAAAATGTCACTTTGTGTTCAGAATTAAAGATTTAAAAGTCAGACGCACAAAGGAACACGAAAATAAATAATAATAAAAATATAAAGAATTCAAAAAAATTCAACAGTTTGCCATCATGTGCCAACATTTTCAGTGCTTCGCTTCCTTTTTTTTATAAAAAAAAGCTGCTGGTTATTATTCCGAGGTTTTTATTGTTGTGACAACGACACACTTTTTGCAAAAAATAATTATAATTGCAGTCTGCGGTTGCTCGTTATCAAAACATTTTCAATTCCAAAGAAAAACATTTCTTTTTTCGCAGTTGGAAACGAGAAAAATATATATATATTTTTTCTCCTCGGCAAACATTGAAATAATTGAAGTGTTAGCTTTTAAATAATAATATAAATCATTAAATGTGATATTTCCTTAAACGTTGTGAGCGACATTCAAGTTGGATTTTTGCAAATGAATTTTAAGTAAGTATTTAAAATACATACATTTTGTATATATTTTTATTAATAATAAATTTACAAATTTAATTAAATATTTTCATTAAAATATTATTTAAATAGAATTTAAATTAAATAAATAAAAATATGTTTTTATGGCTTTTCCATGAAGCATAAGCGAAAAGTCAATCCGTCAACTTCAGCCCTGTTGCCACATGATATTTTTATATGGATTTATAGCGCATCATTTATCATAATGTCAGGCTCTTCTTTCTTTTTCACATAATAACTAAAGTTGCGCATAAACGTCAACAAAGTTTATGTATATATTTAACTTAATCAACTAAAACAAAAATTGTAGTTTAGCTTCTTGATCCGAGCCCGATTGCCACACGCGCTCGTTCACATTGGCAGCAGCCAAATGCAACACGCTCTAATCATGAAATTCGATTGCATTTTGTATGCAAATTGCATTCAAATTACAATTTGGCCATGTGGAATGGCGCCTGTAATAATCAGGCAGCTGCCAGTTGTTTGCCCAATTTTGGACAACAGAACTAACGTAACAGGAATTATAATATTGAAATGGATAATTTATAATTAAAGCTTAAATTGAATAATGCAAAAGTCAATCAAATTGCTACCCGTCAAAATTCGTATCTGATTAAGCAAATTAGCCAATGAGAAAATCTCGAAATTATTTCTGAATAATTTATTTAGAATTTTGAATGAGCGCGTTAATTGCTCTGTGGCTTGAGGCGCTCTAAGTGGCTGCATTAAATATGCAATTAGCTTAACAACTTTCTAGTAACCGGGTATTTGGTAATATGCACAAACTCTAGGCAAATGCCTTCAACTATCCGCATTTCGACGAAGCCAAAGAAAGATTTCTGAAATATGCAGAGAAAAACGCCGATGGCCTCTGGCTGCTCGTGTCACAGATGTCCATCTGTGGCAGAAAATTCCATTAACTAGCATGGCAGAGCACAGCTCGAATCGAAGTCTTTGCTTTGGTCGACAGTCGTTGTGTGTTGTGTCTTTGTGCAGAGCAAATATCAACTAGGCACAGAGCCAAGCTGACACACACACAATGAACGCTACCCGACTCGGGCATAAACTCTTGTTCGGACGGGTTCGCCCAGTTGTCCATTCGCCAGTTGGAAATGCTTGTGTTTGTTTATTACTTTTTGGCATTGCAAGCTGTGGGTCGGGATCTGAGCTTTGGCAACAAAAACGTTCATTAAAATGCAATTTAGCTTTGCCATTTAGCAGGTGATTTCAATTATTTTGAAGCGAGCGCTAAAAAGTATGCTACATTTAATGGAATGACTGGGCTGGGCTGGGCTGGGCTGAGTTGGGCACGTGCACCCCGAAAAAATGAATGATGGCTTTGTGGCAAGCCATAAAGATTTAATATGAGTTCAAATAACGCTTTTACCCTCGCATCTTAATGACTTTGAAATTGCCAACGAAGCACATGTGCCTGAGCTGAAGAAGCAACAAGATGCCGCCTGCAACCGGCTAGAACAAAGCGGGAAGTGGCACGTCTCTCCATTTGCGACTCCACGTTGCGTTCTATTTACGTGCTGCCTGAGCCAAGCCAGCAAATGGCAAATTAATTTCCCAAAAACTCGTTTTTGCCAAGTTTCCACTGTAATTGCTACCTGGGTGCTTTTGGTCAAGGTGAAACCACAAGATGGCAGCATGGAGACAGGTTACGAAGCTAGCATAAAGTGAGCAATCAGCAGCTTTAATGATTGAACAATATTCACTCCAGACCAGGCGTAAATCTCTTTCAATTGCTCTCGCACTCATAATGAGTTGTAATTTATCACAGAGTTTTCTTGCCACTCGCTCTGGGAAACGACCTTTCTATTCTCTGACCAGCGAGCTCGTGCAGAGTTCAATAAAATTATAACGATTTGGTCTGCAGCTGCAGTCTAGACGGCAAATTGGAGGCGCAGACAGCCTTTGAGGCCTAGATAAATATTGGTTTGCTTCGTGGCTGGCGAACGTAAAAATTAAATTTGTTTTCGTCTCTGGCAAATCGCAAATGCAAATGCAAATGTGCCGACGTAAATTCCGCAAATAAATTTCAAACAAATTCCAATAAAGAAACAAACAAATTTGTGAACTGGGCAGCATTAAATTCGAATTGATTTCATTACGGCATGCCCGAAGCTGCAAATGAAAATGGAACGTATTTTCAAATTGATTGCGCTAATTTGTGGCTTGAAATAAAATGAGAGAAAAGCGCAAATAGAAACAGAAAAGGAAATGTAAATAAAATACATATAAATTAAATAGGTAAGCGAACAAAAGCCGAAAAATTACATCTGAAAACGAGAAGCGAAAGCCCAACTGAACTGTAAATTGTTGGCAATGAAATTGGGTCTAGGCGCTCAGCTAACAAAGAAAATAAAGGCAAAAAACTGTGAAATATTTGAGAGACAGCCAAATGAATTTAATCCCAAATTTAGGCTGCACTTAGCTAAACAGCTGAGCTAGATTTAGACCCAACATAAATATAACTAAGCGAAGGAAAACAAAGTGCAAAGCCAAGATACTAAGCAAGGACATGCAGAAGAAGCAGTAGGCGTAGGAGTTTTCTTTATTTAGTACTCAGCAGCAAAAACAGAAAAGAGAATCCAAGACTGTGCTGAAAGTAAATGTCAGAATATGTTCAGAGATAATTAAATTATTCATGAATATCTTTTCTGTCTCATTTAAACTAATTTTATTATTGTCTATTATCATTTTATTTATTTTATTAAATATTATATTAAATCCCGAAGCTCTTCGAAGAATAGTTTTTGTTTGAAGTCTTGTTTGGCTGCCACTGCAATCCTCTCTATAGATTGAGTAAAAGTTAACCTTAAAAAATTCTGATATTATGAAATATTTAGCTTATCTCGGAATCTCGTTAAATTTAAGATAATACTGTAGAAGTTATTAGCTTAATAAAAATTAAATAATTATAATAATTATTATGTACTTAACGTGGGAAGCATGCCTTCTTCCCATTACTCACTTATCTTCTTTTTCAGCAGAATTTATTTTTTAACTTTGTGAAAACCAAAGGCAACTGCGTATAAAAACTTTTCCATACAAGGATTTAAATATATTTACTTAAATTTTACAAAAATCTGTAAATTTATCTAACTCAGCCAAGCTGTAGTCATTAAAAACTGCCACATAAATACATTCATTGCCCACACTCGGAAACTAATCTAGAGGCAAATTTTGCAACTGTCAGCTGAATATTTCAGGAGGTAACTTTTTTGGGAAACAAGCAATCAGACTGCGAAATCCGTAAGCCAACAAAAGAGACGTGTGGAAAGAAACTCCATTAAGGCCGCGAGAAGACACAAAGAAGCCTGCCTTCAAAGTTCATGTCTGCACAGCGAAGCGCAGCGCCAGGGCGAGTGTGGAAAAATGTCAAAAACTTAAAACCAACGAGCGCAGTAGGTGGAATGCCAAAGTTCCACAATTGGAAAACTGTCAGTGGGGTCATGTGTGGTGCCAAATTCCCTTCCTGACTTCGCTGACAGTGAAGTGCAGCTGGGCAGGTAATTGACGTTTGATTAGCGCGATGTCAGTTAATATCTTAACTTGACGCTGAAACTAATTAATATAAAATAACACATATTTTAGTTCAAGCCGAAAGCTAGTTGTCGTAAACACTCAGTTTCATATCGATTGCTTAAAGCGCTGCCGCCGCCAGTTTGTTTATCTTCGCTCTGCTTCACAGTGGGTGGAGCACACAAGCCACAACAGCGCCGGCAGCAAAGGATTTCGCTCTGTGGCTTTCACTGGGTCAGCCGGCAAAAAAGGGAATATATAGAAAAAAACGCACACAAAAATGGAGAGCAATATTTCAAAAACGGAAATGTTTTGCCAGAATCGAATTGGAAGGACCCGGCCAGGCGGCCATTACTCTTGCCAAAATTGCACTGCGCGGCGCGTCTTTCAGGGGAAACTCGATATTTAATTAAAAGTTGCAATTAGTAATGCGATTTCTCGACTCTCCTCTTTTTTACAAGCAGAGTAAACATTTGTAAATAGTTATAAAATAATAGAGACAAATTCATACTTACAAAACTCTTGCCTCAGGCAGAGAGAAGCAACAGAAATTGCTGCTTTTATTTTATGGAATAGTTGAGTGCAGAGCAAATCAAGTCTGAATTCAGCTGAATACTCAAGCTCACATACTATCGACCGGAAACAGTGCATGGCAAATGTATGCACACATGTATCTCCGGCCATAGGGAGCTACAAATATTTGTTTCAAAATAATTGCCAGTTAGATTGTTCGTTAATATTTACGAAGCCAAGCTGGACGAGCCGGAAATGTAAACTATGATTAAATATTCAGCATGGCCATCTGCATACTTACTCAATCGGAGGCCAATCAGGCGCAGAGAACTTGCTGAAAATTCTAGAAATGTCTGTAACTCACGTTGAAAAGTTAACTTCAAGAATTTCTATAGAAACTATATGAAGACTTGCATAGAAATATGGCTAAGTTTTGTTAAGGGTCAAATGCGTGTCGCTCAATATTTTAATATGGTATCATCGTCACTTAGGTAAAGTATAATTGTTTAGTAGTTCGGTAAATGTCGCACTTTGTGCTCTTGTCACTGAATTGAAATCACTTACATCCTCGCATATTGGGCAGCAGATGCATTATGAAAAACGCGCCGTCTCGCGGCACAGGCAACTTGTCCAAGAACACACCGTTGTCCATTGATTGACCGTAGATAGTTGAAACGATTTTCCGGACGTCCTTAATTGATGATTTGATGTCCGAAAGCGTGTTCTGAGGCGGGGGCGCACTGAATGGCTTCACCTTGAACATTTCCAGGTGCGTTAGTCGCAGCAGATAGGAGAGAATATAATTTCGCGCAAGAGCTTCGTTCACATTGGGGGGTCGTGCCTTCAGCTTGGACATCCATTCGGTCGCTATACCCTTATCGGGCACCTCCAGGTTGCTTATCGAGCTCTCCAGCCGCACAATATCCCGTTCGAATTGCCTATTCAGATTCTTCAATTTGCGTTGATTTTCGCCACCTTCTTGGCGAACATAGGTCGCGCTACGTTGCACCTCCCTGGTGCGCTTCACGAGGCACGTTTTGCCAGTGACCACCATGTCGGCTTGTTTGGCTACATCTCTTTTACCAGACTCATTGAGCGGCATGACTAACTATACCATACCAAAATTTTGAAGATTTTTAAAAACAAATTTATAAAGCCATGTAAAAGTTTGTGCCTGGGGCGACTAGATTCAGATTAATTCGTTGACAAATGAAATAATATATTTGATTATATAAGATATTCGAATTTTGAATGGATGTATAACACTTGATAGCGGATGATGGTTATCGAATAAAATATAGCTTTTCTTGTCTTAGACCTCGTTTTCATAAATTACTTAAATTTGTTATGTATAAATATTTTTAATAATTTTAATATATTTAGAAAACTGAATATTTCCCTTTTCAATTCTTTTCCATTTCCTCATCAATTAACACCATTTCAAAAATATTATTATTTATTGTTGTTAGTTTATTGATTAATATTCAGGCACCCTTCACTCCTGCCTTTCACATATCTCAGCACTTTCTTTGCTTTATTTATATTTAATGGCTTTATCCAAATGGTTTTACTGCCAATAGCAAGCAACTTTTCTTCGGCAACAATTTCCAAATTTTCTCTTAAAATTAGACATATGAAATTTGAGTATCATAGTTGAGGGCAAAGTTTTGGGGGCAGTCGAGGGGACGCAGACACTGGGCTTTGATTAAATTAAGGTGAAAGGTTCGACAGCTGGGGAAAGAATTAAAACTTTGTCCGAACTTTCGAGACTTGCGGCCACACAAAGGTAATCAAGCAACAGCAGCGACTGAGCTTGACATTTAAAATGTATTTAAATTTGGCATATAAATCACCATTCCAGCAGGCATGTGTTGGCCCGAATAGGGCCCAATTTGATTTGTTGACAAATTAAATTGAATTTTTATAAATTTACCTTAGACTCGGAGAGTGCTTGATGATGGTCTGGTCAAGGTAAACGGAACCTGAGAGCCCTTTAAATATTTAATATCCAGCTCGACAACAGCGCACAACAAACAATGAAATCACTAGCTGTGTGTGTCTGTGTGTGTGGGTGTGTCAACACAATCAGCATAATAACTGAGGGTCGCATGCCCCAAAGCTGCAATAAAAGTGGATTAAATGCAAACATGTGTGAGATTGTTTGGTTCGTTCGGGTTACGGGTTGCGTGCCCCAAAGATTATAGGAGTCTTTGCAGCCGATATGTGGCCATTCCAGTCCCACAACGAATTGATCCCTTGAATGCCAATGCCAAAGGCCACGCCATTGGCAATGCCAAAGTAAAAGCAAAAGCCAAAGCCAAAGCCAAAGCCAAAGTCAATGCCTAATGACTTTGGTTACATGCCAAATTAGGCCACACACAAACGCTGGCTCGACGCAACTCAAACTCGAGCCATTTGGGTTCGAACTTGAAGTGGGCAATTTTCTATTGTGCTCAGTTGCTTTGACGCAAATAAATTCTGGCATAGATTGTGCTAAAGGCAGGCATTTATGTGCATCATGTGCAGATTAAAAGCGATTCAACTAAATTATTTAAAATTCATTTTACACGAGACGAGACGAGGCTCCAATAGATGCCTGAATGCCTTTAAGGCAGCATCACTTCATTACCCTAATCAGATTTGAATATATAATTAATTAAATATGTGAGGCATTAGTGAATAAGCTGTTTAAAATAACTAAGGCGTGTTTATATTGCATAATAAAATGAAACTTTCGTTTATGTCTGATGAAAACAACAATCGAATCATATCTGCTTAGCCACAAGGCATTGCGTGGAGACAGCCAAAATCCAATAATATATATATCTAATCATTCGAAGCTCATCTTTTATTATCTGGTTATCTGGTTTCGATTTTCTGATTGGACTTTGGTTGCCTGGAGCACTTTATGCTTATTTAATTAGCACGCTCTCGCACTTGTTCTCTCTCACTCTATCTGTGTATCCCACGCTCTCTCTCTCTCTCTGTCTCTCTTATTAAATGCATTTTTCTCTCTTTCTCTCTCTCTCTCTGTCTATTTCTTTATTTCTGTTTCTCCCTCTCTCTTAGAAACTAAAATTCGCATAAAAATGCGTCTACTCTACATCCTGGTCTAAGCGCATAAAATACGACTCTCAACTTTTACACATAGAGCTTTGCATAAAAAGTTGTTCACTCCAACTAAGGAGCAAAAGGAAATTGTTACCTGAATATATTTACATATATATAAATACATACATACACACATATATACACATATATTTAAAGCACAAAGATAAAAGACCTTCAGAGTAAAAATATGTCACTAATCTGCATAAATTAAAATGGAATTTGTTGTCCAATGCTTATCTCGGCCAACTGTATTTGTTGGTCAACAGCAACTTTCATATAATTAAATACACCTGGAAACTAATGTAAAACAACTTAAATTTTAAATTAATGCCCATTCGTTTGGGCAAACAAAGCAGGCATAAATGTAAAATAAATTCCAAAACCATTTCGGCAGGCCTTAAAAGTCTTTAATGCTATGCAGACTGGAAGTAGAATTGCTGTAATAATTGTAATATATATATTGCAAGCATAACTCGATTCGAATCCGATTCACTCAATCTCAACTTATTAATATGCCAGAAAATTGCATGCTCGCTTGAATGCTCCCGCTTGAGTGGGAAATTATCTTTGGGATTCATTGGCTGTTATTTCGTGGAATGGCCCCGAATCCTGTTGGCCAGTTATCTGGCAGCCACTCACGCAATTATCTTTGTTTGGTCTGGCTAATTTTGATCCGAGAGCAAATGCAATATTATGTCCAACACGATGTGTTGACTCAGGCGATTTAGTGGCTGTCTGCGCATATGAGCTCTTCCGGTTTGCATTATTGCCCAAGCTAATGGCAGCACTCAGGCCAGGCAAGCGGCAAGCGGGCAACGCCCTTCACTCTTTGTCGTCGTCGTATTTTGTCATTTGCAGCCAGGCCATGAAAATCAATGAAGCACAAGAATCACTGAGGCTGTATGAAATGAATCGAAATTGCATCTAGAGTTTTATGCTCTCTCTCTCTCTCTCTCTCTCTCTCTCTCTCTCTCTCTCTCCTCTCAAGAGTCCATATCAGGCGTCAAATTAATTTCAATAGCCCAGCTAGCTAGCTGGCAGTTGCTCGTTCGATTCGCATTCACTTTGCGAAAAACTCATAACTGTCATGGCTATTGCCGCTGTCGGGCTTATATGTTGCAATACTTTCACTTCAATGAGGCGTAGGTTGCACGCCCGATAATATCCACATGCGGCATGCACACAGCACAGAAAACAAAAAAAAAAAAACAAAAAACAAAAAACAGAAACTGCAAAATCTACCTCCTCTCTCTATGCCATCTCTTTTTTTTTTTTTGTATATTTGACCATTTATCAGGCAGTGTCAAGTCGCTGAATGGGCATTTTGTCGTCGAGCGCAATTTAGAGCGGAAAAAAAACATTTTTTTCAACACGATTTTCTTCGGCTTTTATGAATGAGATTCTTTGGCGAAGCGTTTAAGATGGATTGTGGCTATGGATAGCAGAGAGTATATCTACTGTAGTGGGCTTAAAGACAGTCATAGATAGATCTATTCTAGTTTCACTTTTGAATAGACATATAAGATAGTCTCATTTATATTTATAGTTTCATTCAGATCAAGTTGACCTGATCACATTCTAGGTAAAGTTTCTTTCAAGAATATCTTACGTTTACCTCTGAGGAAACTCTATTCCATTTCAATTCCCCTGCAAGTCTCACAAATAGAATAACCAACTCAAGCAACTTCCAAGTCCAGGGCATCGTCGCCATGAGCGCAGCTACAATTAAAGCTTTGCTTATTCAAGCAAATCAGTTGCCCAGCAACTGGTCATTCCTTGAGGTCGTCGCTCAGCTGATTTTAATGAGAAATGCAAAATTTTTTTTTGTGGGTTCCCTTTGAACTGTCCACGCCCTAAAATCACAGTTTAATTACCAATACATTTTTGGGGTTTCCATTTTAACGCTTCACCTAATGTCCCGAGTATTGAATAACTGCGAATAACAATAAAAAAATTATACAAAATTATACGAAACAAAGCGATCGATGGAATCGGAGTGAAGCTCTGTGTATTATGATCCTTATGATGTCCACATTATAATCAGCGCGTGTGCAGCTAATGCAGCGGCAATTACACAGCAAATACCCCATCGATTTGCATTTGCAACTGGAATCCGATGCATATAAATCACACAGCTGATAATTAACTGTCTAATTACATGTCGGGTGTGCCAGGTAGACATCGGCCATCGTCTATAATTAGAGACTTCATTATTAACAGTTCAATAATTAGCATAATAATCTGTTGCATCTCTCCGATGGAATGTTGCATTAGCAGTCAATGAATCCGACAATATTTATGATTAATACGAATACCAAGTTGATTCCTGAACTGAAGCTGAGTCTTATATGGTAATTAGTCCCGAGCAGCGCATTAAATTCGCTTTTACTTGATTGACTCGCGCGCTGGAACAATAATGCATTTAATTAGCAGACATTTGTTATAGTGTCAATAAAATTTACAGCGTTTGCATTAATGCAAATTTATTTAATTTATTACTGCGCAAAATACAATTCTTTCGCTCTTAATTTACGCATTACGCGAGCTGCTTTTTAATAGAAAATTAATTGCACTATGTAAATTATTTGTTTATAATGGAAATTGTCGAAGTTTTAAAGGGAATGCTGCATGATTCAGCATATCCTGATTATTATTATATCATATATATTATATATGTATGAGATAGTCCACTCAAGCCGTGATAACTGTGTTTGCTCTATCTTCCTTTGTCATACACTTCAAGTATTTTCCTCACATATCTAAATTCGTTTACACTCAACTCTTATAAGTGCCTATAAATCCAATTAAACTTTAATTGCAATTAAAATTCAGCTGAAACAATAACAGAACAGAAGTCCAAATTAACCTCAAAAAGGGAAATTTAATAAAAAAAAGTAGAGCGAGAGAGAGAGAAAGAGAGAGGGGGAGAGTGAGAGGTAGTCAAATTATAGAGCGAGCACTCACATTGCAATTCGCCATGTCGCATCGTCGCATTTCAATTGAATTAATTAAATTTTTAAATGTCCTTTTTTCAGCTTGCTGCGTGCTCCTTGCTCCTTGCTCCTTGCTGTCTCTTTGCATGCAAATTTATTGGGCGTTTGTCGCGAGTAAAAAGAATTTCCCTTTTTACAAATTGCAATTGGCATTAATTTGCAGGACAGCGAAAAAATCGGCTAACGAAGAGCCAATCTATATAAAAATAATGCTCAAATTAAGAACCAGATAAAATGCATTTTATTATAGTTTTCATGCTCAACAATGACAATGGGAAAAAATTTATTGCCTAAAAAAAATTAAACAAAAATTTTATATTTTATATATGTATTTTTTTAGCTGAAAGAAAAATTTAGTACAATTTTTCAGGTATATATATATATATATATATATGTATATACATATATTCTCAGCTCTGTCATCAGGTAAAACAAACTTAGCTAATTAGGTAAATCTTCAAGTTTTTAGGCAAAGACAAAGTTTACAACATTTTACGTTAGAGCCGAAGTCATTCGTGCTTGACGAACATTTTCTTAGTCAATAAACGAAGCTCGGCTGCTTTTAGCAAGTTTCCCTAGTTACGTCAAGTCCAACTCTTTCCAAGACTTATTAAAAATGCTTTGATACATTTTAATTTGATATATCATTCTTAAAGACAAACTAAAAATGGAATGCGACTTGAAGAAATCTTTTTAGATGCGACTGCCGGTTGAAGTTTCCGTTTTAGGGTAAAAACTAATCCTTGGGCTAATTATAAAAACTTTTGTCTGCCATTTAATTTTGCAGCAAAAGCTCATTAAAACGGGCCAAGACTGTTGAACTTTGGCGAAAAGTTTTACACCTACTACTGA
Organism: Drosophila paranaensis; assembly: GCA_035047545.1. Classification (NCBI taxonomy): domain Eukaryota; kingdom Metazoa; phylum Arthropoda; class Insecta; order Diptera; family Drosophilidae; genus Drosophila; species Drosophila paranaensis. Next base: position 9,456,562 of record JAWNPL010000153.1, read on the forward strand.
TGTGCACTTAGGAGCCAGCGGAGCCTGAGCGCTGAGCGCTGACAAATGCCACGTGACTTGAGCCGCACGGGGATGCGACAGCGGCTGGAAAAGGTTTTCGGCAGTCCGACAACTAAAGTTTGCCCAGTTTGATGTCTTTCACAGGCCGCAGCTGGCGGCAGTTGTGCATTTTTCATACAAATTTAGAGGCCAGCCATAAAATTATGCGAATGTATAAGACGGCGACGGCGACGGCGACGACAGCAGCTGGAGGCGGCTTTTGAATTCTTAACAACTATGTTATAAAACTGAATTCATCAAAATTCAATTACTTGATGCGCTCGTCCATAAAAATGTGCAGCATTCTTCTCGGCACTGAAACGTGAACATTTCCGTTCCTTGAGAGCTGCAGCAGGTGACAGCGCGAGCAGCGCGAGAGATGCCAGCTTTACGACTTTGGCTGCTTGTCAGGGTCTCTTGACTTGGCCATTTAGAGCGCTGATGTTTGACACTATGTTACTTCACTCAACTCTATTTAGTGGCGCACAACTTGGCAAACATTTAATTCATAGCACGTCCTCGCCGGCACGTGACTCTGCGGCTGCTGGTCAGCCATTTCATTGTGGCCTTGCCGCACTCGAGTGCCAAGTAACAAAATACAAGACACGAAACAAATACTCCAATGACATTTGATGACATTTTTGGAGTCAACTTTAAAGAAGTCTGAGAATAGGCAACTTCAATTGCTCAGCCAACAATATATTTGGAAATATATTGATATATATAAAATAATATATGCAATATCTATTCAATAAATATATGTAAATATACACATTTTATTATATTAATTTACTATTTATATATTATAATAGTTTATAGAAATTCATTTTGTAAGTCTTTATTTATATACTACAAATTTGAATTATTTATAGTTGTTATTTGATTAATGCTCCCTACAATTTTGACGCCTCTATCTCTGGAGCTGGAATTTGCCAGAGACCCAATGCTCTTTACATAATAAGACCAATATTTGCTTTTGTGAATGAGTAAAAACATTGTAAATTCTCTAGTTTTGCCAATCAGCCACACCACATAAAGCTAAAAATCATAAGCCTCCTTCCTTTCCATTCAATACTGAGTTTGTTATTCTATGCCCCGTTGATTCTATGCCCTTAAAAATTTATATGTAATTTGTTATGTATTTGTAAATGCTCTAAAATCAACCTGTAACTTAACGTTTATTCAAATTAAAACCTAAAATATTTCCATCACTAAGCCCACACACTTTCCCTGCACAAACAACAATAAAATGCAATTTCGTTCAATTATTGTGGCAGAAGCGAAGAGCAAAGAGTTCGATTTTGCTGCCACATTGCAAATTCGAATAAATACTCATACTTGGCATTCAAGGAATGTGGGCTATGGAATCTTATCGAATTTGAAAAACTGATACATTTTTCGTGCATATTATGGATTGGTCTGGGAGGCTGGCAGCAGTTTGGGTGAACGTTTTTCATCAGCATTTGCAGGCACATTAGAAATTATGCGAACCACTTTGGCATGCACAAGTTGGCTCGGCGCTTGGCGCTTTGTTGTAGATCTTCTTTGGCTGTCGATGCTTGGCAGGCGCTCCGGAAATTGCTTGCAGTTGCAACAGCTATTGCAAGATTCATTCATTTATTGGAAAACTCGTCATAGCAGGGCGCTGCCTGGCAGCTATGCCTGCTGCTGGCGCTGGTGCCGGTGCTGGTGGTGGTGCAGCTCGGCTCAAGCCGAAATACCGCACAAAAATTCAAACTGGAGAACACAATCAGCAAATGTTTCCCTCGAGCCATTAGCATTAATATTTCAATGAATGGGATTGCGCTCGGTCCTGGGTTGGATTCAGCAACTTTTGAGCTGCGCCACGGGCTGCCGAGCGGCATAACAAGAGAAAACTCAGTACTTGTCAGCTGGTGCCAGATTTACGTGTTGTTATTGTGGCAACACTCGCAGGCAGCAGGAAAAAAAAACGAACCCATAAGCAACAACAACTAACTCGAAGCGCTCATTTTTCGCTCTCATAAACAAGTTTTTCACACTGAGCCAAACCCCAAGCAATGCCAAGCTGGGGGCTGGTTATAAATTTACATGGAAAATCAGGCGAGGCACAGGGGCAAAAGCAAGGCAACGGGTGAGAATTGTCGACTTCGGACCCAAATGCAACTTATTGTTGCTGTAATTGTAGTTCTAGTTGTGCATGCTGAAAGTTTTGCTGAATTTATTATGATTTGCTGTACTCGCTGCTGTGTATAAATTATTGTTATTAATTTATAAAACTGTTGCCCGAACTGGCACAATTGAAATACGAGTGTGTGCTACGCTAGCCCACTCATCTCTGCTGGCAACATCAGCAGCTGCTGCTGCTGCTGCTTTCACAGTTTTCATGTACTTCACACTCCAGCTTATTCGCCCATTATATATGCATTTTCTGCTCCGACCTGTCTTGATTAGCATTCGCCAGCTGCTTGGCCCATTGCGTCCATCTGACTGGGCATTCAGTGTGCGTTCTCTCTGTTGGCCATAAAACTTGATTTGCACACCATTTCCGCTTGCCAAATAAAGAAGACCATTAACGCTTTCTGATCTGACAACACCAGCTGGAGTAGATAGTGTAGAGCGAGCTGTCTAGTCTTGAACATGGCAGCACATGGCGTATACTTAATATTTGCTTCATATGACTTTTATAACTTTTCATTTGCTATAACTACACTAACTTTCGTTTAGTGCCAAAATATATATCTCATTTCATTTGTTCTCTTAGCCTTAGTTCTCTTTTCAGTTTCAGTTTCCATTTCACACTTCGCTGCAGTTGGCATTTGTTTAGCATAATGTAGCTGATTTGTAAGAGAAATCAGAGCATTTGGTATGGGCAGAAAGAACTACAGCTGCTGTCCTTGACTTTTTGTGCAGTAAAAACTTTACTGAACACATTTTTTTTTATATTTTATTTAGTATATACACAAATATTTATCACAAGTGATCGAAATTTCTTCTTACATTTTATTTATTACATTATGTTTGTATATTAATCAGAAATTTAATACCTTCTATATTTTTAAAGGCTTTTTTAATTTTAATTTTTTTATTTTATATTAAATACAGTAAATAATTTATTATATTTATTATTAGTTTTCCAATCACGTACAAATTTTCGATGATGGTAAGCAGACGAGCGTGCAACAATTCTCCGGTCCAGAACAGGGCTCGTTCTTCTTATGACACTTTTTCGCAATCGACTCGAGTCTCATCTAAACAGTATGCAGTAGATCAGAGTGAATTCATTAAAATTAAGCTCTTCATACCTTCTTCAGAAATAGTTCCATTCGCACTGATGTCGTTTCAATGTTATCGGAGCCTTTGGCATCCTGTTCAGCCCTTTTAACCGTATGCTTTATGGTGGGCGACGACTCGGCTACCGCAGGATTTGCATATTTCGCGGGCAGATGGTATTGCCTAAATTGTTTGCCATCCACTGTAGAGTTTACCAGACACAAGGCCAGATATGTAGCTCCGATGACAGCCAACTGCATTTTGCTTTAGTGAACCTCAGAATAATACTAATACTGAGTCCATTCATTAGCTGCTTTTATACTGCCTGAGCTTTGTTGGTAGATAGGCATATGCGGCTGAAAAATAATATTTATTCGCAGCTGATATTAGATTACTCAAGAAACAACTGTAAATATATGTTTATAGATATATATATATATATATATATATATATATATATATATATATATATACATGTAGTTATGACTGTGGGAGTGCAGTCTTCTGCCACCTGCCTTTCCTTTCCTCTTGCAATCTTAACACTAAGTTTAATTCTATTCATATGCCAAATTCATTGTTTGGGACAATGGAAAATTGTGAAAATTCGGACGACAAAGCAAAAAAGCAATTTTCACTTCGTATCGCTGGCAACGCGAGCGCCAAAGCCATGTCCCACCTCAAAAGAAACTTCGCATTAAAGCGAAAATTCGTCGTGTTCACATACGTCTGATATTTGTCAACTCATCATTGGCTCTGGCTGTGCGCCAGATGACACTCGCTGTGCTAATTGAAAAAATGTTTTAAAAGCCAGCCACGCGCGCTGAAAGAGTACGGAATTAATAAAGGTGAAAATTCACACATCCCGTCATCCGCGCTAATTAAACCGCATTGGAGCGCGCTTTGAGTATGTGTTGCGCTAGCAAAAATATTCTTAAATGCCAGCGCGCACCTTTTAATTAATTAAGGGCGACACACACCAGGCTATCATACTGTAAATATGCTAACCAAAAAAAAACCTTTTAAGCTGAAAAGACAAAATGTACTTGAGATAATGCAACTGTGTGGAGCACGTTCCCTCTTTTGGTCATACAATAAAAATCTGTGCACATATAAAACTTGAGTGAAGAGCAGCTCTGGTCGAAATGAAAGGGTCAACAGTGTGATTCTGTGTAAGCATCTTAGCTTCAGCTCCATTTGGCATTCTACGAGTACAACCTACTTAGCGCCCGAAACTCGATTGCAACATGATATGTTGACATATCAGAGTGCTGTGTCCGCATACGCATACATATGTATGTATGTATGTGTGTGTGTCTAGTTATCTGCGTAATTCAATAGCTAGCTCAAGGAAATGCTCTGATGCGTTAAGCTTGCCACTGAGGGGCATTGACCCACCCACCTAGCAGCCAGCCAGTCACCCGCCCGTCCGCCAGTCCATCAAGCATCTTTCAACGTCGCTCGCCAGTCGCTGTCTGTCATCCCGGATTAAGCAATTGAATTTGGATTAAACACTCCGCCACGATATGCTCCGCCCACTCACATATCAGTTCTATTTGCATACATTCATTAAATGTCTGAGCGCCCGCTGTCCAAGGATTAGACAACTTCTTTAAACGACTGCACTTTAGAGCTAAGCTGGGCTATAAAATAAAAAAAAATATATAAAAATATTTAAAGGAGTCTTTTTAAATGCTTTAAATATATTTTATAAATTAATATACATGATAATCTTATCAGAGCTTGCTCATATTACATGCTAAGAGATATTTTTAATTAAAATATTCCAATATTCAGAGCAATCTAACATTAAATATATATAAATTACTTAAACTATTTTTTTTAATATTATTTTCTTTGCCACCTTGGCCTTATATTTAACTTACCTTATATTTTTAGACTCATAATGTCAAAACATATCATATATAAATAAAAGCTAACATACATACATATATATATATATATTTATATATAACTTCAAACTTTTGTCATCATCTGTGTTCAAAAACAGATTTTGAGTTTAGCGAAGCCTTTGAAAGCACATTATGGCTGGCTGGCATCGCGCGTGGGCAATAAACAAAGGCCAGACCGTTGACTAAAAGAATAAATACCATGAAAGACAGTTGCGTAAACAAAGATATCAGTTACACAACATGCGTAAGAGCTACGCTGTTGTCAGAGCTTACTTACTTAGCTAAGAAGCCCATGTAAGAGTTGAGATCTGAGACGTGGGCATTCTAATCTGACTCATCATTGATCCACCAAAGTGAGGCAATACTCATATCTCCAACAAGTCGTACAACATGTTGGCTTCCAACTTGTTGTGAAGCGTTCTCGTTCACGCTTTCCTTTAACTAAATTTCCCAGTATGGCTGCATGCAACAGAGCTGTTAAGCCATGGCCAGAGCACTTCAGCTACATAAGCTGCTTCAATACATTTGTCGCTTTTAGTTCATTGTCGGTTTTCAAAGTGTGCGGTTCGATTCGGCGGGCATCCCACAGTGTTTCAGCCTCTAGAGTGAACAAATTTAATAAGAATTTAATGCATATGCAGAGCGATGCGATAAGACTTAGTACACATACACACACACACACATATATATGAAAGCATATTAAATAAATAGAATAATTAAATAATATAAAAAAGCAGCGACTGCACAAAATTACCTTAATAAAATGAGTGAAAGAGGCTTCAAAATAAGTTAAATATCTGAAGATAATAATACATAAGAGTCCAAGGTTTTCAAGTACAATACAAAATAATTTCGCATTCTTAAAGCAGTGCCCGTTATGAATATTAACAACAGCTGGCAGCTGCAATCAAGAGTCGATTGACACAATAAAAATAAATTCATAAAAAAAGAAGCGAGAAATGCTCTTTCCAACCGATTGCGCCTGTAAGTATGCAACATGCGATTAACCCACAGAGAAAAACACGCATACGCCGCATATGGCGCAACAAAAATAAAAAATATAAAGACGATAAAATGAAGCTTCGATTAAAGTCTATTGAATCTTTAAGCAGGCGCTATAAGAGATTTTGGGTGTGTGACAAGTGCGTTGGGTGTGTGCCTGTGCATAAATGAGGACGATTTGATTATTTGTTTGGGCATAAAACTAACTTATTTTGGTATATATATATATATATATATATATATATATATATATATATATATATATATATGAACATAGCATATTGAAGACAAAGAAGAATTGAAGCTCATGAAATCAAGTTAATATTGGCTAGCAAGAGAACTGAAATTTAGTTTATATCTAGTTTATTTAGATAAAACTGAGAAAAGAGTTATTTATTCAATAATTCATTCAAGAATATATGTAATAATATTACATTTTTTATATATAATTTATATATTTTTAATTATCCCAAAATTTCCTCTTCAGTCACTTACAAAGCTCTTAAAAAAAGCAATAGAAATTAATTTAAATTTAAAATTCAATTAAATTTGACCCTTGTCGCCTTCATTTCGCTGATTCAATCGACCTTTCGCTGCACATTTTTTTTTCTTTTTTATTTTTAACGACTGCCATAACTCAACGAAAAAATTTCCATTTTCGTTTGCCCGTTTTTTATTTTTTGGAAAAAAAAGTTACGACAACTTTTTCTGTGTTTTTCTGCTAATAAAATGCTGTCGGAGAGGCCTAAATGGCAGCAGCCGCATCGCAGAAATGTGTCAGGGACAAACTGTAAAAGGTGCAATTCGCAATACGCTAACACTTTAAAGGGCCAGCATCATTAAAAGCGCTTAAATGGCGTAAGGACGACTGAGACAAAGTCAATGAAACTTCTGGAAGTTTTCAACTTTTATTAGCACTCATTTGGCACCCTCGAGTGGCCGAGACAACAAAGAATATAAAGAATGCTAATTAAATCTAATGCAAATGATGATTGTCAAGGACTTGGACAAACAAGCGAGAAGCAGAGACAAATTAAATCTTGAGGGTGACGAAATAATTTATTTAATTGTCAAAGGCATCAACGCTGCGTCTCTTATCAGCATTGTTGCTACAGCTGGCATACAGTGCAGCTGGTCTATGCGAAAAACTCAAAAGACATGAAACGAGAAAACAGATTGTAAATATGAAAAGGCAAAAAGATCTAGAAATTTGACAATAAGTGAGCAAGAGGAATAAAATCAAATCGAGTCAAGCGAGAACGTGCCGCGTCGCAAATGCAGATAATCGACAGAGTGAAAGCATAACAAAAACAAGTACCAAAAAAATAAATAAAGAAAAAACGAAACTGGAGAAAACCTTTCTCAAAATATATGAGCATAAGGGAAATATGTTGCCCAACTGTAAACACATTGCGCAACAACACGAGCCTCAACTTGTTTATGTCGGCCAGGCAAGAGTCAAAAGTTCGCTCGAGCCCATGAGCTGATGCGAGTCTTTGAAACAATTTAAATAACAACTAATGAAACAATTTGAAAAAAAAAAAACAAGAGAAACCCCAAGAAACACAGCATAAATCGTAGAGAAGAGCAACTGCATGCTGCAAGGGCTAAAAGGAAAAACACAAAATACTTTTATCTTTCACTTCTGATAAAAAGTTTTGCTTGCTGCCAAGAAAAACCACGCAATTTGTTGTTATTATCATTTGTTTACAGCAGCGCGCAGTTGGCTTGTTGTTCGCCTTGTTGACAACATCGTCAGCATAAGTTTGATTTTATCTCGAGCTTCGCTTTTTATGCTAATAGATTCGACAAATTTGCAGCAGCTGCTGTCGTTCTTGCCAGCCATAATGATTTCTCGTTGAACTTTGACGCAAGTTCGCCAAATACTTTTAAAATTCAGCTTATGATGGAAATTTTAAAAAATTCAATCAGCATTTGGAATTTGTTATATACTTCAGGCATTGAATTAAAATTAATTTGGTTTGTGATATTTAAAAATATTTCAATTTAATTTTTCAAATTGTTTTATATATTTTTTATTTTATTTTTATTTATTTTAATGTATTTAAAAAATATATAACAACTTTTACGATTATTATATAGACTTAAAAAAAAATATTTATTAAAAAAAAAGACAATATCTAATTTTTATTAGAATTTCAATAAAAATATTTATCTTAATACTTAAATTGAAATAATACGAAATCAAAGCAAACAATTTCAGTTTTAAATTTCATTTAATTACAGTTTATTAAATTCCTTCAAAATTCATTGCGCTTAATAAACGCACTTAATGAGATAACAAAAAAATTGTTTCTAATTAAAGGAAACATTTCGCTCTGGTTATGTTTACATTCCCACATACCATAAAATATATATACTACAAAAACTGCTGATGTTTGCCATGTTATCAGAACTTTAATTAATTTTATTGCCAAGCTCTAGCGAAAGGGAAACTAAATACATGAAACTGAGAAAAAATGTAATATGAATACTTTAGAAGTTGAGCTGAAAATGCAGCATTTCATTACAGAAATTTTAAAATATTAAATTATATTATATTATATTATATTATATTATATTATATTATATTATATTATATTATATTATATTATATTATATTATATTATATTATATTATATTATATTATATTATATTATATTATATTATATTATATTATATTATATTATATTATATTATATTATATTATTACTATATTATTATCAAAATATTAATATTTGATATATTTTTAAATATTCAATATTTTTTAACTATCATATTTATTTAATTTAATCTAATTCGACAAAAGTGTCCTTGAAGAGTATTTCCTCTTTCCCAAATCCTAATCCCATTGGCCTGAGTTATCAACCAGTCGGCAAGGACACGCCCATTGTCCCTCAATTACTTACGCCATAATGATTTGGGCTGGACAAGTGCTGGCAGATAGATAAATACATACATATATATAAATATATATTCATATATATGTAAAGTGTATGCATACACATGTAATTGATTGATTTCATTTCCATGCTCTTGAGCATAAAAGTGGAGACAATGTGGAAGGCGTTGGCACAAAATATGTCGAGCAAATTTTATTTTTCTCTTTATTCGGCGCTGTGCGACCAATCGAGAAAATATTGAAATGAGTTGAGTTCGGGATTAGCTGCCTTAATGCCGGACAAGTGCGTTGTCAATATTCAAATTGAAAACATGCCATGTGACAGGGTCTTCCTCATATATATATACATATATACATATATGTATGTATTATTTTATTTTGAGCTCTCGATATGTTGAGCTCGCTGTTTGCCGTAAGCATGATTGGAATTTTAATAAGTTTCTGTCATAAGATTTATTTTATTGCCAATCTTCTGCTTCTTCATCTACTTTTTTTTGTTGAAAAAAAAGGGGAAAGTTTTGGCAGCGTGCCCAGCGGAACGTACACGAGCTTATGGCACATATCATATCATGAGTTATGTGCTTGCCTGAGCATCACACTGTCCAGCCCCGCTCTGTAGGCAGCACAATATGTAAATCTTTATACACATATATAGTTGCAGATGTACATAAAGATAGTGCCAGAGCCGGGGCCACGCAACAACTGCTTTTTTCTATTATATTTAGGCCTACCCTTTTCGTGTCCGCTGTCAGAGCTGTTCACATGCCGCTTCTGTTGTTTGATAAACAAAATAAATAGCTGCTGCCTAGGCTAGGCTAGGCTAGGCTCGACTTCTTTCCGATATCAGAGTTTGACTCTGGCGCTTTCAAATTTATCGCTGATTGTATGTCATACTTGAGCTGTCAAGTCGCATCACTGCTCAAGTGCCAACTCCTTGAGAATAAACAGATGTATTTGATTTTTTCAGCCAGGCAAAGTCTCATTTGCATAAGCAGCTGGCCAGGTGTGGGCAGGTGCCCAAAAAAACAAAACAGAACTCATTCAAACACACACACGTTTCCATTAAGTCATAAATAAATATGTACTGCCAGTCGCACGTGTGCAGCTCGCTCTGCGTTTTTTTTTTTATGAATACACTCACGCCACAGCACATCGAATATCAAATGAATATATATTATGTCATATGACTTTTGCGCGCTGCTGAGTTTTTATGGCTGCAGGTGAAAGTTCTTTGAAGCGTTCGCTGTGTGCAGAAGTCAATTATGCGTGAATCTGTTTTTATATATTTTTATATTTTTACTGAAAGGGATTACGTGAAAGGGAACTGTTTAACGAAGATTAATAAATCAGTTAATTCTTAAAGTACATAAATCTGCATATTTTGTTAGTTCAAAATTAACTCAATTGCATGCGAAACTGTTATAATATATTTTTATTGTATTTATAATTCATACTTAGAGCACTTAATATATCTACAACTATATTAAAATTAAATTTCATATTAAAGTAAAAGAATCAACTAAGATCCTAATTGGCCAAAGCAGCCAAGACTGAAATTCAATGATTCCCATCTAGCAAACTTGATAGGAAAACATTGAATTGAAAGGCTGTCCACCCTCAAGAGCAACGCCCTTATTGATGGCCCACACACACAGAGAGAGAGAGAGAGAGAGAGAGAGAAATCTGTGGCTTGATGAGTGCCAAGTGGCCCCAAAGGGATAATAGTCCAAGCCTAACGGATGTGATTTACTCAGTGCTTGCCTGCCACACGCCCACTTTTCTCCCTCTCTCTGCCTCTCTCGCTCTGTGTTTTTATGGGCTACGCGGCGTATGAGTAATGTTGCTCGATTGACCGCAACGCTGACTTGTTGCCGCGTCAGCGAGTCATAAACTGTTCGTCTGATATTCTCGTTGCTTTCAGAAACTGCATAAATGCTCAGCTTGAAGAATTGTGCCCGGAGCAAATGAGATGTGATTGCGCACGCACCTGACGAATTTAGCTACGTGCAGCGTAAAATAGAATTGCCTGAATTTCAAATTCAAGCAGGTGAGGCAGGGCGTGCCTGTGCATTAAACTCGCGCATCACACAACCCAGTTGAGAGGAGTCAGAGACAGAGCCAGAGCCAGAGCCAGAGGCAGAGCCAGCCCGAGTCCAACAGCAAACACACATGACCGTGCTACGGGCGGCACCAAGAACGTGACACATGGCGATGTACTTTTATGCCAATAAGATATCGGCCATTGTCTGCGGCACGCGTTGTAAGCAAGCCGTGCTGCAAAAGTCGCGCGGATCAAGGGATCGCGATAAGGACAAATGCAGGCGGCACCGACATCGCCATCGGAGCAGAAGACGCAGCAGCCGCTGCCCGGAGAGCAGCTCCGACAACGAGACGAGCGCCGACGAGGGCTGCTGTGGCCACGACGTCCTGGACGTCACAGCCCAGCCGGATGTGGGCATTTTTCTGCTCAATGCCAGCAGCTCGAACGCAGAGGCCGCACAGCTCAACCTCGAGCTGGGCTTCACCAACGAGGGCATGCGTCTGCGGCGTCGCCACAGCGCCGAGCAGCTGAACGCACACGATTTGGAACTGGGACTGCAGCAATTTAAGGTGGCTATTGAAGTTGACTTTAAATTAATTGATTTTGATTTTAACTGTGCTTCACTTACAGCTCGCAGCAAGAGATGATCCTGTGCAGTACGATGTGCCCAAAAACACGCACAAGCGCAGCCAATGTGATATCAACTTTGAGGTAATTAATTTAAAATCAAATTTTAGATTTTATGATTTATTCATTCATTATTTTTTTATTGCTGTTATTCAGAGCTCCGTTTTGGGTTCCGGCGGCATCATGTACATAAATGGTAAAATTGTTTCCGGCCCACTTGACTCATTCCCCGAGGTGCTCAATCCCAAAAATGTCATCGATTTAGATAAGGTAAGCATGATGTAGAGATATTTCTAATTTTTATAAAAAATATGTATGAAGTAAACTGAAATTTAATGAATCTTTTATTTACCAAGTGTTATTAAATATATTTTTATGGGCTTTAAGTTTGCCTTTAAACAAAGCTTAGATATGTTCCTGAACTATTTTTATATTTATTTAATTAATTTTTTTTTATTATTATCATTTTTATTATTAATATTCTGCTAACTTTTAGATAACTTAATCTAAGCAGAAATTAATTAAATCTATATTTTTAATAATTATTTTTGATACAGGACAGAGAAGACAGGTTGGGTGTAGAAAGAGTTAAAGGGAATAAATATTACATTTAAGCTTCTAAGGGATGTTTGATATTTGAGGTTATTCAAAATAAGTTTAGAGATAATATTAGAGAAGAAAGAACTCTTTATAAAAGAAATCAAAATGGAACAACTTTGCTATTTCAAGTCTATAGCTCCTATAGGTTCCGAGGTAGACTCATATACAGCGAGAAACTAAGGAGAGAGCCTAGACTGCGCAGTTATTGAACCTTCTTATAGTTTACTTTAATACATTCAGTCCTGACTGCTTCTGCTGCTACCTGCACAAACTTTCCTCGACTATTTCCAACCCAGCTTCACCTTAATTATTTCTTTTACATTTTTAACTTCTCATATTTATAAAGCCTTAAAACAATTGCTGCAACTTAGCCAGCCAAACTTAAAGTTCAGCCCAAATGCAATTTATTTGACAGAAGCTGAAAGCTTAAAACAAAGCGCAGAGCTATCTGCTCCAACCCGTAAAGTACTGCCAGAAAGATAAGCAGATAATTCAATAAACTGTCAGGAAGAGAGGGACAAAAAAAATAGATAGAGAGAGAGAGAGAGAGAGAGAGAGAGAGAGAGACAGAGAGAGAGAGAGAGAGAGAGAGAGACCGAATGAGTAAGAGTTCTTCATGCCTGTGGAAAGGAAATGAGTCAGTAGCAGCAAGAGCAGAAAAATAATTAGTTCATTGCAAGGAAATTGCAAACGCACAGCCCTAGGAGCGGGCAGCTCAGCCACACAAGCAGTCAGGGCGATAGTCAACAAATGAAGCTAATGGAATAGTTTGCTCGCTCGGCTCAATTGTTGTGGGCAGCATCAGTTGTGGTCGCCCTATTTGAGTTACACTAATCTCGCACTTGTGTTTATCTTTTGCAGGAATTTCTGTTCTCGTTTTTATTGTCGTCACGTCTGTTTATGCGACCCCATGAGCTGCTCGGCAAACTGCTGGCCTCGGTGGCCGAGGGCAAGTGTTTGGAGACACTGGTCGCCCTGCTGGCCGAGTGGACGCTGAAGTTTCCATACGATTATCGTGACGAGCGCATGATGAATCATGTAAAACATATCGTTGCTAGGTGAGCTGGACTTGTTTGCCACTGCAGTGTGCATCTGCCTAATGGATTACTTTCTACTTTGTTTGTAGATGTTCCAATTCACATTTAGAAGCCATAGTCTCCCAAGTACTAAGTGCCTTACTTCAACGTTTGACTGATTTAGAGCAGCACGAGGCCGATCTGCGTGCCTGCCAGACCAACGCTGACAAGGTGAGCCGAGCCGAGCTGAAGCTTGAACCCCTCTTTAGCATAGATAGTTAATGTTAACAACTACTGCCAGGTCGTTGCGCCAATCAACTGCCCAACAGCCACTCAATACGCGCAAATACTGTGCCGACTGGAAAAGAAGCTGGCCAAGCACATTGGCCCCGAGGAGTTTGTGCAGTGCAGCAGCATGGTGCTGTTGGATAAGCAGGTAAGCGGTCAATCAATCAGCAATCAATCATTCAATCTGATAGTCAGTCAATCGGTAAATAAAGCAGTAAGTCAATTAACCATAATCAAATTGTCCATCAATCAACAAGGCCGGTCAATCAGTCAACTAGTCAATCAATCAGCAAATGAGTACATCAGTCAACTGTTCAATCAGCCAATCAATCATTTAGGCAACTAGACAAAATCAATCAATCAGTCAGGCAGATAGCTAGTATATCAGTCAACTGGTCTATATTTCAATCAATCAAGTCTGCTTATACATCAGTCAATCAATCAGCCAACTGCTACTACTACTATTAGTCAACTGGTCTATATTTCAATCAATCAGTCAGCCTACTTATACATCAGTCAATCAATCAGCTAACTACTACACCCGTTAATCAATCCCTCAGTCAACTAGTCCATCAATCAACTGGTCTATCAGTCGATCAGTTAATCAGTTAGTAAGAAAACTGTAACCCCACTCAAGTGGTCTATTAATCAATCAGTCAACTATTTCGCCTTCCAATGAGTATATCCATCAGATAGGCAGTTTGATCAATCATTCAACAAGTGAAATCATAATCAATCAGACAATCTATCAATCAGTCAGAGAGTCATTCCTCCCTACATAACTAAAAGTATTATAGCCCAAAGCCAAGTTCTCCAACTCCCTAAGTACTCAAATCCCCAAAGTTAACTACTTAACCTACTCTCCCAGCATATTCACATTAGCATAATGACACACACGCACACTCACCTTCACTAACTAGCCTCATTAACGCGGCAAATCGTGTCGCCTTTGCAGAAAAAATGGGACCAACCTATCTCGTCGGGCGGACCGCCGGGTGCCCAGGATCCGAAGAAGACCTGCAATCTGGAAACCTATCTGGACTGGTCGGCACGTCTACGTTTGTTTGTCTGCAACGAGATACTGCAGGTGAGGTATATAGCTTATAGCCGTGTCTCTCTACGGCTCGTCACGCGCCCAAGTTAACATGTTCGCCACGGGACCTGGGGCGGGGCTGCCGTCGACCCGGCGGATTGAATTAAAATCCCATGCGCTGTCAAATATGCACAACTCCACACAGACGTGTCCCGTGATGGACCGACGCATGTGCCGCATCAGTGTGCATAGCGAAGCAGGACGAGCATGGGGACCAAACTGAGGCATATAATTTATGCCACTCGTAACTCGGCCATCGACAGTTTGTCAGTTGGCTGTGTAAGTGACTCGTTAAAGTTTTAGTGAAGTCACGTGGTCTGCATATGCCATTGTGATGGCAGCCAGCCATCCGACCATGTCCATGCCCGACCTTCCTAAACTTGCCCCAAACAAACAACAATATCTGACCTAACTTGATTTGCAGTGCACCGGAATCGAGGACCGCAGCCGAACGGTTGAGCTCTGGAGCGGCGTCGCCCAGTACTGTCTGCTCGTGGGCAACTACAACAGCGCCACGGCCATCTTGGAGTCACTCGAATCACCTGCCATAGCGAGACTTAAAATAACGGTGAGTGTGCAAATGCCGATGTTAAATAATTTATATTGCTGTGGGGTTTTTAGTGTGCGATGCTTGGCTGAATAGAAATTTGCTAAACAAAAAGTTCGGGTTGAGTTTATGGGATTTTTATAGGAAATGTTGGAGCAATAAAAATAAATAATTATTATATATAAAATTTAAAAAAAAATAGTTTTTAACATTTTAATAAATTTTAAAAAACAAATTTTTTCATATTAGTTTATAATAAAAATTATGTAAATTAATTTAAATTAAAAAAAAATACAATACAAATTGATGTAAAAAATTTTAAAAATATTTTTTAAACATTATTAAATATTTTTCTTTTATTTATAAATGCAACAAAATATAAGTTTGTTATTTGAAATTATGTAAAATGTTTTAAATTTGTAATTTATTTATTTTTTTTTTTTTTTTTTTTTTACTCAATATCTTAATATTTTACAGTTTTTTTTATTTACTAAAAAAACTAAAAAATATATTTGTAATTTGCATTTGCTTTTCTCAAGCCTGCCAAACCGAAAGCCGAAACCCAAATAAATATGAAAAACATAAATTTTGAGCACGCCCACGTAACCGCATTACCAGCCCACGTCCACGCCCACGCCCACGTTGGCACATTTTTTATCAAAATTGCACATTTCTCTAGTTTTTCATTATATTTTGCTATTCACTTGGCATGTCGCCCGCCCGCGACTGCTTCAATTGCGGCTGGGCGTTCGCTAAATGAAGCCAGTTTTCATAACAATTTTTGTAATTAGTTAATGGATCTGCGCGCCCCTTTAACACTCTGCGCCCAACAGCCGAAAATTTCTGAGAATTCACTTGCCTCGGCTTTAGATACTTTAAATGCCATTTTCATTGTATTCATTATACAATTCAGGTTGAGAATTCTTTTCATTTAACTTCTACTCTCTCCCTCTCTGCCTTCTTCCATTTTTGGTTTGTCTGCGTGAAAAGAGTAAATTGCACAATGCACAAAGGACGCACAAAAAATGGATGGTTGAAAGCCAAAAAAAGAAAGAAAAAAATTCAAGCGAATTGCATAAATTCAGAGACCTATGAATTGTATGGCAATATTTTTTCTTTATTTTTGCACAGGCTAGTGAAATGTTTATGACTAGGAATGCAGGCTAGCGATAGCCATAAATATGTCAGCATAGAAAATAACTGAAACATAACAAAAACTTTAGGTTCCGTATTAAAGCATACAAATTATATATACAAATTATATAGATGTATATATATATCCGTGCTTCAAGTTTAGATTTGTGTGTAATTATTGTCCCATTTAAGAATATCCAAATTAAAATCTTATCTAGAGCCAAATGTCGCACCATAAAATGCGATAGAAAGCTTAAGCGCAAATTACAGACATAAAACGCGCGGCGCACAAACAAAACCATAAACTTTTACAGCGCCCCGAAACAAGGCACGAATAACACAAATAAAACGAATTAAAGATATTTTCCATTTGGATGAAGCACAGCACACACACACACACACACACACACACACAGGCACACTCCCACACACATGAGCACATACATCCGTATATGGGTGGAGTCTCTCTCTCTCTATGTTCATTTCTATACGTATTTCCATTTTATTACAGTGGAGCAAATTGCAAGTGACATGTCAACAATTGGATTGCATGCAGCGGCATGCCGAAGGACACGGGCATTTATGGCAGAAGCAGGCAATCGTTCTAAATGAGCAGCAGCAAAGTCTAAAGACTGATAAGCAGCCTAGGGCCGCACCATCATCATCATCGTCATCATCGATAACGAAAAACTCATCATCAACATCAACGGCAACAGCAGTAGAAGTAGAAGTAGCAGCAGCAGCAGCAGTAGCAGCAACAACAGGAACAACAACAATAAACTCCTCCGCCTCCACGACGGCCGGTGCTCTAGAAGATTTGGTTGAGCAGCCATCGACAAGTGCCAGTGGGCAGCCAGTTGGCATAACAGGCATTTCCGGTTTCAATGCAATGCCAGCGTCATTGGAGCAGGCAGCGCTAGAGGTGCCTTCGGCTGGCAGCAGCAGCAATGTGGAAGCAGCCACAGCCACAGCCACAGTAACACCAACACCAACACCAACACCAACAACTACAACAACAACTACAGCGACAGCAACACCAACTATTTGTGGCAAGCCCAATGATTGGGTTGTTATTCCAGTGTTTGCGGATATTGTTAAATTGGCGCTGGCCGAGCGGGAAAACTGTTTGCAATGGTGAGTTTTCCCTCCATTGCACTTTTCTCTTTTTAACCAATTCACTTTACCTGTCCCGTTTGATTGAAAAAGTCTATGAGGAATATCAAAATAAATGAATAAACTCTCTTTACATGATTAATATTGCGCATACGCCACGTTGCAGGCACACATTTTTGACGGATTCGGTCCGTGTGTCTGTGTTTTATTTAATTAACCACAGAGTGTCAAAATAAACAATAAACATTTGCAACATTTGCAAGTGGCAATGACATGACTGCAACCATGACCATATCATATCAGGCAGACGCACATCCTCTGCCCAGTTCAATTATTCATTGTTTTACAAGCATTAAAAATTAACGTCGAGTACATTGGCAAACGTCATTGGTGAGGCGAAACATTCAAAATGCTAAACAAATGTAGGTTTGTTCTATGAAAATAATGTAGGAAGTAAGGCTAGGAGTTGAATAGTTGAAAAGTTGAATATAAATAATACATAATTCTTAATTAGAATAAAATATAGTATATAAAAAAAAAGGGTTTAGGAAGGTTAGGCAAATATCATATATTCTTCCAGTAATCTCTTATATTTCTGATCGTTTCAAAGCCCATTGCATAGCGTATAAATGTTTTTAAAAATAGACATAAATACAGGCTTAGAAAAGTTTTTTAAATATTGTTAATAGCTGAAACAACTGCTGAACATTCTTAAGTTTTTGGGATTCATTAGAATATTACAAAATATATTATAGCAAGTCTCAAGAGTCTGTTAAATATGTTTTATGATTTTTATACCCTGAACCCATTGAAAATGGGAAAATCAGGGTATAATGTTTTTGTTGGAGGGCGTATGTATGTAACAGGCAGAAGGAGGCGTGGCAGACCCCATAAAGTATATATATTCTTGATCAGGGAGAGTAGCCGAGTCGATTTAGCCCTGTCCGTCTGTCCGTCTGTCCGTCCGTCCGTCTGTCCGTCTGTCCGTCTGTCCGTCTGTCCGTCTGTCTGTCCGTATGTATGAACGCGTCGTTCTCAGAACCTATAAGAGCTAGAGACTTGAAATTTTTTATGTAGGTTCCTGTATAGCACGAAAAGATCGAGTTTGTTAAAAAAAATCGATAACTGTCTTAATTTTAATGTTATCGATTAAAAACGAAATCGATGCTCCGTTATATAATTCTATATAATTCATCTTTATAACTAGAGTCTCCAAATTTTGCATTTAGTGATATTTAGGCTTTGCGCAATTTCGGTTTTTGTTAAATTTTGGATGCCACGCCCCCTTCGCCTCAAATTTGTAACTCTCGTATATCAAATACTAGAGACTTGTGCTTTGGCACATACATACATATGGATGACATGATCACGCCCAACAAGTTTGATCAAAATCGTTACTCTAGAAACAAAGTTATTAAACATTTAATTTCCCATAGCATTGCCATGCAAAGCAGCCAAAGAACAGCTGACGCACCGACTGGCGTGTATGTGTGCGTGTGCGTGTATATTTTGCTTGTAATGAACGTACATTTGCATGTGTATATAAAAGAAACAAAGAATGTTTGGAATAACGGTTCTTCATAGGGTTTAGGGTATACCCTTGTCGAGCGGTCTCGACTAGAGTTTTCTTACTTGTTATTAATATAATTATATACATATTAAATATAAATTAAATTATGAGTTCGTAAAAAAAGGTGAATAATTATAATGAAATTTGTTTAGTAACTAATACGATTTTATGATTAACATATAATGGAAAATAATACGATTATATTATTAACATATAATGGAAAACATGTTAATCATATTATCGTATTTTTTAACAACTCATAATTTAAGTAATTTAAGTATCCCACTCGAATAAGGATCAAAAACTGTGCTATTTTCTTATCATTCATTTCTATATAATTTATTAAGCTTTACAGCAAATCTCATTTCATTCGGCTCACTCTGAGCTCCCGCTTGAGCCCATATCTCGAATCGTCTGTTCTGCAATTCACAGCGCAAAATGCGATTTGAAAGCAATTGATGTGTGCACATAAATCGGCTGGTGGAAACGCTAATCAAACCCACAATTACCGAGCAGTCGATGATTTTAATAGCACTCTGCATAGACGAGTGAAATATGCATTAAATTGCAGCTTTGGCATATTTTATCGGCCACGGCACACATTATCCCCCTCCCTCTCTCTTTCTCTCTCAATATATCGCTTACAGTTTTGCATACTTTAGTAGCAAATGTGATTTCCCCCTCTCACTCTCTCTCTCTCTTTTTCTCTCCCTATCTGCCTTTGCAGCTTACCAAATGGCCACATCAATGTGATTGCCTTCGATCGAATGGCGGCCATTGTCGGCGCCTTTACCAAGCACATGCAGGCGATGAAATCGACACAGCCGCCATCTAGCGGCGAGTACGAGCACTTCTGCACCCACATGCAGCGAACTACGAAACTTAGCGAAGCGGGTAAGTAATATTGTAAATCAAACCTTGCACCAGGCAACGTCTTTCCCTCCTTTTTATTTTCATTTAGGGTTTTTATTTTCTCTGCGCATTTTATTCTTTGCACTTTCCACGTGCTTTAGCCCATTTTTCACATTTTCCACTGGCATTTTAGTTTGTTTGTTTGGTGGAAACTTTAAGTGCACCTCGGCCAACTGGCAATGACTTCAAGTGGCCCGGAAAAGTGCCTCTATGAATGAGCATATGTGTGCGGGGAGTGAGTGGCGGAGTGTGTGTGTGTGTGTGTGTGTGTGTGTGTGTGTGTGTGTGTATGTGTGTGTGTGTGTGTGTGTGTGTGTGTGTGTGTGTGCTACTTACATTTTTTAAATGCAAAAACTAAATGCACTGCAGCTGGCCCAGTGCACATTGAGCGTAATTCCACAAGCGGGGCAATTAAAATGTAAACGAGAGTGAAAGAGAGAGAAAGGCCAAAGCTCGCACGTGAGAAATTGAAAATGATGTGAAATTACGCGCACGACTAGTGAAATCGTATTCATAAAAATGATGTGATTATAATAAGAATTATGACTGAATGAGCTTAATTGCATTTCTAAACTCTTTCAGATTAACTAAATATAACGAGAAAAGATTTTCATTAGAAACACATTTAATTCACATATGTATATATTTTAAGTATATAGTTTTGTGTCAACTTAATTCCCTTCCATTAAATATATTTCGACAACTGCTTCCATTAACGAAGTACTTATGCAGTATGGGAATTTGCAGTCGTCTTCTATTCGTCCACTGCCAATCTCAACGATCCTCTCCGCATAGCCTGTATTGCCATCTCGCTCTGACTCAGCAATAATTGAGACTATGTAACTCTGAGCTCAGCAACAGCTACGTTTGTCTCTTTCTCTCTCTTAGAGTGCGTATTAGCGAATACAAACTACCAATGTGAAGCGTGTAGCGGAGACACAAACTCCAACACTACTCTACACGAGCTCTCAGCCTCACACTAATCCCATGGCAGGTAGCAAACACGAGTTGGGGGACAGACTCTGCTATTAATTTCTCAATATAACGTCATATTATATTAGCCATACATATAAATTTATAACATATTTCACTTTCGAATCTTCTCTTTGGCTTCCTCTACCTCTGCTTCCTGCTCGTGTCACGACTGACTAAAACCAAAAGCTCGCACACCTCTAGTAGCAACTGCATTCGAAAATTCATTTCTTTCCACTTACTTAGTGCAAGTGGCTAAGAACTATTATAATTAATGCCTGGAAATGGGGGAAAGCGCATTTTCAAGCTCTTTAAGCTTGCACAGAGTTGTGGCAAAAGCATTATAAAATCCTAGGCAATAATTCGCTATCCCTCAGGAGCAGCCGCACAGCAATTTGTTGCTAATTAATTTGAATGAATAACCGCAATAAAATGCCAGAAATAAACTTTATGGCCACAAAAGGGGTACCGTTATTCACAGCCAGTTTTAACTCTCTTAGCGTGGCCCCTGCCCAGCCCCAAAAACATTTCTTTCCTGGTTTTTTGAACAACAATTCATTTTCGCCTCGTTACGCCACAAACAAATTTTCAGCAAAGGATTTTCCTTAATGTTTATTTAGCTAAGCGGCTTATGAATTTATGGCCTTGATATAAAACATATAATTTAAATGGGAACAACGGGAAATTAATAAATTAGTGCAAGATAATGATATCAATTAATGTCCTTGCTGCACTTAAAGCTTTAAGCACTCGAAATGCCTTTCAACTCTGCAGCAGGACATGGGAACCAGCAGCAGCAACAACAAGAACAACAGCTACAAGCAGTGACACCGAGGCACAAGCGAAAAAAAGTTTTTAAATCCTTCTTTGAGCTGTCAGCATGCCCAGCACGTTAAGATATTTTTCACGGCTTGTGCACACACACACACACACACACACACACACACACACAAACAGGTCGTTGCAAGACGACATCAAAAGTGAGAGAAAAAAAAACAAGAAACGAAGAAATAGACCCATAGTGCTGAAATGAAAGGTCCATATAGACCGAACTCATTATAAACCCAGGAAGCGTAAGATACTTTGAAGGCTTTTGCCACAGGCGACAAACAACAAAGTCGCTCACAAAAAAAAAGAAATCTGAAAAAAAAAAACACACAAAAAAAAAGTTGTCTTCGTTGCAAAAACGCATCCTGCCGACGTCAAGCAAAAGAATGAAAAGTTATGGCTCAGTTTGGATTTTTCTCATGATTTTTTTCGCTCTCTTTCACTCACTCTCTCTCTCTCTTTCAAATAGCGAAGCCTCAGCTGCAACTCAGACTTAACATGTCGCCCAAAAGTTTATTAAAACGCTTGATGTGCAGCTTAATGTGAGGTGAATGCAATTTGCGAACTTCTTTCAGTTCACGCGGCGAAGATATAAAACTTTGCCAAAGCAGTCGAACAATGCGCCTCGAATGATAATGGGAAAAAGGAGCAGAGCAGCAAAGTATTCTCAAGCTGTTGTATGGCAAGGCTTATTTCGAGCGATTGCCTCGCTTTGAGTGGGAGAAAAATTAAAAATAAATAAATTCTGATTTCCGATGAAAAGGAATCTGCAGCTCTAAATGCAAGTAAAAAGAATTGTAGCTGGGTGTAGCTGACTAGGAGATGAACTGCAGACTGTGCTCTACTCTATGAAAGCTTGGGAGCTTTAGATTGACTTATAAGAAAACGGTCTATTGAGGAATCAAAGCATTAAATATCTCGATTTAGCTATGAAGAGACTGTGCTGCACTTAAATATATAAGATTGATAGACTTCATGGATATAGAAGAGATATCGAATTGTTTGAGTCACTTGATCTGTAATAAAAGTCTTATAAACAGGCCGAGCTAGCCTCTATGTCAAGCCTCTATGTGAAGCTTCTATGTCAACCCTCTATGTCCTTAAGCTCAGAGTCATACAAACAGAAAGACAGACAGATAGATGAATAGCGCTTCGTATGCTGACTGTTCCTGATTCTTATCAAGAATATATTATATATTTATATATAATTTATGCTTTATTAGATTGCCCAACAAATCTTTTAAAACTAAAAATGAAGAGTAGAAAAATATCGACAACTTTTATGTAAGAAATATACTTCATACGAAGTCTGCATAGCGCCATAAAAAATATAAAAATAGAAGTATACGCACCGTCGGATATCTAAATTAGCTTTACTGCCTTGAGTAACATATATTATCTTCACATATAAGAAGTTATCTTGAAACATGTTTTTTTGTTGACGCCAGCCAAAATGTTTTCGTCTCTCGCCACAAGCCATTAATTTTGCTATAGTTCAGTTTTTGCTTGGTCCAGCTAGCGCAGGAACTTCCGAATCAGTTTCGTTCGAGCCACAAGATCCAAAAGTGTCCTTTAACTTGAAAGTTGTGCCAAATACTCGAAGTCAACGTCAGCAACGTGAAATGCAAAAGGCGTCTTAAAAACTTTCCTGTCACGTTTAGAGCGCACTTTTTTTGCCATCTCCTGCTCCTGCTGCTGCTCGCTGCTCGCTATAAATAAATATTTTTGCAGTCAAGTCATTTTCGTTGTTATCTAAGTAATTTGCACAGCTCTGGAATTTGGAGAATGCACTTTAGCTTCAAGCATTCGCCTGGGCATTATTGACAAGCCGTAAGTGGCTGAAGGTAGACCAGCCAAGTGCATTCCACGCGAAAGCCGCACAACTCGAGGCATTTTATTATGCTTTATTAAGATTTTTTGTTGGATTTTTCTGCATTTTTTGCTGCCAAAAATTTCTATGCAATAAGCAACTGAATTGAGGTATAAAAGTAGAGTAGAAAAAAGATTTATTGTGAATAACTAAATTAGACTAAATTAGACTAAATTAGAATGAATTTATATAATACTAGTTGACCCGGCAAACGTTGTTTTGCCTTTTTCAAATATCTAATATCTAAGTTAAGAAGTAACGAAATAAGGAATGTTTTGCCAGTTCCTCCTGGTGCATCCAAAAAAAAGAGTCCCCCTTGTCCTGCCGAAACTCCCTCCATAATGCGGTCGTAAATTACTTTTTGTGCATCATTTAATAGTGGAACATTGCGAGTAACAATCGCTGCCATTTCAATAAAATTGTACTGCAGTTCACGATTCATATCTGTGTCAATTAAATGAGATACACTTCGATTTGGTGAGCTCATACCGAAATGACTGATTGGTAAATTCGCAATGACAATGCAAAGATCCTCAATAGCAATCAATGCTTCATTGTACATTTCGTCACTGAATGATATCGTAAGGTCGTTCCGTCTTGTACGATGTTGATACAATATATCATCAGTCATTGAATCTTTGTGATTATCCCACAAAAATTGTGCTCGGGCCGGGAAACATGTAGTCAGTACAATAGCAAATAGTAATCGAATTTGTATTCCTGTGCAGTTTAATGCTGCTTCAGCAAGCATACTGTCCCAATGATTGTCGTCTTCTAGCAAGCCTAGTGCAAGACATGCATCTTTATACGTTGGATACTGTTGTCCGTTTACTTCACGTATAGCTTGAAATGACAATGGTCCGGTGACATTAACCAACAACAGTCGTAGATAAAAGCATTCGGTCTGCCTTGGATGGACTGTATATACACGACCCAAATTATTTGACTTAAATAAGCCGGGGCACGCCTCAACTGGTGTGCCTTGCTTGCGGGGCATCCATTTTTTCGATTGAGCCCATGTAAAATATTGAGGTATTTCTGAATACTTCAGTGTTTGTGCTCATTTAACAGAGCGTCCAGCTCGCTGACAATGCGCGTTGCAAATGGTGAATTGAGGTGATTATAGTTGCAACGTGTATTCACGCGATTGGCGAGTGCCCGTTCGGAGTCCTCGCCACCCATAAAGTAAATTTGTAAAAATTTATAAGGTTCGTTTGGCATTGGTAGTAATGAGCCGACTTTGTGGTAAATTTGGCCTTTGATTTTGAATGTGGAATTAAATTGTTGACCATTTGCAGCAGTATTTTTAACTATTTCCGTTGCTCCGAACGATGTCATTTGAAAACATGAATTGAATTGCCGAATTGAACGCAAGAACAGCGAAGAATTTGGATCAGTACCAATAAGGAGGCCGTGCAATGGTTCCGGCGGTGTTTCAATTTCTGGAAGTTTCACTTTTCCTGATGAGCAACACATCCCAATTGGCTCATTTTTAAATTTAAGGGCTTGACAGTGCGGGCATTCCTTGTCCAATGTACCAATTACCACTTTGGAATGAGCGTAATATTCAACATCAGGCTCATACTGAAATGCTAGTCGAAGAAATGAATGTGATGTAAATGTTCGAAGTACTTGTTGATGTTGGTCAATCCCTCTACGTCTGTTGGCTACGAATCTGCGCGCTTCTCTTCGTTCCAATTGTCTTTGTTGGTTTCGCTCATCTCGTACCTCTTGTAATTGTGATGCACGTAACTGCGCCATTCTTACACGGACATCTGCATTACTTTGTTGCCTTTCTGCATCTGATCTTATTGCTCTTCTATCTTGCATGCCTCTAGATCTGTTTGTTTGACGACTCATTTATCTTTTTTTCCCTTAACATTTGTTTTTTGGCAGGTAGTTCGTGGCATTGTTGTAATAAATCAAGTTGGAAAACTGATTGGTGTATAACATGTATTATTTTCTTGATCAATAATTAGCGCAATTATTTATTATTTGGGTATAAAAAATAGATGTTGGCCGATTCTCAGTCCTACACGATCTGCATAAAAAATTTCGTGAGAATCGGTCGAGCCGTTTCGGAGTAGTTTGGTAACAAACACCACACTCGAGAATTTTATATATATAGATATTTGAAGCAACATTAAAGGCTGCTTAAAGTTGGTGCTTTGAAGGTTTAATTTGGATTAATACGAGTGTTTTACCTGCAATACCTTTTGTCGAAGTGATCAGAGCGACGCCTTTAGGTATTCTATATCTCTTGCCAAGTCTTAGGGCACAAGTGTTCTACTTATGTTCCTAATTTCGATGGTTTTATGTTGAGTATCGTCTTAAGTCCCCCAATGCTCTTATGCAGTCCACTTCAAGGCATCAAAATGTGGCCGGCAATCAGCAACGTGGATAGCCTCGATAGCCTCTTACGTATCTAATCCGCCTCTGCAATACACTGTGCGATTGGCTGACACTCTATGTCGATATATATATATTCATATAGATTTTTCAATTGTTAAAAAGAGTTAATAAATAATGAAGAAATTCCACAGCTCACAGATTAGTCTCTGCTTAGAGCCAAAAGAACTTCAAAAAATATAAATAACAAAATAAATAAATTATCAAAAAATGTTCATTATTATTTTATTAAATTTTCTTTATTTTGTAAAACATTTTAAAATATATTTTTGAATATAAAAGTCAACACTATCTTATTACCAATTTTCATTTCGTTTTGCTTGGTTTTTTAGCAGCGCTGCTTCAACTCCTTGCAGCTTTGACTGTGATTTAAGGGGATTACCTGAAGTTTTTGCCACTTTTATTCCGCAAAGCTTAGCCATCACACACACACACACACACATAATCCAAACAGCAGCTGAGCTGAGAATTATATGTAGATTTTGCTGTTTATAAAAACTGTCTCTGCAGGTGCTAGGAAATTTAAATTGAATATAAAGTATCCAAATTGGAATTGAAAAATATTTATAATAGATATTTTAATGGATTTTCTCAGGCCATAAATAAAAATGCAATATAATAATAACAATAACAAATTACACAGAAACATATTCAAAGCGTTCAAATTGCCTTCTAGTAAACAACGAAACGAAAACTTTATCTGTGTCATGTTGAGCGCTTACAAATTTAATTACTGTCTTCAAAAACTATATACAAATATATATACATATATATATATGTGGCCTACAATTTAAGGCTGTACATCAGTTGGGCCCAAAATGAAAAAAAGGGCATCTTCAGCTGCCACATGAAAGCAATCTGGAGGCTTCCTTTGGTCACAGCCAGGCGATGCGGTGCTGGGTGTAAGCCTGTCTGTTGTAACAACTGTCAGTCTGAAGGGCGTTAACGTCGGACGTGCCGGCACATATCCTGCTCACACACACACACACACATGCACCTAATGTCAAGCAGCCTTAAGGTTATCCATGGGACAGCACAAGGTCTAAATGAATTTAGCAAATACCAGAGCTGAGCAAAATGAATCAGCAAAACGTTGCCGAGCGAGAGAAATGAATAATGTGTATTTACTTTAACGTCGCCAAGGAATTTCAAATTGAAATATTCGAGTATTGTAACTGCACTTATGAAATGTTGGCTGTTGGCCGTTGGCCCTGTTAAATGCTCAGAATTTAATGCCAATTTGTATGACAATTTTATGCGCATACACATAAAATGTCAGGCCAGAAGCCATTTAACACTCGGCCCGGAAAGGTCGGCCACGTTGAACTTTCATTGCAATCAGCCCAATCAATTGTTGGCCAAATATGAAAGACATTATTCATGCAGCCTACAAAAGCCACAGACCAGACCCCACACAACAACAACAAATTGCCCACTCGCTCAGCAGAAAACTAGATTCGAGTTAAATTCAACTAATTTATACAGCTCCATAGAGGAATGTGTGGGTTATGTCATTAGACAGCGTGGCCTAAAGCAAGGTATAAGTGGTGTTAAGTGTGTGTGTGTAAGGGAGTGTGTATGCGGATATGTGTATGTGTATGTGTTCAATATGTATATGTATAAGTATGGCTATACATATGTATGTCCAAATGACAGCATACACTGCGCCCCATCAGAATAAGGCAGCCTTCATGTTCGACTTTAAAATTACATATTTTCTATACTAATCAAGCTAAAACTCTAGATTTTTTTTCGATTGAACTATGCTTTCTTCTGCTTAAAATAAAGTCAATGTGAACATCGTAACATTTCAGCAAATATTTTTTTAAATTTATGGAGTAAGTCTAAATTGATCGAGAATCGCACCTAAATTTAAATTGTGCATATCTCAGTCAATTCGTCCAGCAGAGCTACCAATTTTTTTGTCATTTACCACAAAATGAAGCTACTCTAAGAAAAAATTTATTAAGTGGAATATGTGTGGCATTATCTTTGCAAGAAAAATCCACGATTGAAGCTTATGTTATGCTAGTTTTCGGCTCAGCTACATGAATGGTTTTAGATACTAAAAAATATTTATTAAAAATTTTAAATAACAAAATTCAAGGCACTAGATAGTTCTAGCCATCAGATATAGTCTTTTATATAATATTATTTAATATTAATTCTTAGTAATGTCTCCTATTTATATGTATGTGCATGTGTATAGGTATATCTGCATGCATCTCTTCATGCATATGTATACATAAGCTTACTTGGCTATGTCTCCATGTGTGTATCTATGCCTGCGAGCCACTCATTAATCTGTTATTTATGATAAGCTTTGCCTGGAATCCGGCTAATTAAGTCTAAGTCATATAAGAGCAATCAAGTAAAGTTATTCCAACGCCAAACTAAATTTAATATATGCAAAATAAATGAAAATCAGCTTCGGCTTAAGCAGTTGCATCTGCCGCATCTGCCTAAACAAAAAACACTTTATTTATGCAGATTTATATCTGCAAATTAAACAGAAAATATCCGAATTGATTCGGCAACTCAAATCATTGGCCAGCCAATCAGTAGCAACATTTATTGTGACAATTCCTAATCAGAAATGGTTTCACTCGCATCTCTAGTGCAATCAAGCTGTGGTCTACTCGACTGAGTGAAAAAATTGTGTTACTTTTTGTTCGACTTGCTGTTGAGCATTCGGAGAGCCGCTTGTTAGGCCCGACACTCAAAATATTCGTCAAGAGGATGTGGCTGTGTGTACAATGTGCAAAAACCAGAGCGGCAACAATACAAAACGCTTCACAAATCCTCAGCGCTCGAAGGAGGTGCACAAATATTTACCCACACGACTCTATTAAAACTGAACAAGGAAAAAGTAGTAGATAGCATAACCAACGCTTTAATCCCTTCACAAACAAGGGCAACCCTTTTTTGCTCCCCTTTCAGCTCTTCTTCTCTTTTTTTTTGTATTGTTCGTAGCATGTGCGTATTGTGCTAAAATGCGGGCTCAAAACGTACAGGCTAGAGAGGAGGGGGTGGGACAGGGCGCTGGCATTCTGTGGCAAGTCAAGAACACATCTGTTGACCAACGCTGACCAACAAGCAGGCGCTTTGCATCATTCTAGAATTTTAATGGTCTCATGGTGTGAATTGGACATGGCTGCCACATTTTGCCGCATAACACTCAGCACTCACACACGCACACACATACACAGAGAGACTCACACACTCACACTCACACTCACACATGTATCTTTCAATCTTTCATCGTTTTCTTTCTCTTTCTTCTTTTTTATATATTTTTGGCCCGTCGCCAGTTTGTTGTAACTTTATTAAACCATGTTTTTTCCATTCTTTTGTTTTTCTATTAAAATGTTACAAGCCCGGTTTCTTTGGCCACTCTGCTCTAAAACACTTGACCGCAAGTCAACAAGGCATCGTGCGTCCAAAAACTAAAGCTCGGGTCGGGTCAAGCGGCGCATGTTGGCCGTTTACTAAAACTAAATACATATATTTGGGACGATTAGACGAGCTCTGAAGTGTATATATGATATCCTGTAGGGTAGGGAAATGGGTTGTTAGAGTTTGACAAGCTTGATCATTTTGAAAATTTACTATATATTAAAGAAATATTTATGGAGTTGGCGTAGTAAAGGATCTGGACTTGAGCCAGATGTCTTTGAGCAATAGAATAAATTATTACACTAGACTTGTTGTATAGTGCCAGCATATTCGTGCGTGATTTTAAATGAATATTACATTATTTTATTTAAATTATTTAATATTATTAAGTAAGCATTTGAGACTGTCATTTGAGACTACAAATGTATATATAAATTTATGTCCCAAAATAAATCTGAAATTTATTTATATACAAAAAATAATTATAATTGAATTAAAGAATATTTTTAAATTTCATTTCATTTTAATTCAATTTCAACTTTATATTTATAAATATTTTAAAAAGAATTCCATTTGTCTTCTCCATTTTTCCAGAACTCATGATGGCATCATTCGACTGCGAGGAGCCAAACAATGCGGAGAAGCTCATGTATGATTTAAATTAAAATGAAACCGAAAATAAATAGCTAAATAACGCAATAACATCGCATGGAGGCCATGGAGGCGTACCTCATAGGGCACAGCTGCTGACTGCTTCTACAGGGTATACCCAGCGCGATCCTTATTGTTCAGGCGTCTCAAGTCGACTCACTTCCTCCCCGTGGAGGCCTCCGGTAACGTTTTGACGAGCATCCCTCATGCCTCCAAAGCGGCCAAAGTGAGCGGCGATCAGATCTGCACAGATGTTGATGTCGGTGTCCTGGAATAAGAGGCATTCATCTAGTTTATAATTTGACTACAGCTCAATGTGAATAAAACTTAAAATGATAATATATGTATATATTAGTTCTCTGTTATAGGTCGCGATTACTGTTAAGTTTCTATATATTTGTTTGAATGTACTATAAATAAATATATTTTAAATTCTGACAATCGACGAACTCTCTAGTTTCTCACTGCAAAGTTAAAGACGAAATTCAGATTCCCCACACACAGTTTGAGCTGTGCCAAGAAGCCAGCCACATGTTTTATGTGTGTGTGCGTGTGTGTGTGTGAATTTAGGGCCAAAACTGAAAGCCAAGCGCATATCGCAACAAAGCACCAAGTGTCGAAGATTCTGCCAGCAAAAAGATAGCAGCGCACAAAATCAGCCAAGGACTCCAATGGCTCTGTCTCCCTGTCCCTCCCCCCTCTCTCTCTCTCCCTCCCCCCCCCCCTCTCTCTCTCTCTCCCTGCGTGTTCGTGTGTGGCAGTAATGTCTTTTGCCAGGCTCAGAATTATGTTACAGTCAGCAGATATTTATGCAGCCTAATGCATTCCATGTAATAGGTTTTAAAGATTTAGAGCTCTGCCAGCCACGTGAACAAATGTGCCAAAGATGAGCTGCGTTGCGCCGCGCTTAGTCAAAGCGCGCAGCAAATTGAATGCATTAAACGCTTAAAATGGAAAGGGCAAAATAGGCAAGCTTAATGAATTTCTTTAAAGTTTTTCATGAACTATTTTGTAAAACTAACATTAATAAACTTGTAAAAGTTTCCTTCCTTAAGGCAGAAAATAGATAAAATTTTTTTTTAATTTTTATTAAATTTGCCTTTAACAATTTTTAAAAATTTCTTTAAATTATTGTAAAAGGAGGACTCAATATAATATGTTCATAAAAATAAATTTGTAAGGAAGAATAATATTCGAGTAATAAATGAATCGTCATATGAACTATGAAGCTATCAATATACTTTTGGTTATGTGTAAATTTTTTTCTGAGTTCGAAGTCAAGATATAGTTTTTTTTTTGTGAACATGTAACTGACAAAGGAAGCCTTCAAAGCTTCGTAATCAATGGATTACATCGAAGGGAACAGTGTAAGTGTTTCAGAAACACAAATGAAGCCGAAAAACAATTTGCCAATTTCACTTCAAAATACCACGAATATTTGAATAGAATAAAATTATTTAATTCTTAGCAGAAATTTACAAAAAAAAAAACCTCCAAAAACCAAAAATTTCCTTAGCTTTCTTAATCGAAATAAAAATCCTATAAAACGACTTTATTTTTTGGCCAATAAATAAATTCGAATTGTCAGCTACAGACGATTTTAATTATCCAATTAAGTATTTTTGTGCTCTCCCTTCCTGTTGACATAGTAAAAACAAACACGTGCTGTTGATCAAATTGAAGTGCATTCACCTGCCTGGGCACAAAAGGATCAATAAATTACGTGCAAGGTCCTGATTGTGCAGCCTGGGATGTGGCACTCTGAAAGCAAACTATTTGTCTTCAACTCCGCGCTCACGTTCCGCATGTCGTGTGTGTAACAAGTGTGGCAACTGTAGCAAGTGTAGCAAGTGTGGCATGTGTTGCGAGTGTTGCACATAAATTCGGTAGCCGGCTGCAACACTTGCCAACCGCAAACTAAATAAAACGCCGAAGTTTCAGCTCTAAAGTTTCGTCCGCTTTTAGCAGCAGCAGCCGCCGCCGCTGCGACGGGTTTATTTTAGTTGTCCGCCTCGACTAGAGGCACTTGACCAACAAATTTAAAGCAATTTGTTGGCCGAACATAAACATTTAACTCGAACACAGATAACGAATAATGCATTTGCCTTAGATAGCCCAGCCGGAGAAATGTGTATTTATGTTCAACTTGCTTTTGTGCTGCTGCAGTGTGAATGTTCGTGAAATAATTTGGAAATTTATTTTCAGAAATTTTGTTATTAAAATTTATTAAATTTTACAAATATTTACCAAACAAAAACAAAATTTATTATGAATAAAAAAAAATTTTTTTTTAAATGTAATATATATTTGTTAATTTTATATGTTTATTACATTTATTTATTACATTTATTAATAATTTTTATATGTTTATTATAATATATTTTCGTTTGAGTTTGAATTATTAAAAATTCTTCTGTTTTATTTTTTATTTAATTTAATTTTGATATTTAATTTAATATATTTTTATATTTATTTCATATTCCATTGCTCAATATTTAACTAAACAGCTTCAGCTCTCATTTTATTAGACTCCCATATAAAAGTATCTTTATATCTTTTGCACTACATACTGTATAAAACTTAGTCCCATCGTGCGCAGCTTTCTTTTCTTGCATTTAGCTATATTGACATAATCACACAGTGACTTCCATATGCAAAAGTTTGCAGTTAAGTTTTCTGTGGCTTTGTTCTGCATTTGACGGAACTGTCGTGCGTTATCGTTTAGACAAAGTTTTTAGTATGATAAAAGTCTTAAGTTAACTTTTGTGCTTTTTAAAGAAACACAAGAATTGCATAAGAGAACGCCCAAGAGTGCAGTTGTGCAAAAAATATCTTTAAAAATGCATAAATACATGAGTGAACCGCTTAGCTAGAAAAGCAACTGAGGTTTAGCCGGTTAGGCACAAATATCTACAACTGCTGGATTCGTTTGTCTTATCAAATTTTAAACAAATATATATATATAAAAACTCGCAAAAATATTGAAAATAATTTTTTTTTAAAATGTATTATGTGTTAATAAATTATAAAATATATATATTTGCCCTAAATATGATCTCTTGAAATATCTTTGCGCTCTCATAGCCAACACTAAATGTGCATTTTGTGTGCACATATTTTTAAGCTTGTCTAATGCACAATAATTTCTGAGCATTTCCCAGCCCTCTAATTCAGATAAACATTTTTTTATTATATGTATATGTATATGTATATATATGTACTTATATATATATATAGTCAAATAAACGTGGGGCCAAAAGCCATAAAAACGTTTATGCCCCTTTTATGAACACACAAGCTGTGGAATTTCGCGCAGTTATACAGTTATCGTGGACGGACGACGCGTCGTGGACAGTGTTTAGTTTCATTGTATTTACTTTTATTGCGCTCTAGCTCAAGGCCCTCGTAGAGGGTTATATTATGTTAATACGAGAGAGGGCAGTTGGCATAAGAAAATGTCTGCAGGGCAGGCCAAAATTCTCTCTCTGTGTGTGTGCGACTGTGTGTGGGAAGTACACACACGCACAGAATGTATTCCCACACTTATCCCAATTGCAGAGTGGAATTGCAGCCACTGGAAATGTTAAGTGGATAGTTTGCTCAAAACTAAAACAACCAAAGATTGTGCTCGCATTCGCCATGCAAATGGCCAACTCAGTATGCACGAGAGCAACTCCAGGCATATCTCTAAATAGGTGTGGGGCGAGAGAGTCTTTGGCAATCCAATTAAAGTAGCTCAACTCAGGGCAGCTGTCCACTTCACGTTCTGTTCCCTTTCTTTACTTTTTTTTTTAACTTATTCATCAATCAAGAGCTGAGCTAAGCGCTGCTTGCAAAACTTTTCTAATTAGCGTTGGCTGAGCAGCGAAAAGGAAAAGTTGTTTATAATATGCCTAGCATAATGTCAACTGAGAGCAAAACAACAATGATCTCAAGGTAACACATAAATAAATATAAACTCTCTAAATCTGCTTTGTCTGGGACTTAATTAGGATTTATGCTATAATTGTGTGTGTCACTAAGCACTTGAGCTCACGCCCTGTCGTTCGGTTGCTCTGGTTTTTTAGCCCATCAAAAGCGTTGACCAAATTTTAAGCTGAGGATTTATTTTATTTATATATAGTACTTGGGAGTAAAAAAGTATTTTTGGATTCATTTATGAGCTTTTAACTATTTGTTGATTTTATAAACATTATTTTATTAAAACTTAATATGATTTTTATTTATATATTTTCTTTAAATATATTTTTTAAGTCATGAAACAAATATTAATTAAATTTAATTTGTAAAAAAAAATATGTTTAAAATTTTATTAATTTTAAAATATTATGTTTATTTATATATTTATTTTTTTAAATATATTTTTAGTTTATATTTTCAGTCATGAAATTATTTTGATTTATTTCTTCATAACTGTTCTTGAAAATTAATTTTTAAACCAATAAAAACTGTTCATATATTTTTTATAAGATTATGTCAACATCTTATATTAATTTTTAACAATTATTTTTATATAAATATGTATTTTAAAATTAATTTTAATGAGTTTTTAAATGCGTGAAGTACCTTATAATTTATAAATTAATTTAGACAACTTTTTGATTGCATTACGTCTGCTGGCACCGCTACGCCTTCAGCTGAGAGCTGCGTGGTCGCATCATTAGTACTTGCTTTGTTTATTTACTTTTTGCTACTTGCCAGAGTTGACAAAGATATATTGCGGAGCAGAGCTCCCCACGAGGCGTCTCCGGGACGGGCACATCATCAATATTAATAAAAATAATTGCTGCTACAATGCTTTCAAATGGCATTTTCACATGTGCCTGTGAGCAACGAGTTCTCATTCGACTTTCGACTCGCTCAATTTTAAAGCATTTTCCGCATTTCCACAAATATTTATTGGCCAATAGAATAAATGCGAGATTTATGTGAAATATGCTGCAATATAAATAGATTTTTGATTAAATATTTCGATTGGAATATGATTGAAACCTCATCGACTTTCGGCTTCTATTGCTCGAGAGCGCTCTTCGAGAGCTGATTGCAATTAACAACAGTTGCAAGACAATCGCACAACTTATCAATAATGGTCATCAAAGGAAATCAAGCAAATAGAGCAGAAAAATAGCAAATCGAAAAGAGAACATAAGAAGAAGAAGCAGAAGCAGCAGAGCAACCCAAAAAAAAAAAAAACCAAGAAAAACAATTAAACTAATTGACAGCAATTTATACGCAACAAAGAGAAGAACGCGACGGAAAAGTTTTTCTGCACAAAATTGGCACCGGCCAAGTTTTTCCAGTGCAGTGCTAAAAGAAAACCGCTAAAAACGAAGATTGAAAATGAAAAAAAAAAAAAGAAAAAAGCACATACACACAGTTCTCGCTTGATCCATTTAGTTAGCCACTAATGAAACCGCATTGAAAGGGTTGCCAAGAGCAGCGAAACTTTTAACCAACTAATTGATGGCCAAAATGCGAACCAGACCACATGGCAAACAATCTATTTGTAAGCAGAAGGCATTACTCGCAACATATGCTCGGCTTATGTGTGAATCGGGATCAGATTCTAGTTATATATCAATTTAATACACAAATATTCTATTTGCACTGCCTTGCATCATCTTTAGGGCACATTAGCCTCGCCTAAAACTTTAGTTTCATGCGCACGCTTGCCTCTTGGCGCAGCTACTACCACTCCCTGTGTGGTTTAAATTGACTTGTGTCAACTAATTAGCATGCACACTAAGTTGCCATAACTTCTTGATTCCCATGCATCGCTGACTATTTACTATTTTCTCTTTAGATCGCTTTCCATGCGTGCATCAAGATTGTTAAGACGAGTTGGCAGCCAAGAATATGCATTCAACTTGTCTACTTCGTGGCATGAAACTTATAAATTCAACGAGAAACTCTTGTTTGCTGTTTTTGCTATTTTGACTTCTCGCTCTAATTTAATATTGAAAGCAAGCGAAAAATTATGGCTGCTGAAACGTTCCTTTTTTGAGTTTTTTTCGTATCTATATTTTAAAATGTTAAAAATAAAATAAATAAAAGGCAAATTAATAAATGAAGTATTGTATTAGAACAGAATATATAATTTGAAAAACAAAAAATCGGTACATTCCTCCCCGACGGGGAATTGAACCCCGGTCTCCCGCGTGACAGGCGGGGATACTAACCACTATACTATCGAGGATGTTGTGTGCAGTTTGCCAAATACAATCTTTCTGATTCAGCATGTTAGAATTCTGTTAACTTTAACATACCCACCCTTAACTTAACAACTAAACGAGCAGAAACTCTGTTCTACATAATTTTCAGAATTGTGAATACATCAAAAAATTTGGTTTGCTTTAATCGCACACTGCAGCTCAAAATATAATAAAAACTCAAAAAATATGCTTCACTACCATGTATCTGAGAAACTAGTTAGACGGCGAATATGATGATCTACTAGTATAGCAGTATATATAACATTATTTTTCATTTATTAGTAGGCTTTTTATTATGCTCAATGGCTCAATCTAATACTATTTTTACTAACTAGCAATGTGCTGAATCACAAGTAGCATAATTGGTAAGCGTGAATCAACATCCTCGATAGTATAGTGGTTAGTATCCCCGCCTGTCACGCGGGAGACCGGGGTTCAATTCCCCGTCGGGGAGATGGTAGAATTTTTTGTATTTTATTACAAAAGTCAATAGTGAAATATAGTAACCTCTAAAAACTCAAAACGAATATCACAGTAAGCAATGTATGATTTTATTCATAATATATTGTAAAGAAACAATGACTGACATTGGAAAGTCAGTAGGAAGAAATATGCTTGACACTTATATTTAAAAATCATTTTTTTAAATATATTTTAGTTAAATAAATGTATAATAAAAATGCATATTAAAAAAAAATTACATCTCTCCCCGACGGGGAATTGAACCCCGGTCTCCCGCGTGACAGGCGGGGATACTAACCACTATACTATCGAGGATGTTGGTCTTAGTTTGACAAAAACTAAATTTGAGAGTGAGCTGATGAGAATTCTTATAATGTGTTAAACTGAAATGTAGCGGAATGGTGCCATTTATAAATTTGTTATCTTTGCATTTGTTGATAATTTTAAATATTATGAAAATAATTATTTGCTACTGATAGCGTTGCAAAGTCTGAAATAATGAGCTGTTAATTTGTTTTCAAGAGGCATGTGATGAACGGACGCAATTGTGATTGTACTCTTTTATAAATCATATTGTTCACTACTTATGAACACAGCTAAGCACAGATAAAAAACAAGTAAGAAAACTCTAGTCGAGACCGCTCGACAAGGGTATACCCTAAACCCTATGAAGAACCGTTATTCCAAGCATTCTTTGTTTCTTTTATATACACATGCATATGTACGTTCACTACAAGCAAAACGTACACACACACGCACAGGCGCACGCACACACACACGCCAATCGGTGCGTCAGCTGTTCTTTGGCTGCTTTGCATGGCAATGCTATGGGAAATTAAATGTTTAATAACTTTTTTTCTAGAGTAACGATTTTGATCAAACTTGTTGGGCGTGATCATGTCATCCATATGTATGTATGTGCCAAAGCACAAGTCTCTAGTATTTGAAATACGGGACTTACAATTTTGAGGCGAAGGGGGCGTGGCATCCAAAATTTAGCAAAAACCGAAATTGTGTAATGCTCACATAACACTAAATGCAAAATTTGAAGACTCTAGCTATAAAGATGAATTATATATAATTATATAACGGAGCATCGATTTCGTTTTTAATCGATAACATTAAAATTAAGACAGTTATCGATTTTTTTTAACAAACTCGATCTTTTCGTGCTATACAGGAACCTACATAAAAAATTTCAAGTCTCTAGCTCTTATAGGTTCTGAGAACGACGCGTTCATACATACGGACAGACAGACGGACAGACGGACAGACGGACAGACGGACAGACGGACAGACGGACGGACAGACGGACAGGGCCAAATCGACTCGGCTTGTCTCCCTGATCAAGAATATATATACTTTATGGGGTCTGCCACGCCTCCTTCTCCCTGTTACATACATTTCAACAAAAACATTATACCCTGTTTTTCCCATTTTCAATGGGTTCAGGGTATAACAAATATTCAAATTCAATTGAGCTGCTTTTTTGTATATTCTACTTAGCAGCTAACAAATATATTAGTTACGCATTTAATGCCAGGGCTGCACCATAGCGCTTTGAAATTACTAAAGGATAGTTAGCGTCA
Source organism: Drosophila paranaensis (assembly GCA_035047545.1). NCBI lineage: Eukaryota > Metazoa > Arthropoda > Insecta > Diptera > Drosophilidae > Drosophila > Drosophila paranaensis. The sequence goes on from JAWNPL010000153.1 coordinate 9,494,997, forward strand.
GAACCATGGTTTGAAACATGGCTGATGATGCCGAATTCTATTTTGTAGTTAGTAATTTATTTTTATTTAATTTATAAATATAAAACAGCTCTATTCTTAGCACAAAATCACTTTGTCACTTAATCTATATATATTTATATATATAAATATACAAATTTATATAAATATATATATATTTATTTATTATAGCATCATCGGCTGCTCGCTCTTAACTTAAATTATGCAGCAAATCACTTTGCAAGCGAGCGAACAAACAATTGACTTAGCTCCTGTTGAGCCAACCACTTTAACAATAAAAAAAACCCTACTTGGCATTAAAATCAGGCCCTGCGTCGGCTCAGCTAGACCACTTTGGTTAGGCATCGTTTCGTTTGCCTTGACTTTGGCTAAAAGTTGGCTTGCGCAACGCCTGAATGCATTTCGAGTAAAATTCAAATGCGAGTGCAACGTGTTCGACTGAATGCATCGGCAAGTGCAGCGGGCGGCTTGGAGGCCAAACTGAATGAGAGCGAGCAGAGCAGAGCAGAGCTGAGACTTGATGAACACAAGTGCCTCGAACACTCTGAAAGGCCAAGTTCTGGCAGGCAGGCCAGCCTGCATTGTCCTTGGCCAAAAGCCTAGGTGAATTGATACCATATATGTATATATATATATACATATATATGTATATATATATATTTAACTCGATATATATGTATATAGATTTGTTGTCCTTTCCAGCCGAATTCAATTAGCTCGTCTGACGCTCTGCGGCGTCTGCTGAAAGTAAAACCTCAGACCAAGCGAACTAACTAGTTGGCTACTAGCTGTGGTCACCTGCCAGTAAATGCAGGGAAATTTTGAAGTCAGCTGATGGACTTGAAATACCCTGTAGAATGGAGAGAATCTAGGCCAAGAGTCTGGAGCATATCTGAATGGCCTTGGCTCATTGCAGATGTATAAAAATGTATATAAAATACTTAAGTTGAATGATGAACGTGAAATACCCTGTAATGAGAGGTAAAGAGAGGGGATATTCTCGATAAGTTCATCTGGATTTTGAGGCTTTGGCTCATTGAAGATGTATAAATATTTATATAAAATTTTAAGTTAAATGATGGACTTGAAATACCCTGTAATGAGAGTTAGTTATACCAAGTTTATCTGAAGTCAGAGGCTTTGCCTCACTCAAGACATATTGATGTCAAATGTCTTGCCTAGGGTATACTCTCGTCTATCATCAATCACTATTTGCTCCCCTGCTCCAGGGTATCTCAGCTATTTGTTTCTATTTAACGATAGAGAAACCACCCAAAGTTCTGAATGCAATTAATGCAACTAATTTGCGATGCCATTCTAGCTTCAGCCATTTGAATTTTTCCTCTGCAATTTGTTGAGAATTTGTCGTCGCTCACACCCACACACACACACTCACACACACTCCCACAAGTTCAAACAGTTTCACACCATTCATTAGGATGCAAATTGGGATACTTTGTAGCTGGCAGGACGGAGGTCGCGTTTGCTGCACTTCCGCCTCCGCCTCCGTCTCCGTCGTCTCCTTGGCACAGAAGCCCGCATAACAAAGTTTATATCACATGCTCGGAGCACTTGGCTCGCTGCTGTTGCTGCTCTTGTTTCTATTTACTGTTGCCAGCATATGATATTATAAGCATTTATCGCTTTGACCCAGAAATATTTTGAAGTGCGGTGGATACAAGCTGCGCTGCGACGAGACTTGCTTAATAATTTGATTTTATTTTTGACAAAGTGAAAAAGTTTTTTTAAAAATATGTATTTTTTTGCTGTATTTTGTGTAATTCATATATATAAAGTTAATTTAATTAAATTTATTTGATGGATATGCTTAGATTCGGTCTACTGCTAACTGCAGCTGCAGCTGCTGTCCGCTAGATGGCGCTCAATGTGATTGGACAGCACTCTGTAGCGGCAGAGGTGCCCACATCAGCTGGGAAGGCGATCTGTTGCACCTTCTTTTGTCTGTAATTTTCATATTTTCAATGTATTAGAAAACCATAAAGAACTAATTTTAGAATATACATAAATACATATACTATACAAAATATATTTTCATTTTTTTTATACATTAATATTGCTTCAATAATTCTGTTCCGGATTATTATTTGATATTTTTTCACCACTTTCTTAGTCTAAATTATCTTTTTACTACTCTGCAACAACTTCCACAAAATCTTTAACAATTCCATCAAACAGCGCTCATATCCAGCTGCTGCTTTTATGGTCGACATAAATATGGATATATATACATCTATATATTTATATATTTTTATGAATTGCGACTATTTGATGCTGCTGCCATTTGATGGCCACGACAAGTCGACTTTTGGCAGCCAATTGTTGCCAATTACTTATACGCCGCTTGCTGCAGAGTTGCTGTTCCTCTCTGCCTCTTCACCTCCACCCTCCACCCTCTCGCCTCTTCTCTGATTGCTTGAAATATTATGCATGCATGCGTAATACCTGCGGGAATAGTTGCAATACAATCGCTTTCTCATCAATATACAATACAGCACAAAGCATTTATGGATTTATGTGAATGGCTGATAAAGTTATGGTCGAGCCCTGCTTGCGGACTAACAAGCGAAGCTCTGATAGTGGATAAATATGCTATGGTGAGTTTTTAAGAGAACACATAACTTATGAAGAATAATATTTCGAAATTTAACTAACAAAAATATTATTTTAGTTAAAAAAAAAATTGTAATATTGAAAAATGGTTTATTTATGTTATTTTTATTTTTGCATTTTTAGTTTATTTTTAAAATATATTAAATTAGCTTTTAAAAAATATATATTTATTATTCATTTTTCAAAAAATATTCTAATGTTTTTAAAAAATAGTTCCATTTTACAAATATATATTTTATTCTACAAAAAATATATTTAATTTATTTTAAAAATATATAAATAAAAAAAATTTATATCCAATATATATTTACTTAATTTTAAAATTATATTTTTTTTTTAATTAAATCAGCTTTTATTTAAATTATGTTTTAATTTTTTGTAAACATTTCAACCAGTCAAAATGTCATTCTGATATCTAAATCCTTTTCTGTCCTTCTTCTTCTTGTTTTTAGTGTTTATTCCATAAACTTGCTTTTCCTATAGTTTGTGTTTCACATAAGTTTTTGCAAATCTCTGTCCAGAGCCCGAAAAGTTCGAATTGAACGTCGTCAGCACTGCAAGTGCATAGAGAAGTAACAAAAAGTTTAGCTAAAAAGTTCTGCTCAGATTTTCCATTAGGAGTAACTGCGTTCCATTGACGTTTTTTGACTGAATAAATTCCTGACATTTTTCTTCTTCTTCTGCTTCTTCTTCTTTGTATTTTTGGCCATCTTTTGCCTAGCTGATGTTGTCAGAAAGTTTTAAGTCTAAGTCGTGTGGGTTTAGTTAACAAAAATAAAATAAACTAGTGAATAAGCAGACAGATTCCATTACAAGCGCAGTTAGAGGTGTGTGGGTGGGGGATTGTGAGAGTGTGTAGGTGCGTGTGTGTATATAGACAATATCACTAGAGAAAACTTAAGCAGAAAATAAAAATAAAATAATATTTGAATAAGTTTTTAGGCTGCTTTCTGCTGGTTTATTAAAAGGCAAAATTTTATTAAATAAATATATAGAAAATATATACATTGGCTGATGCTGAGAAATTAATACCAGCGTATGTTTTCTAAATTTCCACTTCCTGTTTCCGTTGCATTAGTGTGAAGCTGACCGCTTGCATAGATCAATATTATCCAGTATTATCCGAGTGAGTTTGTGTCTTAGCTACACGCAACTACTTTTATCCGCTTCTTCTTTTATTCGCTAATGCTCATTCTAAAAGAGAGAAAGAGACAACTATAACTGTTGCTGAATGTAATTTCCTGATGTTGCTGAGTGAGAGCGATATGGCTACTTATTACATATAGAAAGGATCGTTGTGATTGCCTGTGGATGCAGGTAGGGCGCCTGGTAATTATTATGCTGGATTTCAAATTATATATTATTTTATTTTATTATTTTATTTTTTTTCTAATTAATATAAATGTGTAATATATAATATAAGAGCAATATATACTAAAAATATTTAAAAATATATTTTAACTAATATATAATAATAAACAATAAAAGAACTTAACGTAAAATGAATATGCTTAAACTGAGGCGGTGGTTAGTTTCGTACTGAGTCTTTATTTTTTCTGAGGCAGGATTTATATACCCTGGCACATGCATGAATCATAGCTTAAATTATGTAACCTTAGCCTATCGCTGAGTTTGTAAGGCTCAGTGTGCGCTAGCCGCTTCTAGCCGATAAGTGGGTCGGAGGCAGTTTTTAATTGGGTCGCGTCGGGTTTCTCTTTCAATTGTTATGTATTTTTACGTTCGTGGCGGAACATAAAATCTTTATTCCTTTTACAAAAATTAAATAAGTCAATTTCCTTATCTTTATTTATTTTAGTAATTGAATGAACATGAATAACAAAAGTTCTATACTTAAACCTAAAAGAAATGCTTTGGCTTTGGGAGAGCAAATTTGATTTGCACATCAAGGAAATAAACAGCAATTATATGATTAATGATTTGATGTGAATCAAATTAGTCATGGTAACATTATATATAAATAAATATAATAAAATTTTATATATACACCAATAAAACTTGGAGTAATTGAGAAATGACTGACTATGCAATACCCTGCTCAATAAAACCAAAGTATTAATTGTCTTAAAATAATTTCAAAAATTAGTTCTTAAAATAAAATGAGGGGGATATCTATATAGATTTACGATTTCTTCTGACAGCAATTGATATAAACTTCTAGCTCTCTTCAGCCTATAGCTCTCTTGCAGCACTAAATATATGCACAAAGTCAACTCATAGCTCTCAAGATTTATAGTATATGTATACCACAGCTATGACTTACACTTAAAAATAAAAGTTCAATTAGCTTGCAGCTTGCAGCTGGTCGCTGGTCGCTGGTCGCTCTCAGTTCGTTGCTTTAGCTTCAACCGATCGCTCGCCGCTCGAGATGTATTCGCAGATCTTCGCTTTGTGGGCTTCAAGCCTAGTCGCGGGCATCGCGGCGTTGTCCTATTGTCCACCCATCGAGTTCACGCACTTCTACGAGAGCCAGAACGAGAATGGCTCGATAGCCCGGACCAAGTTCATCAATTCCTTCCCGCTGACGCCCGTCAATGAGTTCGCGTTGACGCGCGAGCTGTGCGTGCTGAGCAGCGGGCTGCCGCTGGTGCGCAACTGCCTGGCGAACCAGCAGTGGGCCGAGCTGGAGGGCAACATCAGCTGCAGCTCGAGCCGGGCCACTGGCGAGCAGAGCCAGGCTCTGAACGAGTGGCAGTACGAGCTGAGCATGGGCATAGTGGAGCGTTCGTCGTTCGTAGAATATCCCCTGAATGTGCTGAGAAACGTGAGCGATGCGGTCGCTCACATGGATGGCGGAGGTCAGGCAGTCGATGTCCTGATGATCAAGAAGATAGTCAGCGAGGTGGTCAAGGAGCCGAGTGACCTGGCTGGCTGCACCGAACTGATTGGCCTCTACGACGGGCTCATGGCCGTGGAAAGGTCTGCGCTGGAGCTCTCCGCTCACCTGAATGCCACCAACGATCTGGTCTACAAGTTCGAGGACTACACGAACGGCCTGGCGGCCCAGCTGAAGAACTGCACCGCGCCCACAGTGGTGCACCGGGATGACATCGACGTCAAGGCACACAATGGAGCCGAGGCCCTGATTGGCGGCATGCTCAGCGTCTTCTATCTGTTTCCCGAGTGCCACGCTTACACAGGCATCGCCATCTACACGGAGCCGGGGCCCGGGCGCGAGGGCTGCCGACACCACGGCTTCTGGTACCGCCTGCTCTACGCCAACCAGAGTCTGAGTGCGCTCAAGCAGGAGCCCGCCCTCCTCACGGCCAGCTACCTGACGAGCGAGCTGTGGACAGCGCTTCATGCTGCCGGAGCCACCTACCTGATCCTCAAGGTCTATGCGAACAACGCCCTCTTCGTTGACATATCCGGAGATGCGAAAGACCCAAAGCCAGCCAGTCACGTGCTTTCCATAAATATACCGCAAGTGTCCAGTGAGTCTTATAGAGCCGATCACATGAAGGACAGGCGAAAGAAGAGGAGAAAGGGCGGGCAAGCAGACGTAGGCATGGACGGATGAAGGGACGCATTGATGGACGGACGTACGGACAGAGAGACAGGCAAAGAGATGGAAGAATGGGCGAAAGAGTAGAGGGAGTAACAGGCGGACGAACGGACAGATAGAGAGACAGACAGACAGGCAAACAGAGAGATAGAGAGACAGACGGAGGAACGAACAAAAGAGTAGAGAAGGTAGAACAGACGGACGTATAGATGGACGAGGAACAGACGGACGGACGGGCAGACGGACGGACAGAGAGAGAGGGAGAGAGAGAGAGAGAGAGAGAGAGAGAGAGAGAGAGACAGAGAGAGAGACGGAGGTATGGACTGATGGACAGGCACGAACACAAACGGACGGATTCAAGAAGCAACGTAGGAAAGGGGAGACAGAGAGACGGAGATACAGACAAACATAGAGACAGACAAAGCGACAAACGGAGGAATGGAGAAAAGAGTGGAAAAAGTAGGTCAGACAAACAGACGGACGTATAGATGAACGAGGAACAGACGGACGAGCAGGCAGACAGGCAGACAGACAGACAGACGGAGGAACAAAGGAAAGAGTACAGACGGTAAGATGGACAAAACAGACGGACGTATAGATGAACGAGGAACAGACGGACGGACAGACGAAAGGACGATACAAAGGGATCGACAGAAAGACAGAGGGATAGACAGGCAGACAGATAGGTAGATAGAGCGGCAGACGGAGGAAAGACGGCCGGACAGGCGAACAGACAGACGTGGACAAAAGTGGACAGGCAGATGGACGAACGGACGATGGAAAGGAACAGAGGGAACATTCTCCACGACAACAAGACAGAATTTGCACAAGGCTAAGAAATCCTTTTCACTTTTTAACTTTTTCCGTGGTATCCACATATTGAGAGATTGACATTTACTTAACCAACAATTCAGATACCTTAGCTGGAGTCATAATCCTTTCATTCCCTTTCTCTCATCCCCTTCATTGCAGCTAAGTTGCCCTTTCCCTTGGCCTTTCTGCTGCGCAACGATGACTTCGACGAGGAGTACAGCAGGAGGAAGGACTTGAACAGCTACTGCGGCTACTGGAACTACGGCAAGTGGATGCAGGACGGCGTAACGACCGAGACGAGCAGTTTGTCCTACGATCCGATCATAGTTTGCCACACGACTCACTCGACGCAGTTCGCCTTCCTGGTGGGCGCCAGCTACAAGCGCCGGAGCTGCATCTACGGGCTGACCGCTCCGGCGTATACGGACCGCCTGGAGTGCCTGCTCGACACGACCACGGCCGTGGGCTGTGGCTTGTCCCTGTTCGGGCTGCTGATCGTCTGGCTGACGGCCGCCATCTCGCGGCGATGGCGCTCGATGCCCTCGACCAAGCTGCTGCTGAACATGTGCGTGGCGCTGACGCTGCTCTTCGCGCTGATGCTGCTGCTGTACCTGAACGAGTGGTCGCTGCACTACTTCTTCGGCCAGGGCACCTGGGCGTGCGTCGCGCTGGGCGCCCTCTTCCAGTACGCCGTGCTGTTCCTCTTCACCTGGATGCTGCTCGTCGGCTACCTGCAGTACCGCAAGCACGTAACGGTGCTCTTCGCCCGCACGGAGCACGTGGTGCTGCGCGTGGCGGCCATTGCCTGGCTGACGCCTCTGCTGCCCACGCTGACACTGATCCTCGTTGCTCCGGACTCGTATACGCCCGTCATGGCGGGGCAATTCGCGTCGGTGTGCTATCCGGCCGGAGCGGGCCTGGTCTACGGCGTGCTGGTGCCCATCGGCCTGGTGCTCAGTGGCAACGTCTTCACCTTCGTCTGCATCTTCTACCGGATATCCCAGCTGCGGCATCGCAACGGCCAGCTCGTCTGGCAGCAGTTCCGGCTCTTCCTGCTGCTCTTCTTCCTGCTCGGCTTGACGTGGATCTTCGGCCTCTGCGCCTACTTCGACCTGGGCTTCGCCATCACATTTATCTTCTGCCTGCTGGCGACGGCTCACGGCTTCGTCATCTTTATCTACTTCGTGCTATTCGACAGGTCCGCGCGAGCCGCTTGGCTGAGGCTGCTGCTGGGCGATCGGACGGTTGACTTCAGATACAACTGAAGGCAATCTAGATGAATCTTAGATAAAGGATAACAAAATAGCTGATATAAGCTACCTAGACGAAAGATCATTTCATAGATCTAGAAATATATCTATAGATATATTACTTAGAATATATATTTTTGATAGCTGAAAGATCATTGAAAAGTTATAGAAAAATATTTTTAAATATATAATTTAATATTAAAAAATTTTTTTTTATGATTATTATCTCTTATTATCTAACTATTTTCGACCATTTCTTAAACTTTTTTGCCTCAATTAATGAAATATTAAATTAAACTTTTCTGGCTGTCAAAGCGAAAACTTTTCTCACGCCTTCTCCTCGCCTCACTCGCGGTGTTGGCCGCAAGTTTGCAAAAGAAAGTATTGTTGGAATGTTTTGCTATTGATTATACATTATCAGCATGCACGAAGGAACAAATAAAAGTTTTTTGTAAACAACATTTAAATATCATTAATATCAATGGAGCAGAAAAAAGTAGAAAAAAGAAGTGGGCAAAAAGACAAATAGAGAGAGTGAGAAACTGGGATTTTTATTGAATAATTAAAATAAATTAATATTTTATTTGTGGATTAAAAATTTGTATTTATATAAAATTTATATTATATTTAATTTAATTTAATATTATATTTAATTATTGCTACAAAGTCTAATAAGAACAACATACGAATTCTGGTAAGAAATGTGGTTGGTGCACAGACTATGTAAGCGCACAACAGACAGAAGTCAAGTAGGGCACAAGGTTTATCTACTGGCTATTTATTAATCATGCGGTGAACATAATCGTTTAGTTTGTAGTAAATATTATGGTTCGTGTGCTGGCTATTTATTTCTTCTTAATCCTCTGCCCAGCTAGCAAGTATCTTCGTTAAGCCTGTCCTCGAAGTTTTGAGCATGGTTTGTGTACTGGTTTTTTCTTAGGCTACAGGCTGTCTAACCAGCCAGCAAGTACTGCGCATGGTTTGTATACTGGCTATTTATTTAGCAAAAGCATGTACAGCAAGATTGTTGCACACACTAATGGTTAGGTTGTTGCACACACTTAACGAATGTGTGCTTGCACAAGCTCAAGTGCACGTTCAGATTTTAGCCAAGTTGCTTACAGCCGGCAGATGGCGCTAACTACAGCCAGCTTCTGGCTGCCTATAGGTAATGCGAGCTGTTTAAAATAAATAAAAGCTATTATTTAATTATTAATAATGGTTTATTTTATTTTTTTGTATTCTCAGTAAATCTAGCAAAAACTATGAGTACATGCATAAACGGATATCCAGAAATTCGCTTAGCTTACAAAATATAGAAGTGGCGATTCCACACTGTTTGTTGACTGGCTACCATTTGGCTTCGATGGGCGCTGTGCTGCCCACTTAGTGCAGGCAGTAGGCCACGAGCACCGTCAGCAGGGCGGAGAGCGTGCTCAGCTGGGACATTCGCTGCTTCCCGTTGCGCGCATCGTGCAGGCCGGACTCCGCCGACAGACGCGCCGAGGTCAGGCCGGGCATGCGCATCACGTCCGGATGGCCGCCGGGCGACAAGGGCGCCAGTGGCACAGATCCCTCCGGCACGGTCAGGGGCGTGGTCGTCTGGAAGGGCGCAAGGAGCGGCCCGTCGGAGCCAGCAACGGGTGCGGCGGCGGCGGCAACTCCGGCGGGAGCCACAGCGGCGGGTGCTACGGGAGCAGCGGGTGCCGTGCCATTGGCTGCTGCTGGTGGTGCAGCCGCCTCTGGCGGTGGTGCCGGATAGCAAGCAATCTTCTCCACCTCAATCGTCTTGGTGGCGTCCTTCGGATCCGGCTCGGGCACGCGCACGGGCACACAGATGATGCCGCCCGGAGCGGGTGGTGCAGCGTTCGGATCAGCTGCAGCTGGTGCAGCGGCAGCCGGAGCCACACCTGGTGCTGGTGCAGCATTGGCAACGGCGGCGCCCACAGCTGGCGGCACGGCCTCAGCAGCCGGTGGTGTCAGTGGTGCAAGTGGTGTCTGGCCTGGAGCTGGAGCCACTGGAGCCGGAGCCGCAGCTGGAGCTGCAGCCACACCTGGCTGCATGGGCAGCGGTGCGACGGCAGCAGGTGCCACGGCGGGCTGAGCGGCGCCCGTGTTGATGACGGTGGTGCCGGAGCCTGCGTCCGCTGTGGTCACCGAGCCGGGAGGTCCGTTGTTAATGATGATGATCTTGTCGTCGCCGCCGCCATTGCCGCCGCCACCACCGCCGCCGCCGCCGTAGCCGCCCATCGGCGCATGCTCAACGACGCGCGTTTGGGTGGGCGTCAGGGCGTGGCCCAAGATGGCACCACCCAGAGCGCCAGCAATGAGACCAGTGCCTGTCGAGGAAGAGAGTCACATTAAAAGCAAATTCCACCCGAATCTTAACGGAACTTACCCAAGCCGAGGCCGGACGAGGACTTGGGCGCCTGCGGGTAGTAGGTGGCGCCTGGCGGCAGACCAGCGCCAGCTGGCAAGAAGGTGGCGCCCGCAGGCACTGCAGCCACTGGCGCCTGGGGGTAGTAGGTGGCGCCGTGGGGCACGCCTCCGCTCGGGTAATAGCTGGCGCCAGCCGGAATCTGACCCGCCGGATGATAGCTAGCGCCAGGTGGTGCATAGCCGCCAGGATGATAGATGGCTCCGGCGGGCAGGGCACCCGGACTGTGGTAGGTGGCTCCGGCGGGCAGAGCACCCGGACTGTGGTAAGTGGCTCCGGCGGGCAGGGCTCCAGGACTGTGATAGGTGGCTCCGGCGGGCAGCTGTCCGGATGGATGGTAGGTGGCTCCGGCGGGCAAGTGTCCCGGGCTGTGATAGGTGGCGCCCGGATAGCTCGACTGCACGCCATGGGTGTTGGTGGCCGTAATGGGCGTATGATAGCCGCCGCCACCGCCACCGCCAGTGGCGTTCGCGCGTGGCCTGTAGACACTGGCGGGCGTGTAGTGCGGGTGGCTGCTGGCGGAGCTGCCGCCGGCTGCGGGTCGAGCAGCGCTGTTGGCCGCCGAGTAGCTCGGCGGTGGTGCGCTGGCCTTGTACGACGGGTTGTAGGCCGGCGGCGGTTCGTGTACGTTGGTGCGAGCACCACCAGCTGGATTGTGGGCGCTGTAGGCGGGCGGCGGACCCTGCGCCTTGGGCGGCACGTTCCAGCCTATGGGCGAGGCCGTGGCGGGCCGTGAGACCGCATGCTGCGTGTGGCTGGGCTGCGAGTGGGTGCCGCCGTAGCTGAGGCGCGTGTTATCCGCATGGCCGTAGCCGGCGTGCGACGACGAGGAGGAGGACGAGGACGAAGGTCGTCGCGCCGAGTAGCTGCTCGAGCTGGAGGAGCGGCTCTTGCTGCCGCCGCCGCCAAACCAGCGCTTGGCCTGGGCATCCGGGCTGACCAGCAACAGGATCAGCAGACCCAACAGAAGGGGCCAGCCGCTACGTCGCCAGGGAGGATTCTGCGACATGCTAGAGAGAGCGAGAGAGAGAGAGAGAGAGAGAGAGAGAGAGAGTGAGAGAATCTGTTAGAGATTGTTTTTCTCTCTGTGCTGCTTGGCCGCTTGACTTTGACTAAGCTGCCGCCGCCTGAGTGGAACGCTTAAATAGCCTCACAGACTATCAACGGACTCAAGTGGACTGTACAACGAGAGCGAAACACGTATAATAGAAATACCCCACTGAAACACACACTGAATTGCCCTGAGCGCTTGGCAGAGATCTGCGATAAGGAATCTAGGGATGGCAAAAAAATACATATACATCATGTATAGATAAATCGCGGATTCATTCAATTAATGTTTAATACACACTTAAACTATCAAAGAGAACTTTAAGGACTAAAAAAAGGGTTTAAATACCTTATTTTTATATTAAAATTATTTAAAGATAAAAATAAAGAGAAATAACTTTTTAAATAATTTTAAAATGACTCAGAAACATTTACAAAAAAAAGTAATACATAAAATAATTTAGTAATAATAAAAAATTAAAAAAATATATATAAAAATATTTCTTTAAATATATTAAAATACAAATTTAAAAAAATATGTATAATGTAATATAGTAACAAAACATTAAAATATTAAAGTCATTTGTTAAAAATGAAACTTGTTAAAGTATATAAAAAATATTTTGTAATTGAAAAAAAAGATTCAAATAAAATTATTTAAGTTAAAAAGTTTAATTTAATTAAATAATGTATATAAATTTATAATAAAATATAAAAAAATAAAATAGTGATAAATATAATAAAAGAAAAATTGAGTTAAAAAATATAAATAAAATGTAAGCAATGCTTCTAAATATGTTTCTTACTTACTTAAATATGTTTCTTACTTATAGATTTGAGGAACGACAAAAATATCGATACGTAGGAAGCGTTTAGACATATACTGTATTCTGCTTGATAAATTAGAAACGAGAGTCAAATAGCTATGAATTTAATAAAGTGTACTATATATATTTGCAAAATGTTAATTTATTTTTAAAAACATGTTTAATTATTGAAAAATATCTTTGCACGCCCTAAAACCATCAGTGTGTGTTATCGATAAGTTAAAACTGAAGTAAACATTACTATATCATAATATTTAATATTATTATTATTATTTTTAAATTTATTCAGTTATATTTAATTATGTTTGAATAAATATTTAATTATGTGTAAGTTCCCAGGTCGAGTCCCATTTATTTATTCACTATTCAATCGATAATTGCTCATCGAGTGCTCGCCCGCCCATCTCTATTTGCATATGAATTACAGCAACATTGCCCCTCGCGATCTGCACCGTGTTGTTGTCATTCTTCATTTGTCCCCGTGCGCCTTAATTTGTTGTTTGCATAAACAATTGATTCAATTTGCGCTTATGATAGCCCCACTAGTTGCCCCTCGTGGGCTGAATGGAGGTACTACGATCCACTAGCTCCGACACTCTCGCCACTCACGCTTGGCTCACATTGGGGCATTATTATTAGAGCCAAGAGCTGTTTGTGTTTGTTCTATATATACTATATATTTCTGGATGTATTTGCGTCATTGTTTTGGGGCACAGCTCGGCGCATTATTTGACGCTGACGCAATGTGACGCCCTGGACTGCCACTTTTGGGTGTCTGCCCCAATTCGGGGCGCGTTATCCGTAACAATAATTAACGAACTTGCCGATTTGCTTGGCTTGTCGCGTGGCTACACTCCATTGGCTCTCTTGGCCTTTAAGCACAGCCCACAGTCTGAGGTCAAACGCTGGCTTGCAGACTTAAGAGCGAACTGTAATCAATATATGGGCGCGGAGTGCTTGGGGTTTTACCGAAAACACACGCCCTAGCATTAGTAGACGTTACACGTGCCCAGGTTTTCAGTTAATAGATAGTCCAAATCTGGTAGAGACCCCATTAAATGCTCTAATTATGGATTGCCTACTTTGATCATGCTCTAAGTCCATATATTTAGATATATAGAAGACATATGAAATATTCGAATTTTATTAAAATTATAAAAAAAATTCTAAACATTTAATCGCATAAATTTCAATTAATTAAAATTTCTTTAACAAAATTACAAAATTCCTAATTGAAAGCGCAGAAATAAATTTAAACATTTCCAAAAATAAATTGATTGAAATTTAATTGATTGCTGAAAGCACGCAGAAGCGTTGCATTCCCAAGTTTTATGATCTTTTCTTTTCGTATATAAATATATAATATATATAAGTATATATATCGGAAAGTTGAAAGATAAAACTTAAAATATTTATATAGATTGTATTTAAATATATATGTATATCGAAAAGTTAAAAGATAAAATATTTGAGATATTTTTAAGATCTAGAGTAAAATTTAAAATCACTTCTGGCTTCCATATATGGATACACTATGTTATTATATATGGATATACGAACTTATGTTATTAATAAGCCTTGCCTGCTCGCAAGTTGGCATAGTCCTAAGCATATTATATCATATATAAACCTGAATGATTTGTCATAGTCTGGTTTTATACAAAATTGAAATAACAAACAAAGAAAACAAATCTGTGGCAAGCCGCGCTCATGTGGTTTTGGTGTAATTCATATGATTAGAAATATGTATAAATATGATATATAAACTCCATATATAAACAGTATCTATCCCATCTGAAATGCATGCGAAAGACCAGTTTGCATTCTATACTCGAGCCACAACAGATAATTGTTGCATTTGTTTACAGCAGTTTGCACGAGCTAAGCAAAAAATAATGTATATTATTATAGTGACTCATTCAGCTACAGATATTGGACCGAAAAGTTGTTTTGTGATGTCAGCGGATGCCAGCGAAAAATCTCGCAATTATCATTTTCAGTTTTCAATTTGTTTGCATAGAATTCTTGGAAATGGGCAATCTCGCCGCTCAATAGGTATATTGTTCTATATACGCCACTTAATATTCTACAGAAAATGGCAAATGTGTTTGAGCTTATCATTGCTGGGAGTTCAACAGAGTCAATCATGGCTCTATTTGCTGTATCAATACGTCTGGCTGGCCTAATCGTAAATATTGTGAATCAAAATACATATATTTTTACAATATTTTTTGTTTAGTGGAACTGGGGGAATTTCATTATTAATTAATTATATAAGATTGCCTAACTTCCAAACATCAAAAAATAGCAATAAAGAAAGAAAAGAAAAGAAATTACGAAGCGAAAAAAAGTTGATTTTTGGCCGCTAAAAAAGAGACGTAAAATTAATTGGGCTGCCAAAAGTGGATTACTAACCGGTTCGTAATGCGCGGGCGAGCTGACAGAAACTGTTTCTGCAGCTTGTTTAGACAGCTGTTGAGCGGCATATGGAACGGGTATGCATGACTGTGAGCTTGTAGTCTGAATTAGTAACAGCTGTGACCAGTCATATAAAGTCATATTATTAATAGTATATATCTATAATATATAGACTAATTGGCATAATATAAATTTTTATATTTATTTATATTCTTTGTTATCTGTTCAAAACTGTCTAAAATCTCTCAAAACTTGTTTACCATTTTGTTATATAAAGCCATTTAAATAATGGACCCAAATCCATTAGATAGATCGTTTGTTACACTGCCTCGAATTCCCCCTAGGCTTGAAAACGCGCGAGGGCTACAAAATCAAATTTAGAATTGTCTAAATTTAGACAAACCTGTTGAGTGCACGAAATATATAGATATATGAACAACTTTTGAGTGCACAAAAATATTATCATAAATAAAAATACAAAAAAAAAATAAATATTTTTTTTTAGCTGCTGACATTTTTATATGAATGACTGGAAGATTAATAGAAAATATTCTATTTAAAAAACAGTTTTTAAGGGCTGCTAATATATCAAAAGAAGCGCTCATATCTGATATATATGTCATATATATGTCAAAGATCAGAAATAAATACATGCATATATTTATATATATTTTAATAGTTTTTTGCCCACTTTGAGCTGAGTAGCCAAAGCTTTGTAATCCCCTTGCATATAAGAGTTTTTGTGGCTCATCTTATACAGATCTTCTGAAGCTTGTAAAGCTATTTAGATTTACTATAAAAAGTTTTGTAAATGTGAAAACTAACGCATTCAACTGTTGTTTCAAAGCTATAAATACTAACTTAGATAAATGCTATCTAAAATGATAAAAAATAGAAAAGGAGAAATAAATGATAAAAAGCAAACGCGTGAGTGAATCGAATTGACGTATTCTCAAAGTGTTCTTAAAGTATTTCAATATCAAATAATGCTTATTCAAATATGTTTTTCATTGTACTTAGAGTGTGATGAATGTACATATATATTTATATATACATATGTATATATAATGCTAAAAAGCTTCAATTGATTTGGTATTGCGTTTGTGTTTTTGTTTAATTGTCTCGCTTTAGCTGTTGCTTTGTCTGGACTGACAAGTCCTAATAAGCATTATACAAATAGGTATATATATAAGTATACATACATATGTATTTATGTATGTATGTATGTACGGTTTATGTATGTACATACATATGTATATATTTAAGCATGTCCGCAAACAATTTTGCATAAACTTGGCATTGCTTTTATAGGCTTGACCTTGAGTATAACTTTTGCTTATAGCTAAGTAAAGCCTAAGAGAACCAACTGTAGTTTAAGCGATGCACTTGCTGACGAGTATGTATGTACTTATATACACATATATGTATGTATGTACGTATATGTATATAGGTATGTCTGCATGATTCACTGAACTGGTTTCTACCCACTGCTGTGCACTCTCCAGACTTATTCATATTAAACTTCTTGCAGTTGTTTACTTATGTACATATGTATATAATATGTATATGTAGTTAAGTCTTATTAAAATTCCGCATATTTACTTGATCGTTAATATTGTTTAATTCTTTGGCTTGGCTGCCGCGCTCGAGCTTAGTTCCGTGCAAAGTTTCTCAAACAACTGAACTGCGGTCGAGCACTTTTTATTTGACGTGTGTTTTGTGTTGTTCAGCTCGCCGCGGAGCGCGAGCGTGGCGCGGCGACTGCGACGGCGACCGCAACTTGTTGGTGTGCTTTCGTTGTTGTTGTTGTTGTTGCTGCGGCTGTTGCTGCTGCTACTGTTGGTTGTCGTTTTTGTCATTTTTATTGCGTTGGCTGTATTTGTCATCTCTGGGTGCTCTCATGCCCGCTCACCCGCTCTCTCTCTCTCTCTCTCTCACTCTCGCTCTCTCTTCTGCTTGTGATTTTTATGTCCCATGGGAGTTGTTTAGTTTTACCGTTTTTATTTAATTTTAGTCTTAAGCTTCAAGCTCATTGGAGCGAGCGAGACAGATAGGTGTCGGACAGCTCTGCTGCTGGTAGTGATATCATTCACGCACTTTAGTTAAGCAACCTACGCAGTTACATATGTATGCATGTATATATACATATATATTTGCCAGCCTCGCGTGATTAAGTTTCATTGATAAGAATCTTAAATGATAAACACATATGTATGTGAGTGTGCATGCACTTATATGATTAAAAAATAAACTGATTAGTGTTAAAACCTATGGCTAAGCATAAAGGAGAGCAAATATAAATTTTTAAAGAAGTAAAAAAATATTATTAAATTACCTAAATAAAATAAAATTTTATATTATTTTAACATTTTAAAAAATATTTTAATAAAATTTTACATTATTTAAATAATTAAATAATATTTTTTATTTCTTTAAAAATATATTTGTGCTCTAAATAAATTGCTTATTTAGTATATTTTATATACTGAATATTTTTATTTTTAAATATTACAAAAAATATTATAAAAAAATAATATATATCATATAATATGTTTAGTGCATTAATTATTTTAGCCTTTAAATATTACAAGAAAATATTTGTTTTATTTTTATTTTTCAGTATATAGCTAAGTATAGAAAATATATATTTTATACATTTTTTTTCAATATATAATTAAATATAGAAAGTATATATTTTATTTTGTATTTTAAATATAATAAATATTTGTATTTTTAAATATTTTTTAAATAAATATATTTTAAATATAATATAAATTATGTAGTTATTTTTATATTTTATTTTTAAATATTTATTAAATAAATGTTTTTATATTTAATTTTAAATATAATATAAATTATGTAGTTATTTTTATATTTTATTTTTAAATACTTATTAAATAAATGTTTTATATTATATTTTAAATATAATAAAAACTAAATAGTCATTTTTATTTTATATAATTTTTTTGTATATATGTTCTTTAAATTTTCTAAGTATTTGAAAGTTTTACTATAATTTATTTGCAAATTTTTAAAAATGTGAATGATTAGCCCAATTGTGTCCAGCCGCCGCTGCTCAGTCAGCGCGACGTAACTTTGTTTATTACAGTTCCCCCTTGTTATTGCGGGATTAATGAACGCAAGTGAGCTTTATTTGTGTTCTTGGATCATCACCCACATCCACACACACACACGCACACACACACGTGCAGTATGTAATTGCTATTGTATTGGTGGTTTATGACTGCGGTCGACGTTGCGACGTCTGTCGTAGCTGACGTCGCTGTCGCTGCCTTTCAGTTTGTGCGCTGAGCCTTCGCATTTGTTGTTTTTGCAATCGTTACAATTGTGTGCGGCCTTGCTGATGTTGTTGTTGTTGTGGCTACTGCTGGCGTGACTCCAGGAACAGCTGTCATCATTTATAATGCCGCCGCGCCAACTACTTTGAAGCTAGTTTCCGCTAAGGCCAAAACATTGTATTTTATAGCTTTTAAAGCTTGCCAGCGCTTTTTCCAATAAGCTTTTGTGGCTGTTAATGAAAGCTTTCAGCTTAAAGTGTTTCAGAGTTAAACACTCTATTATATTATTTTTTATATTATTTTATATTATTTTGAAATATTTATATTTTATTTTAAATTTCAAAGATAACAAGAAAATTGGCTTAATTAAATGAATATTTATTTCGAGCTTAGCTTAAAGCCTAATTTACAGACTAATCAATTGGAGTCTCCATGTCCGCTGAGGGAGTGGATGCTTCCAGGGAATCACTGACCTCGGCTGCACCACCGATGTCTCCCGCGACAATTGGTGGCACGGTGCTGGTGGTGCTGCCGCCGTACTGCAGCACGCAGATGGGATCATTCTGGCAATCGGCGGATTGTGGATCTGCGGTGGGTGCTGGAAAGCAAACCACGCGCTCCACCTCGGTCACCAGCTCCGCATTCTGTGGATCCGTTTCGTTCAGCATGATGGGAAAGCAGATGATGCCGCCGGGCGGTGTCTCGGGCAGAGCAGTCGCATTCGCTGCCTCCTCACTGGAGTCGACGCCCTCCTCCCCTTCGGCCTGTCTAGAGAGCGGATTCTCCGGCGAGGCAACGCCGTCTTCTGGGCTGAGCGACTCATTGGGCGGCTGCTCCGTCTCGCCCTCGGCCTGCTGCTGTCCGTTGTTGACAATTATGATCTCACGCCCATTGCCGGAAGCTGACTGACCCTGCTGATTCTGGTGGTAGACGTGCGACACATGCTGGCGATGGCCGAAGAGCACGTTGTCCATGAGTCGGCCAGCCAGCAGGCCAGTCAGAAAACCTGTGCCTGGAGTCAGACGGACAGACGGAGCTGTGAGCAATTGCCTTTAAAGGGCTGCATCAGGCACTCACCTGGACCCATGCCCATGGTGGTGGGCGGCTGGGCGTAGTAGAAGGCGCCGGCGGGCATGGCCTGGGCGTTGGCGTAGTACGTGCCCTGTCCGGCGCCAGGAGCATAGCCGTAGCCCGGCGGTGGTGGCGGCTGTTGACGCGGATAGCTGGCCACATGTGGTTTGACCTTGGTCGACAGCGGCGGCGGCGGCGGTGGCGGCAGCTTGGGCACCGTCATCGCCGTGTGCACTGGCGAGCCGCTGACCACGCGCCGTCCGCCGCCGGACGACGACGACTTGCTGCCGTACTTGCTGCGCCAGCCGCCGAAGAGGCCACCGAACGAGCCACCGCCGCGCCCACGACCGCCACGTGCCGCACTGGGCACCGCCAGGCAGGCCGTCAAGAGCACCACACAGAGCAGAGTGTACGCCTGCTTCATACTTTTCCGAGATTCGCAACTGCACCTGGCAATAAGCACAATCAAACTGGAGGCATGGAGGCAGCAGCTAGGCGCCTATATTCCAGGCAACTCGTCAAATGCGTGGGCAGATGCGCTACATGCTTAAGTGTAGGGCATATAAATAGATGGGAATTTGAGGATTATTTTAAATGTGATACTCATTGATACTGATGGATAACTGAGCAATATATGTATATTTTATGGGATCTTAAAACTCTTTTATTACGTCTAGATACTCCATTTTCAGAATTTCTATAGACTTTTAGGGTTTGAAACATTTTAAGATGGCAGAGATTTATGCTATATACAAATAATAATTATGAAAAATTTTATTTCACAGACTTAAGTTCATTTACTTAATAAATACTAAAAACTTCAATCTTAAAATGCATAGGATATCAGCATAAACATGTGGATTATTTATATACGCAATAATACTTGGGTAGATTAGAAGAAAATATATATGTAAAAGCCTAACGCAATGAAGTTTAATAAAAAAGGGAAGCAAACTTCTTGAATAAAAAAATAATACTTAAATAAATAAATAAATATTATATGAATAAAAAAATAATACTAAAATAAATAAATAAATATTATATGGTATAAAATTAATTTTAAAATAAAAAAAATATATACAGTGAAACCTCGATATAATGAACTTCGTTATAACGAACAACTCAACATAACGAATTGTTCTTTAAGTTCATTGACTTTACCAAGGTTTTACTAACAAGTACCTAAAGCGAATCAATAGATATAACGAACAATTTTCTGGTTCCCCTCAGATTCGTTATATCGAGCTTTCACTCTATTCTACATATTACTAAATATTTTAATTATAATAAGCTAAGAGATATTTATGCAAATTATATTAAAAAAAGAATTATTTTGAATATATTAATTAAATTTAATATCCGTAAAAAATTATTGATATATATTAGATATTTTTAGAAATATAAATATTTATTCCATATGTATAGGGATTAGAAATGAGATTAAAATATTTAATATTAGACAACAAATATTTATATATGTATATTACTTATTTTTCTCTATACTTTTTATATTTTTTATATTCTTTTTATATTTTTTTACAATTTAAAATTTATAATATCAGAAAAAATAATTTATAAATATTACACTTATTAAAATTTTTTTATTTTTTTATATTTTTATATTTTATATTTTTATATTTTTATACAAAAAGAAAGTTGATTAAATATGCATAAAAGACGTACAACATTTTATATTTTATGCATGTAACCAAATACGCAAACATCTCTCGGCAAACTTGATCCATTTCAAATCGAACGCGATTGGAGGCAAATAAAATTGACACTCTGAGTAGGGCATCAGGTGAGCTGCAGTCATGTCAAATGTCAGAGCATTTTACGTGTCACACAATTTGCGATTTGACAGCGCAGCGAGTCTGACTGAAATACATACATGTGTGCACGTATAGTATGTACTAGCCCGGCCCGACCACGCCCCCCCCCCCCCCCCTGGTGCCTGGTCCATATCAGAGAAAATTGAATGAGTGTCGTCGTGTAATAATTCAATTGCCGCCAATTGAGTCGCACTCAAATTCTCGGATTTTCTCGAGCCCAGGCAGCATAAACAACAGGAGCAAAATACATATACATATATACTCATCATTATATACATACATATGTACATATGCAATATGTATATTCCCCATGTATCTCGGCGGCAATTTGCCAAATGTGTCGCATCAAATTTCATTTGCCCCGCACGACTAACTAAATTTATAGAAAGAAAAAATGAATTTCTAGAATACGCGATCTCTGCTCGACTTACTATATATGAATATACTATATATAGGCGTAGTCACGTACAACATGATCCACAGATCTGCCTAAAGATGCGAATGTGCTGACCCATTTGCCAGGCCTCGAATCAACTATGCGAATGCATTGCCAGCGCCGCCTTGACAAGGAAAACAACAACAACAAGGGAGAATAACAAACTCGAGGCGTCATTACACACAATCAATAGGAATTGCTTAGATAAAAGCGCGGGATTATTGTTTTGCTTGTCGCTAGGCTCTCTAGCACGTAGGTGAAAGCATTACGCTAGAGTTGATTATGGCATAGGTCAAAGATTTCAAGATCAAGTGTAAGGGGCAAGGCTATCGAAAGGAAAGAGAAGAATAGAAGAAGCTTTAGGATATTGTTTCAAGACTTTTTAGGAATATAGTTAATTGGTATATATGTTTTTATAGAAAATGTTTCGATTCAGCTGTCAAACCTTTCAAAGGCCCAGGTACTGCCTCAAGCAGGAGCAACTTAGCTCTTACGCCAGCCCGAAATATTCCATTTCATTTATTGCTGACTAGTTGGAGGTGGACATGCCTCATGATTCATCTGCCCAAAGGCAACATGGGCTTTTTTTGAACTGGATTTCACTAGAATGTAAGACGATTCCATTGCAGTTTTAGAGCTGTTGCTTGGGTTCTGTTGTGCTTCAGCTGTCCTCACCCTCTCACTTTCATTCCGTTGATGACGAAGCCAATCCGTTTATGCTGAAATTCATTGTCGGCCTACCCAGTCCTGGCCAATCGTTTGACTGTCTGTATCTTAAATGTTGGACTTATATGGATGGAATGAGTTAGGGAAAACAAAATTGATAGCTTGTATTATGTGTGGAATACATGAAAATACATTTAAGCTTTGAAGTCTCTAGCTTTTGTAGTTTACGAGATTCAGATGAAACGAAGGACCGGTTCCTCCTCCGATTCATCCTACACAGAACCAATACACCCCAGATTCCCAGGTAGGTAAAAAAATACATATATCATTTGAATACAATTCTTAATTCTATGCCACATTTCATAATTCCACTTTTCTGTGTAATAAATAATTCACAAAAGCGAAAAGTTTGCCTAAGAGCCCAAGTTCAAGTGCCTTTGACCTCTCAACTTGTGTACGCTCGCTACACCTGTATGGCCATAATGCGCGACCTTCGCCTTGACCTTTAAGGGACTTATCTTATTGAAGCATTTCAATTTTTCTTGCCGACAATAATTAATAAGACATAAAATTTGTTTTGGGCGAAACTCCGACTTCAAAGCATTTTTGTGTTATTGAGATATAAATTTTGATTGACTGGGGCTGGCTATTGTGAAGGATCTATTTATGCATAGGGAAAAATAATGAATCTATTTATGTATAGGGAAACATAATTTGACGAAGAAAAGATGCCCATAAATACGGGCATTACTAGGCACATCAATTTGATAGTGAACAACAGAGAGACTCAGAGACTTATTAAGATATATTTATCTCTAAAGATATATTAACATATTATGGGAATATATATATGTATAGATTCCTTAGGCAGCTGCCTTATTTAGTCATTATGCGGCAACTTAATTCCCATAAATTTGCAACGGTTTATTGATTGCCGCCCAAGTGGCATCATCATTAAAATCGACTGCTGGGAGGGAGGGAGGGTGGGTGGTGGTGCTGCGCTAGCCACACGCAGTTACTTCATTTAGAACGTTTAGGCCATTTCGAAAGTCATTTATAATGAAATGTAGATGTTGAACCTGCACCCGAATAAGTCGTACGTCATCTATAAAAGCAAAAATTAGTTATCTGGAGACAAGAAGTAGGGAGCGGAAGGGACGAGAGAGAGAGAGAGAGAGAGAGAGAGAGCAACCCTCCGGCGCAATGAAGAACTTGTAAAATATTTACGAGCTGAAGTGACCAAAGCTATTGCAAAAACAATGGCCAAAAGCGGAAAGCATAAAAAGTAACTACTTTGTGGCTTACGTGTTATGCTTGTGTGTGTGTGTGTGTGAGTGTCTCTGACTCTGTGTGTGTGAAAAACTCAAGCATACTTTTAGGCGCTCATAGAAAATGCTCTGCTGGGGGTGGCTGTGTGCGGGTGTCTGTGTGTGTGTGTGTTGTGATTGTGTAATAAAAAATATCCAGCTGACATTTTGTGTCAAGCACCTTTTTCATTTTGGCACTCAGGAAAGCGTGGCCAAGTCCAACTGAGGGCCCATTCTACATGCCGCCACGCTCGCCTGGCTGCAGCCTGAGTGATGACAAATTACATTTGTCAGATTTATGACCAATTATGAGCGTGTTATATATCACAGCCGTAGCAGCTAGAGCAGAGTAACCGCATCAGAGCCACCTTAATGGCAAGCGCAATGAATAAGTCGCCATCGTTTGTTTGTGGGCGTCGAGCTGCGGGCAATGCATGGCCAACCAGCTACTTGATGGGTGTGGCAAGTGCCACACACGCACATACACAAACACACATATACACAAGTATATATATATATATATGTCTGCACTGTAGCAATTGGTAATGCTTTGCGCCTTTGCCTATATCGCACTGCGGCCACTTTCGCCGCTTTCGCTGAGAGAAATGGCCAGCCATATAGCGTGTCTTTATGTCGCACATTCGCATTCGACTTGTATTATTTATGCCGCTAATGCGTTGAAAATAGCTAAAATTGCCTTTATTACATGCGCAGTTAAACTTCAATTATAGCTCTAATAAAAATACATATGCCCAAAGGTCCCACAGAGCGAGCGAGAGAGAGAGAGGGAGAGAGAGAGTGGGCTTCTGCGACACACCAACACAAAGCCCAATCATATATTACCGCCCAGAGCATATATTACGTACATATGTCAGCACTTAATGTGCTGCATCCACAGCTTAGACAAATAAATCAATAAACTCCAGCGAGGCTAGAGTGCAAAGCCAGAGATTTGGGCTTTGCATGAATTCAAATTTCCTAAATTAAAGCATACATTTTTAATGTGAATGTTGAGAGATGGCATAATCTGACTAACATATTCTTTGAGAGATATTATAATTTTGGCAAGCAATATATATGTGTATGTAAATGTTGCTTAAAAGCAGATGTATGTCTACATTTTATAGACATATTTGTTTTATATTATATTACATATATTGTATGCATATTTATTTTACAATATTTTTTTATTAATTTTATTAATTTTGCTATTAAAATAAATATATTTAAAAAAAAAATAGATATATTACTCAAACTAATTATAACCAGATCGCTGATAGGGAAATATATTTAAAAGTAAAAAAAATGTTAAATTGACGATAAATGAAAAAAAAAACAGAATTTATAATTTTGTTAAAAATTTTATTATTTTATTCTTAATTTTAAAATTCAGAAAGTTGACTTAATGTGGCTTGAGGAATCAGCTTGAAAATTCCGCTGTATATTTACTATCTCTCTGTCTCTCTCTCTGTCTCTCTCTCTCTCTCTCTCTCTCTCTGTCTCTCTCTGTCTCTCTCTGTCTCTCTCTCTCTCTCTCTCTCTCTCTATCTCTGTACATATTTCCGTCTCTCACTGTCTATCTCTATTTATCTATGTATGTCTCCTAATATCCGTCTCTCCCTATATACATATATCTCTCTCACTCACTTTCCGCCTTTGTCTATCTCTCTCTCTCTCTCTCTCACTCCCTTAGTCAATTTTTTGCTGTCCTAAATCAATTCCTTTTTCGCTCTGGTTTAAATTATGTTACTTTAATTGCCAACCAAAATAAGACCAAGCACGCGATTTTCATCTCGTTGTCTTGCCTCTCTCTCTCTCGGTCTTTCACTCGAGCACAACTGGGTCGCCGTAGAATGGCAACAACACCCACACACAGAGGGAAAGTGTGGCTTTTTATTAAAATCTAAAAACATAAATCTTAAAACTGAAAACCAAACGCAATGGCAGCGCGCAGGCAGACAACAGATGAGAGCAGTTCGCGGTTCCAAGTGCTGGGATCGTGGCTTGGCAAGGCGAGGCGAGGCTGGCCGCCAAGCCACCAAGCCACCAGGCCTAATTGAATTTTGAAATTCAAGTCGAAATTAAAAAATTACGAGCAACAGCAGCAGCAGCCGATGCCGTTGCCTTGGCCGGCCGGCCCCTAAATAAACAGTAAAACGGAAATGTATTCGACAGGTGGAAATTGAAACTGATTGAATTGTAAAACGTAGCATAAAATGTTGTTGCGCTTATTAATGTTTGTGCGGCGCAGCTGCTGACACGCCCACACACAACAAAGGGCCCCATCGCAAGAGAAACAGCAAAAGCAAAAGCAACTGTAAACAAAGTCGACGCCAATGGCACTGTCAATGCCAACGCCAACGCCAACGCATTCAGATAATTTATGCTTTTCGATTTTAATTGGCGCCATTTTGGAGCGTGTTTTATGAGCTGCTTTTTGCATAATTCTTTGCCTTTGCATTGTTTTTGTCACTAAAAAGGCGAAAATTATTGCTCGCCAAGCGAGGGGTGTTTGACAAATATTGCGGTTATACATATGTGTTATATGAATATATGGAATTAAATGCAAGAATTCATGAATTGTACGTGTGAAGATATACCATTAATTTATTATTATTGCCAAGCGAGGGTTGATTGAGTACTACTGTATTGTGAGAATAAAATGAAATGAATTGAAAATTATTAATTTAAATTTATTAAATTATTGCAAATAATAAGTGTATCAGCAAGCAAGTATTGCTTAAAAATTGTTATGTTAGGGACATTGAATATAACAAATATCAAATTAAATAATTTTATTTATTAAAATAAATATTTTTTTAAGAAAAATGAATGAAATGCAATATTAGATCTTTATTTTAATAAATTTAATCAAAAAAACGTTAATATTAAAAAAGTACGTATAGTAATTTAAATAAATTTATTAAATGCATTTTATGATTTTTATTTTTTTCTTAATTTTACTATTATTTAAGCAGCTTAACAAAATATATTAAATTAAAAAAAAAAAAAAAAAATATATATATATATATATATATATATATATATGTGGGTGTAGACTAATTTAAATTCATATTAATCAAATGTTTTATTTATTTATTTTTTTTTTTAATTAGAAAAAAATAGTTTAATTTATATAAAAATATATATACTTATATATAAAGATATAATGGCTTAAATGATAATATATATATATATATATATATATATATATATATATATATATATATATATATATATATATATATTATCATTTAAGCCATTATATCTTTATATATAAGTATATATATTTTTATATAAATTAAACTATTTTTTTCTATATATATATATATATATATGTGTGTTTGTGTGTAGCCTAATTTAAATTCATATTAATCAAATGTTTTATTTATTTATTTTTTTTTTAATTGGAAAAAAATAGTTTAACTTATATAAAAATATACATACTTATATATAAAGATATAATGGCTTTAATGAATATGAATTAAATTCCTTGATTTGTATATTGTTATATTATTTGTTTTTATTTTTATATAAACAAATATATATTATAATTTAAAATGATATATATTACATTTTATATAACATATAATAAAATAGTAAAGCATAATCCATAATAATTTCTCATATAAATTCCTCAGTATGAGCTCTTTATCCTTAGTTGAACTCCCACGTCTCTCTTAGCGCTCATTGTAGACTGCATATTATCTCGCATTAAGCATATAAAGCTAGTTAAAACGAAATGAGAAGAATTTGAGCAGCGTATGTTGGCAATGAATTGAATGAGCTGAGCTGCTTTGTTGCTGCAGTTGCAATGCAATTGACTTGCTGCCAATTAGGTGGGAAATTGAAAACTCGTGCAGCAGCTGCCGTTCGCTGTGTGCCATGTCCCCTTCGGCAGCAGCTGGCGCTGTCTGCGGCCTGTACACATGTCCATCAATTTTTCACACGCAACAGCAGCTACAACAGCAACAGCAACAGCAAAAGCAACAGCAACAATGACAGCAACAGTTGCTGTTGCCAGCAGCAACAGCAATGAAAACGCGTAAGCGGCTCTCGAGGCGGGCACCAAACGGTAGATAAACAGACAACGATAAGCCCAAAGGGCTCACAAAAACTGTTGCCTACAACTATGCGCTTCAGCGAGCTGCCGTTGCTGCTGCTGTTGGTGTCACTGTTGGTGTTGCTTGTGAGCTGCATGGCAACGGCACATTACCATTTCGTAGTTTTTCATGCATTCATTTTGATGGTCGCCCCGCCGGCAGTTCATGCAAAATATTGCCAGCATCGGCTGCTGCTCCAGCCTCTGCTCCAGCTCCTGCTCCTGCTGCTGCTGTTGTGTTCGTCTACCTCGGGCCACGGCATGGGCTTAACTGATAAACAAGCACGCACGGGCGCTGTGTCTCCTGTCCGCTGCTACGCATGTCTCCGTTTACAGCGCTGCTGCAACTTGACCTCGGGTCAAATGCAACAAGATGGGTCAACATGCTCGCACCCGTCGTGGTCCGTGTTGCTGCTGCCTGCTGCTGCAGCTGCAAATGAAATTTTTCTTCAATTAGTTTATTTTCACACCAATGATTTTGATTTCAGCCCCAGCTGCAGCAGCTGACGACCGAACAGGTCACTTGCTGCTGCTGCTGCTGCTGCTGCTGTTCCGCCAGCTTGTTAACGGCCCTGTGGGTGTGTGTGTGTGGGTGTGTGTGTGTCTGGCAATTAAGGCAACGCGTAATTGTTGCCAGTTGCAGATGATATTGATGCTCTATCGCATGCACAACAATACAATGGCAAAGCGGAGAAAAAAAAGGAGAGAACCAGCTACAACATCAGCATCCACATCAGAGCCCTCGTTGTTTGTGGGGGGCCTTTTCACTGAGCAGTTTGTTGTGAAGCGCAAGTTTTTGATTGGCTTTCACTTGAGCGCGGCATGGAAACGGCCATAAAAAATGATTGAATTGCGCTTCAATTTCTAGGCAGGCTCGCAGCTCGCAGCTCGCAGCTCGCTCGCTACTCGATCTCGGCACTCATTATGCGCGGAAATCAACGCACAGGATGGCCAGGTAGGCACGCCATGCCTGGCCGTGCCCATTAGCTTTAGTTGAGACACATTACGCATACGCCACGTAAGCCCGCTGCGAAATGAATTGGATTTGTCATCGCGACAAACGGCAACTACACGGACAGGCAACATAAAAGAGAGCACAAAAAATACAAGTAAAGAAAGGAAAATATCAGCGAAGCAAAGCGAAATAAGCATGCGATACACGTGCTCGGGCAATTTGTCACATGAGCCTCTAAAATATGCCCCTGGGTGTTTGGCCAAAAACTTGACACACAGCCTCTGGTCCAAAGTGAAAAAGCATTAGCTCTACACGCCTTCGCCCACATGCACGTGCTCCACGAATATCATTCGCCTCGATAACGTCGCAACTTGATACCAAAGATGGCTACAACAAATTCAAATATATGCGGAAAAAATTATATAAAATTATTATGTTAAAATAGAAAGTGGAAAGAAAATATTTGAATATTCTAAGTTAATACTATGGACACATAAATTCCCTCTTTTTCATAATTTATGTAATTTTAGTGAACGATTTAAGAAGTAATTACTGAAGCTTATTTGTTTAAGAATGCATTATATTTTCATATATAATTTTTAAATATTTATGTATAAGAAATTATGGAAAAATTCTTAAATTTAGATGTATTTAAGTAAAATAAAAGGCATCATTTTTACATAATATATTTATATGTAAACTATAAAATATTTATATTACTTTCAATTAATATATATAGCTTTAAATATATTAAGAAATTAAAAGATCCTAAATTTGTTAATATAATATTTATAATATTATTTGTTGTCTATTAATTTCTTAATGTATTAAAAAAAAAACAATAATAATAAAAAATATTTTTTTTTGAATAAGTGTAATATAAATTTTTTAATATTTGTTTATTATGAATTATGAATTAAATTATATATCAAAAAATACTTTTTAATAATATTAACCCATAATATTTGTTTTCTTTTCTGAGCTATATTATATGTTGAGACATTCCTGAACTTCGTTTTCCTCAAGTGTCGAATTACCCGAGATATTTAATGCAGGAATGCCCTCAATACAATACATATTCATATGGCAGGCAGCTTAGCAACAAGAAAAATATGAAGTCTAGCTCAGATTAGATGATTTTTCAGGATAAACGCGGCAAGTTGTGAGGCACTTTGCTTGGCAGCACACACACACATACACACACACACACACCCTTGCATGCCGCAAACTGAGCACGTAATTCTCAGTGTGTGTGTGTGCGTTTGTCTGGATGTGTATTTGTGCCTTTGCTATGCAAATGAAGCCATCAATAAAAATTTTGAATTTAATTTAGACGGTCGCCAAGCAACCGTTCAAGTTCTGCAGTTTGTTTGGCTGCATTTGTTGCCATTTGCTAGACTTTTGCCATTTCTCGTATTTATTTTTCATTTCAACAGCTGTTTTTTTTACTTTTTCATACACAAACAAACACACGCACACGCACACACACTCACACACATACAGATATACAAGGCTATAATTTAATTTCACATGCGTTGCCGGCGCTAAACTTTGCCCTCTCGTCCTCTGTTCGCATTTTAAGTTATGTAGATTATAATTAGAAAAGTTCCTTTCTGCTGGGGAATGGTGGCAAAACAACAACAACAACAGCAACAGTAACAACAACAACAACAGAAAAAGTTTGTTTACCAGCAATGCCGTCGCTCAGAAAGTCATAAAATTATAGGTAAACGTTTACGTGCATTGGCACGCGATGCCAGTGGGCGGGCGAGGATCGCGGGCCTGGATCTGGACGCCGGGCGCAAACGGATTTGCATAGCCCGGCAACTAATTACCAGGGAACTTAAAAGGTTTTGCTCGGTTTAGCCGTCGCGGTGCTTCGCATTCGCATCACTCTCCAGTTCGCAATAAGGAACAAGAATTATATAAATAGCGCAATATGAACCTAATCACTTTTAATTGGTGCACAAAGCAAATTATGGAAATGAAAAAGCGACCGACTCCGAAACCTTTTCCCATTTTTTGTTTGTTTTTTTTTTGTGGCTGCTTGGCGCCCAACCCACTTGGCCAATTTATACATATTCCAATTCTTTTTTTTTTTGCGCGCGCTCGTCCCAGCTGCCTTGGAATTATGTCAGCTATTAAAATATAAAATTTTGTTGCAAAAGTGGCGCCACGAAGTTTTGGCAAGTGCGTAATTTATAAGCGCCAAAATGAATTTAAGAATATTCCATAAAAATGCAATAAAACAGAGCACAATGAATGTAAAGTGTGAAGAAAATTAAGCAAGATTTAAATACGAAATTAAATATTATAATTGTCAACGATTTGATAATGTTTGATTCATACAAATGTAAATAAATTAATATATAAATAATTTAAATATTATTGCCACAAAGCAACCAAATTAAAATATAAAAACAAAAATAAATAAAATAAAATAAATTAAAATAAAAAATAAATATTAAATAAATTATAAATATATAAAAAATAGACAATTTTTAAAAATAAATTTGAAATAAAGTGATCAAGCGCCGAGGCACTTACCCGATCAACAACTCAGCATCAATTGAAGCTGAGCATCAATATCCAGCTCTATTTATACTGCTCGCTTTCCTTCTTCAGGCTCTGCTGCTGTGCATGCTCACTCAGTGACCAATCAGGAAGAAGCACCATGCCAACAGCTGCAGGGCCTCAGCTCTATTCACATGAGTTGCTATCTCTTTCACTCTTAATGCACCTCTCGGTTGCAATTGCTGCCCAACTTCCTCAAGCAGCTCAGTCAGCACTCATTGCATTGAGCTGATCTATGAGAAACTGCAGCAAATTGCCAGAGCGTTCTTCTTCTTTCAATCGTGAGCACTGAGCTCTGCTTCTTTGCATGCTCACGCAGCGACCAATCATGAACAAGCATCATGCTAACAGCAGAAATCTTCAGCTGTATTTAGTTGACTTGCTTTCTCTTTCACTCTTGAGGCAACTCTTGCAACGTAAACACCAGCGTTCTTCTTCTTTCCATCGTGAGCACAGCATTGTTTTGAGCTTATTTGCCAGGAATTTCTGCACTGCTTGATCACTTTTCGTCTTTCAATCGTTGGCTCTCATTGTATTGTGTTTGTGTGTGTAGCTGCTGCACTGCTCATGCATATGGGTTCTATAGAGCGGTCGATCTTGTTGGCTCGCTTGCTCACAGAGTTTGTTCCACTGTGTTTTAATGCTTATGATGGAGCGCGTCTACATAGAAGTCTTTTTATGTTAGTTAATAATATCTAAATTTAAAATACAATTAATTTTGACAGTTCGAATTCACTTTGAGACTTCATAAGATCAAAATGCATCACACTTTTCCGACTTTTCTTATTTTCAACGTCAAATTCCCCACTTTACTGACTCCAAACGAGTTTCTTTTCGAAAGAAAAAAAACTATAACATTTATTGTGAATGATTCGGAATCGCAACCGCTTTGCTGTTCGCTCAATGGTATTCAGTAAAGGACTCTGTAGACTATCCGGCTATCGGAGTAACGTAAAGCACTGCTTGATTAATCGATATATGAAGTGCTGCGCATGCCAATCGCTGTTTTTATGCATTTTATTTTGTTTTGTTTTTATTTGCGTTCCTTTTGCTTTTGTTGTTGCAATTTTCACACTTTGGGAAAAAACCGCAAAACATTCAAGCAAAAATAAAAAATACGAAAAATATATTACGTATACGCCACGAATGATGCCCGTGCAGCAGCTATTGTTGTTGTTGTTGTTGTAGCTGTTCGCTTTGTTGTAGATGCTGTTCTTTCACAGCGCTGATTTACACACTGTGTTTTTTCAGCAGATTCCATGTTTTTTCTTTTTGTATTTTTGTATTTTTTACACCTTGCGTTTGTTGGCTTTTTACGACTCACGTGAAGCTATAAAATAGCGCAGTTTGCGCTACAACCGTCGTGTCATATTCCAGAGTGTGTGGCTGTGTGTGTGCATGGGCGTGGGTGTGGGTATCTCTGTGCAGACACTCGCTAGCTGTTAATTATGCTTTTAAGCAAATTAGCAGCTGCATTGATATACGCAAATATTGCGAAATCGATTTGCGCCGTGCAAGCCAATAAATTCCGTGCAAACACGGCGTCGGCCATCAAAAACATGCAAAAACACACGAGCAGCGAGCGCAGAGAAAAACTTGGCAACATCCCTGCAAAAAATACCTTTTGTATAACTTAAATCTATTGAAAGTGGAAAGTGGATTAGGGTATATTGGTTTGGTGGGAGTGTATGTAAGAGATGAGGCCTTAAAGTATATATGTATATTCTTGCTCATGAACTGAGTCGATATAGCTATGCCCGTCTGCGCACCTGAGTGTATTTCTGCCTGCCCATCGATATCTCGTAAACTACTAAAGCTACAGATCTGAGATTTTGAATATTAACTTATGTATATCATACGTAGTACAAGTTTATCTTCTTTCTTCAATAAGTTATTCCGTTTTTTAAATATCGATAAATATCGATCATTTGGCTGTGTTCTTTAAGCCTGGCTTGCCTGGCTTGCCTGGCTTGCTTCTATGTAATGAATAAATGATACCTCATCTACAAAAACTTGATAAAAAGCTATTTCAAATCAAAAGTCAATCCAAAAAGATGGCAGAAATTAGAATTAGTTAAGCTGATGCATATGCATATATGCATACATATTCATCATATTAGACCCATCGCACTAATTACTCTTTTTACCATAAGAGAGCCGCTGGAGAACACAGGCCAGATCCTGCCGTACCCTGGAGTGCTCTGCAACCTCTAGACGGCTCAGAGGCTGACCACTCGTTAGCCGGAGTCCTTCTCACGGCACCTACGATCTTGTGTGAGCAGTTGTGCTCAGCCCTAGCCTAAGCCCTAGCGCTTGTACTATTCTGGATTTATACTCAATAATAAACCATAAACTCCTATTAGATTAAGTTTGCCTTAGTGGTAATGGAGCGCTGATAATTTGTATATTTCGTCAAATAATGATGATATTCTTATTATAAAAAAAAAATAATAAAAAATAATAAACCATTTTATATACTTAAATTTACAAATCGAGACTTATTATTTATCGCCAGTTGCTCAACACACTCACTGAAATAATTCTCCAAATCTAAAGGATTTTCATATCAACTCATTGCATGCATTTCAGGGTATCTTCCAGTCGATCATTCTCGCCTCAGATGTATACATTTTGCTAGCAGGCCCAAACACTTAAAGCAAATGTGTGTCAAATCTTTAATTTAATTCGATTATTTATATATTTTGTTTTCCCCGCTTCGTTTGAGGGAGTTTTCAACTTTGGCAATTTGATAATTACAAACGAAATCCTATTAGGCCCGTTTATTTATGCAAATTTCGTTATATTCGTATAATTCTTAAAACATGAATGCCTGTTATCGCTGCTCCGCTGCGCAGCAGCTGCCGTTAATTTAATTTGCCATAGAAAAAAGTTAACAGAGA
Source organism: Drosophila paranaensis (assembly GCA_035047545.1). Classification (NCBI taxonomy): domain Eukaryota; kingdom Metazoa; phylum Arthropoda; class Insecta; order Diptera; family Drosophilidae; genus Drosophila; species Drosophila paranaensis. The sequence goes on from JAWNPL010000153.1 coordinate 9,529,106, forward strand.
GAGAGAGAGAGAGAGAGATAGATACATAGAGACACACACGTATTTTGAATGCGTACATTATAATCTTCTATTGGATGGGGGCGGGCAGACAGCAAAAGTTAAACGTGCACCTGACTCGACCTCACACCCACCCCAGCCCCATCTCCATCCCCATTCCCATCTCCATCCCCAGCTGGCATTGCTACATGGCAGCAGCCATGTCGCTTTCAATTATGTCACATGCGTGCGGCATCTTCATCTTCATCTTCAGCTGCTGCTCGGCTGCTCCGATGCCTGGCATAACAATCACGACGCGCCAAACAAAAGGTCTTTTGAATTTTTAGCTTTTACCTTTATCACTTTATGACAAAATGTTGTGACATGCATAAAAAAGCGGCTCCGAGTGCCCGCTCCACTAATTGACAATGCTTATTAATTATTAATTAGTCGTCTCTCACATCACATCACGCCAGCCTAGACGACTCCCAGTTACCTATCATTAGCAGCGATTGCTAATTAACATACTCTCACCTGCCGCAGCTCGCATTACACCAGCCAGATTTTAATAATTAAACTTGCCTAATTTATAAGAGTTGCAAAGTTTCTGTGAATCTAAGCTGAAGCTGAAAAACGAGTAAGAATGTTGTGGATGGACGTGACTGACTGCAGAATACTCTATTTGGGAGATCAATAATCAAGTCAGTAGAAAGAACGTTGCAGTCGGGTGTTGCCGACTGCAGAATACCTGATTGTGTATATATCATTTTTGGCGAATCAAGAGGTCGTATGGGGAAAATCTTAACACTATTAGACGAGGCTTTATATAGACTATAAATTCCAAATTTCAAGTCTCTAGCTTCAATAGCTTAGACATGGTTTGCTTTCATAGGGACATACGGACGGATAGACGGAAGGGTAGACGGCCGGATAGAGGGACGGATAGACGTACGGATAGAGGGGCGAATTGACGGATGGGTAGACGGATAGATGACGGACGGACAGACGGACAAACAGACAGACGAAGAGTCGGTCGAAAATATGGATAGACAGACGGATAGACGAACGATTGGGCGTTCGGACAAACGGACGGACATACGGACGAACATACGGGCGGATAGACGGATAATTATAGACGGACGGATAGAAGGACGAATTGACGGATGGATAGACGGTCGAAAATATGGATAGACTGTCGGATAGATGAACGATCGGACATGCGGACATACATACGGACGTACGGATGAATAGCCCGACGAAAGGAGACAAAACCCATATGCCCACTTTACTTTGATGAATGGGTATCAGTAAAATGATTAAGAAAAGCTTATGCCTGGCTCAAGTTTACTTTCTAAAGCCACGCTCACCTGGGCACAGGTAAATTTGGCTACCGACAGCCAGTCCCAGTCCAGGAGTATCCTGATTCCTACGGCTACAAATTCGCATCGTAAAATTAATTAAATCCAGTGTTTGGGCCGTTGGCATTGTCTAGCTGCGATTTCATATGCCGTTAGAGGTTTTATTGCCAGCTATAAAGCTGACTCGAAAGATCAACAATTCGGCTTCATTGATTCAATTTCTTATTAACTTTTATGCCATGAAAACGGAAACGGCAACTGGAACTTTATTTACCAATAAATGTGCTCTCTCTCTCTCTCTCTCTCTCTCTCTCTCTCTCTCTCTCTTTCTCTCTCTTTGGCATTTTTATGGCATTTTAAGCCAATATCCGTTAACGCCCCGCTTGTTGCCATTCTCGACAGATTGTCCAGCAGTCGAAGGTCATTAAAATGTCTGCTCGTCTGCTCCCGTTCATGGAGTTTAGAGAGCGAGCGAGACTTGGCTTAAGCAAATGCTGAGAGCTCTGTTAGCTCTGTTAGCTCTGCTAATTGGCCAGGCCAAGTCGTCGTCTCGGCTGCCTGCTGCAGACATCAGTTTCTGGCTGCGCTTAAACTACAACTTCATATTTCATGTTTCAGTTGCCTTAGTTTTATTGGCCACATTTTGATGTTGTTGCTGCTGCTGTTATTGCCAGCCAAATACTTGACATTTTATTACGGAAAAAGGGAATGCACAAGCTGCTCACATGTAGCTCGCTACGATTTTGTCATCCCAGCCGGGGGCGCTGAAATAAAAATGAGCTAGCGAACTGTGAAAGGTAAGCCCCAGCCCTTAGCCCAGCCCAGCCCAGCCCACAACCCCAACCCTCAACCCATTCTAACTAAAACCTCAGGAACTTGAGCTACACAGCATTGAGCTCTACGCTCGGAACTTTGCAAAAAATTACTAGCATAATAACGCAAATATTTTACGATACTCACACACACACACACGAACACACACACACTCTCTTATAGAGGGTAACAAACGACAAGCCAAAAACTTAACTAGCCGCGGGCCAAGAGCAGAAACAACGTAAATAAAATTTCATTTCATTTTTCTGCTGTTGATATAGGGTGCCCCAAAAAACACGCAAGATTTTAATATTGCGAAAAAAATATATCTGACTATTCAGGGGTAATAAAAATAGAACGCTATACAAATAGACAACGTATACTATATAAATCAATAAAAAATATACAATTTTGAATTATAAAGCTGTGTTTCCTATTAGAATTACTTCTTGCGTGACTTTTGGGACACCCTTTATATATTTTTTTCTTCTCAGTTTCTTCCTTATATATACATATGTATATATATGTGTAGCATACTTTTAGGTAGCGCTACGCATTGCTTGCATTGAGGTTAATTTCTGTTGGCTTCGTTTTTGGCATTTTGGCCAACAACTGATTGTGTATGCCGGCGGCGCAGACGCAATCAGCTGCAATCGGCCCCGGGCCGATGATGCTTCATTTAAAAAGCAAATAAAATTAAAATACGCGCATATATATTTTTTCAGCAGATCAAACAACAGTCGAATTATGGCCAAATACTCGCTCACTCGCTCTCTCTCTCTCTCTCGGCAGGCCCGCAACGCCAGCTGAGACGCCAATCGAAGCGAATTGTCTGTCTGTGTGTGCGAGTGTGTATGTGGTGTGTGTGGTGTGTATGTGTGGTGTGTGTGTGCGTGGTGTGTGTGGTGTGTGTGGTGTGTGTGGTGTGTGTTGGCAAATTAAAAGCAAATAACAGAGCGCACAAAGAGCTGCAAAAAAATCAATTAAAATCAAATAAAGCTTTGAGCAAATATGTAGCTGATTTAAATTTATTTTTATGCCCTGACTCGGCTCAGCTCAGCTCCCTTCCCTCCGCCCCGTCAATCCACAACTCATTAAAGCACACAAATTATTGAAGCACCAACGACAGCGACATCGACAGTGTTTCAATGGGCTGGCCACTCGTCTGGGCAGCCGCATCCGCATCCGCATCCGCATCCACATCCACCCCCGCATCCACATCAGTTGCTTCGAGCCCATTGTCGGCGCCTTCGACATGGGCATCAGTCAAGTGCCACTGCAGTTGCCAGTTGCATTGAATGGGTCTCACTCTCTCCTCTACCCCTCCCTCTCTTCCCTCCCTCCCCCACACAGCTTCAAAGAAAGCGCACAATTAATAAAAAAAAATGGAGTTCATTTCCATCTCTCACGCTTGCAATGTCAACAGGGCTCAATAGCAGCGTTTTCATGTCGGCAAATTATGCGGCAGCCTTCAGCCTTTTTCATCCATTTTATTATTAATTTGATAATTGAGGGTCGAGAGCAGAAGCAAGCAGTAGAGTAAACCAAGAAGAACTGAAGAGAGATGCTAAAGTGTATAATAGACGAAGTGCTTAATGATGTGCTAAATGGTAATATTACTATGTTATGTTATATAAGAGTATTCACAATATTCAATTTGTCTATTTGTTGTATCTTTATCATATTATGTTAATTTAATTGCAGGATCTGTTAAAAATTTGCTAAAGCTGTTAAATTTTGCTGTAATTGCCTCCTATTGGTGCAGTTGTCTGAGCGACTGAGAGCTTGTCACGATTGGGCAATCATTGAATATGCAAACTGCTCTGTTAACATAACAGTGTAATGTAAGTTTCTTAACAGTGAGAGCTAGCACAGAGTTGCTGCAAAAAAAAATAAGCCATGTGAGTTTGCGTTATGCACGCTGCGAGAGAGAGGGGCAAGCATTGCGATTGCTCAGTCTAGTCCCTGTTACTGCTGAGTGAGAGCGAGATGGCTACATAGGCCCTGCGTACTTCGTTCTGATTGTCTGCGGACGAAGAGAACGACTTAGAGATGGGCATTCTGAAAAAGTGAAGTGCATGCTGCAGAAGCATACACACACATATGCTCTGCTCTGCAAGCACTATACTTCTCCTACTCTAACACATTATCACTCCGAGTAAGTGAGTTTTACAGCCAATGATATGCAAGCTAAAGATGATAAAGATACTCAGTTCATAAGCCGCAACATACACTGTCAATGGGATCAGCACTCTGCTGAAATTTCTGAAAATTACTCAAATTATTTAAAATCCCCGCCAACAATTGCCGTTTCTTATTGTTTAGAAGCCGCAACTAGACTCTTTGTTCAAGTGAAAACCGCGTAATAACAAAATGTTTATCTCTGAGTACATTCGGCCCCACATTTCGCCCCCCTTTTGTGGTGGTCAGCGAAGTGTGGTTGGCCACAACGAACTAAAAATTAAAATTAAAAATTATTACACGCAATTCAAGTGCAAAAGTTTTTGCATTTCTTTTTGTTTATTTGCTTTGTGTGTTTCCATTTGTTTGCCGAGCGCTGCGAAATAGCGGCGACAAGGTATTGCGATGGGCCCAACGTCGTTAAACAAAAGGGCAAAGGCAACCCTTGAGCAAATAATACTTAAACCCTCATTAAACTAACTGAAAAGGGAGGGGGAGGGAGAGTGGGTGAGTGGAGGGGGGGGGGGGTAAAAAAAGTGTCACCCTTGCTCAGTTAATATAAACAAAGCACGGCAAATACAAAATACAAACACGCCAGCAAGTCAAGCAAATTTGGCCAATTTGTTTCTACGTTGACCCTGCCCCTCCTCCTCCCGCTGCTCCTCTGTAGACCCAGAACTTCAGGCAAGTAATTAAGTTTTGTTTGAAATTTTTCTTACGCCTTTTGTGCGAGGACCCGACCGAGGACAGGACACTATTCGGTGGGCTTTACATTTCCGCCATTTGCCGGAGATTCTTGTAAATTATTTGCACCGAGGAAAAGAAAAGCAAATAAAAGAACGTTAATAGTTCGCCCCGCGCTGGGGCGCCTTAATGAGCTCAACTCTTTAACGCATTAGCTGCAGCCGGAGCACAAATGCGCTTAACTTCCACTCGGGCTGGCCACAAGGCGCCGCAAATCAGCCAATAATGTCGCGCTCACAAAGAGGCGCGAAAATGCCACAAGAAGACTGAGTCAATGGTTCCATTGTCATCGTTGTCGATGTCGCTGTGCCATAAATAATTCCCATATTTCTCTCTCCTCTCTCTCTCTCTCTCTCTCTCTCTCTCTCTCTCTCTCTCTCTCTCTCTGTGTGCTTTATCAGTGCTTGCATACATATATATTTGTTTGTTCTTTAAATAAATAAATTTCGGCTTTTACTCGCTTATTTTCTGCGTATCTCTGCGCATATTTATCTGCCAGTTTATGTCTGTGTGTGACTCTCTCTCTCTCTCTCTCTCTCTCTCTCTGTGTGTGCATCAGTTTGTGTTTGTCCATACTTTTGTCATCATGTATTTAATTACTCAGACAGTTTTCATTAAACGTTGAACTGCTCTGCGCCTTCTCTCTCTCCCTCCCCCTCTCCCACTCTCTCTCTCTCTGTCAGTTCTTGACCGACCATAAAGCAAGCAAAAATATCTTGCAATTATATTTGCATGTGCGCTCAAAGTGTTTGCCAATGGGGAAACGCGCAAAAGACAAATACAGCGCGCATGCACACACAGAGTCCGAGCATGCTGCAGGCGCAGATGCTACGTAAGCGGCGTACGTAATACGTAAGGCACGGTTGGAGAGACCCAGCAAGAGCAATGCCAATTGAAGTATCTATCTATAGCATAATTATTATGTGAGATATTGGAATGGGCATGGATTTATTTTGAAGCTTAATTCATGCCATTTTGTGGGAAATAAGTGAAATTAGTTAAATAGCTATCTCAATTGGGCATGTGGCTTGTTATTTGGGTAGTTGGAATACTTTCAGAGCCAACTATAAGCTTATCCCACTTCTTTCTTCTTTTATTCGCTTCTTATGAGAATCCCTTTTTCTCATTTTCTTTTCTTCTGCTCCTCTTTTCTCCTTTTCTTGTTCTGATCTCTTCTTTTCTTTTTCTTTTCTCCTCTTCTCTGCTGCGCGTCCTCTCTCCGCCTCTCTTCAATTCATCTCTTCTTCTCTTCATCTCTTTTTCTCTTCATCTCTTCTTCTCTTCATCTGTTCTTCTCCGTTTTATCTCTTCTTCTCTTCTGTTATTGCGATATTCTCGTCTTCTCTTCTTCTCTTCCTCTCTTCTATTCATCTCTCCATCTCCTTTTCGCTTCTACTCTTCTCTGCTTCCTTTTCTTCTTCTCTACTTTTCTTCTGATATCTTCTTCTCTTCTACTATTCTCTTCTCTTCTTCCCTTCTTCTCTTCTCATCTCCTCTTCTTTTCCCTTTCTTCTTTCTCTTCACTTCCTCTTTAGTTTCCACTGCCCACTTCCACTTCACATCACATCCTTGCCCACACAATATATCCTACCGTCCAGGGTATTTGCAGAACTGACCGGATGGCGTGGCTGGGAATCAACGGAGCGCATTGTGAACGACCCACTGCACCACCTGCCGCTGTAAAATTCGAGCTGAAAATGCATTTTTCATGCGTTAATTTTTCATTTTTAATTATTCGATTATAAAGACCTTACATAATTGAAAGGCTGGCAGGCAGCACGTGCCACTGGCCAAACAGCTTCGAGATGCTTTAAAAATACTTTTTTTTTTTTTTTTACAAAAATCAACAATAATTGCTGTCTTTATGCGCAATGTAAGGCATTTAAATTATACACTGTATGAAATTTGTTGCTCATGTTTTCATTAATCCATCACGATTTCAATGAAGCCGAAATCTCACAATGAAAAGTTAATGCATTGAGTGGCCCAGCAAGATTGACTCTACTTGCAATAATTATATTTTGGCAACTAACTGAGTTATTGGTATGAAATCTTTTTTCAAATATTGATTATGATTCGCCATTTAATTGCAAATTATTTAAAGTGTGTCTAGTATTTAGAAATAATTTAAAAAATTTTACTAAACTCGCAATCGGATGCAATAATTTTGTTTTGGAGATTTTTAGTTCAGCTTTCGTAGAGCTCTCATCTTGGGCATCTTGATTATATGATCTGGGGCAATGCCAATATTAATATCAATATCCTAAGCTTATACAAACAAACGTCCTTTACTTCGGCTCAGCTTAAGGCCAAAGAAGGAGACGCCTGAAGCATATCCAGTCGGCGCCAATGTGACTTCAGTATGAAGCCAAAAGCAATCATCAAATTTTAATTTGAGTTGAATATTTGCCTCTATTTCCAATATTGGTGTATATTTCTAAACAAAAATCTTCCTAAATATTAAATATTTATTTAATTTAAATCTAAATTTAATTTCTGTTATTAATTTTTTGTACATTTTATTTTGGCAGCCAACGTCAAAGAGCTGAAAATGCGAAAATATTTAGGCAAAGTCGCAGCCACGCGCACTGGCTGGCTAACTTAGTAACGAACTAACTAACTATTTATAACTATTTGCTGGGTAAATAAGTTTGTTTAAATATGGCAGCTATTTGTTAACGTTTATAAACTAAACTAAACTTCATATTTAACTAAAGCCAAGCGAAAGCAAAGCGAAATGCTAACAAAAATGTAGTTGTAAACATTATTTTTATAAAAATGTTGCTAAAAATGCAACGCAAAGCACACACAGAGTATGTGTGTGTGTGTGTGTTGTTGAGCTAAACTATGCTGCAGCCGTGGGCGTTCGCCTTGAATATGAACTGGCTGCTGCCTGGCCCGCTCACATGAAAATAGATGTCAGGGGAAATCTTGCGCCAATAACTTGCAACTGCTTATGACTCGAGCACGAGTCGCATCGAGCTGATCCAGCGGTGCGACGAGTGCTGAGCACAAACAAATATATATATATATATATATATATATATATATATGTGTGTGTGTGGAATGTCGACGAGTTTTAACCGAATTTTTGTTCTTTTTTTTTTGGTGCTCTGTGCATTGTCCTGGGCGTTGTTTCGGCTGCCAGCGCAACTGTGCAAGTTCTTTTATGCGCATTTTTATGCTACGTCGCGCTGCATTCATAAGCCAAGCGGCAAAGCCACTCCGAGTGCTGCCCAGCAGCACAGGAAGCTCTACAACTGCTGTGCCAATTGGCCAAACTGGCTGATGCAGCTCAGCTGTCAGTCTGGCTGACCAAACATTGCACTGAAAGCTAACTGACGAAGCGCCGCAGGCGGTGAGCACCTGCAAGTGGGTGAAATGAATTTTGTATACACTTTTCGATGTTAGATGACTGTACTTATTTAAATCACATTTAAGTAGCATTCAAGGAAATTAAAGGTAGATAGTTTGATATATTTATTAGATTGCTTATGAAGCATATAAAACCATAATCCTTTGTTGAACGGAGCTTGTATATATTAAATAAAGAATTTTAAAATATTAATAAATAAATAAATCAATAAAATAATTTAATAAATAAAATAATAACAAATAAAATTAAAAAAAAAATTAAATAAAATAAAATAAAATACATTAATAAGTAAAATTAAATAAATATTAAAATAAATAATAAATATAAAATAAGTTTATCATTTAATTTATTTTATATTTATTATTTATTTTAATATTTATTTAATTTTACTTATTAATAGAAATAGCTAAAAAATATATATATAATAAATAATAATAAATTATATAAACAAATCTAAATAAATCTAAATAAAATAAATTAAATAATAATAGGATCTAATAATAAATATATTTTATAAAATAAAATAAAAAATATATTAATAAATGATATATAACAAATCTAAATAAAACTAAATAAAATAAAAAAATACATAAATAGGTAAAATTAAATAAATATTAAAATAAATAATAAATATAAAATAAATGAAATAATAAGTGAAATAGTTAATAATAAATATATTTAATAATAAAAAATAAAAAATATAAAAATACATTATATATATCAAATCTAAATAATCAGATAAATGTTCTATAATATTCTCATAAAAATGCACGCAAAGGCAAATATGCCTCAGCGAAACGTGCTTTTATTTGGCATGCAAACTTTTACTTTTTAGGCAAACTTAAAAGTATTTGTAGTGTTATCTCAGCTTATGTTTTACATTATATATTTTATTTTTCGTATATATATATATATCTCTTTTTGTTTGTTATCCTTTGGCATGGCAGAGCGCCTTGAAAGTTGCAGCTTCTTGCCATAATTGCCTAGGGCCTGGCTGAAATTCCCTGGGCTTGGGCTTGTGCTTGGGCTTGGGTTGGCTGCAGCCGCAAAGCATTTTGTTGCCAAGCAAAAGTACATTCTCTTCTGGCATTGCTGGAAAACTTAACTGAAAAAAAGGAAAGACGAAAAAGAAATGATAAAAATTGTATGTCAAGTGAACATGGGAGAACTTTTGTGGAGAAATCAAAGAAAATCTAAGCATTTCATTAACATTTCATTGGCGCTGACTAAATGCGCGTTGATTGATTGTTTCGTGTACTTAATTTAATGAATTATTTAAGCAAATCTAAGGCAGCTATCGCATGCTGATAACTTTTTGTTTGCCTCTGAATTTTTTAAGTATTTTTCGGGCAAAGTTTTGCTGGGCGACTCGAGTCGACTCGGGCATTAAAAGAAATATACCATTAATAAAATGTTTCATTCATTTATTTTGTGCTCCAGCCCCCTTTTATCTCAAGTTGCGTGTCTCCGTTTTTCTGCTTGATTAACATAATCCACCATTTATTATAAGTTTTACGCTGCTTACCAATGTCTGTGTGTGTGAGCTTCTGTGATTTAATTATGTAATAGTTTGATTGAAGTGGACTTAATGCGGACTTTGGCCTAAGCCTAAGCTGCCATCTACTCTGTGTGTATGTGTGTGTGTGTATGTGTGCTTGTGGGTGTGTGTGTGTGTTGTATGGCATTTTAATTGATTTGTTTTGCTCAGCGCCTTGTTTGGCCTTGGCTCAAATCGGGCAAGTTCAACGACGCCTCGCCTTGGAGTGCAGACAGCTTAGTTGACTGATTCGGCCGCAGACGAATGGCATAATGAATGCTCCTTTAATAGGCTATGGCGGCGGCTGTGCCCTGCTTAAGATGTCGATGATATATGTATATGTACCTATTAGTATCGAGGCGATTAAGCCAATGGGCTAATCACATTGATTTGCGCATCAACTAATGTCGTTCTAATGAAGGAATATAGTTAGCGGATAGAGTAATTATATAAAAGTTTTCTCACGTTTCTGCCTTTAAATTATATCTATTTTGTTAATTGAAAAAATATTTTTAAAATATTTATCAATTTTAATTAAATAAAATATCTTAAAAAATATTTTAAAAATCTTTTCGTTTTGCCTAGAAGTATAATAAAAAAAAGTAGTAAATATATATATAAATTTGTAATCAAATGAAATATATTACAAATCTCTGTTTCGCGTAGAAATATAAGAATTTATTTATATTGTTAGCTTATAAAAATCTTTAAAATAATATGTAAATTTTCTGGTAATAAAAAACCTTTCAAAATCTTTCAGTTCTGGGCAGAAAGAAACCCTTTTTGTTCTATTATTAATGCGGGAAATGCCTTAAAATGCAGCTCAACGGGAAACAATATATTTGAAAAGTTTTTGTTTTACAATATTTCATTTGACAGTTGTGGCAAGCGCTTTTCCGCTTCCTCTCCGGCGATGTCCTTGCGCAAAGTATAAATGAAAGTCACGCAGATTTCGAGCGAGTCCGAGGAGGGCCAACTGTCCAGACTCTCTAAATACTTTCGGCTGGTGCTTTCAGCAGCAACAAAAGAAACGTAAGGCAAAGAATAAACAATAAATAGAATAAATATGTAAAGCATTCAAAGAAATTAGCATATTGGGCTCGGGCGGCGGCGAGCCAGAGTTCAAGTTTCTAACCTGATGCCCAAGTACTTGCCGGGACTTTAATGTCCGGTGTTTGAATTGCGCTCAAAACTTTTTTACTTGTCAGAGAACACACACACACACACACACATACATATATATGTATGTGTGTGTGTCTTTGGTGTTGGCCAAAGTTTAAAGTTTGCATGTGGCCCTGGCGCATAAGTCAAACACGTGCCCCAAGCGGGCAGACAGACGGCCAAAAGTTGCTGCAGATGGAACACCTGCTAACCGGGCTCGGTCAATTTGAATTCAACGCCTGCGACAGCGTCCAATGGGTGTAACAACTCACTTCCTATACACACACACACTCACTCTCACACTCGCACACTCACACACTGAGAGCCAATGTGTTGTGCTTGCTCTGGTTACACTGAAATGAATAGCTAATCTTTAGAATAAATGAAATGAATTTTTCTTTGGCTCGTGCTATTGGCAGTAGGGTTTACCCCCCTCCAGGCCCAGCCCCTAGAGCCACGCCCACCTTGCCGACTGGCCTGCTGTGCGTGCAGTAAATCGCATTAATTTGGTATGCTGACCACAAAACTGGGATTTATTAAATAGTCAACTGAAACTCGCACCAACAAAGGCGCCGCGGCGTGAGGCAAAGTGAAACGTGCGTGACACACACACAAATGCGATCGACTCACACACACACAGTCACACAGTCATAGAGCTGTACATTTATATTCTCTTACAAGCCAAATCAGGCATTCGAAAAAGCAAAGAACTCACACAGACACACACACACACATGGCCAACAACTACATTGCGACACTCCTGACCCTCTGCCTTCTACTTGGCTCAGTTGGCTGGCATTTGGCGCTCACAAAGGCCGAGGCGTGGCCTGGTGCACTGAGTGCGGCACATCCGTATCTGTGCTCACTTTTCCGCTTGCCATTCAACTTTACAATGACACTGTGTAATTCAAACAGTGGTAATCATTTCAAATATCTATTTACAAAAATAAAATGCTGCAGGAGTATATATAGACGAAAGAACAAGAAAAATACATTGAAATCAAAATAGATACGCACTGTGGGAGGTTATTGATTTTAAGTGTTAAAGAACTGTAGAGGAGAGAAGAGAAGAGAAAAGAAGGAGAAGAAAAATAGAGAAGCAGACAATATGAGTGCAAATGAGAATAGTAGAGAAAAGTTACTCATACGCACTGTTGCTCGAATCAAATTATAAGCAGAAAAAAAGAAAAGAAAAGAGAAGATGATAGACCAGGAGAGTTATGAACGGAGAAGAGATACTAAGCATAGAGACGAGAAGAAAAGACAATCGTACAAAGGACTGCCCATGTTATCCCTTCATTGAGCAACGTTACTCATACGCACTGTTAACGGAGTGATATTCAGATGATGTGTTGAAGTGGTACATAAGGATAAGAGAAAGAAAAGAGAGGCCAAAATATGCGTAGAGAAGAGAGTGATATGAAATTATAAGTGAAGAGAATGTTTGAGATTAGAACAGATGAAACGACACTCATACGCACTGTTGGCTTGATTATATTCGAAAACAAGGTTTCATAGTTACTTATAATGATAAATATATACTTTATCTATCTGATTAATATTTATATTTTCTGTATTATTATATATATTTATTATCATATATATTTATTATTATATATATTTATTTATGTTCTATAAACATTTCACATTTCACAATAAACATTTCCCCATTATCTCTAGTGCCATTCTCCCATTCATAGTCCCATTTCATTTACGACTCATTAAAATCTTAGCATTTTGTCCACTGTGTCTATGGGAATAATGTCTGAATGCTGGCTGGCTGCACTTGCCTTTCATTATGCAGGCTGAAGGCAAGTGCTTACACATCCGCTGCTGCTGCTGTCGTTGCTGCTGCTGCAAGGCAGTGAGTCAAAAATCTCTCAACTGGAATGCAAATGCCGCCCCGGCAAGTCAATAAATAAATTCAAACAATTTGACAACTTGCTCAATGGTGTCCCAAATTGTATTGGCACCCAGGGATTGCGGGCTGCTTGGTGTTGGGCTGGGTGCTGGGGGCAGTGATTGCAGGGGATTGGGGCTTCAACAGTTGCTCAGTTCCTTTGATTGTCAGCCATGGGAAGGGGTCTGTGTCTGGGTCTGAGCCTGGTCCAGTGTGAGTGCCCGGCAATTGCGTTGAGCGAATTTAAATTAAAGTGTCATTGAAATTGGCATCCCTTCAAACGAAATAAAATTTATAGTTTCGGCAATGCTTTGGCCGAGCTGTTTATTTCAGCTTCTTACGGCAAGGACTACGACTACACTCGCATGTCCTTTTCATTTTCATTTTCATTTCTCGGTTTTCGCATTTCAATTTCTATAAGTGTTGAGTGCCGGCTCTCACACACACACACACACACACACACACACACACACACACATTCACACGTCCAGTTTAGATTTATCACTTTTGATTTTGGGGCAAACCGACTCACACTCCCCCTCGTGTAGCCACCCCTCTCATGTCCTATTGATTTAATACATTTATTTGCTTTCGACCCGCCCGACTTTATGCGAATTCAATGTCTGTTTCGACTCTTGTTTGTGCCAAAAAAGTTTTAATTCAATTTTGGCCATTGCCGCTTTATCACATTAAAAACTTGTTCGCCCGACCGACCAGACACCCGCCCGCCCGCCCTCATTGCCAATGGCCTCTAGTAAACCGCGCATTCGGTTCACGTGTCAAAGCCAAAAATATTTGCAGTATGATTTATGCACAGTGGCGAAAGTTTTCATGGCTCACGTGGCTCAGAGAGAACGAATGAGAGAGTGAAAGGGAGAGGGATATTGAGAGAAAGCGAGAGAGAGAGAGAACAAGAGAAAATAACAGAGAGAAAGAGAAAGAGAGGGAGAGAAAGACAAATAGTGTGAGAGAGACAGAGAGAGAGAGAGAGACAGAGAACGCAAGAGAGAGAGAAAGAGAGAGAGAACGCAAGAGAGAGAGAAAGAGGCAAAGAGTGTGGGAGAGAGTGGGTGAGAAAGAAAGAGGCAGAGGAAAGAGAGAGAGAGAGAGAGAGAGAGAGAGAGAGAAACACAAAAAGTGTCGGAGAGAGAGACACAGAGTGAGAAAGAGAGAGAGAGAGATAGAGAGAGAGAGAGAAAACACAAAGAGTGTGGGAGAGAGAGATAGAGAGTGAAAAAGAGAGAGAGAGATATGTGGGAGAGAGAAATAGAGAGTGAGAAAGGGAGAGAAAGAGAGAGAGGGGGAAAGAGAGAAAAAGAGGTCGGCAAAGACGGATATAGGAAGAGATAGCTACAGTGAGAAAGATAACATAATGAGAGACAGAGAATGAAAAAAATGAGAAAGAGAGAGAGAAAGAGTGAGAAGTAGGCAGAGCACGAGGTTAGAGACAGTGAGAGTGAACTCACAACAAACGTATTTTTAAGGACAGCTCTCCTATCCGATCCTCATGCATTTCAGTACGTTACGGGTTCCATGGACTATTTTTCAGATTTATATAAATATAATAAAAAAATACATTAGTTTTATATTAAATATTATTATATAAATATTATTATAATGTTTCTAAAAAACTAAATTAAATTGTATTTCAATATTTCTTAATTATTGTTTTTCTGCATCTTATGGACTCTGATACCCTTATTTCAAATCTCTCTAAAATATTTGATTATAAATCAATTTGATTCCACACTTTTATAGCAAATGGAACTCGTGTAAATGGCTCTCATTTCTTGACCACTGAAACTCTTATTTTCGATTGCAAATTCTAAATGCAGTCCATATTAATACCAGATAATCACACTTAGCTTAGCTTCTCAGCTTTACGAGCCATCAAACAAATCACTTGCACTAAAAAGAGCCATTGAAGCGTATCTCATTACGAGTATGAAGTGAGTGAACCATGCGAGTTGTTCCCTTTGACCAGCATTGCCAATGGCAAAGCCAATACCAATACTAATACCAATGCCAATGCCAATGTCGTTCAACTCGTTGCTGTCCTCTGTCCATGCACTTAATTCCATAAACCTTTCACACTCCACCTTATGATTTGAAAGCAAAGCAAAGCAAAGCCAAGTGCTTGAGAGAGTCAACAGTTTGGAAAATGAACGCAGACAATGGAAGAAAACAAAGCAGAAACTATTCCGCAAGTGCTTCAATACGAACGCACTTTGCGTAGTATTTACGACTAATCCAAAATGATGTGTCTGACTTCTGGCCAAAGGAGAGGCATTTGTTGTTGTTGTTGTTGTAGTCAATGCAATGACCGTTCACACAGGTCGTCGTCGTCGTCGTCGTCGCCGTTGTCCACTTTCATTTCACCTTCAAAATGAAAAGTTTTCGCACGTTTTTTCGTCGTTTGTAAATCAAAAAAATCGTCCATTTTCTAAGGCGGAAGTCGTATATTTCATTTATGAGCTACAATAGCGGAAATGAAAATATTAAACCATAGAAGTGGGCGCCGACCGGCTAACAAAAAACTAGACCCGAGCCCTGCTGCTGGTGCACCTTTCCCTGATCCTTGTGGCGCTCGTATTTGTGTAGCACTTGATGGCCCAAGCGAGTGCGGCGACCAAAAAAATAGAACCAGAAGAGGAAAATAAACAAGTTAGGGAGCTAGAGTCGGGCTGATCGAATAGGAGATGCCCTGACTACCGATTAAGTGTAAGCGCAGTTTGGTCGTTTATACATAATAAATTATACATATTATATATATTTATTTAGGAACACATATCACACGATAGCATATTTAAGAAGAAACTATCAATATCAGTCAAAATCTCTACCAATACCACTACTTCAGCAGCTTACCTATCTTCTTAAGTTCCGATGTCCGAAATATAACAAAAATCAAAATTGTAGAAATTAAATACAGATCTAAATACAAAATATGGTTACTCTAGCTCAAAAGATGTATGAGACTTAGCTAAATAACTTAAGTTCGATGAGGATCTTAATCGATAACAATAAAATGGGAATAGTAATCAATTATTTGCAATAATAAGGATCTACAAAAATAAATGCAAGTCTTTGGCTCTTATAGTTTCTGGGATAGAAGCGTTCATACACAGGGACTGATGAATAGATAGCGCAAGATCAACTCATCTACTCAGCTTGACATGCTGATTAAGGCCCCTTAGAGCTTCGCCCCTTCTTCTTTTAGTCTCTGAGATCGACTTGTTCCTTCTTCATCTTCTTCTATTAACTTTATGTTATCTGGCTCATCCCCTTCCGCCTGTTGCAAAAACATTAACAAAATCTTGATACCTCGATTTCCCATTTTCAATTGATTCAGGGTATCGTAATATATATAGAGAAACACAAAGCAGACACACACACACACACACACACACACACACACACACAGAGAGAGGGACACTCTCACATGACCAGCCGTAATGCTTTTCCTTTTTCTCTGCCTTTGCCTTTGCCTGTCTACAGTCTGCTTGAATGGTTTTCAATGAGTTGTTGTAGCTGCTTTTGCGGCAATTGTTGCTCTCGTGCTGTGTGCCTGCAATTTTCTTATAAAATTATAATGTCCAGCACGAGACTTTTTTCATCATTCTCTCTGCTTTTTTAATGCAACAAAAATTGAATAAGTCTCAGCTGTTGTCAATGTTGATTTTGTTCTTGTCTTCGTCCTGTTATTGTTGTGTTGCTCTCGGTCTAATGTGAAACGTAAACGTGATTTGCCAGCGCACTCTACCTGACATCCTAGCATCCTTTCACAGAGAGGAACACACACACACACACACACAGAGACACACACATGGTCAACTGGCCGGCGGGCATCTTGGCAAAATTAAAATACCCATTTCGACCCTCCGCCTTCGACCACATACTTTGTATGCATGCCAATCAATGGTAATTTGCTCTATTGGCTTACAGTTTGTCTCTCCCTCTCTCTCTCTCTCTCTCTCTGTCTCTTTGAGCAGTGCCTTCCTTTAATTTGTTTGCTTATTAAATTATGGCTTTTTATTACATTGACCATCGATGTGAACCTTGTCCGAGGCATTCCATAATTACTTCAACTCATCTAATTGAACTGCTCCGCATTCCAGCCATCGGTCATTGTGTTGTAAACAGCTCTATGGGCGCTCAATCAATGCGCAACTAACATTAAAATTAATATAATATAATCAATAGAGAATTATTTAATAATAGCCAACAATTTGCTTTGGGCAACTTTGCTTTCATTTGCTTGCGGCGATTGACCCATTTACAGCAATAGGCAAAGAGATTGTAAAGGGTGTTGTATTAAGTTGAGATATTATATTGTTGCAGACTTTATTTTGTAGTTTAATCGATGCCGTTTTATGTGGAGTAGCTAAACTGTGCAATAACCGAAGAGGCTTTGCTGGAAGTGCTGTTCGCTTAAGACTTAATAGCAATTGGAATCAAATTTTCCGCCTCTTCTTCATTTCTAGTTGCTATGGGAACTATACATATACTATATATTTTATACGTACTATATATACTTCATTATCTATCTGGATGTTGGCTTAAGACTTAAGAGATTCCTCTATATATATGTATATATACTATATACTATACATACTATATACTTCAGTATCTATCTGGATGTTGGCTTAAGACTTAAGGGAGTCCACTCATGCTTAAAATATTATATTGCATACCAAATTGCATGTGAACTGAACCCAGGATAACCTTCGGCTTCACTACCAAGTGCATATTATTAATTAGTAATTTAGTTTAGTTTAATATTAATTAAATAATTATGTTATTAAATGGCAAGCTATAGAAGACTTCTGATTTTCTAGATAATATTGTTAGCTTAAATGGTTGCAGAAATATATTTATTGAAAAATATATTTGTTAATTAAGTAAATAAAATAAAATATTTAAGTGCAGCTTAAGCTGGAATTTAATCAGATACGCCACATGTATATATATATAATGTTATTTAAAATGTATATACTGATAATTAAAAATATTTAAATTAATAAAAAAATATAATAATAGTAAAAAATTAATAAATATAATTTATATAAAAAAACTATTAAAATAAATATTTATTTAGTTTTAACAGTTTTTATGTAGACATAAATATTAATATATATTAAATCAGATTTTTATATATTTTTTTTATATTTTTACAACAATAATAATAATTATTTTTTATCAAAACTTTTTTTTTTTTTTTTTTTTTTTTTCCAAGTTCATTTATTATTTACCGCTTGTTGTCTTTGACTCTTTAGCGGAGTTATCGCTTAAATTTACCTTAGCTTAATTTTAGGCAGGTACGCCTGTATGTATTAATCTAGTATTTACATACTTTACATAAAACAAATATAACATAACAAATATAGGGTTTAAATTCCACGACGATCGAGGGGATGCAGTCTCTTTAATCTTCTCCTGCTTCGGTTGTTGGCCAGATTGGATGCGAGCTGGTTTGGGTGCGCTTCTAGTCTGTCCGCGTATCTAGAGCTATGTCGCCCAATGAGTTCTGCAATTGTTGGAATTTTTAAGCCTTTATGCAGCACTGAATTTCTGACAAACCAGCTCGCACCAGTAAGCCTTCGTAAAGCTTTGTTTTGGAGGGTTTGAATTATGTTGGTCGTGGTTTTCGCCGCCGAGCCCCATACTGGGATTCCATACAGGAATGTTGCCACTACTATGGCCTTGTAGATGGTGGTTTTGCTTTTGAGCGACAATTTACTTGAAGCTCTCAGCATCCAGTCAAGCTTCTTCAATTTTATCTTGACGCTAGTGGCCACTTTTCGAATATGGGCGTTGAAAGTTAAACGCCGGTCTAGCGTGACTCCCAGATAACAGGCTTTTGTGGCGCTAGGAATTGGGGATCCTAGTGTCACGTCTGGGCAGTTACCTCTTCTGGTGGCAAAGGTGGTGTGCACAGATTTCTGAGTGTTAATAGAGATGCACCATCTTTTGGCCCAGGAACCAAAAGACTGCAGAAATGTTTGCAGCGAGGCAGAGGCTTCTTGCGCCGAAGTATCTCGCGACAGAATGGCAGTGTCATCTGCGTAGGTCGCAATGATGGTGCCATTGGACTGCGGAGTTGGCATGTCTGCTGTGTACAATACGTATAGCGTAGGGCCAAGTACACTTCCCTGAGGGACTCCAGCTCTGATCGGTGAGTCTGAAGAGAGAGCCTGACCCCTGGATACATGGAATGTCCTTCCATGCAAATATGAGCATATCAGCGTGAAAAATGGGGCAGGTAGAGCTGCTCTCACTTTTTGCAGAAGTCCAGGGTGCCAGACTCGATCAAACGCTTGTTTGACGTCCAGAAAGACGGCTGAGCAGTACATCTTCTCTTCGAACGCTTCAAGAATGTGGTGTACGACTCTGTGGACCTGTTCAGGTGTTCCATGCTGCCTCCTAAAGCCAAACTGATGGTTTGGAATGGCACTCTGGGCTCCCAAGTGTGTCAGTACTCGTCCAAGTAGTATTCTTTCGAATACTTTGGAGAGCACTGGCAACAGGCTAATTGGTCTATACGAACCAATTTCGCCCACGGGTTTACCAGGTTTAGGGATCATCACAATCACGGCTCGCTTCCAGCAAGCTGGAAAGTGCCGGATGCGAAGCATGGCGTTGTAGAGCGTAGTTAAGTACTCCACTGTCGAGTCAGGAAGCGATCTAACGACCCTGCCATCAATCAGGTCATATCCAGGGGATTTTTTCAATTTCACTCGCCTGATATAGTCCTGCACCTCTTCTATTGAGCATGGCTCGATCTCGACGTCTTGTGGAAGCGGTGAGAGGACGATGTCTTCCGTTTCCTCAACATCTGCAGGCTCGGCAGTTATTAGCGGGGTGAACTGCTCTTGAAGGTGGTGGGCAAAGGCCTCGGCTTGCGCTTCGTCTCCCAGAAGCCAGGTACCTGATGTGCTGCGTATGGGGTGACGACGCATTGGCTGCCTCTTTATGTTGCGTGTAAATTTCCACAGCTGAAACTCTGCGTTTGCAGGTGATTCCGCTTTGTCGAGTGCCTCACCAATACGCTTGCTCTGAAGCTGCGCTAACGAAACTTTAAGTTGCCTTGTGGCTTCGTTGTATCTAGATTTAGCGCTTGCTGTTCTTGTAGCTATCCAGCGTCTCCTTGCCCAGCGTTTGTACTCCAAAAGGTTTCGGGCCTCCAAGGAGAGGGGGAAGCTGTACCCAGAGCGATGTTGTAAAATTCGGGCGGGAGGAGCGGCTAGGTGCGAGGCTGCAACAATGGCTTCGTGCAGCTTGTTTGCTGCATAATCTATGTCTTCAGGAGTATTGAGCTCAATTTCTGGATGCAGAGAGCAGTGCAACTCCCGCTTAAATACTCCCAGATGCGATCCGACCGGTAGTAGCCGTTTTCTGGTGGGAAATGGCTGTGGCTCCGCATTTGTGGTGACTATCAGTGGCAGGTGGTCTGAGGGCAACTCAAGAGATGCTGCGATGCTCAGCTGCCGATCGTTGATGCCTCTATATACTGCAAAGTCAATTGCGGAGGGCCTGTGTCCATTAAGTGGGTAGCGAGTAGGTGCTCCAGTCGCCAGTACGTTGAACCTAGCGTTGTATATCGCCTCAAATATGGCTTCTCCTCGTGGATTAGCATTATTGCTGCCCCAGAATGGATGCCAACCGTTCCAGTCTCCGCCAATAATGGTTTTGCCCATCCTTTGTTGCAAAAGCTGGCTCAACTCTGGACCAATAGGACCAGCATTTGGTGGGCAGTAAATTGCAGCTATGTCTAAGACTCCAATGGACGTAGGAAGGCTTATGCTGGAGACTTGCATTAATGCACTCGAGACTGGGGGTTGTGGTGTATGCTCAATCCTTGAACTTATAAGGATCGAGGATCCACCAAATCTATTAGCTCCTCCTCCATAGGCTTGATAGTGCTCGTACCCGAAAATTCTTGTGTTGGGGCATTCATGTGTCTCTGATATGAGCATAATATCGATCTTCTTTTCAGAAAGGAAAGCAGCCAATTCCTGAGTCTTATTTCTCAGTCCATTGGCGTTCCAGATGCCCACTCGAAGAGCCATTATTTGGAGCTAAGTTTGCTCAAGATAGCCATTAGGCTACTCAGCAAGTTTGCCTGTTGGCTTTGTAGCTCTCGCATGGCTTTCATCTCAGTGTGAATCGCATCAAACTGGTGCTGTTGTTGTTGCAGTATCTGAGCAAATATCGTGTCGTTAATATGACTACTAGTTTGAGGTCTTTCACCTCGTGTAGCCTGCGCATACGATACACCATTCGTTGGAATGCTCGTGCTGAATTTATTCGGCTGGCGTTGGGCAGAACGGGCTGTTTCTGCATTGGGAGGCTGTGCTGGATTGCGCTTTTGCACTGGGCTCTGCAGCTTGAGCAATCGCTTGTATACTAAGCAGCCCTTGTAGTTAGCGGGATGCTGTA
The DNA here is from genome assembly GCA_035047545.1 of Drosophila paranaensis. Taxonomy (NCBI): domain Eukaryota; kingdom Metazoa; phylum Arthropoda; class Insecta; order Diptera; family Drosophilidae; genus Drosophila; species Drosophila paranaensis. The sequence continues at coordinate 9,550,591 of JAWNPL010000153.1, forward strand.
GCTCACAATGAACGCAAGTGGGGGCTTGGTCCTTATCCCTAGTGCAATCCTTAGACGCATGTTTGCCGGCACATTTCACACACCTGGGGGCTCTGTGGCAATAACGCTGTGTGTGTCCAAACTGCTGACAGCGGTGGCATTGGGTGAGATCGTTAAATTTACGAGGCAGCTCAACGGTGCAGCGTTGCCTGCAAATAATCCGCAGATCCAAAATTTGCTTGTTGTTTGGGGCCTGAACAACGTCAACAAAAAATATGTTAAGCGGAGTTCGGTCGATGCGACTTAGCGGGTTGTGTATGTTTGTCACTTTGTGACCTTTTGCCTCTAGCTCTTCTCTTAATTGATGGATTTCGGTGCTCGAATGTATGCCTTTGAGACAAACCCTGAATGGTTTGTCCTCCTTGAGCTGGTAACAATGAAATTCCAGCTTCACTGTGGAGAAGTGGCTTATTAAAGCACGATAATCCTCGCTGGATTGTGTCATGACACCAATGTCGTTCCGCCTTGGTTTAATAATATATGACTTTGGCTCAATCGCTTTGTCAATTATTTGCTGCAGCTTTGCCACAGATTTGATGCCTGGGCACCAAATAGGAGGGGGGCGAACCTTCGGTTGCTCAACAGGCTGCGCAGTCACTACTGGTGTATTAGGTGCATCACTGTTGTCTTCTTCTTCTACATCGAGCATTGCAAAGCGATTTTGCGACTCTGACGCAGCTTTGCTGGTGCTTGGCTGATCAAAAGCAAGCCTTTTTATGGCTGCTTGCGGCGATCGTTGCAGTTTTCGTTTTTGTTTATTGGTATCTTGCACTGACGCAATATCAATATCCATTGGACTAATGGCCCTGATTGACACCTTTCTATTAAGCATTGCTAGGTTGAGCTGGGCTTCCAAATCTGCATTTGTCTTTACAGCTGCAGCGGGGTCATTGACTTTGGTTGTCATTTTTGTTTTTGCTTTTGCGTGCACTTGAGCGCTGACGCACTCGCACCAAGCAAAAAACGTTCACCGTTACCGAATTGCAGTGGGCAAGCGATGCAAAAATGTAAACAATGCTTGCACTGTTTGTTGTTGCAATTTGCAGATTTACCGCAAGCTCTGCAGCAACGAAACGAAGCTGATAAGCTGATACACAAAACTTTTTGATTTTTGTCCGCTAACACGTCTTTACTCATCCAGCGAGTGATCGCGAATCCTTTTATCAAAACTACATTTATAAATATTTAAATATTTATCTCTGCCCATTACGTATACGCTCCGGCTATCAATGAACGTTCCGGCCAACAGCTAACTTAACTGTAATTATTATTTTGGACAACTATATTTCGGTTAGCAGCTGGAGCATGGGCATGGAAACGTCTCTGTGGACTGCGGGCTGGGAGTGCGCAGACATTTGCAATATTTCGGGCAGGCAGAAGGCTAGAGACAAAGCAATACACAAAACAGCGCCTCAGACAACAGACAACAGACAGGAGCAACAGCAACTGAGCTCGGGTTCGGGTTCGGGGCAAACACACAAACGCCATTAGCTAGTTGGTAGCGACAACTTTTCACATTGTAGCCGCTGGGCGCACAGAAACGGCTCGCAGGAGGCAGGTCCTGCAGGTCCAGCAGGTCGCGGCGCGCACACCTCAACGACGCGTCGTAACGAGCGAAGCCGCAGCCACAACATAATAAACACCAAGCTGGGCATTCCCATCACCATCAACATCAGTGGCAGCAGCAGTGGCAGCAGCAGTGGCAGCAGCAGTGGCAGCAGCAGTGGCTGTGGCAGGAACTCGAACAGGAGCAACGTGCTATTATCAACATCATCAGCTATTGTCAAAGTTTGGCGCATTTATTTTGTTGCTCAATCAGCGCCCAAAGCGCTTTCGCTTTCGCGTTCGCTTTTGCTTTTGGCTGCCTCATTTTTATCAAAGCGCCGAAACTCCACCTGCGCCACAGCCGCCATTTACAATAATTACCATCAAATGAACAAACAAACTTTTGTGCCGCTTGTCCGGGACTAGCAAAGTGGTGAGCGCCCCGACCCCGGCAAAATATGCTCACTCTTAACCTCCGACTCGTGCCAAGGCAGAAACACCAGCCAACAGCGAGTGCGAACTAGCCAATAGAAGTAAATGTGCCTGAAATAATTAAGGAAATCAAAATCATAGAGAAAACGAATGATTGAATAAAATAAAAATTCGGTATTGGCTGACCCAGCAAGAGTGATATGATTTGCAATAGCTTTATTTTGAATAAATATTCAACTTATAGATAAATATTACATTTTATAATATTGTTTATGACTTGCCATTTAATAATAAACTATTAAGTTTGGGTTGCGCTTATTAAAACTATTTTTTTTAAATTAAAGGAAATTTCAGCTCAGCTCAGCAAAAATATATAATGTGAGTTTCATATGGAAGCTGACTGACATCATGGCTTCAGTAGGCAGGCAATGCTTCACACAGCTGCTAAGTTGGAGCATTAAAAGACTCTCTGAGATCTTAGGACACGATTTAAATAGAGATTGGTATAAAGGTATAGCTGCAACTGGGATTGAAGAAGACTCAGATGCTCTACCATGCCAAACGTAGGTCACTTTTCTAGCAGCCACTTGAATAATTCAAATAATTTAATTCAATTTAATTATAATAATTTTTTGTTATTCATATATGATAATGGCATAAACTAGACTATAAAATAAAACTAAATTTAATCAAATATCTCAATTATTTTTTAGTCTATAGCAATTCCAATTCCTATTGCTCTTACTGTGTCAGCACGCATATTCAATACCTTCTGCTGCTATTACCCATGCTCATTTACCACTTGCTTGCCCAACTCTTGCTGGCCAGTGTAAAATGTAAAGAGGCAATGTCAAAGGCCACACAAAAGTAAAAAAAGCACAGACGGCGCTTTGGGAGTTAGAGCGCTCATAGCTGGAGCGCTTATCGCGCAGCAAGCATCACTCAAAAGTTTCCTTTTTATATTTCTTGCCGCACTACGGCAGCCCGAGCCGCCGTGCCGCCAGGCTGTCGGCTCAATTTTCCAACAGTTGAACATTAGGCCGCTGAGGATTAACAATGTAAGTGGGCTGGAGTAGGAGTAGGAGTAGGAGTTGGAGTCTTTTGGCCGTAGGCTAAGTGAAGTTAATGAGGTTGGGCGAGAGAGAGAAAGAGAAGACAGAGAGGGGGAGAGGGGCAGCAGGCAGCAGCAGTGAGAGTCGGATATGTTGCAGCTTGTCAACTCTAACGTTGACGTTGGGCCATTGAAAGGGCACTTGGAAGTATTGCAGCCAACTCGAAAGCCGCTCAAAAGCCGCAACAGTAGTGGAAGCAGAACAAACGAAATGCAAACTAATTAAATAATTGATGCATAAATAACTGTGAAATCTGGTCGCACGCCGTTGGGGAATTTAAGTCAAGCCGCAAATTAATTAATAAATGCAAAAATCTTGGCAAATTCCAAGTGCAAGGAGGCTGGGCTGGGCCTCCACACACACACATCCGTCGACTGCAATTAAAAACCACAACATAGTCAATGTATGTGTGTGTGTGTGTGTGTGTGTGTGTGGGGGTCTGTGTGACTTTTGCCTTCGTAATTACATCTTAAGCAGCTGCGACTCGAAATAGACAGCGAGCAGCGAGCTCAGTGCAATTAAAGCAGGCCAAATGCCGTTAAGTACAAGCACCGTTCGTAGTTGGCAGTGCTACCTGATGCTGTCAAGGTAACAACTTGTTTAATTAACGCGATTAGACCCGATGATAACTCATGTTGAAATTAAAATCTCAAAGGGGACACATAACGCCCCCTTTCCTAACGACTTCACTGCTGCACGTCGCACTGCTGCTGCACTGCCGTAACACACACATATGTGTGCGGGCGTGTGTGTGTGTGTGTGTGTGTGTGGGTTTTATGTGCCTTGTAAATATTTATGCAGCCGTTAATGACGAGGCGAGAAAGCGCTACTCCAAGCAGGTGCTAACTACCAACGAGCTGCCAGCTGCCAACCGCCAAGAGGCTGTTTGAAGGTCGAAATTATACGAAGCGATGCGAATTGCAGTCTACTTAAAGGCGTTCCACCATATGCCGGGCTGTGTGTGTGCGTGTGTGTGTGTGGGTTGATTTAAGATCTAAAGTCGTTAACTCTGCTGTAAAGTTTACGACTGAGAAATACATTTCAAAGTAGTTGCAAAAGATCTTGTTGCATAGTTCAACACGTAAGGGAGCTTTAAGACTTTAGTAAGCAAGTGAGATGAACAGGAATTTTAAATAAATTTAACAATTTATTATTAATTGCTTAAGATTAAGATATAAATCAATTAAATTTATAGAATATATAAAATATGTAAATATTTAAATATATTAAATTGTTTATTCACTAATTTTGACAGCCGCATTTCAATTACAACTCAAAACTAGCCATTGCATGTAAGAGGAAGCGAGCTAGCAAGATCGTTGCGCCTTGCAACAAGAGCGAGAGCGAGAGCGAGAGCATAAGTAGAACTTTATACATAAATGTAAAGCAATGCCTGCTGGCGTATGAGAGAGGGAGAGCAAGTAAGTTTTGCATTCAAGCGCATCGGATTTACACTCTCGATTGAAATGAGAAAAAGAGAAGAGTGACAAGTACAAAAAGAACTGCCTGCAGCAGTTGAGCATTATCGTGCCTGCGTGCAGTCGTAAGTGTTCGTGTTCGTGGTCGTGTTCGTGTGCGAGATCGTGAACGCAGAAATAATAAAAGCGATGACCAATCAGCATCTAGCAGAGCAATTTCAGCTTTGAGCATCGATCCGGCTGGTTGGTTGTTGAGTGAGCTATCAGTTTGAATAGAGCTGAATATTGAAGTTTGGATGCTAAATACCTAAATACAAAATACTCAGTGCTCACGATTGAAAGAAGAAGAACGATCAAGCAGCTTGCAGCAGTTTCTCATAGATAAACTCAATGGAATGAGTGCTGACTGAGCTGCTTGAGGAAGTTGGGCTGCAAAGCAGCCAAGAGGTGCATTAAGACTGAAAGAGATAGCAATAGAGCTGTTCTGCTGCTGTAAGCCTGGTGCTCGTTCATGATTGGTCGCTGAGTGAGCATGCAAAGCAGCAGAACTTTAAGAAGGAGAGCGAGCAGTATAAATAGAGCTGCATATTGATGCTCAGCTTCAGTTGATGCGGAGTTGTTGAAGGGGTAAGTCTAATGCGTCTAAGCGAATTTAACGTCAAATTAAATAATATTAAGAACTACAGCCAAACAAGTAATATATTTAATACCTATTATTCCATATTTCCTCATTCTTGGCTAATGTAAAATATATAATGTATAAATGTGAACAGACATAAACAAACAGTTATTGATTGTTATTTATCAGCATATTTACTACGGCTAATTGGCCGAGCTTATTTCATTTTAATTGTTTGCTAAGCTTTACTTTCAATTGAATTGTCACTTGTGTTATTTAGTTTCTATCGAAGTGAAGCACCAAACAGTATCAAGATCAAACAACATTTTATTAACAAGTGGTCAATTAGGCAGACTGTTGCCTGGCAGAGCGTCAAAGCGGATGTCTACATAGGAGCATACGTATTAATGCCGAGAGAATGGCACTACACAGGTAATTGAAACTCATAATCTGAAGTTGGCTTGTTTGCCAGAGCCAAAACAACTTACAACAAAATAAAATGAAGAGAAAAGTGAATAGAAGGAAAACTGGCGGCAAGAGTTGGCGAAAAGCATAAATTTGGCCGTAAAAGAGCATTTAAGATAAGCTTGCATTTATGGTCGTTAAAATTCAAAATGGCATTTAAAAAACAGCACGACGCAATCCCGATCCCGTCTCTATGCAAACTGCATGTGAAAGCTACACTCCGGCTACGGCTACCGCTCCGGTTGCAGCGGATGCGCCAAGTAAAAAGCGCGCCATTTGGCTAATACGCTAAATATTCAAAATCACATTGCCAACGAGGTGTGGGGGGAGGAAGAGGGAGGGGACGACTGACTGCACAGCGACAAGCGGACATTAAGCAAAATTTTATGTTGGCAGCAACAGCAACTGGAGGGATTTGGCTCAGCATCCACAGCTTTGGCAGCAATATCCTATACCAACTCACACACACACACACACACATACACCTGCACGCATACCTGTGCACTTTATGCGCTCTGCGATAGCAGTTTAACGTCGTTGACGTTAATTTGCGCCACCAGGCGGAGGCTGGCTGGCAGAAAAAGTATGTTCGGCATGTGACATTGAAGCGAACATCGTCATAACATCATAAGGCTGCGCATCATCAGAGCCAGCCTCAATTTCAGTTGACTCTCGCTCTCGCTCTCGCTCTCTCCCTCTCTCTCTCTCTCTCTCTCTCTCTATCTCTCTCTCACATCGTTACGCACCATTGAGTGCACAATTTCATTAAGCGCTCATGCCTTGACAGGGTGCCAGTCGGGTCACAGTGACTGTGAATCTGACTGTGAATGTGAATATGAAAACGAATAACTCAAGCAATGCTCTGGCATCAAATGCAGTTGTTGACTTAGGTAGCAGCAACAGCTGCAGCTTTTCGTGTTGACAACTTTTGTGTTCCGTCTGTCTCGCTGCTCATATTGTTGGCTTAACTGTTAATGCTCTGGAAATGTCTGGGTAAATGGGGTATATTGATGTCTGTTGGTCATATTGTTGGCTTAAATGTTAATGCTCTGGAAATGGTTGCGTAGTTGGGGTATATTGACTATCTGAGTTGCTTTAAACTCATTTTAAAACTAATATATATTTTTTTAAATCATTGCTGTTGCCTTTTGGATGACTGAAAAGTTTTTTTTATACATAAAATTAAAATTAAAAATATTTATTCTTATATATATTTTGCATAGATTTTTTATATATTTTATATATATTTTTTAAATATTTTTAAAATATTTTTTATTAAATTTTATGTAATTTTCATATATTTTATATAAATATTTATTTGTATATATATTTTTTATATATTCTTTTTTTTTTTTATAAACTTACTTTTATTTTTCATATATTTTACATAAATATATTTTTTTCTACATTTTTTTTAAAAATAATTTATATATATTTTTTAAATAAATTTTTTTTTTATATGTATTTCACAATTTTTCCACTTTATATTTTTTTTTAATACTTTAATTTTTTTTATTCTATTATTTTAATGATAGATTTGTCTCTTGATACCTTTCAGGCAATTGAATCTGTGCAGAAATCAAATAAAATACATTTTTTGGATGACGAGAATCACAGATTTAAATACTAAAGGTGAGCGATAGATATATAGACATATACATAGATTGTACAGTCAAGTTTTTGTACAGATTTGAGATGTTTTAAGTCAAGAGAGAGTCAGTTCTGGACTGGGGTATCGTCTAAGTCCACTCCTAGCTCCAGCTCGTGGGTTGGTAGATCTTTGTGCTGCACTTCTTTAGACCTGGCCAAGCTGGTCTGGTTGGCTAATAAGCTAATCTGTCTAGATACGTCTTGGCCATCTCCATGATTTTATCTGCAATTCTTCGCACCTTGAGCCAGCGCTGCTTGGTTCTCGTGTATCTCAACTCTCAATGCTCTGCCTTAGAATTATAGAAGAAGGCGGCAGTCAGGACTATCTTGTATGCCCTAACTTTGTTCTGTAGAGATAGCCTTTAAGCTATGCTTATGCAGCTTTGCCTTTTCTAGGGCATTTTGAAGGCAGTTAGCCTTTGATAGGCCACGATTTTCCATTTTTCAATTGCTCAAAAGCCTAATGATAAAACTGATCAATTTTTCTTTGGCCTTTGTGGCTTTTGTGGCCAGTTATGGAAGTTTCTTTTTAATTAGTTTTGGTGAGGTTCAATGCACCCAGCTCAGGCAAGCAAATGCATAGTTATATGTATATGTGATATATATGTGTGTATATGCATGTGTGCGTGTGTGTTTGTGTGTGTGTTGCTCTGTCACTCACTTAGCACACAAGTGCGAGAAGTCTAAAGCCGCCTGTTGGCGCCGCCAATGGCCATTTCGATTTTTTTTGCTTCTTTCGATTGCGCTCGAAAGTATGCCACACATAAAGCTATAAAATGCCTTTGAAGTGTTGGTGAGTAAGTGATTGTGTGTGTGTGTGAGTGTGAGTGTGTCTGTATGTGTTATTCATGACAGCAATGCTTTTGCCTTTTGCGGCTTTTGGCATGCCGCAAAAGTTATGCACTAACCGATGCCACCACTTTACAAATTTATGTTATGGACCAACACTCCGTCCGTCCGTCCGTCTGTCTGTCTGTCTGGCTGTAAGTTCAACTGTCTGACTGGGCAACTCTTTTGCTAGCATTTTTGGCAAGCAATTGAAAAGTTGTTTCAACCAGCGCCACTTGGCCAATAACTTTTTAAACGCTCTGGCAAACGCAATGGCAACAAATTTACGGCGACTCCAAGTGGAAATTCAAAATACATGTGTCCAAAATAAATAATCACCGACTCGTATGTGTGTGTGTGTGTGTATCCCTATGTGTGTGTGTGTGTGTGCGTTCTGGTCTACATCAACACCATTTGTCCTTTGTCAAGTAACAATTGAATGCAATGACTTTTGCCAAATTGATTCTCAACAGCAGCAGCAGCAGCAGCAGCAGCCGGAGTCGAAGACGATGACAATGGAGGCAACTATCAAATGGCAAACAAATGCAAGGCGCTTGCCAGTCTGCAAAGTTTTACAGTCTATAAGGCACACATATACATATATATATATATATATATAACCTACAGAAATGTATCTGTAGTTTGTTCCATGTGTAAGTACTTAGGTGTGTGCGCGTCGCATGTGCTCGAAGCCATTGCGTTTGCTTAGCCTTGGCTTCTGCCAAAATAAATGGCATATTAAGTATACGCTCCGCGGCACCTGTGACTGCGCAGCGCAGCAAGGCTACCAAATTGAATTCTATCTTAGATATACATATATATTATCTGTGTTATATATAAATATATATATGTTTAAGCTATACACATATGTTTCATATTAAATTTCATTGTCGAATGCATTTAACTTAAACTGATTACGCGATGCCTTTTCGTCTGCTTGAGTGATTCAAATGTGATTAAAATTCTAGAAAAATATATCTGTACATTTATAATATATGAAATATATACTTATATAAAATATATGTGTATTTTTGATTTATTATACACAAAATGAAATTTCTGGGTATGTTACTGTCGACAGGAGGCGCGGCCAATGCCGTTAACTCTTTATTTTTTATAACTTACGAACGAAACATATTTTTTACAATTTAAAAAATTTGTTTTTAATTCAAAAATAGTTTCAAAAATATAAAAAATATATTTTATTTGAAAAAAAAAAATAAAATTGTAAAAAAATATATTTTATTTATAAAAATAATGTATTTTATTTATAAAAATATAATTAAAATGTTTAAAAATAAATATTTTTAAAAAAGTCTTAAAATTTATAGAAAAAATAATATTAAAATTAATTATTAAAAAAAATTATATAATTTAAAAATAAAAAATACATATATATTTTTAAATAATAACAACTATAATATATATACAATTTTTTATTTGTTGTTTTTTTTTTTAAATTATATTTTTCCAAATTTCAATCAAATTAAATGTTAATTTTCTTAAATTTCATTTTGATAATTATTTTATTTTTTTTTAAATTATGTTTTATATAATTTTTCAATTTATGAGCTGTTTTTATATTTATAATTCAATTTATATTTTTAAAAATAATTTTTCAATTATATTTTTTATAATTAAAACATACTTATTTAAAGAAATTTGTTTATTATATATTTTTACAGTGTCATAAATCGATCATGGAGATGTAAGTTGTAATGGGAAAATAGTTATTTCTCACATGGAAAGCTTTAAATGCTTCAACTAATAACTATAAGCTTAAGATAAACACATGTGTGTGTGTATATGTTGTCTATGTAGTCGAGTGTACATATACAAAGACAGATCAACCTTTCCGACTCTAAACTCCTTTCCTAAACTCCAGGAGACAAGCCATAAATTAGAGCCACTTCATATTCACCTTCAAATCGTATGCAGATTTGTGGTATTAATGTCCTATATATGAGTGTTTCGCTACGCTTAAAGGCTAAGTGCAGTAGTATTGGGCGTGGAGTGGGCGCAATAATTCCCATAAATTTATCAAGTCATAATTTTCGTTGGTAATTTTTCATCGAAGTGTCAGAGACAGCGCGCTCAGAAATCGACAATCCATGAAGAATTATGAAAGTGTTTACCTTGAGGCAAACAGGCTGCGCTATCTATCGCTATCTTTGGCTGTCTTTATCTCAGGCTGAGTCGTCTGGCCGTTCGGGTTGGATGACAAATGGCATTGCCTCAGTCTATTATTAATAGGAATGTATTAGCTCGGCGCCTGTGCCATTTATCGCACATGTTAAATGCTTCAAACGGCACTCGGGGGAACTATATAGAAAAATGTAGACACACACAGAGAGCGAGAGAGGAGAGAGAGAGAGAGAGAGAGAGAGAGAGAGAGAGAGAGAGAGAGAGAGAGAGAGAGAGAGAGAGAGAGAGAGAGAGAGAGAGAGAGAGAGAGAGAGAGAGAGAGAGAGAGAGAGAGAGAGATATGGATATATAGATATAGATATGGTGTCTCTCTATCAAGGACACGTGCACTGTCGTCGTGGCACTTTGGCTTTATTAATTGCTGAACATGGCCCATAGCCGTTCGCATTGATGGCCCGCAACATGCATTTGTCTATTAGCACATATTATTAGGCAGTTTGTTGGCTCAGCGCGGTAATTTGTGTCGCGTGGCGCTCGAGCAACTTTTCCAAAATGGCCTCAGCATTTCCTGTACACGCGCTTTCCAATTAAATTCATTACACCTTCTTCTTCAGCCTCCCCCCTCTCTCTCTCTCTCTCTCTCTCTTTCTGTGTGTTAGCTGTCCCGTTTAATTTCCAGCAAACACTAAGTCATTTCCGGGCTAACGGCCCAGCCCGGCTCGGCCTGTCCATTACACAGATTATCATTTGAATTTCGCCGGCCATGGAAATTTGCGTCGCTGCGGCACGTGCAGGTGCTGGAAATTTCTTTTCTTCACTCATTTTTTGTTTTGTTTTTCTTTTTTGTAATTTTCTTTTCGGCGTTTGAGTTATTTTGACTTGTGGACCACAACAGAAGTTGACAAAATAACGCGACAAGGGGCCGTGGCGAGGATCTGAAAGGTGAATTTCCACACGGGACGCACAGGAAGTCGCCGTCGTAGGAGCCAGGACGTAGGCGGAGCAGCAGCTGCTGCGCCCACTGAATTATTTTTCACGTAAATTGGGTGTGTTTTCTATTATTGCCGAAGACTTCCGGCGTGCCATGACGCAGCGGCTGTCAGTGTGGCAACTACAACAACAACAACCAGCAACAACCAGCAACAACCAGCAACAACAACTACAACAACAACAAGTACCAGTCGCAAGTCACTTGCTTCAAGTCTTTTAAGTTATTTTAAATTTGAGACGTGGGTCACGGACAAAGTCGCCATTTTTTGTTGCAGTCTTAACGTTTTTTGTTTTTCTTATATATTTTTTTTAGCTGTTGTTTTATATATATATATATTTTTATTTTTTACTTTTTATTTGCTTTATATGCTGGTGTCCTGTGCCAAAAGTTGGCTGGCAGCGCGCAGCATTGGCATGCAAAATATGACAGACAGGCGCAAAAGAGACAGATAGACAGCGAGACAGAGAGAGAGAGGGAGAGAGAGGGGGGGGGGGGGTGACTGTCCAGCGTGATATGAGCGAAGGATGTGCGGTTAGGTGCAGGATGTTGTCACGGAAATTAAGCGCATTGTAACAGCCGCTTAAGTTGGCTCTTCCTTCACGGCTCAGCCCGACGCGACGATGATGAGATTTTTAGCTGTTGGAAATTTCTGCAAGTTTGTGGCTTAGTCCTTTGCACCTTTACTTTGGGGCAGGCAAGCAACTATTTGAGTGTCCTTTTGTGCTCGCTGAAGTCTGTTGACTTGCTGTGGAGTGACCAAGCAGGAGTTGGACTATTTGCGAGAGGTATATTTGAGAAGTTGTTGGAGTTACCTATATTATTGTCATTTTTTTTTATTAAATATAATGAACAAAATCTTTTTTCAATTTTTTTTTTTTTTTGTATTTATTTTGATTTTTTTTGTATATATATATTATAAAAAAAGGTAATTTACTTTTTTTTTTATTCATAGTACTGTTTATTCATTTTTTATCTATCTACTAATTGTATAATTAATTTAATTAAATTAATTTTAAGCTGCATATTCTCTTTGTTTCACATTCGGCTCATTCAACTCCAGCCAATGCAGCTCAATTTCAGCTCAAATTACACATAATCTCTTAGCCTGCATCATTTTTGGCCCATAAATCTTCAATTACAGTCCACATTTGGTTTGATCCAACATTTTCCATCTTGTTTATGAGAGTTGAGTCGAGTCGATTGACACATTCGACAGTTCATAAATTAAGATGAAACTGGGAGATGGCAGCAGCATCTTCTTGATGATTCTGCAAATTGACAAAGTGCGGAAAAAATGGTGTTGCAGCTCGTTGCTCGTTGGCGTTGGCGTTGCCGTTGCCCGTTGCAATCGGATGAGTCGAGGCTGGAGGATGCTGGGGGCGGCTGGGTCGGCGAGGGCGCAGCAGCAATATCCATAGTCATGGCAATTTTGTTTAGAAACTTTTAATTAGTGTTGGCAAAAGTTTTTCAATTAACACCACCTGCACAACTATTTATTTAGCTGGCAGTCGCTGCCGAGCAGCGCAGCCAGCTTCTTGGGCAACATTTTCGAAATTGTGTCCCCTGTCGCATTGTTGTAGCTGTCAACTGTAAATTATAAAAATATTCCAGCTTTGTTTTGTTTCCTACAAAGTCGAAAATAATTTAGTTAAAGCCTAAGACCAATAAATACCGAAATTGTGCTGTGGCCAGCCGCTTTATGGAAAATGTTTTCTTTTTCTTCTTCTGCTTCTTTTTTTTCTAATTGATTTGTTTTCACTTGAAGTCGAAGCGGGCAACGAGTTTCGCTCGTAATTAAATATAAATTGCACAACTTTCTGACAGCTCCGGCAGCAGTTGGCAGTTGTTTTTAATATAAATTAGCGACACTCGATATAATGCAAAACGAGCCTAATGGTAATCACAAATGGAAATGGAAAAGCTCTGAGTCTGGGAGTCATCAAAGTGACAATCAACTCTCTCTCACTCTGTCTCTCTCTCTGACAATTTCTCGATTAAAACACGGCCTGCGGCCAATCCATAATTAACCTGGTCAAAGGGCTGGCCAGGGGCGAGGACGACGCTACACTATATAACAGTACTTATATATATACACTAGTTGACCCGGCAAACGTTGTTTTGCCTTTTTCAAATATCTAATATCTAAGTTACTATAAGTGTATGGGGATGAAGTTATAGTCGAAAACGTTATAAACAACTGAAGTACGATTTATTTATTGTTAAAAATGACAGTTAATAAAAATACAGATTATTCGCTAAGCGCAATAGAGTGCACAATATTTTTTGTTAGGCCATCTTTAGCCAATATGAACAAACTTGATGGTTTCCCGACGCGAGAACATGCCACATATAGTTGTCCGTGGGAAAAGCATGGTGTTTCCAAATCTAAACCACATACAGACAACGTTTGGCCTTGCGACTTATTGATTGTCATCGCGAATGCCAATCTAATTGGGAATTGAATGCGTTTGAATTCAATTGGCACATCTGTAGGAATCATGGGGATTCGTGGCAACAATATATTTTCACCTTGAAACTTGCCTTTTAAAATGGTGGCCTCAATCACGTTCTTCATTAATTTTTTAATAACCAATCGTGTGCCATTGCACAGCCGCGGTGGGTTCAAGTTACGGAGCAAAATCACCGGAGATCCTACTTTCAATTGTAAGTGGTGCGGTGGCATGCCTGGCAAATCCAAGGAATTCAAAAATTCTACTGGGTAATTTACAGCTTCGATAGTATTGCAAACTGTATCAACAGATTTGTATGACACAGAGTCTGTTGGCAACAATTGTTGTATCTTGAAATTTAATCCATGAACGTCCACATTTTTCGCTGCTAAAATAGCTCTTTCTGCCAGCCAGTCAAGATTTATATATTGTGTGTGTACATCGGGAAATATACAGTCGATGAGAACATCTTGCGAGTGGACGATTGTGCAAAAACCGGTTGGTAATTTTATTGATCCAGTATTTTCATGTACGGCAACTTTCCCATTGCCAATATCTAATAGCTGTTTCGAAAAAGTTTCGGCGGATGGATCCTGAAGCGTTTGAACGCGCATGTTCACCGTCAGTTGTACTCGTTCAACATTACGCCACAGTCGGGACGATTTGAGGCAAGCATTAATTTCATCAGCGTATGTTGATCGTGGAATAACGGGAAGTGTTTGTCTGAAATCACCTGAAAGGAGTAACAAAGTGCCTCCAAATAGTTTGTCGTTGTTTTTTATATCTTTCATTGTCCTATCCAATGCCTCCAGCGAATGCTTATGTGCCATGGTGCATTCATCCCAGATAATAATTTTACACTGTTTCAGCACAGTGGCCATGGATGATTGTTTTTTAATGTTACAAACTGCATCTGGGTTATTTTGAATATTCAGTGGCAGCTTAAATGCCGAATGAGCTGTTCTGCCTCCATCTAATAAAGTAGCTGCAATGCCAGATGATGCAACAGCTAATGCGATGCCTTTTTTTGCTCGTATCTCGGCAAGAAGTAACGAAATAAGGAATGTTTTGCCAGTTCCTCCTGGTGCATCCAAAAAAAAGAGTCCCCCTTGTCCTGCCGAAACTCCCTCCATAATGCGGTCGTAAATTACTTTTTGTGCATCATTTAATAGTGGAACATTGCGAGTAACAATCGCTGCCATTTCAATAGAATTGTACTGCAGTTCACGATTCATATCTGTGTCAATTAAATGAGATACACTTCGATTTGGTGAGCTCATACCGAAATGACTGATTGGTAAATTCGCAATGACAATGCAAAGATCCTCAATAGCAATCAATGCTTCATTGTGCATTTCGTCACTGAATGATATCGTAAGGTCGTTCCGTCTTGTACGATGTTGATACAATATATCATCAGTCATTGAATCTTTGTGATTATCCCACAAAATTTGTGCTCGGGCCGGGAAACATGTAGTCAGTACAATAGCAAATAGTAATCGAATTTGTATTCCTGTGCAGTTTAATGCTGCTTCAGCAAGCATACTGTCCCAATGATTGTCGTCTTCTAGCAAGCCTAGTGCAAGACATGCATCTTTATACGTTGGATACTGTTGTCCGTTTACTTCACGTATAGCTTGAAATGACAATGGTCCGGTGACATTAACCAACAACAGTCGTAGATAAAAGCATTCGGTCTGCCTTGGATGGACTGTATATACACGACCCAAATTATTTGACTTAAATAAGCCGGGGCACGCCTCAACTGGTGTGCCTTGCTTGCGGGCATCCATTTTTTCGATTGAGCCCATGTAAAATATTGAGGTATTTCTGAATACTTCAGTGTTTGTGCTCATTTAACAGAGCGTCCAGCTCGCTGACAATGCGCGTTGCAAATGGTGAATTGAGGTGATTATAGTTGCAACGTGTATTCACGCGATTGGCGAGTGCCCGTTCGGAGTCCTCGCCACCCATAAAGTAAATTTGTAAAAATTTATAAGGTTCGTTTGGCATTGGTAGTAATGAGCCGACTTTGTGGTAAATTTGGCCTTTGATTTTGAATGTGGAATTAAATTGTTGACCATTTGCAGCAGTATTTTTAACTATTTCCGTTGCTCCGAACGATGTCATTTGAAAACATGAATTGAATTGCCGAATTGAACGCAAGAACAGCGAAGAATTTGGATCAGTACCAATAAGGAGGCCGTGCAATGGTTCCGGCGGTGTTTCAATTTCTGGAAGTTTCACTTTTCCTGATGAGCAACACATCCCAATTGGCTCATTTTTAAATTTAAGGGCTTGACAGTGCGGGCATTCCTTGTCCAATGTACCAATTACCACTTTGGAATGAGCGTAATATTCAACATCAGGCTCATACTGAAATGCTAGTCGAAGAAATGAATGTGATGTAAATGTTCGAAGTACTTGTTGATGTTGGTCAATCCCTCTACGTCTGTTGGCTACGAATCTGCGCGCTTCTCTTCGTTCCAATTGTCTTTGTTGGTTTCGCTCATCTCGTACCTCTTGTAATTGTGATGCACGTAACTGCGCCATTCTTACACGGACATCTGCATTACTTTGTTGCCTTTCTGCATCTGATCTTATTGCTCTTCTATCTTGCATGCCTCTAGATCTGTTTGTTTGACGACTCATTTATCTTTTTTCCCTTAACATTTGTTTTTTGGCAGGTAGTTCGTGGCATTGTTGTAATAAATCAAGTTGGAAAACTGATTGGTGTATAACATGTATTATTTTCTTGATCAATAATTAGCGCAATTATTTATTATTTGGGTATAAAAAATAGATGTTGGCCGATTCTCAGTCCTACACGATCTGCATAAAAAATTTCGTGAGAATCGGTCGAGCCGTTTCGGAGTAGTTTGGTAACAAACACCACACTCGAGAATTTTATATATATAGATATATAATTAATGAAAGAATGCGACAGCCGTCCGCAATTGAGTGACGTATAATTATCATCATTAACTCAACTGATTTAAAGCGAACACAAATAAAATTGGCTTAAATATTTGCAGAAAAATCGTTTGCTAACTAATTGCCAAGCTAGAAAAATTCCGTTGGAAAAATAATTAATTAAAGCAAGTCTCCATGGGCATATTGAAAGTGTTTAAAGTTTCCTAAATCTGATTGGCTCTGACTGTTGCAGCTGTTTGAGCGCTTGTGTGGAGTTGTTGTTGAAATGTTATCCGAGTGAGTTTGCGTTTTAGTTGCAAGCATTAGAGAGAGAGAGAGAGAGACAAATATAGCTGCTGCTGAATGCAGTCGCTTGGGTTGGTTAGTGAGAGTGAGATAGCAGCTTTTGCCTTCACTCGCTATAATTTGATGAAAGTAGCTTCAGCTGTAGCTAAGTGAGAGCGAGATGGCTACATACGCTTTTCGATCGTTGCGATTTGAGGAAAGTAATCTGTGATTAGTAGTGAGAGCGAGATAGCAACTTATGGCCATTATTTGTTATGAATTGAGTGAACGAAGAGAACTCGTATAGAAATGGGCTGTCTGCAAAGGCGAATAGCGAAAGACATATATATATATATATATTTGTAAATATATGTATATATATATTTATTTTTATATGTTTATGAGTGGTGCTCTTTACTGCAAAAACCTACTTCACCTTCACAACTCAAATGATATACAGTTTTAATGCTGCATGGCTAAATGCCTTGCAGTTCTATGCTGCAAATTGCGTCCACTTCACTTGAAGACATAAATATTATGTTGCATGAGCTGCATCAAGTGCCGCCTCACACACACACACACACACGCACATGTATGCATATGGATGCACTTTAAGAATCTAAGCTTGTTGCTGATCTCGCTCTCGCTCTCGCTCTTGACTTGAAGTGTGCAATTAGCAGACCCATTTGGGTGTGTTTTCTTTTTTTTTTCCTTTCAAGAACAAAACTAGAAAGTTAACTGGCTGAGCCAGAAATAAAATTGCAGCTAATTGCGAGCAATTGAGAAACTGCCACAGCCCAAGTGCAACTTGCGAGGACTTAAAACTTTATGCCGTTGGCGTGGCAACAATAAATGCAGCAAAAACATTTAGCAATGGCCATAGTCGGCGTATATATATACGTGTCTATATATAAACAGATACTTAAGCAGATATAGAAAATTTGAAGATGCTCACAAGTGGCCCACAACTGCCAAAAAGACATGAAGGTTAATTGCGTTGCTCCATAGCCAAAAGCAGACAATTTTCCCATCTGCATCTGCATTTGAGTAGCCATCGCTGTATGTGTGTGTGTGTGTGTGTGTGTGTGTTTGGCTTGCTAAATAAATTACATTTGTGCTGGCTGCCAAGAAAATTGAAAAATTCTGCATGGCTTGCAAACGTTTGTCCTGCAGTCGCAGTCAGAGTCGCAGTCGCAGTTGCAGTCACGGTCACAGTCACAGTCACAGTCTCATTTATGCATATACTACTTAAATATACACACACTAACACATAATAAATATGAAATTGCTTTAAAGCAACAGGACGTCTCAGCTCTCTCTCTCTCTCTCTCTCTCCCCCCTCTCTCTCTCTCTCTCTCTTAAAATTGACAAATTTTGTGAATTTCTAAATGAATGAAATTTCAGCTGGAAAAACGAAAACTAGAAAAGGCAAATTCAATTGGAAAAAGTAATTGAGATCTGTCGAAGCAAAAGGAAACTTTCTTCAATTTATTTAAATGCATCAATTGAGCAGCTTTTGTGCATATTTATATGAAAATACTCTCGCATATATAAGTATTTGTTGCACAAGTATTTAGCCTGGTGGCAAACAGCTTTTCTATGAATATTTTTCCAGTTTTATTTGTGGTTTGACATATTCATTTATAGCTCTCAATATGATGTCCATTGATAAAGCAGTGACGTCGTCGACTGTTCTGGCATTTGCCATGCGAGACGTGCGCAACAATTCAATAATTGTTTGACATCCATTTGTAAATACTTTTGGCAATGAAACCACATTCGCATGCGAAATGCCATAAATTTGATTATAAATAAGTTTTGTGGTTACTTTTCATAAGTAATTTTTGTGGAGCACGCCAAAGATGCATTGAAAGTCGGCCAGCTGCAAAGGGTTTTTAATTTGATTGCATTTAAATTTCTTTATGGAGGGAAATGCATGTTAAATTATTATAGCATACTTTTTAGCGCAATCAGTTTTTGTGCAAATTTTTTTTTATATAAGGCCCAGTGAGAAAGCAGGCGGCCTAGAAACTGGTCGGAATCCCGTTGGATGCTTGTGTTCATACAGGCGTACCTGCTCAAAATAAGTTAAAGTAAATTAAGTGATAAATGCGCTATGGAGTCTCTGACAACAAAACAGCAAATAAATTGAATAAAAAAAAATCGATTTATATATATATTATTATATATTAATTAAATAAATATAAAAAATAAAAAAAAACGAGAAAAATAGATATATAAAATACTTTAAATATAATTTATTAATTAAATATATATAAAATATTAAAAAACGATGAAAATAGACATATTTAATATAATATATTAAATATTAATTAACAAAAAAAAAAATAATAATAATGAACGACAAAAAAATATGTTTAAATTTTTTTAAAATATTTAGTATTATATGTAATAATATTTATACTATAAATAAAATAAATGAATAATAAAAATAATAAATATAAAATATTTAGATTTTCTAAGAAACAAATATATACATATACATATATGTTGTAGTGGTATGAAACTACCTATTGCGATAGTTAGGTATCAAGTTGCAATCATCTCCTACTGTTTCAACAGTGTTGGAGAAGAACTCAACAGTGTTGAGAAGAGTCTGTGTTGCGAGTGTGAACGAGAGACAACGTAGAACGGGAATTCGTTAATGCTTATAGCGAAATATTAATTAATTATGGATAAAGGCAGAACCAACGACGAACCGACATATGTATATATACCTTCCATAACAAATTTGATTTCTATTAAAGCATAAGCTTAAAAGACTTATTTCTCTCTTTCCCAATCGGAGCTTATATAACAAGAATTTATTAAGAAAGTAGTTGGATCAAAGCACGCTGCCAGAGTGATTGCAGTCAGATGTCAACTGGATGCCAAGAGGACTCTTTCCACTCATTTCACTGCTCAGCTGCTGCTCTTTAAGAATAGAAAGCATAAGCTGAGCATTTGCTGGCAGTCAGATGCTGAATGTCTTTCGTGTCACTGAGGGATCATTGCTAACAGAGAGACAGCGAGAGAGAGAGAGACGGAGAGAGGGAGAGAACTACTTCAGTTACATATTGTGAATGTTGGTGCATTATGTGTTTTGGGCAAAATGAAATGCATTGTTTTTTAAGACCCCATTCACATGCCACACATAAATTATACTTAACAGATACTTTTTGGGGTTGTTTGGTAGTCGAAGCCACTTGCGGGTTGGTCCGCGTTGCAGGTTACATGTTGCACGTGCCACGTCGCTTTGCCGGCCATTGTGGGCGGTGGCTGGGGGCTGGGGCTGGGGGCGAGGCCAACTATTCTGCACTTTGCACTTTGCACTGGGCGCCAAAGTTTTATGCCACTTTTATCTAGCAACGCGTAAATATTCGTTAAAAGTTGAAATTTAATTTTATACCCCAGAGCAAGTTGCAACGTTGCTGCTGCTGTGGCTGCTGCCATTTCGTCAAGTGGAGCATCAAACAGAAGGAGCTGAGAAGGCGAAGAAGCAGATAAAGATGCTGCAGCCAAATAAATTTCACGCGCACCTTGACGCTCTTTTCGGCCGGGACTCAGGGCGCAGCTGCTTCACGACTTGCTTGTTAGCATTAAATTTATGTCTTAACATAAATAAAGCTTTTTCTAAATAGTTTGCCCTCTACGTGTACTGAGTTACATATAAGCTGCGTTAGCGGGATTAGTTTGTCCGAGCGAAGCAGCTCCATTTGGCTGGCCAAGGCCCGACTTGGCCCGCGTTGACTCGGAAAAGCGCAAGGATTCATTTCGGGACACGCAATTGAATTCGAGATGATGTCGTTTAGATAATTTCGGCCGCTGTAATGGCATTTAATATTTATTATTATTATTAATCCGCATGCGCCAGCATTGCCTATTACAAATTCCAACTTCCTGCCAGTCTTTTGTTTAGGCCAACGAAGTCCCTTTAGCCCTCTCCGCCTGGCGGTTCAATGACTTCATCTGCGGCCTCTGGCCAGACTGTGGCAAAATAACATTTTATTATTGATGTCTTTATGTTGTTTATGTGTCAACAACAAGCGAATTCGCATAAGCACAAATTTCATTAAGTACACAATAAAAATTGCTAAGCACTGTAATGGGCCCGGCCCAATATTAACAAAGGCCCCAACAACAACTGCCTGGAACTTTGGTTCGAATGTGGCTTTAATGCCATGAGGAGCTTGGCATATTTGCTACGCATCCGAAGCGTCTCGTTTGTACAGTTCCTCAAACTACTTAGTAGTTGTAGTGCGTGGGCGTGTGGGGGTGTGGCAAGCCAACAAGAATTCTTCCGTATTCAAAAGATGAAAGTTTTTATCGCATTTCATGAGATACTTGTGCAACCAGAGCAACAACAGCAACCAAAAGCCAAGAAAAGTTTAACTTAAATATATGAAACGGGCAAAGAAGCTGAAATATCATCTTATATACTAGTTATGTGGGCTGTATGTATATAGCTAATGTTATATAGCTAATGTTATTTACTCTATTATTTCTGTAGATTATAAATTTATAATATTTAAATTTTTTTTTATATTAAAAATTGTAGAATATAAAAATTTTTTATTTTTAAACTGGTGAATTTATAAAATAATATTTCCATTCGATTCTGTGTGTTGAATTGATTATGAGGTGAATTTACTTGGCGACAAAATACATCTTGCGCATGAACAACTAAAACAAGTTTATATAAAAATAAAAAAAGAATATTTTTTCATGCATTTTGAATTTTGAAATTTATTTATTATTAAATGGCAAATAAAATAAATTCCTTCTTAATAATATATACATCTGCTGAGTTAGAGTTATTCAAACTAGTATCAATCTTGAGTGGTCAGTCTATTTTTAGTTTTCATATTTAATTTCCTCGCTATTCTCACTCCACAAATATATCTCAAATTGAAAATTTGCCTAAGGAACTATCTGGCTATTAATATCAGCCTGTACGACAAATCCATTGAATAGATCTTTTATGTCCTTTAACTCCGCCCATTTGACATGCGAACGTTGCCAAGAAATCGCAGTTTCTTTTGTCATTTTGGTTGCAGTCAGGCAAATCTCGTGCTCAGGCTCAGGCTGAGTCTCTGGCTGACAGCGGAGAGCATTTTGGGCATTAATAAGAAAAGGAAATGTGCACTAAATGAGACATAGAAATACTCTAACTAAAAAGTTTAGTTGAATAAATATTTAAGTATTAAAGAAGAATTTAAAGCCTTAAATTTGCCTGTAAATATTTGTATCTCCTTTAGCTTTTCGGCTGCCCCCAGCCCGAATCGTAGTGCATTGAAAGTTTTGGTAATCGAAAACTAAAATTGCAAATACCAAAACAAAAGCCTTAAATAAATGTGGGCAACTGAAATGGCAGGCTTCAGGCCATGGTTGGCTGCCAATAGCACCAAAAAAAGGGGCGTGAAAATCTCTTACTCTCTCTCTCTCTCTTCCTCTCTCCCTCTCTCTATATATGTGTACATAGATTTCACATAAAAAGTTGTTAACAACTGGAACAGAGCGTCAGAGCAAGCAAATATTTGTGCAGAAATATTTCAAGTGTTTTTCGAAAAGTTTTCTTTTGTTTTAGTTGGAGCGAAAAAACGGATTGGGTGAGGCAAGGTCGAAGCTTGTGTGAGCTTTGGCGAGGCTTTCAATTAGAGTTGCGGCATAGGTAATTACAGGTGCCACGCCCACACATGCAGACATAGACACACATTGATGTAAATGCAAAATAGCAACGCCTCTCTTTGCCTACCTCTCTCTCTCTCTCTCTCTCTGTCTGTCTCCATCTCTCTCGCTCTAGTTTACACATAGACAGTGTCTGACAAATTCTCAGTTAACTTCCTTGGCATGTTGGCCACGTGCGGAAATTAAAATTCCAGCTGCGTCAAAAGACTAAAAAGCAACAAGAAACAAGAGACAGAGAGAGAGAGAGAGAGAGAGAGAGAGACAGAGAGAGGGAGAGTGCCTGACTTGGCGCCAAATAAAAAACTGCTGGCAAAATGTAGGAAGACTTCTGGCTCAGCTTCTTCTTCGTCTTCTTCTTCATCTTTGCTTTGCAATTGTCTAGACTTGAGTCAAAGGACTGCGCCAAATTGTATGCTACGCCTTGTTGCACGTGCACAAGACTGAAGCTCGAGTCGAGTCGCAGCGCAATCAACAGCCCCTCTTCAAGCAGATCATAGTTACAGCTGTGCACATATACACTCATCTCTCTATATATATATTTGGTAACTAAAGGTATCCATGACTTCAATTAGCTTGTTTTCATTTCGTTCATCGTTCATCGTTCATCGTTGTCAGGCATGTCGGGTTGAGCCCAGTCGCCAATCGCCACTCGCCGCCCACAGCTCGCCTAATTAAAGTCCACGAAAAGTTCGTGTATTTGAACAAGCGCCGTTGATACGGCTACGGCAAAGGGTCAAGCAACTTGGCCAGCGGCAAAAGTTTTCGCCCAAAAAAAAAAGCAACAAAAATAAAAATTTATTTTTGTTGACTTAGCAAATCAACGTTTCAAGGCATACGAAATTATTTAAAGGGTTATTCGATCTTGTTTAACTCTTTAACTGTTTTAAATTCAAGTAAAATTCAGAAAAATATTGGCCAGCTTGAATGGCAAGCTTAAAATTTAAATGATGTGGATTATAAGGCAAATAATATTGCAAAAATAATTTGATAATTGAAATTATAAAAATAAAAATGGAAAGTAAATATAAATATAAAAATATCAAAAATAGAAAGAAAAATAAAAAAATAAAGTAATTTATGAAAAATAAATAAAATAATAATTAATAAAAGTTTAATAATATTAAAATTTATATTCAGTATCAGTAACTAAGGAATTACTTTTAAAGTATGACAAGAAAAAAAATATATTTATATAAATAAAATATAAATTGTAAAGTTCGCTTTAAGACCAGATCTCGGCATGGCTTGCCTATATCTCTTATCTTTTGCTGCTAATGAAGTATTTTTCAGCACAATATGTTATTTTCAGCGAAATGAACATTAGTTTTCCTTTGACTGTCAGCTTTTTCCTTTCAGCTAGTCGAGAGTCTACGGCTGACGGCAGAGTTCCGGCGACAAAATCGAGAGAGCTCAAAGCGAATGAATAGAGTTGCGAAGTCAATGAAGAGAGTCAATGAAGAGAGTTGCGAGAAAGCGATTCTGAATCGCTTTCTCGCTTGATATTGCCTTGGTCATTCGTATGTGTTTGCTGCATATTGGCTTGAATTTCTGTTATTTGTGATGAAGTAGGTTTTGTTTCTGCAATTCTACATATTTTTATGCATTTTCTCTTAGTGTGAAAAAAGTAAATGCAAAGGCAAGGTCTTCACCTTGGTTTTTTTTAGAGCCTTCCAGAAATCAATCAATTTTATTTTATTTTAAGAGCAGAGTCTTATATAGAGAGCAGAGTCTTATATGAAAGAATGATTCAGTAAATCAGCAACATTAACGAAGGACTTAAAGGCTCATATTGGTAATGTCCTTTCGTTGCCTTCCTCTATTTGCCAACTGAAGACCTTTAACATTTAGTTGTTATCAATGCAATTGGAGGTGCTCGCATGTTTCCTGCTATATTTAGCAGCTGGTTAGTGCTCCACTTAGCCAAGGACTAGCTCAAGGACTGCACGCTGAGCACAGCTGAGGCGCTGGCTCTGGGCAATCCATTTAAGTCTGGCAAATGTTTATCAACATTTCACAGTTGCGTCGAGATATGCAAGGGCCAAAATCATTTCTCAGCCACGTTAGCATTGCACACATACCTCTGCCACTTTCTCTGCCCCCCTCTCACTCTCTCTCTCTCTCTCTCTCTATCTCTCTCTCGCTCTCTTTGCCTAAAACAAAAGAGCTTTTAACAGAGCTGCGTGTGTGCGCGCAACCTTTGGCCGATTAAACATAAATCCCTATAAAGCAACAAAGTAAAAAATTGCCAACGAGCCAAGCTAAAAACTTTGCCAAAGTGCTCAACGTCTTTTCCAACCGATACAACTCGGGCACGCCCCTCTGTCCCTCTCCGCCCTCCCCTCCCCCCCTGGCCAGTGCACGTTCGTTCTTATCCTCAGCCTTGTCGCGCTGTCGCTGTCGTCGTTGACAACGACGTGCGAGGCCTTTGAAGTTCTGTTGCGATTTGGCTGCTTCGCTCTAGAGGGTGCGGACACGGCTGGGGGCGTGGCGCGTAATTTATATGCCATGCACAAGATCATTGCTGTTGGGGCATTAAAAACTTAAATAGTTTTAATTCGCCTCAAATATGCAGCAAGCCAAGAGCTGCCTGCACTATGCGCTAGTTGACAACACAGTGCGTATACTTAATGCCAACCACAAGAGCTGTGATTAGCTGAGGGAGGAAATTGGGAGGTGTAGAGTGGAGGAGTAGAGTGGGTGTGGGTAAGGGAGCCTGGCGCTGGCGGTAGTGCTGCCTACGCTTCAAAAAAAAAAAAGGCTGGAAGTAGCTAAAGAAAATTTCAAATAAAAATTTAGAAATCTTGAAAGTTCGAGGCAAAAATTGAGAAAAAGCTAAAGAAAAATTTAAGAAAAATATTACCAAGAATTTAAAATGCGCTTTTAAGATTTTAAGGAATTTATTGTTTGGCTTTATGTGAACTGCTAGAACAGGCAGATCAACTAGCCAAAAAAGGACGAGAAATGGCTAAAGGAAAATGTGTATAAACAGCCAGATCAGCCAGTCAAAATGGCTAGAAATAAAAATAAAGAAAAGAAGACTTTAAATAATAATAATATAATAATAATAATAATAATAATAATAATAATAATAATAATAATAATAATAATAATAATGATAATAGTAATAATAATAATACTAAGAACAATAATAAAATAAAGCCAGATTTAATATAGCTTTGATTGCCGCTAACCATAATATCACAGTTCTTAAAAGGCTAGAGCTGAAGTGAAAATAGCTAAACTAACAACATTGATTCTGTTTAAAAAAAGGCTAGAGTTTGGTGTAAAAAACCTAAATTAGTTTGATAATGGCTAGAGTTAGCAGTAAAACAGCTAAATTGGCAATACTGATGCTCTGCTTTGTAAAACACCAGATCTAGCGTGAAAATAGCTAAATTGCCAACACTGCCTGACTTGTCTCCTACATTAATAATATGCAATGCTTGGCTTGTCTTTCTGGCTGGCAAAAAATTTAAATAAGGCTAAGACAGAGGCTGCGGCAGCTATGCGCGCGGCCAACGAATTGATTTGAATGGCCGCGGGGCCAACTGCCAAGAATAACAATAAACATTACTATCTGCTTCATTGGGTATGTTCTCTTGTTGTTGTTGTTGTCGCTGCTGCCGCAACGAGAAAATTTTAAAAGGCAACCGCAAAGGGCAGGCGCAGACAGACGCTGTTTATAAAGCAATATATATATATATATATATATATGTATCAGCCGATGGGGGGGAGAAGGTAACCAAAAGCCAAGTCAACACCAACCCCAAACCCAACCGCAATCCGAATCGAATTGTATTGAATCAATATTTTTGGCCTGCAGTGTTTGAGCGCGGCTAGCGGATTTCTGTTGGCGTCCGCAGCCACAGTTCTGGCTGCAGGCACAGTTCTGCATTTGTGGTGAGTTTCTGCTGTACAGTCAGCTGTGTGGTGAGTTTGCCGCATTCAAACAGAGCGCCGACTCGCGCTGCGTGAGAGCATTTAACCCGTTTCGCACAGCTTTGGAGCTGTTATATACAGTGGCAGGCAGCGGCATACTGGGAACAGTAAGCTCTTATAATTTCCGTTAACAGTTCAATTTGTACGAGTGTCTGTCTGTATGTGTGTGTGTTTGGGGAAGCGGAAACAAAATATGTAAACAAAAAGCCATTGATAGTGCTTATCAAGACAGCAGCTGTGGCAAAATACACACGCGCCGAGTGGTAAGCGAGAAGCTAGTGATAACTGGGTGTTAGCTGCTCGTATAAGATGAAGACGAGCAGCACTTGAGTGATGGTAGACAGTTGAAACATAATTAACTGTTATGTGGAGCAGTTAGAAATTGTGTAAAAATAAGATTGAAGAGTTGAGCATAGAATATTAAATAATAATATAGATTTAATAAATCTTTTTTTTACTAAATAATAACTATATAAATTATTTAAAATATATTTTTAATAATAAAAATAAGAAGAAATTAAATTTAATAAGAAATAATATTTAAATTAATTTTATAATTTACAAAATAGTTTTTAGTTATTTGCTGACCCAAATTAATGGAAGTTTTATTGCTATTAAAACTTATAAAAATAATTTGTTACTTTCAAAAATAAAATATTAGAATAAATTCTAAAATTAAATTTACAATGTATAAACAACTTTTTATATATTATAATATTTAAAATATTTATTTATTTTAATGTTTAAAATAAGTTCTGAGAAAAAATTTGAACTAGTTTTGTTTTAAATACAATATTAGTCATTTATTTTTATTATTATATTACATTAATTATTAAAAAAATTAATGATGCATTAAAATATAATTTTGAAATTTTAAAAAATATTATTCTACATCTTAAATATATTTGCTAAATTAATTTTTTAATATACTCAAAATTCAGAAGTAAAAAATTTATTAATATAGTTAACTCCACTTTATTTAATTTTGGTATTTATCTGAGCCGTGTCGCTGGCTTCTTTATTTAGTTGCTTAATTTTAATTTGATAACCCGCATTTATTATGCATTTTTACGGCGACATATAAATCACATACCGCAAGGCACTAAAAATAAAAATAAAAATCAAAATCAAAATCCAAATAGAAATAAAAATAAAAGCCAAGCCGAAAACTCGAGCTCTTTTCCCATTCGCTCTCCCTTGCGCTCTCGCTGAAATTTCGGCTCTCTCTCTCTGGTGCTCTCGGGCAGCACTGCAGCGCCCAGCCAGTGGATGCGCCTGCACGTATAACAGTTTTCGAAAAGACGACGACACGAGGCACGCAACGAAGGCGCAGCCGAGCGCACGGCCGATGGTGTAGCGCCGACGACGCAGCTGACGCTGTAGCTCTGCCCGGCAGGCAGGCAGGCAGGCAGACGAACGCCTGCTGAAAGTCGTCGGAGCGTTGCGGCCAAGCAGTCTCATAGCGTACGCCGTTAACGACAGACACAGCAGACACAGCGTGAGCCCCCATACACGCAGACGGACGGGGTGTTGGCGTCGTGCGTGCCGCAGTTCTTGTTCACACTTACAGTTATCGCATCGCCGTTGCAATTTCAGCCGTTACAAAACAGAGAAATCCAAAAAAATAAAAGCGAAAAATCCCAAAATAAACTAAGCAAAGTGCACAGTTGAGTGAGTTGGCGAATTTGCCTCTTAAAGTGGCTCAGAGAAAATATAAAAAAAAAAGAAATCAAAAGTAGCGCAAGACACGTGCTAACTGTTAAGCGGGTACGGTAAACGCGCGTTTAGCCGGGCAGACAGCGCGAAAGCCGTAAATTTCGGCGTGGGGAATGCATTTAGCACGTGAATCGAGCTAAGGAGGACGAGAGCGACGTCGACGACGACGACGACGACGGCGACAAGATGAAACATGTGTAAATGCTAACGAGCGAGTAGAGTGGGCAAAGTGGGCAAGGCGCTTGACAAGTGTAACGGAATTTGATTGATTTTGATTGACATGGCACTCAGCAGCTGTGGCCACCCAGAAGTGAAATTCGAGTGAAAACCAAACACAAATTGAAAAGCAAACAGAAAATACGAAAACACAAAAAAATACAGAAAAGAAAACTGAAACTGAGAAAAACTTTAGTCAGCGAATGGAAATGATATATACGATACATACATATATATTTACCGTTATAAGTGCGAACAACAGAAACCAATAAAAGCTCAGCTCTCGCATAAAGTAAGATTGCAATAAAAAAAGTATATATATATGTATATATATAGCTACTCTATATATGAAGCTGGGCGCCGGCTAATCAACTGCTGCGCACAATAAAATCGTCGAGCTAAGCAACTTTTTTCTTCAGTTTGCTCCCTTTGGCCACTTTTTTTCATTGCCTGCCTGTGCGTGTGTGTGTGTGTGTGTGCGTGTGTGTGTCTGCCAGTCAGTCATATAAAAAGGATAAAATATTTGCGCATTGATTTTCGACCAACGCAAATGTGACAGCAACAAAGTGGATCAAGCAACAACAACAACAAAAAGCAGCTGACTAACGGTACGTTATTTCTAATATCTGCTGAACATTAATACTAATAGTCCGGCCAGCCCGTCTGTCTCGCTGTCCATCTCCCTATCGCTCGAACAATATTGCCAGAGTTTTGAACTGTGTATGAAGCAGATCCTGGCTTAACGCTTCAAGTTTGTCCTCAATCTACAGCTGCCCATATATAGACATATATATCTACATATACGTTCACATTAGTCTAATTATCCCGACTGGTATTTGGCTTCATTGAAAACATATTAAACAGATATTTGTAGTTTATTCAACTTTGAACTGTTGTGCCAAAAGTTTGGCTATGGCAAATAAACTTTCATTGGCCATAAATCGGTGTCTGTTTCTATAAACTTGGCTAATCAAATGAGGAAGTTGATTTGTCATGGAAATATATTTCCGTGAGAAGTCATGCTAGACTCCTCTATATTTACTTTATAATTTACTACAGATAAAGAGCATTTATATTATATAAAATATTTTGAAATAATTTTTTAATAAAATTTAAAAAATGAAATCAAATTTGAGTTAAATAAAATTAATTTACATGTGTTAATAAAATTATTCAATTTAATAAAATTATTAATAAAATTATTCAATTTTTTTTCTCAAATATTCAATATGCAATATTCATTATTAGATATATAATATTCAACATTCAACATTCAATATTCAGTATTTATTATTCACTATTCAATATTCATATTTCATTTATATTGTTATTCAATATTCATTTCACAGCTCGCATTAACAATGAAAAAGCTATTGTTTACTTTGCAATACATTTATTTTGAAATTTTTTATTATTTGTTATTATTATTATTTTTTTTTTTAAATGAAAGAATACTTTTTTATATAATTTTTTTTAATATATGTAATATTTGAGTGTATTTAGTTAATGAACTTGCGTGAGCTGCAAAAGGGTATTGAATACATTTTTGCTTTAGAATAAAAACAGGATTTGATTCGCGATTCTTATGAAATTTATTTGTTTTCTGTCGTAGATCATATTTTGATAGCTTAAATCGAAACTTGAGTAGCTGATAGAGCTGGCATTAGATCTTGAGTATCTTCTCATCTTTCTCATGCTGAACTTTTCCTGAATTGTTACTTCTAAAGAATAACAGAGCCAAGAACCAACTAAAATAAAGCTATAAATATGTTAGACTCTCCCGGAAAATCTTAGCTTAAATTGTGGATCTACAACTCCACAATCTCGCTTTGCTCGCTTTATGTAATATATACATGTAAATACATTTATATTTAACTTTATATTTATGCTTAACTTAATTTTCAACTAATCCAAATATCAATTATTAATAAAAATATTCAGCCAAACATAAAAATAACTCTTGACAGACCCTCGACCCCCTCTCGAATTTACATATTCAATTAGAGTTTATTTTTGGCCAGAGCCATTCACATTTAATAGCTGCGATTAATTAAGTTTAGTATAAACGTATTTTTAGCGCTTATCTCTAATTGATAGTTTTTGCCAAATACTGTTTCCGGTCGGTCGGGGCACGCAACATACTTTCGAGCATTTAGCCGACCTTTGCCCAGCTGACTGAGAATGTTTTGGGCCCCTTTTCGTGCGCATTCCGACAAATTAAAATTCGCCCAATAAAAAGGCAAACAAAACCCTTTTCATAGTAATTTTAATTAACAACAAGCCAAACATACATTAAAAATCAAAAACCCGGAAAACAACAGAAAAACGAAAAGAAAAACAAAAAAAAAAAAAAGAAAATGAAAATGAAAATAAGTTTTAAATGTTTGCGTTGCGGCTCGGAAAATTTGAAGGTGGAGCGAAACCACAACAAAAGCGGGTGGTTGCGGGCGGTTCGCCTGCTGGCCTGAAGTGCCTTCGCCACCTGTAAATATTTGGATGCCCACGGAAAACTTATACGCCTAACAAGAAAAGCGGCTGGCGGCTTTCCCGGGCCATTGGCTTGTCGGCATCAGCATCAGCATCAGCATCGGCATTGGCTGGCGTGTAAATGAGAAAATTCATTATTTAACATTAATTAAAGCTTATTATGCACATTATCAACACACAGCGCAGCCAACACACACACACAGACAGAGACAGAGACAGGAAAGCCGCATTAAATGTCAGCGTGAGACAGACATAGTGAGAATGTGTGGGTGGACAACTATCAGCCATGAAAACTCACAGCAATGCGAGAGGCAAAAAAGCAAACGTTCATAATTCAACGCGGCGAGGCAAAACGCAAACAGGAAGTGTAATAGCAACAACAACAACAATAGCAGGAGCCAGAGCAAGGCAACCTATTTAAATTATTCAGTAAATTGTTAAGTAAATAACATGAGAGAGCCACGTTAAAAAGGCAACAGCAACAGCAACAGCAACGGAAACAACAATAACAAAGCCAAAATGGCTTCTCATCCCCGTCGCTTCGTCTATATGGGGGCAGACAGTTAGTTCCCATATGAAAACACACGTTGCTGATGGGCGCTGATGATGATACTAATGCTGACGATAATGACGTTGTACGCTCACAGCTCGGTGGGCGCTGCTCTTAAATGTACTTTGTACAATAAAATCAACACAGAATGTGGCTAAAAGACACAGCAGCCCCAAGGTGTGTGTGCGTGTTTGTGTGCGGGCAGGTAGCTGAGTGAGTGAGCGAGTGACTGAGTAACCGAGCAGCTGCGTCCACACATACTCAAAATATTGTCTGATATTCTTCCAGCGAAAACTCTGCATATTTATGCCCAAAACTATGCCCGGGCCGAGACCACAGCCAGCAGGCAGCTCAGTGGCAGTGGCACATGTAAACAAGAAGCAAACATTTTGCAATGCTAAGTGTACATCAATAGTCAGCGAAGCTGCTGAAGAACTGTGGCAGATATGATGTAGTGATACACTGCAAAAAATAAGTAGTGAAATGTAGTAAAGAAAACTTTCCTGTTAGTCAAAAGCAATTTGTAGTAAATCAACTATAAATCCATCGTTACGAGAGCTGCAGCTATAATTATTTCTGCAGAAAAAAAAATTTGGAAAATTATGTTAGGTATTTTATTTTTTAATTATTTTTTTTATTTTTTCTTTTTAAATATTTATAATTTTTGTATTATTTTGTTTTTTTTTTTAAATATTTTTTATTATTTCAATTTTTTTAAAATATTTTTTTTATTGTTATTAATTTTTTAATTTATTTATTTATTACTTTTATTATTTTTGAATTATTTACTAACATTATTATTCAAATTAATTATTATTATTTATTTATTTAAAATTAATAATGGTCAATAAAAGTAAAATTTATTAATGTAAAAAATAATTTAAATATATAATACAAATAAAATATTTATGACAATAAAATAAATATTTTGTTTGTATTATTTATTTAAAATAACATTTATTTTTTATTTTTCTCTACCATTATTCTTTTGATATATATTATATTTTATATTATAATGATATTTTAAAAATATTTTTATTTATTATAAATTTTTGTTTGTTTATTATTTAATGTTGCAATGGTTTATTTTATATTTTTAAGTTTTTGGTTCATTATAACATTTGAATTATTTATTTATTTTAATTTTAATTATTTACTTATTTATTATCATATTTACTTCATTCCATATGGGTTTCTCTATTGAACCGATTCAGTGCTATCAACGCATCCCTTTTTCATTCGATATTCTTTTCATATGCCCACTAAAGTCGAGCATAAAGCGACCTGCATATATTTCACTCAAAACAAAACTTTTATTTATTCAATAAACTCAAATATTTTGTTAACAAAATACCAGAAAATATTTGTCCTGCTCGTTGTATATTTTTTGTTGTTTTGCTTTCCAGAATTTGTTGCGAGTTTCCGGGGCTGTTAACATCCCGCAGGGTATCAAATCACACAAATAAAAATAAACAAAGTGAAACTATTATTGAAAGCTTGCAAAAACATGGAACTGCGCAGGCCAAAGTAAAGTTTCATTTATATTCATTGATATTTTTATATTTAAGAGTGAATAAAAATTGCAATTGTCAATGAACATAGGAGTACAGGAAACATCTGAACTGAGCTCAAATTGAAAGATATTTCTTACATTATCTCAGACTTTTCTATATAATTAAATCTGCATACGTAGAACATTAAAATGGAAAAGGGATATTGAAACTCCTAGAGCTAGATTTCTGAGTATTAATTAATATTTATGGAATTCTCATTTGCTTTATAGCGGGTTTTCATCATATTTAGCTACATATATCTACTATATATACTGTATAAACATATACTTAGTAGTACTTATTGAGATCTATTTGCATATGGGCACATCCATCCACATTCATTGGAGTGTCTCATCCAGCTCTTTGCCACACACACGCACAGACAGACAGACGGACAGACACAAATGACATGCAGAATAAACAGCGATTGTTGGGCCACTTTTGTGTGCCACACCCTTTTATATACGGTCTAATTTTATAGTCGAGTCAGTGTTCGGCAGCAGTGTTGCAAAGTGTTGAGAAACGCCATAATTTATGCGGGCGGGTAAAAATGTTTGCATAAACTACACATACATACATATATGCAAAAATATGCTATGGACACCGGGGCCAGCCAGAGGAGGCAGAGTCGGAGTCGGAGTCGGAGTCTGAGCAGGAGTTGCTGCCAACGCATTCAGATTTGCCAAGCTAGATTTTTGGGCGGCCGTGTGTGTGTGTGTGCGGAGGCGTAGCTGGCACATGTGTGCGTGCCACAGGCTGTGCTGCCCCCGGGCAGCCAGCAGCAAACAGAAAACAGCAAACTTGCCCGGGCACATTAACCAAAATTGATTTTCGATTTTTTTTTTGGCTGGTTGTCCTGCCTCGTCGCAAGTTTTCTGGGTTAATATTCTAAAATATCAAGGAAGCGGCAGGCAGCAGCAGCATCAGCAGCAAATAGATGAGAAGCAGCATTAGAAAATAAAGCAATTTGTTACGAGTTGTTGCCGTTGTTGTTGCTGCCAGTTTGGTTGCCGGCCAAAGTTTGATTAGTTTGTTTTTGGCCAGGCTAATGTTATTAATGTTTTTATATAAGCTTACCCGAGCCGAGTAAGTTGATCGATGCCAATGGCCACATGGCCGTTGTCAACGTTCGTTCAGTTTTTCCACTGCAAACTTTTCGGGGCCAAAACTTTTGGCCAAGCGAATGCAAGCGAACAGCTAATGGCGCAGCCATAATGCCCAGCCACTCGCTGGCCTTTTTCAAGCAGTGCAGCGGCAGCTGCACTTTTCGCTGCCGCCAAGGGCAAAGGTTGACTGCTTAATAAGCCAAAAGTGGTCACAAAGTGCTTTGGCTTAACCTTCGCAGCTCTCCTAATTGGCCACTGCAAGTCTCTCAATAATGTGGCCAAGTATTTGGCTCGCATCGTTATAGTAATGGGCTCAGCACGCAATGGCCGCAGCTAATTGTGCGCCATAAAAATACTCATCAATATATATATATATACATATATTTTATTTTTATAAATAATGCAAGCATCAATATTTTACAGCTCATTAAGTTCGAGCGGGATATTGGTGCAGCTCGCATACAATTAAGGCCCATATGCAAATGGCCATGGACTAAATGCCTCAGACATAATGAGTTGTTTAAAGTGCGTTCACAAATTGAGTGAATAATGATTAAAATTGCAGTCGGCCATTGCCATATGATATGATGTGAATTTGTACCTTATTCAATTTTGAATATTTGAAAATGTTCAGAATTTATTTAAAATTATTTATTTCTTGAATATCTTAAGCATGATCAACAAGAACTAGAGCTTTAATGCGTTCTCTTTTTGCATGAATTGCTTTATTTTCTAAAAACATTCCCATGTCCATGTCGGTATGAAACTTGGGATTTCCAGCTTTCATTTCATAGGGAAATATTATTTTTAACTAAGAACATGTCTGAAAATAATAAAACATATTTTTTTTTAAATCAATATGGCTCCCTAAAGAATTGTGTGCTAAGAAAATATTCTAAAAATAATTTTAAAAAAATTTAAATTATCATAAATATATTTTGTTGGCTTTTAAGTACTTCCACCTCAGATACTATTGCATTCTGGTATAGTTTTTAAATATATAGAAAAAATTTAAAAAATATTTCAATAAAATATTATATATATTCGAATATTATATAAAATATGTATATGTGGTAAAAATTTAAAATAAACCTAAATTTTAATAGACGTTGTTAAATTTAATATCAAATTTTATTTTCTTTTCTTTTCATCTGCCCGCAGAAAATATCTGAAGAACAAGTTTTAGGTTTAAGTCACCTTAATTACTTTGACATAGTTAAATACAATTACAATTATCGAACGCTGCATCTTGATAAGTAAATATCTGGCCCATTTCAGGGAATTTTAAGTATTTGACTTGAAAAGAGAATTAGAAATAGACGAATATGTATTCGTAGAAGTTGGGAGACGGCAGCTTGTCAAACTTTTGTGCAGTTCCATTTCCATTTTCCACTTTGCTTTGCCACTGCCTTCGCCCATGCTAAACTCCCGATGGGCTCAATCAACGCGCTGCCTGTCTGCCTGGCCACATCCTGGCTGGTGAGCCTCAAGCTGACCATGACGAAAATAAATGGCCGTGCAAAATGCCAAACAAATCAGTCGCAATTACGCGCCCGCGTGGCCCCAGCAGAGGAGAGCGGGAGACAGAGTGAAAAATAAAAAGTAATGCTAAAAAATGAGGCCAAGGGTGAAGATATTGTGTGGTGCTGGTTGTGGTGGTGGTGGCTGGGTGGATGGGTGGTTGGCAGCCCATCGAACAAATGTAAAACATTAAATAATTTCATTTTCTTTGACGTAATGCGCCGCAATGAGCCACCAGCTCAATCAGAAAGTTAAGCAAACAAATTGCAAAATGAAAACAAGCAGCAAAAAGCTGAATTTAAATACACAATTTTTGTGTTTTGTTTTCCTGTTTTTGCGCAACTTTCGCTGTTGCTCTACGCCTTTGCTCCTACAACAATGGGGAAAACATGAGAGATGCCGAGGGGGAGAGAGGGAGAGCCTGAGAGAAAGCGAGAACAATACACAGCGAGACCTGCTTTGACTCCATTCTGAGGCAGCGAAAGCAATTTCCGTTCGTTAAACCTACATTTCGAAATTAAATTTCTTACACTTGAAAAGTTCGCAGCTTCAATATTGCGAGGCGTTTTTCATTTGCCTCGGCGGCAGCGCAATTATGCTCTGTGTGCCCGGACCCCATTCACGCCCCCATACAAGCGGAGGTGGCATTTAAGCCACACACACCGAAACCACAGCGCACGAGCCACCCGAGCGCCTCGCAAGTTGAGTTGTAATACGGCGTCGCCTTTAAAACTTTGCCAAAGCAGGCCCACAAAAAAAAGTGAAGCAGAAGACGCAGACGAAGCGAAAGAGGAAGGCGAAGCAGAAGAAAATCATTAAAAAATATGTACAAGCTGCAAAATATACATGAAAATATTATGTAAACAGCGCAACACAGCAACTGCCCAAGCGCACGCACACTCTCAGAGACATATATATAAATGTCTATATATATATATGTATGTATGTGTGTATATATATAGAGCCACTCATTACGACCTTCGATCCGCAGCAGCAGCAGCAGCAAGAAAAGTTCGACGCGCTGTTTGTAAACGCGGCCGCTGCTGCGGTCTTTCCCATAATTTTTTTTTCTGTTGATACCCTGAACCCATTGAAATTGAGAGTTTAGGGTATGAAGGTTTTGCGAGAGGGTATGCTGCAGAAGGCGTAGGATAGCATATAAATGATATATGTATACTTGATTGGGATGATGATCTGAGACGATCTAGCTAAGTGCGTCTGAGAGGCAGATGAAGTCATTGATAGATAGATAGATAGATAGATAGATAGATAGATATATAGATAGATAGATAGATAGATAGATAGATAGATAGATAGATAGATAGATAGACAGATATATAGATAGATAGATAGATAGATAGATAGATAGATAAATAGATAGATATGGATAGAGATAGATAGAGATAGATAGAGGTAGATAGATAGATGGTCTATCGATAGAAAGATCGTCATTCTCTTCAAAATTCGATTAGGAAAACGAACTCACCAGAATAAACCCCATGCAAAGCCGATACAGTCCAAGAGCTGTGTTTACTTGTTGGTGAGCTTATGCATGTATAGCTGCATATATGTTTATGTGCCTTTCTTCTTATATAACATCTGACATCTATATATCTCAGAGTATCTCCTAGTCGAGCTCACCCCACTAGAACACTTCTTATTTTCTTTGTCTGCCGAAATTGCTGAGTATTAAATATCTATTGAGTCGAATATTGTGGCATAAATTGAGGCGCACTGAAAATACTCGACAAAATGTTGCTTGTTTTCCATTATGTTTTGCGCTCTACACAATTTTCGAATTGTGCTGCCCAAGCGTAATTTCTTCTTTGCTTTACTTTTTTCATTTACATTTTTTTCTCTGGGGCTTAATTGAGGTATTATTTGTGTCATCGATTGAGGCGTCTTCTCAACGACCCGTGTGCTCCGCTGAGTGCCTTTTAAAGTTACTTTCTTGATTTTGCAATCTGGTTGGGCTGCGCAGAGCCAGAGTCCTATCTGACTCCATATAATCTGCTTAATTTATATGAAACAAAGGAAGAATGAAAAAATTGCGTTTCCCTTGCGTTCAGCATGTGGAGAGTGGAGATAGGCCCCAACAACAAGCCCGGGCCACGAAATTAGAATAAAAAGGGCAACCGCTGCCGGACTCGAGACCGTCAATAAAATCTCGTTTTTTATACATTTTATTTGCATGCTCTCGGCGAGGACATGAGAATTATAGCCGGGGCCGGCAATAAAATTGATATAATGTGAATGCAATTTGCTCGACTCTGCCCTACTCGCTCTCCCTTTCTCTCACTCTGTGTCTATGCGTTTATCAAAGATATTGCGTGTTAAATTTAATACCTGCCGAAGGAGTCAGACAGCCAGGCTGGCGAGGCCAGCAGCCTAGTTCCATGAAGCCAATAGATGGACTCGGAGTGAAACAAAAGTTACTTTTAAGACTTCAATTTCAAAAGGCAGAATATTTGCATGAGTCGTGTCTACATGAGTCCTTTAGCGCCGAGTAGTTGGCTGGCGTCTGGCATCCAGCAAATGCCATTAAATAGAATATTTAATTTTATTGTTTTTTTCTTTTTTTTTTTTTTTTTTTGGTGCTGTGTCCTTTGCCCGAAATACGTCATACGAAGGGTCAGCCTGGGCAGAGCGACGCGCATATTTCGGGGCTTAGCTCAAAATTTAAATTCCGTAAGCATCCCGAGCACATATTTGCATATTGTTCACTTTACATTTCCAAAAATACAGAAAGAAAAAAAAATATATAGCTTAACGACAATTTTTTTTTCTTTTGTTCGCTTCCCGCTTTTGTCTCTTATGAAGCCGTGAATAAGGAAAAGTTATAAACATTTCTAATATGAAACCCCTTTTTTTTGTGCTTGGCATTTTTTCATTGCAGGTTACGAGTGGAGCTCTAAGCCGACTCTGATTAAAGCGATAAAGGTACGTACCAACAATTGAGCAGTCTGAATGGAAGTTCTGAATGATCGAAAATGAGATATCCTGTAAAAGTGTAAAAGTGAATAAATATATTAATTTTATTTTAAAATTATTCTTGTGTGGTAAAAATAATTTTTTATTAATTTTGAAAGGCTATTTAATAAAATATTTTTATATAATAATTATATAATTATATATTTAAATATATGTAAAAATTAATCAATATTTATTGATAATAAATAAATAATAATTTGATTAAATACCTTTAAATTTTACTTACATTATTTCATTAGGTATTGTTTACTTAGAACTGTTTTGAAATATTATTTTTTACATATTTTGTTGGAATTTTTCTTACAAAAATTAAATTTTATATAAATAAAGTGTTTTTTTTTATGTATAATTAAGATATCAATAACAATAACAAAAAATATTCTGAGCCAATTATTTAAATTATTAATATTTTTTTTATAGAAACCAAGGATTTATTCCAGTAATTTCAATAAACATATATATTTTTTTAAAAACATTATTATTCGGGATAAATATGAATTGCTGCTAGAAGAAAAAAAAATATTGCATTAAATAAATATTTATGGAATTTCAATTTATTAATATAATTTTTTAATTCTATATTATTTTATTCCTTATTTATATTTTACAGTAATTATTTTTTTTAATAATTATACTTTGTATTTATTTCTATAATTCCCCAATCTCTGCTCATTTTATCTAATAATCGTAATTTTATGTTAATTTCTTTTGCCTTTTAAAGCGCCTTAATCGAAACCTTTCAGTATTCCCATTCGCTTTGCGAGAGGCAAGGTGGGTTAGGTGTGTGGGGAACGTTTGTTATTCTTGCTTTATGCAAATGGCATTAAATATGCAAATCAGAAGCTGCGTCGACTGTTGCTTTGAAGTGACTTTTAATTTTTCGTTGTCGTTTTTTGCATTCATTCCATGTCGGCTTTGGTCTGGCTGTTCGTGTTGGTTGGCTTGCGTTTGGGCCCGTCATAAATGGCCGTCTGTCTATTTGGCTTGCACCTGGCCCCGCCTGCTCAGCTCTTGGTATTTGGGCATTTAATTCATTTATTTATTTATGAACAGTTTGCATGCATATGCGCTGAGGGGGCGCGCATAACCAGCCATTCGTCAAAGCTGTGCCTGGCCATATTTCATTGAGATTTACGAAAATAATATTTATGTACTTCTGCCTCGGCGGCGGCGGCGGCGGCGGCACAAACAGAATTTCGATTTTGGTTTATTTAATCAACGGCAATGGAAATTGCTACCGAAAAGCGTTGACCATGTAAAAGGTGCGCTGACAAATGGCCAGCGCGATAAAAACCAATTTGATTTATGAACAGCTTAAACATGGCTGCCATGTTAACGCCGCAATTGTGGCCATATAAAAATGAAGTACACTTTTTGTCAACGCTCCTGACAACTGCCAGCCAGACAGACACTGGCCAAAAGCTGCCTAACAAGAACAGCAAAACCATATCCAAGTGCGTGCGGGCACAGCAGGTGCTCAGCTGCGGCCACATTTTATTAAAGCCCGGACGGCGGCAATAAAAAGCAACTTAAAATGATTTGCAACCAAGTTGTTTCGCCCTGATACACTTTGGCCTTAGCTGGCCTAGAAACACGCCCTGACAGCTGTAAACGGTTTGTGGCACAACAATTTACAATGATATGACTTTAATGTCGATTTGATACAATCTATAGTTGTTTAAGTGCTGAGAGTGCATTTAATATTCATATTTTTCACATGTTGGCCAACTGAATGACGTTTGAGAAGTTAAATTATTTTTATGAGTACCTTAAATTATAGCTAGGCTTGTATATGTTTTATCTTAGCCTTTCTGATGCTGTAAGTTTCTGTACAAATTTAGTTTTGTTTTATCTAGTATATGGATAATATTGCCTTACAGCATAAGCTTCCATGGGATCTCACTTGGATCTCTACTTTATAAAGAAATACCATAAATATTTATATTATTTATTAATAATTTAAACGTTGTCTATATTAGTCAACTAAAACTCATACGATTAGTTATGCTTAAAAATATAATAAATATACATAAATAATAAATATAATTTTTATATACAATTATTTTTACTCATTAAGTTTTAAAGATTATTTTCATAATAAATATAAATATAATTATTTCTTATAATTTTAAATTTATTAAAAAAAATATGTGTAAGATATTTTAACTGGAAATCCTTATCTATTGTCAAGTCACATTTTTCGGTATACAAAACTCTGCAGCATTAAAATATAATTATTTTTTTTTAATATTAAATAATTTCCAAGAAATATGATAATTTTATAAGAGATTTATAACAAAGAAGTTAACTTAGAAATTATTTTAAGCAGCAACAATTTAAAAGCCATTGAAGCTAGAAAAAATCTGTGGAATTAAGTACTTGAGAGTAATTTGGCAGAGTCTGTGCTGAGGCGAGCGCCAAAGACAACAGCGGCACTCAGTAAGCTGGTTGCCAAGGTTCAAGGATGCATGTCGCAGGAATAAGTAAATAGAAACATTCTAATTTATTTTTAATGAATAAAAAACTGAAGGTCTTAACTTGGGCGCAAGCGGGCCAAAAAATTAATTATCGTTGGCAAACAGTGCGAGAGAAAAATCATTGCGAGCTCGTCCCATATAAGAAAGATATATGTATATACATATACATATATATAGTATGTATATATGTGTATATGTTTGTAAGCTGTCTGCTTAGGCCCGCCCGCGTATTTCATTACAGGCGGCGGCACTTGAGCGTTGTTAAGCTAAAAGTAAATTGCTTATTAAAAAGCAGCCTCAGCGTTTACACACACCATAGATAGAGGCTGGGGGCTATGGCTGGGGAGGGTGGCGGGTAGTGAGCCACTCATTTACACTTCAAGTGGCAGCAAAAGCGAGAATTAAGTGAGTGGGAGCTGCAGACAACACATGAGGCGAAGTCGCAGGCGGAGGGTTTTGTCTGCCAGAGGTAATGACAAAGCGCCAAGCAGGAGCTGGAGCTGGCGCTGGCAGGATCTCTGTGTGTGAGTGTGGGAGAGAGAGTGGAGCGCGTTAAGGTCCTTGAAGCAATCGACTTAATGCTCAGCCTGTTGTGTATTTAGTTTGCATTTACATTACACACACTAGCACACACGCACACACAGACACAGACACAGATACATAAAGAGCTCGAAGGACAACCGCACACATGACTTGCTGCCCCGCTGCGGAGGGGCGCACATTTAATTTTCTACACATTGTGCCATGTCCTGATAGATTAACTGGGTATCGGCTTTGCCTGTATTTCTATGTGCCAAAATAAGTTGTGTCCTTGTCACACACACACACACACACACACGTACACACGCATAGAGAGCAGCGTGACTCTATGCTGCTTGATTGGATGGCTGAGACACAGTTCGAAAGTCAAGGTAGCTCCAATTGGGCATTGGGTGTGCCGTGTGCCTCTCGAGCACGCTTCAATGAATTTTTGTCAACGTGATTCGCATTAGAATGTGTGTATTCAAATGTGTACATAATTTGTTTGTTTGTCTGTGTGCAGTTAGATATGCATAAATATCGAGGCGCTGAGCTGTTCGCATTTTATGAGTGCAATTATGAGAGCAGGGGCAGAGTCCCTGTGCGTGTGCGTGTGCGTGAGTGTGGGCGTGTGTCTGTGAATGCCTTTGATATAAATTTCAAACAAATTGCAAATAAATTGGAGTTGTCTTGGCGTCGCCATTGTCAACCCCGGAGTCGCTTTAGTGTGCCCCACAAGTTATTTAAAATATGTAAATTTCCTGTAGCTCCATAGTCGAGCCACCCTTGCTCTCGCAGCACTTATATCCTTATCCCCACACACACACACACACACACACATACACACATACAGGCAATCGTAATAACCCCACAGCTTTTATTGCTGTTTAGCTTTGTGTCGCCAGTTTAAAGACAATTTTCATCGCTGCTGGGGCTGCGCTAAGCCGCTTAAGAGCACCAGCACG
Organism: Drosophila paranaensis; assembly: GCA_035047545.1. Taxonomy (NCBI): domain Eukaryota; kingdom Metazoa; phylum Arthropoda; class Insecta; order Diptera; family Drosophilidae; genus Drosophila; species Drosophila paranaensis. The sequence continues at coordinate 9,593,211 of JAWNPL010000153.1, forward strand.
ACATATTTCCTGGCATTTCATTTACTTAAGTTGACTAAGCCCAGCCCGAAACCCAACCAGAACCAATCATTAAGCATCGCCTGTCACTTTTTAATTAAATTCGATAGAAGTGGCTGCCGTCCATATGCACATCCGGCTGAACTTTGGGCTTTTCTCTTTTTCTGTGTGGTCTGCCCAGCGGCCAGAAAAAGTCAAAATGAATTGATTTAAATGTTAAAAATGCAATTTGTTACTTATTTTATTTACACATATGCACTGGCTGCTGGTGCTGCTGACGCTGATGGACAGCTGGCGGACATGCGCTTATTGCATTCAGTTCAGCTGCCAAGCGGAAACAATAAATATAAATCGCATCGAGTGTTTATGAATGCCTCGCAGCGTATGCAAATAAGAAACCAACAATGATGCAAGCCATTTTATTTAATTAAATTACACAGATATATACATATATATATATATTTTTATATGTGTATCTGAGCATTATTAGTTATTCATCAATCATTTCAATGAATAAATTTTACAGCAAAAACTTTTTTTCTGTTGCTATCATAAATTAAAGTTTACTTAAATTGTTTTCAAATTTTTTATTCAATTGGTTCAATATTTGTTTGCATTTTCTGTGTGTTTATGAACGTGCCAATAACACATTATTTAATTAATATTCATATCAAATATTAGAGAAAATTCGGAATATATTTAAATCAATGTATACAAACCAAAATATACTCTTTAATATTTTTATAATATTTTTTTATTCAACCAAATTCAGAATAAATTAAAAAAAAATTTTAATTTTTCCGAAAAAAAAAAAATTTCACAAAACCAATATACTTATTTCACTTTGTGAATAGTAAAAATATATTATTTAAAATTTTCTTTAATATAAAAAAAAAATAAGACTATACATAAACAACGTTTTAGCTGCAGTAAAATCAATTTAAAGTGAAATAAAATATATTTTGGTTTGCCAAGCCCACATCAAGGTTGGCCAAATATTTTTGCCAGCACTGTAAACTGCTTGCCTGTATTTGTATAAATTCTCTTCTTCTTTTTTTTTGTGAATTCTTTAAACGGTTTTCTCGCATGTGTTGTTTTGTATAATGATGCCTGATTTCAGCGGGAGACAGAACACTCAGCCGATCCGAGTCGAGTTGAGCTGAGCTGAAGCTTTTACACGATTTATGGTATGGGCTCCATCATCAGGCAGCCGCGCCTACTTTGGCCTGCTCCAGCCGCGGCAGCCAGGGAGTCTGCTTTATTTTCGCGCATTTGCTGTTTATATAAAACAATATTAATAAATTTTGTGGCAATTTAGAAGAGGGCGAGCCTTTTGTTGCCAGCGCCGCTTTGACTTTCGACTATTGTCAGACGAGGCAGCCCACGGGGGGAGGGCGGCGGTCTCAGTTTGTTCAGCCTGCGGCTTCACTTGCTGCGCATTGTAAACTTTCCACATTTCTGTATGTGTGTGTTGTTGTTGCTGGCTCTTCTTGTAACTGTTTGTGTTTGTGGCAAAGTTTTTGCTCTTTTTCGTACAATTTATTTGTTTGTTTTTGTTCGCGCTGCTGGCGAATTATTTTAAGCCCATTGAACCGGGTTGCCAAGCAGCGCTAATTATGTATATATATATATCTGATACGTGTATATATATGTATATATATATACACACATTTAACGCACTATTCAATTGAGTTTGCCATAAAACCGTGTTTGCTTTAATATATGCTTAAACAGCATGATATGTCGCTTTTCTTTTACGCAGCCTTAATCCTCTCTCGCTCTCTCTCTCTCTCTCTCTCTCTCTTTCTCTCTCTCTTTCTCTCTCTCGCGCTGCCATGCTGAGCTGCTCAGGCTTTGCATTGATGGCCATTCGAGACGTTTGAGACTGAGGCAAAAGATGCTGAGGCAAAGGCAAAAAGGACTCTGGCGCCATTTTGTATGCCAAGCATACACATACGCGAGAGTATGTATGTGTGTGTATATGTGTGTGTGTGTGAGTGCGTAAGTGTGTGGCAAAGTGACGATAAAACATTTGCTCAGATTGCTTAAGTATGCCATACCAGTTAGTCTGAGGCACGCAGGCAGCATTCGAATTTTTATACCCTGGCGATAAAGGGTACTCGCCTTCAATGGCTATGTTTCCATTACATAACAGCTGCATAAAGCTGGGCGCTCTCCGAGCATATTTTGTATACTTTGCATACTTTATAAATAACAAATCAGAGCGAGAGCATTGCCAATTGCTTTATTTGCCTATAGCTGAGAGCCGAAAGCGCGCTGGCTGCATTTGCCTTTCTCCTATCATAGTTGAGCATGAAATTGAATTGATTGCCGTCGATTCAATGGCAAACGAAATATTTTTTGGGCTAGATTTTAATCACATTTAGCAAGGTAAACAGCTGTGCTTGCCATTAACTGATTTGTTTTTAGTGCATCAGAGACCAGCTGGGCATTGAGAATTTGTATGGAGATGAGCTGAATAGATGAGCAAGAGGGCTGTTTGTAAATATAATAGAAAGTGGGCTGGCTGATAGCTATTCACGAATCGAATTTAAGAAAGTTTTGGGAGTTTTTACTCATGCCAAATATTTAATATGAAAGGAAGGAAGAAAGGAAAATTATTTAGGATTTTTATTGCTGAAACACTTATTTAAATTTTTTTATTTCTTATGATTTTTTTGTATTTTAACATTTAAATACTCAGAAGAGAAGCTCTCAAAATTGATCAGACCTTAAGCATAATAAAAGGCATAAAAACAGTGTTGATAAATGTTCGTTTGTATACCATATAATTATATATGGATAAGTAGATCATATGATAAACAAATATCTCTATCTCTTCCCTTCACTCTCTCTCTCTCCCTCTCTCACTAACTTTCTCCCTCTCTCTCTTTTTCACTCTATAATTTTATCATTCTATCTCTCTCTCTCTCATTCTCTCTTTCTCCCTCTCTCTCTTTCTCTCTCTCTCTCTTTCTCTCTCTCTCATTCTCTCTTTCTCTCTCATTCCTCTATATCCCCTGCCTCTCTAACTCTCTCATATTCTCTCTCTCTCTTTCTCTCTCTCTCCCTTCCACTCTCTCTCTCTCTCTCTCTCTCTCTATCTCCCTCTCTCTCTCTCCCCTCTCTCTGTCTCTTTTTCTCACTCTCTCTTTCTCTCTCTCCCTGCCACTCTCTCCCTCTTTCTCTCTCCTTCTCTCTCTCTCTTACAAACACTTTTCATCCTCTGCAGCCTGTTCTTTTTATTCCACGTCTTATCGCTAAGCCTGCAAGAGCATATCAATTTCGATTTGCCCCTCTTTTTGTGGCATCTCGTTCATTTACTTGCTTGTATTTCATTGATTTTGCGCTTGGCGTTTTGTCAGTTCAATACGTGAGTTTTTCAGGCTAAGTCTGCACACACACACATACGCCTGTACTCTCTCTCACACACACACATCCTTAAGTTAATGACTTGGCGTTAGCTGTGAGCCCAAAATCGTAGCAAGCTGTTCAGTGTTGTTAATTTAAGTAAAAAGCATTTTAGCTGATGTGTTTATTTGCCACGCCTAACACACGCACACACATACTCTCTCTCTCTCTCTCTCTCTCTCTCTCTCTCTCTCTCTCTCTCTCTCTCTGTCTTGTAGTTAAGGTTATCCTCAGCCACCGTAGCCGCTTCATATTAGTGATAATTTAGTTGGTCTCTAATGCTAGCAGCATACATTTATTGTATGCCACATAACAGCAAGTTTTTGCCCAAGCACATATGTGTGTGTGTGTCCTCTCTGTATGTGTGTGTGTGTGTTTGTTAGCTGCTCTCATTTTTGGCATTTTGCCAGCGCGCCACATTGGCGTCCTTTAATGTGAAAATGAGTTGATGCTGAAGGCAAATGTGTTTGGTTGCCAGACACACACACTCACACACACACACACACACACACACACACACATGCACACAGCTATTTTGCACCATTATGAAACGCTTCAATGAGCATGTTAATATAAACCCACACACACACAGATACACGCCTATCTATAACTGAATTATGAATGGAAACGTGCGCTTAAATTGCTGCCAAAAAGTGAAACATTTGTAGTGCTCTCTCGCATTGGCATGCGAAAAGGTTTTGGAGAGTGGCTTAAATGGTTCGAGAGGCTTTTGATATCACAAACAAATGCCCGTCTAAAAAGTTGATATGTTTTTTTTTTGTGTCTGCTTGCAGCGCATGCAACTGGGTTTGAGTTAAAAATGTATGCGGCATAAATAAATGAGCAGACAAAGTCTGCAATTGAGCAGCTGCATAAATTAAACAAGGCTCGAGTGGTGCACATCAGGCATAAATAAATTATGGCCACGCGAAACTCGCGTCAGTTGCTAATGCCAAATATTAAAAGCCAATTGCGCGACTAACACATGAGTGTATGTATGTGTGTGTGTGTGTGGCATATGTAAATGCAGACATGTGAATAAATGCTGTGCATGTGGCATGTGGCGCGGCGCAAACATTTTTCTAAAACAAGAGAATTACAACTTTGAAGGCAAATAGAACAACAAAAAATAGCAGCACATAAATTATGGGCAAGCATGCGCCGACAAACGTTTGCTGCTCTACGACAATTGCCAACGAACAGTGGGAAATGTTTGCAGCTGACCTAGAAAAATTTCCATAGCATACTTTTCAGGGCGCGTCCACACAAATTGCAGGCCATTAATTAGCGGCACGCGCCGCACTAATGTCATTTAAAGCCAACGTTGTTACTTTAAGAATGCCTTTATTTAAAGCTGTAAATAATAAAAAAATATATATGCATACTATATATATATTCATATAGATATCTGTAGAGTCGCTTTTAACATATATTTCATATGCAGCGTTGTTCGCGCTGCGGTTAACTGCTTTCTGTGTCAATTGAGTTGCGCTGCAATTAACCGGCATTGCACGGCCGTATTTACACTCATAAATAACTGTAAATAATGCTTAACTTTATAAGTTACAGCATTGTTATGGGGCAAACGCAAGTTATTCAATTACTGCAAATTGCTTTTATTCAGTTTGTTATGAAAATCAGTTCGCAAATTTCTTTTTATTTTGCACAGTGTATCAGAGATATTTATATATCTGATATATATATTTGCTTCGTTTATGTCTGCTCTTTTATGGTAGCCATCTGTCATGACATTTAAGCGACAATAAACTCAATTTGTTGCCAACAACATGCGATTCAATTGGCCTGATTAATCGATCTGTAGCTGGCGATGGCAATTTTCATATATATGATTTGTACACACAAATATTATTATTAAACCATTCGGCTGGCAACTTATTATAATTGCTGCGAGTCGGGCGAAAGTCGTTTGTCTGGCAGCTATTAGACTACAAGATATAGGGCGACCCAGCGGCAGTTATGGTATTATTTTGTATAGCTCTGGCAGTGTTTCAGTTATTGATGAGATTTAGTTTTATGAATATTCTACTAAGTTTGCCATTTACTCTTAAGTTATTAAAGAATTTTACTATAGTTTTAGCTAATTTATTAATTTGTGTATAATTTTATAAAGTCGAAAGCAAGAGTGATGCAGTTATAGATCATTATCTATCTATGCTTGCAACAGCTCTATTACTAATATTTTGATTTTGAAGTATTCTATATTACTTTCTACCTGATAAGATCTGCCAAAAAATTTCAAAATTAACTGATATGGAACTTCAATTGACAATATATTAGAATTTTGCTATAAAGTGAGCTTCATAGCTCTCTTTGAAGTCTAAAGCCAACATTCAGATATAAGGTAAATCAAAGTGTAGGCAATATATAGTCGCTTTGGCTAAGAGTCAAGCAGTCTGCTGCTAAAGGCAACACTTGACGTGCCTTTGCTCCTTCAGCTTAGATCCCTTGCACTGCAGTCAGGGTGGGCATTTGAAGCATGTATTAGACCAGACACAATGGCATATATCTAGCTTTAAAAGAAGACAGATAAAATATAATATGCCTTTATTTTATATCAATTTCTTTGCCCATAGCTCTCATTTGGACACCCTACATATAGGTTTCATTTCTGCTCTGCCATTAGCCCATCTAGAGCACATACTGCCAGCCGGCTAGCTACATGTAATCAAAGCCGAAAATCTCCCCGACTCCAAATGATTAGCTAAATGTGTGCTCATTTTGCAGCTTTTGGCAAAATAAAAAAAAAGAGAAAAAGGAGAGGAAAATAAAAGCGTAAATTATTTATTTTTCGCTTTTATTTCGTTGTTTTATGCGCGCATTTTCAACATTAAATTTGCCAAGCAGTGATGACAGAGCGGGAGGGAGGGAGACGTGCTGAAATTACCGCAAATCCAATGCCCCCTGCCACAGGCTGACATTTAATCAAGGTACAGCGTAAAGGTAAACAAACGGAAATAAGCGCAACTTCCTGTTGCTGTTGCTGTTGCTGTCGCCGTCGCCGTTGTTGTGTTCGCATACGAAACGGAAATACAATCAAAATTTTGTAATGTTTGCTTGCCAACAGGCAGCGTGTGCTGGTGGTGGTGGAGTGGTGGTGTGGTGGTTCGTATTTGTGTATTAGTTTTCCAGCCGGCTGTCAGGCATTTCGGCAGCTCTGTCGGTTTGCGGGCTGCTCAGCTCTGAGGTTGCGTTTTTTTACTCCGCTGACAGCGACAGCCTGTGACAGTTGGCCGGGTAACGTGCTGCTAATGAATTTTGCGCCCAATAAATGATTAGCATTATGCCATTGAATATTTAACGCGTCCATTCGCACAAGCGCATTTATTGCCAATATTTGTACACATTCAATATGCAGCAGCCGGCAGGTGGAAGTGGCGCTGCGCCTGTGGTTAAACGTAACAGGCAACTTACATTTCAGCTTATTGCCTCGCTGTGTAAATGCAAATGGCTGTAGCTGGGGGCAGGAGATTTCGCTGGAGCTGGAGCTGGAGCTGTCAGCTATAATTGATGCTCTGACAAGTCAATTGTCAGTCAATTGAGCGGGCGCGCGGCAAGTCGCAGTCACATTTCGCATATGGGGCTGGGCAAATTAATGCGAAACATGCGCCAAAGTGCGAAATTGAAATCAACACGATGGCTCCTCCTGCTCCTACTCAGGCTGCTGCTGCTGCTGCTGCTGTTGGGTAATGTGATTTCAAGGCATTCTTATTTAATAATTTAAGCATTTGCCAGAGCTGAAAGCATAGCAGGAGCAGAGTCTCCTTAGCTTTAGCTGAAATTATATATTCGTATTTAATATCAAAAGCATTGAGCGTAAGCAACTTCAAACTGTCGTCTCTAAGCCTTGTGTAAGCAAAATCATTTTCATAGTCAGTCAAAGGAAATTTATTCTGAATTTTTAACTATTTTCCACACATTTTGAAGCTTGAAATAAATAAAAATTATTATTCTAGCCAAAGCTGTAACCTTTTCAGTATGTTTTGCTTCGAGCGTTAAATAATAATAAAAAAATTACAAATAATTATAAAAAATAATTAAAAATGTAAGAAAATGAATGCTCAAAGTCTTCTTCAACTTCATTCATGGCTTTGCCTGCAAGTCCTCCCGCGTCACTTCAAATTTATAGACTTCAAACAGAGCACATCACATTTAGTCTATCTACAAGCAAATCCAACTAACCTATCATCTTTTTCGACTAACATTAGCCCACTCTCGCCCCATGCAGTCGTTGCATTTGTTACATTGGGCTTACAAATCGTCTATGATTTGTATATGGGCACTGCAATCACAAGAATTTCACATCCATCAACACATTTTCGCAAGTGGTCTTCATCGCTCATGTCACATAAGTGGCAGAGGCGAGGGCGAGCTGGAGGGGGCGGTGCACAATTGTCCACATTGTCCATGTGTATGTCGACGGGGGCCAACGCCTTTTTATATGCTGCAAAACAATTTTCAAAGTCATATTTTATGCCATCAAAGGCATTTGTCATTTATGCGCAAAATGTTTGGCAATTTCGGCCCCGGCCAGAGCTGTTCATGCTCAAGCCAAACAAACTATGTGAGGAACGTTTGAAAACATGATGTGAGTGCTTGTCATAAAAGCATAGGCAAAGGGTAAAGCGTGCTCGTAAAGTGTTGGATATGCTTCCCTCTAAATATATATGTATGTATATATATATATATATATATATATATATATGGTTTACATATATATGGTTTATATGTAATATATGGCATATATGAGTGGCAAAACGAGGCCAGCGGCAGATGACAATTTAGCAAACTTCTGTTATTTGTCTCGGCTATGCAAAATAAAATAAAAAGAAATTGTTACGCAAAAAACTTGACAGGACAGGAGCAATTTGATTTTGGCATTAGTTGCCTGACTGGCCGACTATCCGGGGAGTCGGACTGCCGGGCGGCCAGGCTGGCGGGCTGACAAATTTTTGCTTTTGCCTTGGCTAATAATAAAAAATATGTGCGCGTCAACTTCGACGCAGTCTGTGACAGCTTTCCAGATTGCTATGAATATGTAAAACTCTGCATATGTATATATGTTTCTATATATATATATATATATATATATATATATATATATAACAGCATATATTTGTGAGCCGTTTGATGCTGGCCAATAGCAGAAATACTAAATTGACAATTCATATTTACTTCATGCCCTGTAAATGGTAAAAATATTGCTGCATATGGAGATAAATCTATACAGATTTTATTTGTTAATGATTTGTTGATAATTTGGAATTGTTGGACAATATAAAATAAAAGTAAAAGGCAAAAGATTGCTAAAAAAATAAAACAAGAATTATTTTCTGAATATTTTTTAAAATGTATATATTTATATTAAAATAAAATAAACAATCCATATATATTGAATGATTTAAAAAAAAAATAAAAATAAAATATATTTTCTAATTATTGTATATGAAAAAGAGAAAATATATTTTATAGTTAATAAATTAAAATTAAATTGACCCAAAATCGAAATTTCTATTCAATAAAATGTGCCGAAAATGTAAAAGAATTTTAAATTTACAACAAATTTTTTTTAGCTATTTTTTGTTAGCAATTTTTAATAATTTAAATACATTAATAATTTATAATAATAATAAATTTAAAATTGTAATAAATTTTTTAATAATTTTTAAAATTTATTATAATTTTTATAATATATAATTATTTTTAAAATTTATTTATTTAATTTTTTTTTTCATTAAAATTAATTTTAACAATTTCAAATTTTCATTTTAATGTTCTGTCTCTAAGCTGTTCGTCAAACAACATTTACTAGCCTATTTACAGGGTATAAACATGTCAAGCATTTTATTACAAAAATATGTGCCATATTTTGTATTTTTTCGCCAACTTCCTCTCTCCCCCTCTCTCTTTCTCTCTTTCTCTTTCTGTCTCATTCCCTATGTCTCTCCTTCTCCTACTCCCTTTTGCCCTTTCTGTTTTTATCAGCTTCTGTTTTGTTTGTTGGGTTTTCTGTTCGTTGTCATTGAGGGCCGTCAAAATGGCTGTCATTGTAAATGTTGTTGCTGAACTGTTGTTGTTGTTGGTGCTGCTGCTGGTTGTACTGGTTGTTGGTACAGCGCCAAGCATGGTCGCACAGCTACTGCTAGCCAGCTTGCCAGCCAGGCAGCCTGGCATCGAGGCAGAGATACTCGCACTCACATGCACTTCGCGTTTATTGTTTGGCAATAAATTTGCTGGATAATAATTTCAGGCTGGCGTCATAGCAATGATAAACTGTAGATGATATATTATTTCGTTTTTAGTCGAGTCGACTCGAGTCGAATTGAGTAAATACAGCCAGCCAGCCAGGCAGCCAGGCAGCCAGGCAGCCTGGCTCAAGCCTGTGAGCTCTTGCTACTCTTTCTTTCCTTCGCTCTTTCTGTTTGTGTAGGCAGCCGGAAGAGCAGCGCTTAAGTGCGTGGTCGGATTTGTGAGCCACCCGTTGTTAACCGCCAAGCCGGCTTAAGCATCCCAGCTGAAGACCTTAACCGTCTATACAATATTGCCACGCACCCCCACCCCCCTGCCCCTGAACGCTCATTGCCCAAATCCTTTCCGCATGCAAAGCGTAGTTGTCTTGTGGTCTCCTGATCCAAAATGCTGCTTTAAAGATGTCATTTTTATGAGTTAGTGCGACGAGTGCTCATAAATTTGATGACTCAACGAGCGCCTCGAGCTTTCCACACATATTTAGGTGAAATTCCTTCAAAAATTTATAAGAATTCTGCTCGCTTGCTTATGAATTGGTCGCACGAAAGGTCTGCGACTGCACGAAATGATAGATGGAACCCAAACTCTTTCACTCTGCGAGTCGGCGTAATGGAGTAGGCCAGCGGGCAGCGTTTGATGAATGAGCTGTGAAGTGTGTGAGCATTTGGACGTGCTGTAAATATAACAGGCATAAATCATGTCCAATCTTTTGTTTATAATTAAAGAATTGCTTAAGACAGACAGAAGAGAGAAACACTGTAAAGGACATTTTTTTTTATAAGATGCGTAAATATTTGTTGGTTTATAATGATGAGCTTCTTTATCTCTTTATCTAACATTTTATTTGGTGCACAATCAGAAGTCCTAAAAATGTTTAAAGTGGGGCAAAGTGCTTTGGCTACTTTGGATATATTAAACTCTTGGTGGGGCAAGTAAAAGCAGCTGGTGCCAAGTTGTTTTATATTTTGCACTTAAAAATCGTGAAATCATCAAATTTAATGTAAAATGTAATGCTCTTCAGATTGCTGAACAGCGCTATATCCTGTGGACTTTTATCTAATAAGATATATAAGACTACTCATATAGAGTAGAGATATATATAGAATATATACTTGGCTTCATATATAAGTAAATTAAAAATATATATTTATAGTTATAGTTTATATAATATGTGCTATTTTATTTATTTTTTAATTTATTACAATCCCATATATTATATATTAAAAATATATTTTATTTTATTTTATTATAATTTAAATACATTATAATTAGGAATCATATATATTTTTAATAAGTAAATATATTTAAAAAATGATTAATGATTACTCAAATAGGGCTTACACATATTTTATTCCCATACAAAATTCTTTTTATATTAAAATACTTTTTACTATAAAATATATCTCGCATTTCTAAAGATTTACTACATGTTTATACTCTTCTAAAAATATTGGCCTTTGCTGTACAGTTTATAAAGGATATGCATCTACAGCAAATTCCAGTATTTGCACCAAATCCTTTAGCTTCCGCTGATATTTTGATCAATTTCTCAAGTCCTTTTATGCCACACATATACCAGTATATATACATATGTATACATAAACTCTTTTTTTTTGTATTTGTGTACACAAGTGCATTTAAAACAGCGACTCAAAGAGCTGTCTGCAAAATCATTCCGTGGCAGCAACAAAGGATATAATTTCTTGGTCCTTTGAACGCATCTCAAAGGGTAGCTCATGTGGGTATTTTCACCTATACCACGCACACACACACACACACACACATTCGCAAATACTCACAGGAAAAAGAGGAAGAAAACAGCAAGGGAAACCGCAATACAATGCAAAAACCATCGAAAGACGCACAAGGCATGAGCCTGACAGCGAAATTTGCTGGCTGTCAATTTCAGCAGCGCCAAAAAAATAAAAAAAGAAACGAATATATTTCGTTGAATATGCATTACGCAATAAGGCGGGAGGGTAGAGGTAGAGGTGGATGGTGGGTGGTGCGAGGTAGGAGGAGGGCGGGAGTTCAATATGCGTGGACTATTGATTTTCGCCGCGGGGCGGCCGCACCCTTTCAGCGTGGCAATCGCGTGAGACACGCGTGTGTCTTAAGGATGCGAGAGCTCTGTGATTTCCTTTCGCCGTTGTCTCAGATTGCGTCTTTAAGCAGTGTGCGGTCCACTCAGACAGAGAGCGAGCGAGCGGCAGAGAGAGGGAGTCGGTTGTATGCCCGCAACGTAAAAAATTAAAAAGCCCAGCGCTGTAAATAAGCAGCATTTTGCCCGCAGTTGGAGTTCTCGCTGGTCAATGGACCGTTCAGGCCGTGTGCCTGTGACTTATCCGACTGGGCGTTGCTTCTGCCAATGCCGTAACGTGAAATGAAAGCACGTAGCATTTTCATTTCGGCCAGCGTGCGGAATGCCAATTACAAGTTCTGGCGGCCAGCGAGACGAAACAACAAACAGAGCAAGAATGCTTAAGGGATAAAGGGATCGACAGAGAGAGAGAGAGAGAGAGAGAGAGAGAGAGAGAGAGGGAGAGAGAGAGAGACAGAGGGAGAGCAAGAGACAGAGACAGAGAGACAAGGCAAGGAAAAACACGAAACTCATTGAAATGAGTCGCGCACTGTCTACGCGGGTTCGCCTCATAACTGATAGATGCCTTTTGGCGAAATTTTTAATAAACTTGTGTGGCTCCTTGCAGCACACACACACTCACACACACACACACAGAGGTCTGGCTGGCTGGCAAAAATGTCGGAGCCTGGCGCCTACATCGCATTGGCGACTTTGGCCTCGTCGCTACCTTTTTCTCTTTGTGTTCTTTTTTGGTTTTTTTTTTCTTTTGCAGCTCAGGCTCAGGCTGTGTCTGCGGCAGCGACGGCACTTAAAAGTGTTTTATTATTGAGGTTTGCAATTGGAATTTTAATTTTTATTTTATAAGTTATGCGTGCTGAATCTTAAACATGCCACATAGAGATCTCTCTCTGCTTCTGGTCTAGATGTCCTCTTAGCTCTGAGCCTGCCAGCCTCTTGATTTCTTAAGCTGCCATCGAGTTGCTGTTGTTGTTGTTGTTACTTTTGCTGGTTATTTATTATGTTTGTACGTGTGTGTGCCGAGTGTGTGTGTATGTCTGTGCTCGTATTTTGGCTGCTGCTAATAGCATGCCCCAAAACACAACCCACACACACACGCACACACAGCCGAGTAGAGAGCGTCACATGTGGCGGCTACTTAATATGCGCACCTGAGCAAACAGAGCGCCCGGTCCGAGCTTTAAGACCCACCACGCACTCGAGGTGCTCTGGGTAACCAAAGTAAAAACAAGCTAGCTATAGAAAGCAGATGAAGCATAAAACCGAATTTTAATACTCTTACGTTTTGTAGAGAGGAAATTTATGCAATCGTCTGATGAACCAATCAAGAGTTGCATACGTTAATTCAATAAAAATATTAAAATATATAATTTAAATAATTTAATTTAATGAAAATATATATTGATTATATCCATGCAAGTTTGTAAAGCATTATTGCATTTTTATTGAATATTTGTAATAAAAATTGAATTTATTTCAATATTTATTTAAAATATTTCAGGTATATAGAAAATATATAAATATATTAGATATTAAAAAAGTAAAATAAAATAAAAGTATATAGAAAAGCATTTAGAGCATAGAAAAATTATTGAATGTTTTTAGATTATTCTAAAAATAAAAATAAATTATTGTAAATTATTTATTTTGTTTTTTTTTTTTTATTTTGTTAATATATTTATATATATATTTTTTAAATATTATTTATTTTATTATATAAATCTTCTTCAGCTTGTTCATGTTCTATAAGAAAAGAGAAGTTTTTAGCATCGCAGCACCCACTTGATATAATTTTCTTGGCAACTGACTGGCTCTTAGTCAGGCTGGTTTAGCTGGTGTTGCTGCTCGAGCGGAGAGGGTAGAAAAAACTATATATCACAATGTCAGCGCACTTAACATAGTTTATATGTGCGTGTCGCTGGTTTAGAGCGCTCTCGCTGCCACGCCCACTCTCAGGAGCGCCCAGCCGCTACTCTCAGCCATTATGCACACGTCGCGCATAACCATAACGATTATGCTAATGCTCTGCGAGGTAGTCGGGGCGGACGATGCAGGTGTTGGGTCTGATAATAAGAATGGGGTTAGCTAGCAGCTACTCGCGGGCTGCTTATGATTTGCCTTGGCTTATTTTGAGCGCCCGCGTTATTTACATACCTTAAGTAGTTGTAATGGGCTGATGCTGCTGCTGCTGCTGGTGGTGGTGCGGCTTCTGTTTTTAGCCCCAAATGCGCGACAAAGTGTTGGCAATGAAGGCGGCTCACAGCTCGTCCTTGGCTGAAAGACGAATATGCGAGTTGTCTCTGCGCTCAGAGTGGCCATAGAAAATGTGAATCTGAATCTGAATGCGAAAGTGAATGCGAATGCGAATGTGAATGTGAATGCGAATGAGATGAGCTAGTTTTCATTATGAGCACATTTGGTCTTGGCTTACTTTTGCTGTCTTTCATCTAATGCGCGGATTACTTGGATCAGCGCAAGCACTACTTGTCTTTGGCCATATGAATCTGAGAATTTAAGTGGCATTTGCAGCTGCTTCAGGCAGCTCCATGTGCTATTTATAGATTGAGTCAACTTTCGAGCCCGTCTAGCCCAGACCCAGTTATTAATAAGTTCAGCTCACTGCTTTGGGCTATCAAATCGTAGACGATACACAAATATCAATGCGTTCGTTGACCCACGTTGACTGCCCCGAAAACTTTTGGCATATTAGTTTGTAAACATTGACAAGTCAATGGCCCAGTGGCGCCAGGCGGCTCGTGCAGCATTTTCAGCGTGTACTTATTCATTTTTATGCAAAATACGATTCAGCAGAGCGCAGCTGTTGCCCCGAACTTGCCGCTGATATTAAACTCAAATTTATCTTCATCAAAAGTTGGGCCAGGACTTAGTTATGGCCGCCATTAGCTTACGCTTGCATATGATTAGGGAAATGGAAAAATTGCATTAATTAAATAATATTTTAGCTACATACATATATTACGTAAGGTTTTGAGTGCTGCTCAAATAAATCGATTTTAGAGGCAAAAGGCTCAAGAGCCAAGACAACGTTGAGCGGAAAACAAATCAAATCAAATGCAGACATCGTTGAGCTAAAACCGACGAGAAGAAGAAAGAGAGAGAGAGTGAGAGAGAGGGAGAGGGAGAGAGGGAGAGGGAGAGAGGGAGAGAGAGGGAGAGAAAACAGCTAACAACACAAATAACAAAAGCAAATTAATAGAAAACAATAACAATTCCCTTTATTATTATTACTGCAGAGAGACTGGGGAGCACAGAGACAAAAAGCGAACCGAACACACAGATCCAAAAACAGTTTCCAAGTGCCCAAGTTTTTGTGCTTTATTTTATTTCACTGTGTTTGGCAGCAAGTGTGCCTGAGTGTGTGCGTGTGTGTGTGTGTGTGTGTGTGTGCATGTAATTTACACAACAAAATGCAAGTAAAACACAGAAGAAGGCGCTGGCAGGGCCTAAAAGTATGCCACACTTCGACGCCTGCTCAAGGGACTTTTGGGGCCAGATGCTGTGCTCGAACACAGATGACACTATACACTAGGCAGCGGGCGAGTGTACAGACAGAGACAGCAGATGTGTGGGCGTATATGATTAATATATACATGTATATAGTTAATCTGAAGTGAACTTCTGTCTAGCTAAAGTTCAAGCTAGGACTGACTCAGAAAGTCATCGCCACGCAAGGGCATTTAATATTCGTTTTCTACCAAACTTTTTTCGCTTGTTTTTATTTGCGACTTCTGCTAAACATTTCCCACAACAACGAATCGCTCAAAGTGCGAACAAACTGTGTGCAGCAGCTCAAGAAATCAGGCCAGGTATAAAAAGAGAAAAAGAGAGAAGGAGAAAACCAAAAATAAGATAAGAGCAAGAAACAAGCGCATTGAATGCGTCTATCACAGCCAACTTTAGCCAGGTGTAGGTCCGGGTGCGGGTACGGGTACGGATCCTGGTCCGGGTCCGGGTGAGTGTGTTGAACCGTGTACGTGCATTGCATGTCGAATATGTTTGCTAAAACCCAACCAGCAGCAACAGCAGCAACTTTATCTAAAGTACAACTTTTTGGCTCCAAGTCGGCAAAGCGTTTTCCTGTTTTTTGCCTGATTTGTTGCCACGCCCCATGGGGGGGCGAGCGCACGGCTTTGCTGTTTGGTAAATTTTGTGTTGTTTTGGCAAGTTTTTACCCGCTTTAAACTGAAAATGAAACTGTTGTTGTTTATTTTACGTTCCTCGTAGTTTCTTTGCTCACCTCACGCCTCTGGCTCCGCCTCCGCCGCCGCCTCCGCCTCCGCCTCCGCCTCTGCAGCATCTGCCAATGATTTTTAATGCGATTTAAGAATATCGCAAAAAAACAGCCATTGCACGTTGATGCCTGTATTTTTTCTACTGTTTTTTTTTTATTTCGCTCTTTTTTCGCCCTGCTCGCCCTGGCTCTGGCCAGAGGCTTAAGTCTGGCAGCGCAACCTTTTTTGTAAGTGGCCAGGCAATGAAAATGTTTTCAAAGGTGAAAGCGAGCAGCATAATGTTTTGCAGGCCCCGCTGATAGTGTCCGTGTGCGTGTGACTTTATTTAATGCCATTAACGCAAATTGAATGTTATACGCACTTGAGCCCTTTGAGCCATTGCATGCGCAATTGAGTTTTCGTCCGGGTCTCGCATGCCCCAGCGCGCCCAAAGAAAGAGAGAGAGAGAGAGATTGGCTGAGAATTATAAATTCTATAAATTGTAGCTAATACCTAGAGTGAATTCACGTCAGTGTAGAAAACTATTTGAAGGCCATGATAGCTACATTAAACTCTCCGGCGAATCGTTCCATCATCCGAGCTAAGCAAGCAGCTGCTGCGCCAGTTGAATAACAATAAACACACAACTTCTTAGCTGCTGCCGTGGTAGAGTGCAGCGAGTGGGCGTCGTCGTGGTTGAATGCTTGGCATAAGCTCGTTTCGGCCTGGCCTATTTCAATAATAATAAAAGCAAAATGCTGCTCCTTGTGCAGCAATTGCGAGATATTTCTCATCAAATTCCGCGCTTACATAAATATTTAAACTGAGGCATTCGCACGAAAAGCATTTCACCGAGACTCTCTCTCTCTCTCTCTCTGTCGGAAAGTAGATGGAAAATAAAAGCCCTGCCTGCTGCCAGAGGCCATGATGACAGTCTCAATTTAAGCCAACTTCTCTGCATATTGCACAGACGAGTAGCTGGTGAAACTAAACAGCTGTCGAATGACTGAATGAATGTTAGTGCGTGAGTGAGTGTTGTGAGTGTCCTTGGGCCAGAAAAGCGCTTTTCAATATACATCTATATATATATATATAAGTATATGTATGTGGAGGACCAACAACTATGGAGAACTTCAGAGCAGTTTAACTGGGGCTCATCCACACCTCTGGCAGCGCATACTTTCACGACAGACTGTCATTTGTTGTTTACTCGTCGTTTGCCAGCTTTAGTTCCCCACAGCTGGAAAATAGAGCCATAAGCTGAGTATCTATCTTGCATCTTGTTGCTGTCATTTCAGGCTAATGTCTTCGCTCCAGTTTCCTTTTTCGTGTTCAATGTCTGGCTGTTGTCATTGCGCGCAGTCCCATCACTCAACCCACCCACGCAACCCACTCAACCACTCACGCCATTCGCCTGATACGAGACTCTTGTCTTGTCGTTCCGCATCCACGTCAGCCTCGCTCAAGCCTGCTTAATGTGCTGTATTTTTTGCTCCTTCTCTATCAACTTTTCGTGCCACTGAAACTATTACTATTCGAGTTTATTCAGTTCTAGTCCTCCTTCACACAAATCAAAGTTTTATTAATTGAATTTATATAAACATTTGCCCAGAGTTTTCTAATGCTATTTTCCTTTATTTACAGCTTTTCCATATAGAACACTCACATCGAACAGGTGAATATAGATTATTAAATAAAAGAAAAAATATTTAAAAATTACGTTTGCTTGTTATCTCTGAGATAGTTCCAGAAACTGCAGCAAAACAATTTATTTTGGCTTTTTGAGCATAAGATTTTGATACGAGCAGACAAAGCCTTATTTACATCTGAGTTTATGTGGGCGCAGTGTAACGTGTTTATACGCAGCTCCATACAAAGAGCAGCTAATTTGTACATGACCAGTACGAGGAATTGCCAAGCGGCTTTAGGGTGCCGCTGTCACTCCCTCCCTCTCTCTCACTCTAAGCAACGGTCCAGAGATAAGCGGCTTATGCTGTTCGCTTGAAGTGCCAACGAGCTGTGAGTCATAAATACGCAACAACAACTTAAATCGAGCGAGTGACTAGGCTCAAGTCTGCCTCTTCGAAATTCCTTTGCCTATCTGCAGCCCATTCGAGTCCATTAAGACTACACCTATGCAGCAGCAGCGCTGCAATTAAACAATCTTAATTGCTTATTAATGCGCAACTTCCAGCTAGCGGCGTGAAAAAATAAATTAATTTGCTGCCGTTTTAAATATGGCGCAGACGATTTAGCATGTCGCGCCTGGCCTGGCCTGCCACTGGCACTGGCACTGGCTGCGTCTGTGGCTGATAAAAATAAATTCCCCTCGCCGGCGGCGCGTGAGACTTTGCCTAATCGATGCGTGTCCCCGACGGTTGGCTCCCAGACTCAGCTCTTTGATTTATGCGCTCTGCACTTGTTCCCAAAAAGGGGGACGTAACTGCCGCCGCCACTGCCGCTGCTGCTGTTGGCTCTGCATCGAATTTAATTGCCTGCTGGATTTTGGATTTTCACACTAAGTTCATGTTTCCTGCGCCAGCATCAAAATATAAGATAAAAATAACATGAGCGACATCTAGCCCGATGATAAATGCGACAAGTTTTATGAAATAGGCACAGTGGATAAATTATTAATGCCGCTCATAAAACACTCAAGCTTATGCATAAAGAATTTTAGTTAATGGCTAAAGTTTTTCTTTTATTTTACTTCATTTTAATTTTAGAACATTTGGATAATTCCCTTTCAGAATTTCGTAGCAGAGAATGATTTAATTTCTTTTTGTTGCAACTGAACGTTGTTCGAATTTATATTTTATTAATAAAAAAGTCAAATCCTCAGCTAATAAAAGTTTTTTCTTTGCTCTTCACAATAAAAATTAATTCTTGTTGAATGTATTTTTTGGGTGAAGTTGAACGCTGTTAAGACTTTTATTTTATTTAAAAAAAAAATAAATAAAATATGATGTAAATTTTGGTATATATAATTACTTCTCTAATATATATACTTTCTAATATATGTATATATATATATTTTTTTTTAATTTTATAATGAAGTAAAATTTGTAGAAATTGCAATATGCCTGATTCAGTTTTGTAGACAATTAGTTGAGTCTCGCCCCACTGTGCACAGCAGTCAACGCGCTGAGTATGAGAAAGATTTGGTCTTGTCGCGAGCGCGTGAATAACACGAATTGCGTTATGAAAAATGCATAACAGACATGGAATTGGGCTGGGGTCGGGGTTGGCACTGAGGGTGCGTGGCTTGGCAGATGGGATTGTTGTGGGGACTGTCGTGGTAGTTGCTGGAGCTGCTGCAATCATTACAAAGATGAGCGATAAGCGACGTTGCATGCGGTGACACAACTGACGATTGCAATATGATGTGTGCCCGCTATATGTCATGTTCTGTATCTTAGCATTTGCATGGAGTGCAGAGTGCTCTGCGTGTGTGCCCTGTGTGTGTGTGTGTGTGTGTGGGTGTGTGTGTGTTGTGGCTGACAAGCACGCGAATTGATGTGCCACTTGGGCGAAATGCTGTTGACTTTTGAGGGATTTATGCGGCGCACTGCTGACAGCTGCCAAAAATTAGCTGCCATTCGAACCCAGCTCCCAACTAACTAACTGTCTGGCAAGCTAACCGAGTTTCAGGTCCGCACGGCATAATTAGCATTGGATGGCAAACTTTTGTTCCAGGCAGAGCACAAAACAAAGCAGAACAAAACACAAACTAAGCTGACTTAGCAGCTGTGCTCCGTTCGGGTGGTTGGTGGTGCTGCTGATGCTGCTACAACTATTGTGGTTGCTGTAAGCTGCAACTGCATGCTTAAACTAAAACTCAAATTTGCGCACAAAATCCCAAAATGTCAGTGACCAAAAACAGAGCCAGCGCAGCGCCAGCTGTGCCACCGCCAGCCTGCTTGCCAAGGGACTGTACTGCGCTCCAGACTCATTATTCAAATGTGTTTTGCTGCCGTTTGTAATATGCAAAAATGGGCGTGGCATGCTGGGCGGAGTGTGCTGCTACACATTTGTGTGTTGCCCGCTTTCATCCTTATTACTTTTTTTTTTGTCTATTCCATATAACATTGCCCAGAGTTATTATCTGCTTCGCAAAGCTGGCATTCTCTTGGTTCTATTGCCAAATCGTTAAGTTATTTGTTTTCAGTCAATTGAGCGATTCACTTATTCTATACAATGTGATGCCTTAGCTCATTTTTAAAATAAAATTATATATTATTATTTAAAGGAGGTAACATATTTTACAGGCTATTTCTACCTCTCATATGATTAGTTTTCGCTTTTTCATTTTCTCTCTTGCAAGATCAATTAGGTTCACTCTCAATGGCAAGTGAAACAACGAATTTGTATAAAGAAAACGAATTCATTTGGGCTGTCCTGCATGACAGGCACAGTCCCCCAAGACGGGGCACACAATGCTTTGATCTCAGCGCGACGCGTGTAATATGATTTCGAATGAAAAGGCGAAGCGTATGTGCAAAAGGTCGCTGAAAACTGTTGCTCGCTAGGGACGTGTTTTATCTAGGGGAACTGCGGGGCAACGGATTTGCAAAGCGTTTGATCTGTGCCCCAGGCGATTGTCACGCATGTTGGCGGACCTGGACGCCGAGACTAATTAGCTACAGATTGTATTAAAAAGCCAGCGAGCCGACGACGAGCCCTGCACTGCACATGCGTTTAATCAGACTCGCGAATTGCAATTGGTTCCATGGAAATTTGATTTGATTTGATCGAATTTAATGCCTCTCCGATTCGTTAAACAAAACTCGCAATTCCCTAATTTCCGCATGCTGTAAAAGTATTTCAGTCGCTGCTCCGCTTGATTTTGTTTGCACAAAAATGTATTTCCGCTGCTGTCGCTGTCGCTTGTCGCTTGTAGCTTGTCGCTTCTGTTTCGCTGTTGTTGTCGTTGCGTGGCTTGTTTACATGGCAGCCAGTGAGTTTCATTCTGCGGTCTGAGCTCTAATTGCGACTTGGCAATATATCAACGTGTACCTAAATGTGAATATACATAGATGATGTGTGTGTGTGTGTGTGTGTGTGTGTGTGTGTGCACAAGTACTTAGATACGCGTGCATGTGTGTGCTTATGCAGGTATCTTTGGTTGGAGCTTTGCTCTAGCCAGCAGCCGTTTTGACATTTGCTTACGCGTTAAAGCTGACAGGTAAAATGGATTTGTTACGGCAATAGAACAAGCAAAAACGCGTTGCTTTTAGTGCAGGTTGTGAAAGGAGCCAAAGTGATAGAGGAGGGGATACTTATGTGTGTGTGTGTGACATGTGAGCAGATAACACCCAGCTGGCGGCAAGGTAAAGCCCTCTTTTATATCACAAAAAATACTTGGAATGGAAGCTGCTGCTGCGGCAGAGGAAGCTCCATCTAACTACGGCGAATTACTTATTTATAAAGCAGTAATATTTCAATAATTATCTTTAAGTCGATATCAATTAACGTAATTGCTTGGAATAAAAAAAATAAATAAAATGAAATGAGTAGCTGCATTCGATTCAAAAAGAAAAAATATATATTATGATTTCCTTCTCCACCTTTGCCTGCCTGCTGCTGCCTGCTATTGAAGTTCTTTAATTTACAATTTCTGTGAATTTCCCTTTACCTATCGAAGCATAGAAATAAAAAGGTTCCCGTCCAAGGCAGCACTTGAGAATCGATTTAAAAGAAAATCGCCAGCAGATTGGCCATTGTAGTTGAGCTAGCGGGCTAAATGGCATTTCATAATGGAGTCGAGCGCAGAGTGGAGCCAGAGTGAATCCATTAAAAGGATATTGCAGTCGAGAGCCAACAGTAATTATCAATGGCAAAATAATTGAGCGAACACTTATCATGCGCAGGCAGCAATAAAAAATGCGAGCAACAGAACACAAAGGGCGAGGGAGACTCAAAGGCCAGGCCAGAGGACTTAATTGCGTTGACGGTAAATCCGTATTAAGAGCACTTTAAATGCTAAGCAGACGGCCTGCATAAGCCTACGCGTAGCACTTGCCTTGACCTTAAAGACATGCTTGAAAATTTCATAATATACTGGCAAATGGAATTTGCAAAAACTCAGCCTAATTTAATTAGTTGCACAATCCATCTCGGAGCCGTGTGCCTCGGCGGTCTAGCAAGCAGCAAATTAAGTTATATGCCGAAAGGTCAAAGGCCAAATGGCAATTCAGGCTCAGCTCTGAAGAGCTGAACAGCCAAAAGGTAAGCGAAGCGGCGCTCGCAATACAAAGGCGCACAGCCTCAGGGGTCCGTGACACAAACGTCAATTCACAGTTTATATGCCAGGCTTTATATTTCATTTTGCTCTCTCCGAGTTTACGCACTAAGCAGCTGCCCAGCTCATTGACGTAAGCCGACAAAAAAAAAGCGGGCGGAGAGCTGACAGCAGCACTTCAAAGGCGCACACAAAGCCACTTCAGTCTGCGCCGGCAAATGTTATTTTAATCAACATTTCTTCAAGCGCACGAATTTCAATACAATGCTAATTTTATGTGGGAGCAAAGTTGATGCAGTTTCAATGGAAACGAAATTGATATCGAAAAAAAAAAAATTGATGATGTATAAGAAATATATGTAAATAGAAATAAAATAGTTAAAAAAATAATAAGTAAAAAAAAAATAAAAAAATAAAATAAAATAAATATAATAGATAAAAATATGTAATAAATAAATAAACAATAATTCATAAAAGAATATTATAAAAAATACATATTCACATAAAAATGTCGTATGTATATAAAGTGTAAATAACATAATAAAAAATTTATGACACAAATCTTTGTTAAGGGTTTCCTTAAAAAATTGTTTAAAATATATTATTTATACTTATTGAGGATTAAGAAAAATATATTTCATATGAATACAATGTTGGTCAATAATATTAAAAAGGACAAAAAAGTTTCTATAAAAACAAATATTGAATTTAATTATTTTTTGGCAACGAATTTCACACAGAATTTTATATATTTTTCATTTTGCTAGCTAAAAAAAAATTTCATTTACATTTTGTTATTTTAATGAATATCACCGCAAATACTTTACAAATTATAATTAAATTAGTTTCAAGTTGAAATTTAGTTTTTTAATGTATTGTAGTTAAGTTATTTCTAGGCAAATATGGCATAAATTATTCATTTGCCCACACTTAAAATTCCAACAAAATAACTAAAGAAATATTATAACATGAATTTAATTAACACGAATAGAATTCTCGTGAGTCTGTTGCACAATGGAATGCGTATGTATAGAGCGCAACTTAGCGCGCTTTAAGGTAAACAATATTATATATTTTAAGCTTTTATTCGGTTCATGCTAACGTTAAGTCTGTGCGCACAGACACGAAGGAATTCATTTTTAATGCCGCCCTTACGACAGATCAGCGTCGAACTGAGAATTCGCCCTGTCCCCTGAGGCGCTGCCGTTGCCGCTGCCGTTGCGTGGGCGACAAGCAAACGAGTGCAACTGGCACTGCTAATTGCACTCATTCACACGACGAGCGGCAACAAAGGCGACCAGAAGTGGCCTCTAACAACAACAGCGACGGCAGCAACAATAATAAGTGCAACAACAACAAGCAGCAAAAGTCGAAGAGTTGTCGCCTTGACGGCACGGAAACGGAAGCGTTAGTTGCAAGGATATGTTGCACTAGTGCACAATAGTCCACCCACCCACTTGCATCTCCTCCTTCTCCTCCTCCGCTTCCACTCAACCATTCAGCATACACAGTTCCGACAGCTCCGTTGTCTCTCTCTCTCTCTCTCTCTCTCTCTCTCTCTCTCTCTCTGTCTGTCTATATGTGTGCACAGCAATTATGTGCCATTGAAGTTTCATTGTCAGCGTTGCAGATTGCGCGTGGAGTCCGTGCGGAACCGGAGGGAGCATGCTCCGTCTTCTTCTATACAAAGCGCCGACATTTTGTCCGTTTCCGACGTAATTGTTATGTCAGTTTTTAAGAGCGCTGCGTCGCCTGCTTGCCAAATTAAATGAAAATCAAATAGAGCCCGACATCCAAAATACATAAATGCGGTTAAATTTGTAGCGTTAAATGTTAACAGTCGATTTTGCAACTCACACACACCCACACACACACACACACACAGACACACTCAGCCATCCACACATGGCTATAAAAATATCAGCGCGTATTTGCGTGCTAGAGCTAGAGCTCTCTCCGGCTCTGGCTCCAGCTCCCGTTGTACGAGCGATGTCGTTTGGCTTAGACTTACGAGCTTGGGGCCCAAATTGACAATTTCTTTGAAATTGCACAAATACTTATGAGGCTGTGCTCCATTTTTTTATGGCAAATTACACAGCCGCATACGAGTGTCGATGTGTCTGTGTGGCGTCATATAATAAAAACGTTTGCCAGCCTGCTTTGGCAGAGGGTTTTATGATTGGTTTTCAGCAAAAGGGGCAAAGGACGCAAAAAAAAAAAAAACGAAAGTAACATAAAATAAATAAAATATAAACTGCGTTATGTTTATGCGCCAAAGAGGCAGTGGGCGAGAGAGCAAGTGCGAGTGAGAGCGGGGCAAAAGGAAAACCCATCAGACATCATCAGCCCGCGCATAATTAAACATTAGACGACGATAATAAAATTGAAATCATTGAAGATTATTGCCAAGCATGAGCCAAACCGAGCTAAAGGCTGCCATTATCCAAGAGCTTCAGAAACTTTTCTTAATGCTTTTCGGGGCTTTGCTTGAGTTGCCGTAAATTTAAATGTGCTTTAATGATGCTGCAGCATTTTAAGAGACGAAATACTTTGGGTCTCTAAAGAGACGAAATATGTGTAGAATTAAGCTATTACTTTTGTAACTGAAGATATATTTAAAAAGAATACATATATTAAAAAAAAAAGAAAAATTAAAAAATTAAATATATAATTGAAATAAATAAATGATAAATTATTATAATATGTAAATATATATTATATAAATTACTATAATATTATTATATATATTATATTATGTATATAGTATTTTAAAAATATTTATTTAACAAAAAAATAATTTGTTAAATCTATTTAATACATATTTGGTAAATACTAAAATATTTAAAATATATAAATTTAATTTTCTTAATATTATTTACAGATGTAAAAATCTAAAAAATTAAAAAAAGTATTAATTAACAAAAATTTTTTTTAAAATAATAAATATTATAATTTAAAGTAATAATTAATTAAATTTTCTTTAAATATGTTTAAAGCCATCCAAAATATACCAAAATTGTATTCATAATATTCCAGCAGCTCAAACTCCTCCTAAATTTATTAAAATATATTAACAAAATTAGTTTGCAACTGTTTATCATGATAACCAAGTCTTGTTGGCTGTCGAAGAGCTCGTCTGCAATGCAGGGCACTCAGATTTCAACAGCCAACTGGCGCTTGGAATCAACTTGTTTAGCTGATACAGCTGCCTTGGTCAGCCGAACATAATCTGAATAACAGGCTAAAGGCAAATTTATAAAGCAATTAAAAAGTTTTTTTCCTGTGTTTATTTTTTGTTTTCCTCTCTTTTTTTTTTTTTTTGATTGTCATGATTTTGATATTTTGTTGTGCTCTATGAAAAAAGTTTTCGTGAGCGGCGCACACCTTGGGCCAAAATGAAGTTTGGAGCGGCAGGTGCAGAGCAAATGGATAGCAACATTAGAAGAGCCACATAGACCCGTGCCACAGTTTGTGTGTGAGTGTGTGTGTTTGTGTAGTTAATGATAATCATAATAAGACGCTGAGTGCCTGAAAGTATGCTTAATTTTGTGCAACTTAAAGGCACTAAAGGAACAGCGTAAAGGACAACTCGGGCCGGCCGGTCGGACGCTGGCAAACTTCCCAGTGAACTATTTCCTTTAAGTGGTGCCATACTCTCTCTAACAACTTAAGCTGCTAGGCAAATAAAAATATGTACACACACACACACACACACACACACGCCCTCACCCACTACTGCACACATCAAATGCTGGCTGAAAGCAAGTTCAAATTGCCTTTGAGCGAGTCGCAAACAAAATGGCAGCTGCCTCGGCGAAGACGACGATGACGACGCTTGGCGTTTATTTGCGTTTATAATGTGTGAGCTATTAAAATTTGAGGGGCTGTGCCCATTTCGCTCAGTGTACGTATGTGTGCACCCGACTAAAATATGTATTTCTCTGCAGCATTTTGTTTGCCTTTCAGCACACACATTTTCGACATCTTCCTTTGCTTTTGCTCTTCGCACAGCATAAAGTACGCAAAAATTAGCTGATTTTCTTTTAAAGGCAGCTGCGCGCGGCTCTTTTAAAGTGCCCAGCAGCTGCTGCCGCCGCGCGCTGTTAACATCTTTTTAAGTGAAAACGCGCGCGACGTGCTTTTTTTTTTTTTTTGCACTTTGTCCAAATGCGAAATGCCTGCATTCAGCGAATTCATATTCGTGTGCAGCAGCCAGAAATTAACATAAAAATGAATGCGAAACGTTTTAATCTCAACGTTTTGTGGGCCATACCCTGGAGTGGAGTGCCAAGGGGTAGGTGCATTAGAGAGAGAGAGAGAGAGAGAGAGAGAGAGAGAGAGAGAGAGAGAGAGAGAGAGAGAGAGCGGGAAAGGCGCTGGAAAAAGTGGAGTATGTGAAGTAATCCTTGAGACTGAAAGCTTAAGATTTGAAGGACTTGGTGATGTTATTTTTATGTATTGATAAATAAGCAAATAATTTAAAATAAATTCAAGTATTGAACAAGAGTCGGAAATCCAAGGTTTAAAATTACAATTTTATGCTTTATGTAACGTAAAGTATTATTTTATTGCATTGAGACTTTCTTAGCTGATTTGATTTCATTGCTAACAATGTTGAGCAAGTCAGTTCAAGGTTTTTATTATAAAGGATATACATTATATTGATTGCCCAACTACATCCAGTTCCTCAGTCTGGTGATGCTTCAATCTGCTCTTTGCCTTCCGAAACCCAATAGCCACTTTACATAGTTCTAGCAGCTACTCACGGTATCTTCTCTCTCAGCTGACAGCAGTGAGTAAAACAAGCCAATGACTCAATTTTCAAATTCAAACGGATTTTTATTGCAATACACAAAGCGAGCATGGCGAAAACGCGCTTGCATGCAAGCTCTTGCGTTTGCATGCGCTTGCGACTGCATTTCATCAACGCTCACTTTCACTGCTCTGATAATCAATGCAGTAATTGAAATGCCTCAACAGTGCTCGTTCGCCTTGAGCAGCGACAAATTTCCAGTAGAATACGTTGACTTTCGACAGTCGTTTTCCACATATTGAAGTAATGCAATAACACATTATTCTGCAGAAGATCTGATGCCGAAAATATGTTACTTCAGGAGTGAGAGATGAATGAAATCATAATAATGGCACTTCAAATGACACTGTTGATAGAGGAATAAATAAATAGTATTAATAAATACTAATTAATAAATAATAAATTAATAAACTTCTGTTTGGAATATACACCAGCTTATTTGGACGATATAACGCCCATAAAAAGCTTAGAAAGCTCTCCTTCTTCTACTTAATTTAGTAATATTAAAATAAATATTAATTTTGTTCAAAATATTAAAAGTATATTATGTTATATTTATTATATTAAAATTATATTTAATAAGCTAACATCAAGCTAAAAATATATTTAAATTAATTTAGCCCTTTAAAGCAGATTTAAATGCATAAATTTTCTTTTTCTCTTATTTCCCATTTGCAATTTCTCACACTACAAAATATTTGTGGAATTTATTGCAGAGCATCTGGCAGTCTGTTGCGCTGCGCATTTCTTGTTTATGTTATTTAGTTTTTTGTTTTTTTTTTTTGTCTTTTGGGTTTGCGCTTTCGGCCAGATTCTGCAGCAGCTTATTTTTTATGCATATTTTATTATTTTGCCATTGCATAATTTTATTTGCCGCCTCGCCCTGATGCGAATTCCACTTCTTTTTTTTTACTGTGTATTTATTTTTAGCAGTTACTAGCTGGCCGCCACGAGGAGTATAAGTTTTATGGCCCCGTTTTTTCCTTTCGCTCAGGTTGTAAAAAATTTATGCACGCTAGAGAATGGCACTCGTTTGTTGTGGTTGCGTCCTGCTCAGCCAGTTGTCCTGCCGCCACTGTGGCTGCACCTGCGCTTGTTGTTGCTTTGTTGTCACGCTACCATATCCAGGGCCAGTAGCGGCAGCAGCAGCAACAGCAGCAGCAACAACATGCCAAATTAAGTGCTCTTGCTGTAGTGTAGAGCCACCTCCTGCTCTCGCTTGGGCAGCACCTTGTGCATGCCAGGAGCAGAACGCAGAGCACCGCTTAAGTTGTCATGTACATTTTAATTTTCACATGTTATGACATGTTTGCAGCGCCACTTTGAAGTCGCCAGCACACGCTGCGCTGGCTTGCAGCAGCATTTGCCACACACGCATGCTGCGACATGCGCCCTGTGCAAAGTCCACTTTAAGTTGTTTTTAATAAATATTTATAACTGCGAAAATTACTATATTTTTTTTAGCAGCTGCTCGTTTCTAATAAGTTATTATATATCTTAACTGTTAGATTAGAAAACTGTTAGCTAACAGTTCCATGTCAATAGAAGTATCTACGCAAGCACACTCAAGTATTAAGTCTGTTTGTGAGGCAGTTTCAATGGGTCAAATGTCTGTATTGGTTGGCTGTGTTCTGCTGTCCGCCATCTTGCATAATTTGAAGCTAAGGCAAAAGGGTTGCCTTATATATTACATTAAACATACATATATATTTTAATGAAAATTTTTGTTTATTGTTTTTCAAAATATTTTTCTTGGAAGCGAATACACTTCAGCATTCGCTTGAAACAATTTTCAAAGCACTCTCGGCTTTGAGGAGTGGATAGCTTCGAAATGTGCTGTTAAAAGCCTTCTAGAGGCATTGAAAATCGTTCAACTCTCATTTTATTTTTGATGTTCGTGAGCAAAATGAAAAAGAAAATTGAATGCTAAAGAAGGGCTGTTAGGCAAACGAACCGTTAATTCCATATTTTGAGTGCTCAAGAACTCTCTGGAGAGATAATTTTTAGAAACTTTAAATCAGTGAGCAACAAACATGCTTATTACTGTCTTGTAAGATATGATACTATATTATATGATATGGTATCTAAGGTATCAATCCTGCTTACCCAAGATAATAATTTGCTTCTTTTGCTGCACCTCAAGTCTTAAGCCGCCATCATGTAGTTATACCCATCCACAAGCTCTAGTTTTTGCCTTCGAAATCTGCATACATATATTTGAAATATTTATTAGAAACAACTCAGCAATTATTTCTATCAACTAGCACTCTCTCAACGTTCAATTATTTGCTGGATTTTCGCAAAGACTCCCTCAGGGCAGAGAAACGAATTGAATGCTGCAATACAGCCTTTGGCAGCGCCTAATTGTTTGACACATTTATTTTGGGTATAACAAATCCAATTTCGGCTTAGCCCACAGCAGCTCAGTTTTCTTTAAAAGGCAATTGATTTAGCTGCTCGTAGTTTTCTCAGATGATTTCCAGCAGATCTCTTTGGGTGGCGATAAGTCGTCACGTTGCTTGGGTTGCCCGAGGCAACGGCTGGAGACAGGCGATAGGCGACAGGGCAGAGGGGAGGGGCGAGCGAAGACAGCCAAATTGTTTACCGCAGCTGTTGATAAGTTTTTAATTAAGTTTAAGCGTATTAGCTGGCACTTTGGCTGGCTGCGCAGCGCGCAAATCTATGAAAGCCACAAGAACTCAGCATTACTTAAGCGCTGCTCGAGCCAAGAAAGAAGGCAACGAAATTAAGTGCTCGGTCTGAAGTCGCTACGGCTTTTGAATACAGGAAGCAAAAAAAAAAAAAAAAAGAAGAATAATAATTGAAATACGCCGAGAGACGAGGAGCGTGGCTAAAGTCGCGACACGTGTCGCTGCCACTGCCGTTGCCGCAGACACTTCTCGAGCATTAAGCATACGCCGCGTGTAACCAGCGCGCGTTTGCCCATTAACGCGCACTGAAACACCGAAAAGGGAAAACAATTGCTGCTGTCTGTTGGCGAATGTCAATTTGGTGCGAATGTCTATTGGAATGAAATTGAAATCATTTTCAATGACAGCAGTTTAGGGGAGGGGCGAATAAAATGAAAAATAAAATGGAAAATAAAATAAAATGTTAGAAATGTTTATTTATTAGTGAGGCAGTGCCAGCTGCCTCTAGCTGAACGAAAGGTACAAATCTGTTGCCAGTCTGCTCTGTTCTATGCGAGATATCTTTGAAGACACAGAGCGACATGCGGACATTCGGTTCAACTGCCGGTTTGCTCTCGATTGTCAAATCATTTTGTGATAAGGATGTTAGGACGAGCATGCAAGGACGCCAGAACATGCACACACGCACAGGCATTCGCCCACGCACAGTTCCGTATTGAATGTCCTGTGTGTGTGTGTGTGTGTGTGTCCTGTCTGCGTTGCGTGTTTTTCCCTGCTTCATAACTGACAAATGAAAATGTCAAAAATGTGCACAAACTGCTGGCAAATGAGAAATGTCTTGTATTTGTGCGAGCATAAATTAAATTGGACTCTCTCTCTCTCTCTCTCTCTCTCTCTCTCTCTTAGCACAGACTAGAATGTCCTTTTCGTAACAAAAATATTTTTGTCTATTTGCAAATTGATATTTTTTTTTTATTTTCTTGTTTTGCATTTTCTATTTTATTTTTATTCCTTTGCAATTCATGCATATTTAAAGAGTAATTTCAAATCAACTATGGATATATTTGGATATTCAGATATACATCTCTCTCTCTCTCTCTTCTCTCTCTCTCTCTCTCTCTCTCTCTCTCTCTCTCTCTCACTCTCTCTTAATTTATACATTTATATTTCATGCGCAAATTGTTTCTAGTCCAAAAATGTTTTTAATCGCATTTTGTCAAAAGGCAAAAAAAGGCAGAGGACGCTGAGCAAATCTCTTTTGCGAGAATTGCAAATGTGGAATGAATAACAAATGAAATAAAAAAAAAAAAAAAACAAAGATTAAACAATAATAATAAAAGCAATATCCATTTAAGTCTTGTGAATTATTGAATGGCATTAAAAATACAATTTTCCAGCGAACTGATTGGCGTGATTTGCTCGATTACAATTGCTTCCAAGTGGTTTTCCCTGGTATGCAATAATAACTCATTAATTAAACAGTTCATGAATTCTGGAGGCAGCCGAGAGCCGAATCTACCTTGAATCTCGGCAACGATTACGCGCTAAGCGCTGAGCATTTGGCTAAAAGACAGCTGCTGCGCATAGACAACGTCGGTTGGGCCGAGATTAATGCCTGGTTATTAATAATGCTGGAAAAGGCTCGCAGTTCAGGTGAAAGCCGTTGCCATGGCACGAGCAAATCAAGTCAATTTGTTAGCCAACAAAATGATGGCATAGCCAAGTATCCATTACGCATTTGCATTGCCGCCACCCGGCAGCAGTCACTCAGCCAGCCAGCTAGTCAGCCAGCCAGCCAGTCAGTCCGGCAGTCAGCCAGTCAGTCAGGCAGTTAGCCAGTTCCGCTTGTTGTGGGTGGCTAATGAAGCGCGTGGCTTGCTGAAATTCTTTGGCTGTTTCTCGTTTATCCGCTGGATCGAATAACACAATTGCTGTTTGCCTTGTTTTTCGAACAATTTCCTTTTGACGGCGTCTGGCTGGCTGGCTGTCCGGCTGGCTGGCTGTCTCTCGGTCTGTCCCGGGCTGGCTATCCGCTTGCAGTTGGCTCAATTTCCAGTGTAATTTATATGTTGTTTACCTAAATTGGCCACACTGCAATATGTTGCATGATTTATAGCTGTCATCTTCATTCGATTGTCTGGGCATTTGCCTATTTACATTCCGGTTTTCTTTGCTTGCCCTGTCATTTCCTAAGTCCTTTGTCTTTTGCCATTTTAATGTCCTTTGATTAATTTGCGCAAATATAAATGTCAGATTGTTGCCGTTGCCGCTGTCGTTGTCGCTGCCGTTGCCTTTGCCAAAGGTAATTTAATGGCCAGCCCACAGCTGTGCCCTTGTCAAATCATATAAAGGCCAATAATGAGCAAGCAATCAGCACAATGAGATATAATAATAAACCCCAACTGAGCCACGCCCAGCCCAGTCCAGCCCAGCTCAGTCCAGCCCAGCCCAGCCCAGCCCAGTTCAGCCCAGCTCAGTTCAGCTCTGGGGCGAAGCAGTCAAATTAACAGCTATGTACACGCGCGTTTGGCTGGCTCGCGGCATTAACAAAACATGAAATGCAATTAAAGGCAACAAATTGAATGGAATTGGTTTTTACAGCTGTGCGATTTTCCGTTTCATTTTCATTTTCATTTTGGATTTCGTTTTCATTTTCATTTTCATTTGGCCGCATTTGCATATTGGCGATAGGATATGAAATATAATTTGATCCGGCTCATGTTTTTGCACTTTTCACTTTCAAGTTGAAATCGATCCGGCGGATTCATTATGTATAAGCACACGCCACGCGAGAAACGAAAGCACATTAATAATCAAGTGCAGCCGATGAAATATTTGCCAGCTGCCAGCGAAAAGTTATTAAAAATAAATCACCTGAAATAAAGTACGCAAATAAACAGACTCAGATCTGTCTCTCTCTCTCTCTCTCTCTCTCTCTCTCTCTCTCTCTCTGTATGCATGTATGTGCATTCATCTCGCGCTGAAATGAAAAAATGTAATTATAGCAATAACAGCGCCAAATAACGGAAGCTATAAACAACATAATATCGAAGCCTGCATTAAATATTCAATCAAACATTACGAACTTATTTTTTATATGGCAAGCGGATGTGCGTGAAAACATGCTCCAACAAGAGCCAAACATATTATGCTGCAAAATCTCAATTGAAATTTTTTATTTGCCTTCCTTTTTGTGTCTTAAATAAACACATTTTGTTTTATAACTTTTATGGCGAACGACATCTTTTGACATGTCAAATTTAAATTAACTTTCCATATGACAAATTCCATGAAAAAAGTTAAATAGCTTCGCTCAATGAGCAAACAGAGCTGCTGCATAGCTATCGAAAATATCAGCACTCTTATTTGGTCAGCCCGGTATCTATGAGTTTATTATTATATCAATTTTAATTTTTTTTTTATATTTCTAAATTGAAATGATTATTAATTTATCAATTCAAATAATGATTAGTTTAATTGTTTTTAGTTATTAATTTTAATAATTTGAAATATGCTAAAAGATATTTAAATATTTATAAATATTAGTGATATTACATATTTTCATTGTTATTAAATCAAAATATATATTATTGTTTTTTTAATTTAAAATGTTTATAAATATTTGTATATCTTAAAGCTCGTAAAATAAAAAATGCATTAGAAAAATTTATAATAATATAGACAATAATAATTCTTAAAAATTTAAATATTATTAAAATCAAATTTAATAATAATTTAAGTAAATAATTTGTTAATAAATTATTTATAATTTAAGCATAATTCAAACCTGGCTATAAAAACTAACCGTTTACTTCGCTTGCTTCAATTTACTTGCAGCGCGGAAGGAGCAGAGGCAACGCTAACCAGCGGCGGAGCAAGAACAAAAACAATAGCATAAATCTGTACACGTGTCGCATACACAATGCGAAGCATGCGGCAAGGCATCGACAACAACAACAACAACAACAACGACAAGAACAACAATAGCAGCAGCAGCCGCAGCCGCAGCCGCAGAGACAACAGCAACAGCGAGTGAATTGCGTTATAATTTCATTAAGGACAAAAACCTTTTCAGTCAACGGCCATAACGCGAAGGGCTAAGGCAGAAAAGGAAAAGAGCGCTAAAGTAGAATCAAGTTGAGTAAAAGCAAAGCCAAGCCGCAGGACCCAAGAGGCGGCACTAACAAAAGCATTGCCTACTTACAGGCGCTGCCAAGCAAAAATCAAGCGACTGGCATTTTTATGAAATTAATACAAAAGCCGAGGGATAGAGATAGAGCGAGAGTGACAGCCAGACAGCCAGAGAAAGAGAGGGAGAGGGATAGCAATGACAGCAGCGTGGACGTGGACACAATGATGAGCACTCGCACTCTGATTATAATGGCGGCCCAACAGCAACAGCAGCAGCAGCAGCAGGAATGGGCTAGCGGGAAACGCTTTTATTGCCTGACACTCGAGTAGGCAACGTGATTCTGCTGCCAAGTCGAGACGACAGAGACTGAGTAGCTGAGCTCCAGCTGTAGCTGTAGCTGTAGCTGAGCTGTAGCTGAGCTGTAGCGAGATCAACGTTGTCGCTAATGATATTTGCGTGACGCGGAAGAGGAACTCTTGGAACGTCACCTTCGCTTACTAA
The DNA here is from genome assembly GCA_035047545.1 of Drosophila paranaensis. Taxonomy (NCBI): domain Eukaryota; kingdom Metazoa; phylum Arthropoda; class Insecta; order Diptera; family Drosophilidae; genus Drosophila; species Drosophila paranaensis. The sequence goes on from JAWNPL010000153.1 coordinate 9,627,557, forward strand.
TTTGACATGCAAACGTGACCGAGTGTCGCAGCCAAACTGAAGCAAAAAAAGAAAACAGAAACAAAAACAAGAGTAAGAAGCCAAGACAAAGCCAATAGCAGAGAGTGTCGAACATAATGCCACGCCTACTGCAATTACTATTACCCCAACTGCTGCTGCTGCTCCACTGCATAGTCGCCTGTCCGCCGGACGTGTGCGTCTGCAAGTGGAAGGGCGGCAAGCAGACAGTCGAGTGCGGCGGGCAGCAGCTGTCGAGCCTGCCCGAGGGCATGGACCCGGGCACCCAGGTGCTCAACTTCAGCGGCAACGGGCTGCAGGTGCTGCAGAGCGAGCGCTTCCTGCGCATGGACCTGCTCAACCTGCAGAAGATCTACCTGTCGCGCAACCAGCTGATACGCATACACGAGAAGGCCTTCCGCGGCCTGACCAACCTGGTGGAGCTGGACCTCAGCGAGAACGCGCTGCAGCATGTGCCCAGCGAGACCTTCCAGGACTACAGCTCCCTGATGCGGCTCTCGCTCAGCGGCAACCCCATACGCGAGCTGAAGACCTCGGCGTTCCGCCACCTGTCCTTCCTGACCACCTTGGAGCTGTCCAACTGCCAGGTGGAGCGCATCGAGAACGAGGCCTTCGTGGGCATGGACAACCTGGAGTGGCTGCGGCTGGACGGCAACCGCATCGCCTTCATCCAGGGCGGGCACATCCTGCCCAAGTCCCTGCACGGCATTAGCCTGCACAGCAACCGCTGGAACTGCGACTGCCGCCTGCTCGATGTCTACGGCTGGCTGGTGAGCCACAACACGCCGCTGGCCGAGGAGCCCAAGTGCATGGAGCCGGCGCGGCTCAAGGGCCAGGTGATCAAGGCCCTGCAGCGGCCCCAGCTCGCCTGCCTGCCCGAGGTGAGTCCCCAGTCGAGCTACACGGAGGTGAGCGAGGGCCGCAACATGTCCATCACCTGCCTGGTGCGCGCCATCCCCGAGCCGAAGGTCCTTTGGCTGTTCAACGGGCAGGTGATGAGCAACGACAGCCTGCTGGACAACCTGCACATGTACTACTACATCGACGAGAGCGGCGGGAGCGGGGCCGAGGAGAAGCGCAGCGAGATCTTCATCTACAACGTGGGCGCCGAGGACAACGGGACCTTCTCCTGCGTGGGCCAGAACGTCGCCGGCACCACCTTCAGCAACTACACGCTGCGCGTGATCATCAAGGAGCCGCCGGTGGTCAACGAGGTCTCCTTCCCGCGCGACTACATGAACTACATCGTGGCCAGCAGCGCCGGCGGCGGCATCATCTTCGTCGTCCTCCTCTGCACGATCGTCGTCAAGTGCAAGCGCGGCGCCGAGCCCGCCAAGCGCAAGAAGTGCGACCAGGTCACGAGCATCGCCGGCGCCAGCGACTCGACCAACGGCAGCAGCCAGGACACGGGCATGATGAAGTGCGCCTCCATACTGAACGACGGCGACAGCCTCAACGCCGCCGCCGGCCTCATGCTCGGCGACAGCCTGACCCCAACTAAGGCCAGCAACGGCACCGCCGGCGGTCCGGGCAGCATTGGCGTGGGCAGTGCCGGAGGCCTCATCCTGGGCGGCCAAATGAAACAGAATCTGTTGCTCTATGCCACGCCCAACACCCACTCGCACGCCCAGCAGCAACAGCAGCAGCAGCAGCAGCAGCAGCAGCAGCAACAGTTGCAGCTGAACGTGAACATGATGAACGCCGCCGCGGCCGCCGCTGCCGCCGGGTCGCCGCCGCTGCTGCTGGGCAACGGGCTGGCCGCGGCGTACTGCTCGCCGCCAGCCTCGCTGCGCAACTACCCGGAGAAGAACCCCGACCTGGTCAACGACGCGGAGAGCGTCAAGCACAAGCTGAAGACGGCCGTCTCGCTGGACGGCGCTGCGGACTACGAGACGGCCAGCGACTGCGGCCAGTACGAGGGCTGCTATCAGCTGACCGCAGCCTCGCCCCACGCCCACGCCCACGCCATGCTCGGCATGGGCTCTCGCTTCGCCTCCGCCATGACCACGCTCCCTCGCGGCATGCAGCTGAAGTCCGTGCTGGGCTCGGCCGCCAGCTCGCCCCACCAGGTGGACGTGCACCTGAACCCGGTCTGTTTCCTGGGCCAGGACGGCTACGCGTACGACTACAGCAGTGCGCACCTGGTGCAGCAGGTGGCGGCAGCGGCGCCCCAGCAGCAGCAGCAGCAGCAGCAGAACTTCTACCGCACGCTGCCCCACAATCGCGCCCACAAGCAGCAGCAGCAGCAGCAACAGCAGCAATTTGCGGCCGCCGCGCAGAACGCGAGTCTGCGCTACAGCCTCGAGGCGGAGTTTGTGCAGCGGGCGCCCGCCGTGGCCTACGAGAAGTACCAGCTGCCCAACGTGCGCTTCACGGCCGAGGGCTATCCGCAGCAGCAGTTGCAGCTGCACCAGCAACAGCAGCAGCAGCAGCAGCAGCAACAGTTCCCCTCGCCGCCCGAGGGCTACAAGAGCAGCGAGCTGCCGCTGCCCACCTTCCAGCAGTGGCCCAGCTGCCTGCCCGGCTACCACGCCCAGCCGCTGCGCTACGGCCTGAGCCAGCCGCCGCCTCAGCAGCCAGCAGCAGCAGCAACGCCTGCGCCCACGCTGGAGAGCAGCGCCACCATACCGGAGCTGGACGAGACTGAGACGTCGCCCAGCGGCTCCAAAGCAGCCATTACCGAGGGTGAAGTCGAGGGCGTGGGCTGCGCTGCCAGCAGCAGCAGCAACAGCGACGCGGCGGACGCAACGAAGCTGAAGCAGCTGAACGGCCCCCTGGCGGACAGTCCGGATGAGGGCTACGTGGGTGACGGGCAGGAGACGAGCGACATTTGACAACGCGGCGCTGCTGCCGGCCAGGATGCTGCCTTAGACGACTCAGTGGCTCTGTAAACACACACACACACCAACACACACACACACACACACATACTCGCACATAAATAGAATTAGTCCTGTGTTCGTATACGTGTATCCGCATCCTTTGTTGCCCACAGCAAGCAAACAGCCTAGTCGCCGAGTCAAACAAAAGACCAGAATAAAACCCAAGCCAAAAGGAAACAGCAAAACAGTTCAGCAAACCGAATTAAATATGCTCTTTAGCCAGACCAGAGACAGAGTTTTGTTTTCGGCTCATCATAATTTCGCCTTGCCCCAATTTGTGCTTTGCTTTCACATAGATTTCTAGTTCAATTAGAGAGCCATCGACAAGTCCGGATGACCTCACACATGTCGGGCTCAGAGTTGCTGGCAAAGTGACAAAGGCCCGCTCGGCGGGAGGGTATCGCCTAACCTAATAAAGCCGAAAAACAAAGACGCGCAGCTAAACAAAGGACTCGGCTCTGACTTCATCTTTGGCAGTTGTTATTGTTGTTGTTTCTGTTTCTCTTGCTGCTGCAGGGGCAGACTCCTTTCCCTTTCCTTCGCCGTCGTGCCTATGCGTGCCTCGAGTGGCAAGCTGGCAGCATTTTATTTCCGTTGATGTAATTGAAAAAGTTTTTCATTTAATATAAACTTTTCAGCGTCTTGCCTGGGCTTTCGCTCTAGCTCGCTCGCTCTCGCTCTCGCCTCAGTCTGAGGCCATAAAAAAGCTGGGCAAAAAGAAATGTTTAAAAGCAAAAGAAATGGCAGCAGCCAGGCCTATGCCTACTTTTTGTCGCAGCGTTGGGGGCTTTTGTTGGTTTTGTTTGCCTGCCGATTGAGTTGCTGTTGGCGGCGTTGTTAGCTGACAATTGACTCGGCCGAGCCCACATGTCACAAGCTGGCAACCAGTGGCACCCCCCCTCCACTCGAGTGCCTCCAGCCACTACTCTCTGTATCTCTCGTGTGTGTTGGCATGGCGACACCTGCTCGACTCGACACAAAGGATTTCGACCTGCACCGAGTGGGGCATGGGCTCAAGTGGCCGGCCGACATGGCGTCTTAGCTGGAGTGCCAAGTGCTCCGGCCCAATCGCGAGTGGCATTAAGGGTTTAGGCATCCTTTTGCCGCTCTGCTCTAGTTTATGAAATTTTAATTTGGGACACAGCAGCGCCAAGCTGCATTTAAATAATTTAATGTTTATTTCCTAAATAAACCTTAACTTATTCCTCCTTCTTTTGCTGTTCTTCTGGTGTGCGGACAGGTCTTATATCAAGTTGACAAGGTCTTCTGGCACTCAACTAGCACAGGTATTTCCGGGTAACAGAGCAGCGTAGATATCGCTAATAAGTAGACGTAAAGCATATATAAAATAGACACTTAAGAAACAACTGCTTAATTTTAACGAACATAAACTTTAAATATTGTAATTTGGGCGAGGCCACGGCATGTGTCAATAACAGCAAAGTGAAGGATTCGAGCATGAAAAACTTTAAATCATTTTCAAAGATTCTAATTGAAAATATATTCTTTTTTAAATCTTGTTATAATAATATCCTTTTTTAAAGATATAAAAATAATTATGCATAATTTTATTTAACTTAAATAATTTAAAATTGAAGTTCATGGAAACTTTTATTGAAATATAGTTTTTTCTGTAGCCCAATTTGAAATTTTACTTTATGATAATGTAGATTATATTTGCTTCAATTTAACTTCAAATAGAAAATTAATTTATTGCCAAAGAAAATGTTTTCTAACATTAAATTTAAGTTTAACAAAAATTGTTATACATAGTGTTGTCTGCCAACAAATTCAATTTATTTAAAAAAATATTTTTCCTGGGCCATAACAAATTTTAATTAATTCTATATAAAAACATAGCATATACAGAAATAAAAACAAGTTAGAAGTTTAATGAAAAATTATACGTATTTTGTAATTCAATTATTTTTCACTATTTTGTTTATTTTAGTTCAACTCTGAACACAAGCATAAGCTGCCTGACAAAGATCATTTTTTATACAAAAGATTTAAGTTTAAGAAATATTTTAATTCATTATAGATTTTAAATGCTTTAAATTTATAAATTTTTTAAAATAATAATTTTTTAAATTATAATAATATTAATACTTTAATCATTTTTATATTTTCCCAATTCTAATTAAATTTCTCTACTCACAAAAACTTCCTCAAATTTTTTAAAAGCTTTCTCTGTACATATAAAAATTCAAGAATGAAACAAATAACGATGAAGGTGAAAAGTTGGACAAAAAGAAAAGAAAAGTAAAAAAGGAAAGAAAATTTCGAAAGTTGTAAGAGTTAAAATCAAGTAGGAAAAGGAAAAAAGAAATTAAAATAAGCTGCATTAGGCTGACGATGGCAGTGCAGAAGCAATCATTTAAGCACTCTACTGGATATTGTAAATGGAATAAATATATAGGAAATCATAGCTGTAAAAAATGTACACACACACTTAAACACACACACACATATACACATGTATACATACTTGCAGTTGCGTATATAGCAAATTATTTAGTTTTAATTTCACCAAGTGAGTTAGTTGGCAAAATGCACCAAAAATTTAAATGGAAAATGCAAATCCAAATACAGAAAGTAAAAGATGATAAAAAATAAATAAAAAAAAAATACATTTTAGCATAGCAAATGTAAAACTGAATCTAATATTATAAACTAAACACTAAAGGCAAAGGCAAAACAAATATTCAAAAAAAAAAAAAAAAAAAAAACAAACAAACAAACAGAAAAACATTTTAAGGATACGAACATAATTTACAACAACTATTTTAGCTGTATAAATAAAAAATATGAATTAAGTTAGAATTAGGTAATGGGAAATGTTTATGAATAAATAAATAAATATTAAAGGCCATAAACGCGGCAACAAAACACTTAAACAACAATGAGCATTAATAATTGAGAGAGAACACAATAAAATGAATACACACATACACAACCACATAAACAACATTAATTAAGCTAAATATATAAATAAATATTAATTTTCTAAGTTAAATGAAAAAATGATTATTAATGAAGCAAACTGTAAAAAGCATAAGATGAAATGAAACCAAATAAAAAACGCATTAAACTGAAGAATTTAATAAAAATAAAAATAAAAATAAAAAAAAAAATGGAATTCTTAAATATGTTAATAGCGGGCGCCATTCATGGCTACTGCTGCATCTGCCTCTCGCCTGATTTAAATGCAGCTGCAGAAAAATGCTGGCAAAAAATTCCTAATGGCGCATGACGGTGAAAATGCAAATGGAAAGTGGAAGAACGCAATGAAGCATGGAAAAGTGCGGAGTGATTTGTGAAATTCATCAAGAGCGGGTGGAGCAGAAAACAAATGAAAATTCTTGGATAAAGCCAGGAATTGAATCAATTTAAGCATGTCAACAAGCGAGACGGACTGAGCAGGCAGAGCAGGCAGTCTACATAATAATATAATATAATATCATGTGCATCAGTGGGCAGAGAGCTCTCGCATAGCAGATAGTTGCACATTTCCTAACCATTGGCCATTGCAGCAATGCAATAAATACAGATTTATATTAAGACTTAATAATGTATATAGAAATTGATAGCGGTTGCCAAACGGAATCTGTAAGCAGCACGAAAGCTGTTTATGTGGCCATGTGTGTAAGGGGCGGGCAGTCACACACACATTAAGTATACGCAACGTCTGCCAAAAAGTGTGCACACACAGAGGAGCAGAGAGATAGCAGCGGCAGCTGCAGCTGCAGCACCTTCTTGGGCAGAGCACAAAGCAGCTGCAGAGCGCAGAGAGTGTCGAGGCTGACGCATTATACGTTTCACTGCGCAATAATCCCATTAAAAGGCACTCGTGGACAAAAACGGGGGGCAAAGCCATGGGATAGAGCTCAACTGGGTCAGTTAATGCAGCTCGACCTGGCTGACATTTATGACCACACAGAAGAAGAGAGTGAGAGAGAGGGAGAAAGAGCAGGAGGAGCAACTTGAACGGCATCCAATTAAGTTGCCGAGTTGCCACCGGCACATGCCACAGACACGAGTGCCAAAATTTATTGAAGAATCCTCAAGCCAGGGGCTTTAAAGTGAGAAAAAATATGAGCAGATCAAGTGTGAGTGGCGCTGCGATGACAACCAAGCGCCAACCACAGAGCCGAGCGTAACCGAAAGGCAAAGCCTGCCAGGAATTGTGGCAATGGCATCAAAATCAAAGCCAAGCCAAGGGAAAGTTACACGAAAAGCCAAGGCAAAAGGCGAAAGGCGAAAGCGCGCATAATTAATGTAGGCATAAAAACAAGTGACTTGTAAATATTACCAAGGCAATGCTGTGGCTGAGTGTGTCCTACTGCGTGGGTGTGTGTGTGTGTGTGTGTGTGTGTGTGCGTGCGGCTAGGGCTAGTTACCAAGTGGCAGGAGCAAGAGCGAGCTGAGAGACAGCCAGGCATTGTCTAAGTTTCACTTTGCTAATAAAGCGCCCAAGTGGGCGAGTAGTGCCCACTTAAAAGCGCACACAAAAGCCAGCAGGACGAGCATGTGAGTGTGTGTGTGTGTGTGTGTGAGTTGTTTACGCCTCTATGTCTGTCTGTGTGGGTGTGTGCTGTCTTCGCCACTTGCTCCAGCCTTGTTTGCTTGCGTTTATATGGTCTAGTGATTGTGACATTGTAACTACAATTACATGCGGAAGTGACGCACACATCAACGCACACACACGCACGCACACACACACACACGCACACACGCAGACACAGTTTATTTGGCGGCTATCTTTGCTTTATGTATGGCTAATGCGCCACTAAAGCTGCGCACAAATTGAGCTTATCGTATGGTTATTTCAATTCTGTTTTATGCCTAACGGCACCAGAGGCCCACTGTCTTAGGCTAGGCCTTGGGGTCTTAGGCCTTCTCTCTGTGTGTGTGTGTGTGTGTGAAAAATGGTAAGCCTATATCTATCTCCCTCTCTCTGTCTCTCTCTTTCTCTCAGTGTGTGTGTGTGCGTTAGCTTTATAAAGTTATTAACCAAAATTAATGCTTGTTATAAAGAGTTCGTATGTGTTTAGGCAGGGCGCAAGGCATTAAGTGAAGAGCTCAGCAGCTGGCCGAGCGGATTAGTGCCGAATGAGTTGAATTAGCCAAGCATGAGCAGAGGTCAAGGCCCATATATAGATATATAATATTCAAATTTGCAATTTTAACAAGTTTTAACTTCATTTGCTGCACGTGCCACCTGCGAGCTGCTTCCGCTGAGCTCTTTCAACTTATCCAATTATGCGAAATACTTAGCTAGTTAAACAAGGTCCGGCCAGAGAAGACATCAAAGTCTACGCACTGAAGTGCCATTGAAAGCAAAACTTCATTTCTGAAGAGAGAAATAAATAAATTCGGATGTGGACGGCGATGCGGATGGGTATTGGTATGGGGATGGGGATGGAAATGGGGCTGTGGCTGCTCGAGCAGAGCGTAAAGAATTTATTAAAAATTAAATATGCACACACGTCCATTCACGCATGGACGCACATTAATTTGCATAACTAATAAAATGGGCCAAAGAGAAGACAGCAAGAGCGAGAGAGCGAGAGAGAGAGAGAGCGTGAGGTTGTTGCCAAAAAAGTTTTTCAGCTGGCAGCAAAAGAATGCGCAAATATGTCAAACTAGAAAAGTTAAATGGCAATGAAAAGTGTGAGATTGGAGCCGAGATTGCCGTCAGCTGTCGAAATGTTTTAAAATTAATTCAGACTCATAAAATATTGACAATAAAGTGACTCTCTCACTCTTACACTCTCTCTCTCTCTCTCTCTCTCTCTCTCTCTCTCTCTCTCTCACTATGTCTTGCTTTGTTTGCGCTTTTTGCTTTTAATACCCTGAACCCATTGTAAATGGGAACTTGGGGAATAAAGGCTTTGTTGAAATGTGTGTAGCAGGCAGGCGAATGCTTCTGGTATATATATATATATTCTTGATCGGGATGGGAAGCTGAGTCGATCTAGCCATATCCGCACGTTCATTCGTCTATATTTCCTAATGGAAGAAACGTTGATTACAGACGCTCTACGAGCTAGAGATAACAGACGGAAAAAGGCGGAGAGTACATATACTTGATCAGGATAACGCGCTGACTTGATCGAGTCCTGTCCGTCTCTCTGCACGTCCATCCAGCTGTCCGTATGTAGAAACCTAGAAGTGAACATATAAGCTATAGACTTTTAAAGATCTTTATATAGCTAGATCTAGTCTTAAGTCTATCGATTGCACTTGTCATAGAGCATCAGTTGTTAAATTATATCTCGTTATCCTTTTAAGCTAGAGACTCCAAATTTTGGATTTAGTTTCTTAGATATATTATGCAATTTTGGGTTTTTGTTACTTTTTTGCATACATATATAATACATACGTAGTGATATGAGTGAATATGTGAATATGTAGATACATCACAATCTATGCAGTAAAAACGCAGGTCTGACTGGCTTCAGGGTATCGCCTAGTCGATCACTCGCCCCTCCAAGAGCATTCTTCCTTGCTTCGCAAGGGATAATTGTATGCTGGGCTGGGCTCCAACATAACCCAGCTACATCCCCAATGAATATACACGTGTTGTGTCATCTCCAATTTGTTTGGTTGTCAATTTTTAATGTGGCTCTGTTTGCTGTTGCCGCTTGATAAATCAATTTGCTGGCCAGCGACAAGTTGTGCAGCTCAAGCAGCGCTACAAAAGAACATCATAGACTGAGCATAGCTATATAGGAATATATATATATAATAATGTTATATATATACATATACATAAGTTGATTGAATTTGCACTATTTTGTCATCATCAGCAGCAAATTGATGGAATTTTCAATTTGCTTTGCTTAGTTTCCATTGGCTATTTAAATCGTTTACAGCTGCTGCTCGCTGGGCCTTTGTTACTCTTAAATATTTCGCCAGGTATTTAACACACACAGAGAAAGAGCGAGAGAGAGGGAGGGAGATAGACAACAGCTGGTCCGCAAATAAACAAGCTGTCAGTTTCTTGTGGCAGCTGCACACAAATGTCCAAACAGTTTTCTGGTCACACAATTAAACACGCACACACACACACGTACATACACTCGCACACCTCTGGCCTGGGTATTAAGTGTAATTAACTTGGCCAGCACATATAAATATCAGTCATGTCCTGCCGTATAATTCGCCTGGATTCTGTGGTTATTTTAAAGATAACTATCCCAGACTTATCTTATCTCTGCCATAATAAGTCTAAGCTGGCTGCTGGCTGGCTTTGCCTTGTTTTTCCGGTAAACGCATTACACTTGATACAATTTCCACTTGACCTAGTTGCAGCGAGGCGGCCCTTGCAGCTGGCCGGGCTCGAAAGGATTGGCAGGCTCAGCAGAAGTACAAAAGGCAGCTGAGCAGCATTTGGAATCCAATCATAAAAATTGCTTGAATTTCTATAAGCTTTTGCACTCGCTGAATGTATCGAAGCATGTATTTAGGGGCACGCTGTAATTGAGCTAAAGTCGACATGGTTTTTAAGATGCACACGTAACATGGAAATGCAATTTGAGGCCTGCCCTGGCTGCTGGCTCTGCTCCTCTCTCTCTCTCTCACTCTCTCGCTCTGCAGCCAACCGCATTGACAATCCACAAGAGCTCAACACTTTGCTGTGCAAAATCAATTTATATGTTAATTTGTGTGTAAAGTACACACACCAGGGGCGCACGGGGCGTAGCAAAACTGGCCGACGCACTGGCTCCCCCTCTCCATCCGCTTACTAGCCCTTTGCCCAGCCTAACCCTAACTCATTCTGGTTTTAGGTTAGCAAACAAAAATATGCGCAGGCCAAAGCTAAACAAAAGCGTTGTAGGTGCCAAAACTGACATTGGTTAAGGTTAAGGCAATGTGTGTGAGTGTGTGTGTGTGTGTGCGTAAGTGTTGGTGTTTGCACTTGTCTAGTTGTGTGTGTGTTTGTGAGGGTGTTTGTGAGTATCATTGTGTACATCGCTGCGAGGGCGGTACAACTTTTTAGCTCTGGCATCTGGCAGCCTTCAGCTGGCAACAACACAACATGACAGCTATGAAAGGCATCTGAATCCGTGCAGTATAGGGAAAGAAAGAGAGATAGGGAGACAAGTCTGCATTCTTACAGCAACTATCGCTGCCATAACAACTAAAACAATCGGGACTAAGCGACAAACTGGCTAAAGCAACGACAGAGAGTTGCTTGACAACAAAATACCCTATAAAGAGTGACGCAAAGCAAATAGCCCGAGGCTCTGTGGAGCCAAAGCCTTATGCAGAGCAATAATTCAAGATAGACAAAGACTTAGGGCGGGCAGGCAGCAGCCAAAGAGTTGGGTTAACCTTTAATATTGCAGCCAACACTTTGATTGTGAATTGAAAACAATACAAAAATCAAGGCATTTAGCAAAATGATATCGTGCAAAGAAGCGCAAAAAAGGACGCTCATAAATCTCGCACGCAACAAAGAAATAAAAGTAAAATACAAAAAAAAAAACAAAAACAAAAAAAAAATAGAAAAAAAAACATTACAATTTCTGTATTTCTGTATTGTTTTCTAACTTTTAACTCTGGCATTAAAGTGAGCCGCCCACGCGGCAGTCGTGTGTCCACAATTTAAGCCTTGTCGAGTTAGCCTTAGTCGGGTAAACAACTCAAACCGTCTGCAGGAGGCAACAGCAGCAGCAGCAGCCAGTCAGCCAGCCAGCCAGCCAGCACATTCGCACAAAGTTCAAGATTTAGATGCGTTAAGCGTTATTTATGGCCAGCAAATAAATAAGGCTTATACCACATGCAATGGCTCATTGTGGCGTTGAAAGTTTTCGACATTTATTGTATTTTCGGTGTGCGAAAGTCAGTCGCGAGAGGCCGGAGCAGACGCGCGCCACAAAGTCAACTCTGCTGCTTTGGCTCATTAACGAAAATATTTCTGGCAATTATTTCATTGAGCTCATCGTGGGCCCATCAGCTGCAGATAAAGAACCTTTCTGTAAACCCTAATGCCGTCTATTTGCTTATGGAATATTAGTATAAATTTACATAACATAATATGTTATTAATAAAAGACTATATTAAGTCTTGCTGATCTATTAATTAATTTTATTTAAATTTATAAAATATTTGAATAATATAAACTTAAAATATATATATTATATACACATTAATTATCTATCACAGCAAGAGACTTGGCTCACAATATATATATATATATATATATATATATATATATATATATATATATATATATATATATATATATATATAAATTTTAATATTTTATAATAAAAATATATATGTAGACAAAATAAATATAGACTTAATTTGATTTATTATAAAATATTTTTATAATTTTAAATAATATTTTATAATGTATAATTAATGTTAGACAATATCATATTATATCAGTCTATAATTACATTTATTTCCACATAAAATATTGATATTGAAACTTCCATAATATAATATTATATAGAGCATATAGAAGCACATAGAAATTAAAATAATATTTTATAGCATATAATCTCATATAGATAGATAAAGTCTGGTTGCTCTATGACAAGAACTCTGATTTAATTTAATTTATTTACACATTAAATATTTATAATAAAAATTATAAGCGCTGCTCCACTTCAATTTAGATTATGCAACAAACCCAAATGCCAAATGCAATTGTGTAATATTTTCTGTATTGATTTTCGTTAGCTAATTTATTGTTGGTCTATGCACGGCGCGCACTTTGTCGTTTATAAATATTTAATTAGACATAGTCAATGCTGACGCGCTGGCTAAATAAATAATAGTCCAGTTTGCAGCTCGCAGCTCGTTTTTTTACGGCAATAAAAAACACTCTCAATAAGAGCGTGACAAGCGCATTATATCGCTCATAATTAGCGGCAGATAACATTGTGTTTATACATATTTACGGCTCGCGGAAACACTCTGACAATGGCACGTTATGAATACATAAGCCAGCCGCAGTCTTGTTTGCACTAATTAAATTTCAAAATTAAACGCGTGCCAAGCTAATTATAGAAATACTATTGAAAAAAGGCGAAAAACAAAACAAGCATTGATAATAAATAAAAAGAAATGGAAATACAAATCACGCGCTTATACAAATTGGATAATTAGCTGCGAATGCCGCAGTCAATGAAAAAAATCTTAATTAAATTTCTGGGAACTGTGCTCGCGCGCCGGAAGTGCGACTTGCAATCAAATTTTGGCTTATGCCGGGCAAATCCCTGTCCACGCAAATGCCAAATCGGGGACGATCTGCTAAATTTAGCATGTGCAAATTTTGACAAAATGCCAGCCGAAAATCTGACGAATGCGATTGTCCGTGTGCAATTCTGTTGACGAAATTACCATAAATAAATTTTTAACCCAAGCCCAGCTCTGTCAATCTCCATGGATGTGTGCGTGTTGCTGGGCTGCAAAAATTCTATTGAGTTTGGGCTTTGGCTAAAAAGTAGGCGAACTGCACGAGCCGCGCGAGTCGCGCTATAAATTTTGCAACATTTCGCGACAGTGCGGAAATTGCAATTAGATTCGCGCGACGAATAAATAACTGGAGCCAATGCTGGCGCTCTGGGCACTCGGGGCCAGTTCTGGACTATACACATATATACACATATATATATATATACATATATATCGGATATGGGCAAGTTAGATACATAAATTATAGACGCGGAATTGCTGGCATTGGTCGGGCGGCGAGCATAAAATGAAAATCCAGGCGGCCCTTGTCAGCATGATTAATGATGACGTTTATAAAGGCAACGAAACTTTCGTCCTTTTCCTCAAGTGTCCGTGCTAATCCACATCATGACTGCAAATAATAGAACTTAATCTATTTTCAATATGGCAGCAGCAACATTGGCAACGGCAACGGCAACGGCAACGGCACCAGCGCAACACAAATTAAGAACTCATCAATTTTTAATGCTTACTCAGTGGAGGGGCTGGGAGCTGGGAGCTGGACCTGAACCTGGTCCGGTTCTAGCTGCTAGCTGCTAGCAGCTCTTCAAAATACACCCCAGGGAATCACTTAGTCCCCGCTGCTGCTGCCGCTGCTGCTGCTATTGGAAGTGGGCGTGGGCGTGGACGCTGGGAGCTTTAGGTAATGTTTTCTCAAGACATAAAAGTTTCACACTATAAGCTACAGACGTTGTTGTTGTTGTTGTTGTTAGGTTTGATGTGGGCGACCTTTAGGTATTACGAGTTGAGCAGCCTTTGATAAAGCTGTATAAATTTAATACCAAATTGTTGTAAGTATTCTCTTTAACTTGGGCAACTTACACAATGCCCGAAGAGGAAAAGTTCTTCATTGATGGAATCAGCGCAAATAAATAAAGTTTAATATTGTATTAAACGTATTTGCTGAGAATATAGGAAACTAAACTTATAGGCTGATCAAAATATAAAATTTCTTCATATTCTTTAAGGTTTCGAAGTATCACAAACGAACAGTGTTAGACTAACTCCTTTGCTAAGCCTCATTAAAATGACTTATTTTTTATAATGGGGAATTACTTAATAAATATAAATATACAAATAAATCAAGCATAAGGCCTTAGCAGCGCTTTAGTTTATAGTTTTAATTATAATTAACTTTATAATTGAATAAATAAATACTGATTATATTGATATACCATTCTTATGTATATATTATTATCGTGGCTGTCGGCATGATTGGAAGGCTTTCGTACCTTTAACTTGCTCTGCTAAATGAACTCTCTAATTAACTCTTTTTCTGCTCAAACTCTGGCTTTGCTCTTGCTTCTTATCCGATTTGCTTCCTCTTTCTTTTCATCTCAATCCCTTTCTCTTTCTTGCTGTGGGACTCTCCTTTCCTTTCTCTCTCCTTCTCCCTCTTTACTGACACCTTCTTTTTTATATCATTCTTGTCATTCTCATGGTTTCACTCTTTTTCTCAATCTTAGTCTTTCTCACAGCTGTCCACCTTAGCGCTCAGTCTTTCTCTATCTTCTCCTCTCTCTCTTTCTCTCTCTCTTTAATCTTAAACTTTCTCACACCAGCCCTCCTTCTCTCCCTCTTTCTCTCAATCTTTCTTACACCATCCCTTCCCTTTCCTCTCTCTCTCTCTCTCTCTCTTACACTTTCTCAGCAGTCTTCTTTCTCCTTCTCTCAATTCTAAACTTTCTCATACCATTCCTTCCGCTTTTTCTCACTCTTTTCTTTTCTATCTATTTGAACACATTCTCAACTTTCTTTTCCTATATTTTAATAAATATATAAAAATATATTTACACTTTTACAAGAGTCTGTCAGCCATCCTGTTGAGTAAGCTCAGTAAAGAAATGTATATATATATATTAAACAGACACTTCAATTTATACATAAATATGAATTTAAAGAATGTAGCAGCAATGTAGACATCGGAAAAGCGTGTACTACTCAAACAGAAATTCATATTTCTATATATATATATATATTTCTCCTATATATTTCTCAATGCTTTCTTTTTCGACTGTTTGCAATGTGTGTGTGTGCTCATCTCGGGCTGTGTGCCGCAGGCTGTGTGTGGCCGTCTTTTCTGTTTAGCGAGTGTTAGACACTTTTGCGGCCTTCGGGCTGCTGGTCACAATTCGCCCCATCCTAATTAGGCTTGCCGGTCGACACTCGAAGCAAATCTATTCGCGGGGCTTACGCGATACGTGCCAGCTAAGCGGCTTTAAAGTCCAATGTGCGTGGTCCTTAGCAAATAATGGGGCAGTTGTTGGCTCTGGTAGCTGCCTGCTGCTGGCGGCCTTTGCAGCGCTGTAATTGAAGCGCCCATTTGGCAAGCTGGGTTCAAAAATGCGAGGCGGATGCTGATGCTGATGCTGATGCGTTGCTGACAGCAAACACACGCAATGCGAAAGGACCAAAGCCTGCCAAGCCGCCAAAAACTGGTATGCCAAATGACAGAAAGGCCAGTGGCAAAGGCATGACAACTCCACACACACACGCACACGCAACACACACACACACACACACACACACACACACACGCAGCACACTCACACACAAAAAGTGCTGCTAAACTAATTAACTAAGCGCAGCTCTGGCCATGTCGCTGACGCGCTCTGTCCACTGCCATTGCTGAGGGTCAGGATTTTTTCCGCGCTGTTGCAGAAATGCGAATTGCAGCATTATACGACTATGTGTGTCTCTCTCTCTCTCTCTATCTCTCTCCCTCCCTCTCTCTTTGTGTCTGTTTGTGTGCGTGTGTGTGGGTATTAGGCCTCGACTGAGTGTGATGGCTGGGACAGCAATTTCCAGTTGCCAACTCTGCACTCACTTGTTTGGCAATTAATTTGCCGGCGTCTGTTATTTCTTTCCCTGGCATGAGTGTTTGCAATCTAAACACGGTTATTCGCTAATTAGCAAAAACAAGCACACACACACACACACACAAACACAAGTGGAGTGAGTGAGAGAGGGGAAGAGAGGGAGAGCGCGCGCATTTCCCTGTGGTTCGCTGTGTTTGTTTGCTTTGGAGGTGCTTGGCCCCGTTGCCATTTATTGGCGCCCCGTTCAAGCTTGCTTTGCTACATTTTTGCGTTTCCTCCTTTTTTTTCGCACTTTGCCATAAAATTAGGTCGCCCTGTAATTAGCTGTTGTTGCCTACAGTTTAAGCTCTTCAATTCGGCGGAATTTTTTTGTTTTTTATTTATTTAAAATGTTTTTGCGGAAAGGGGGAAAACTAAATGGCAGAGCAGAGCTGAGCATGAATGCTGTTGGCATTTAAGATTGATCGTATTTTTAGTGGATTTGCTTTTACTATAGTATAAAAAACGAAATAAATATAAATATAAAATATAGATAATCTAATAAATATATAAGCTTAAAATGAAAATAATTTAATTTAATTTAAAAAATTTAAGCCCAGTTTAAGAGGCGGTGACAAAGCAAGTGTGATACCATTTCCAGTAGCTATATTTCAGCATGTATTAAAGATAGAAATAATATTCAGCTGTTTAACTATTAAGCTAGGCTAACCATTCAAGCTTAGTAAACATTTTGTACTAACTGAAATTACTACATTAAAATTTCTGCTCAGTTGTTATACTCCATGTATCAAGTTTGACTCTGTCAGCTCTGTTTGGCAAGCCCTCTTCACTTGAACATCTCCATTATATAATTCTTACACATTTTTAACAACAATGCCATATACTTGGCTTTAAATGAAAATCAACAACAATAGTTTACCTTTTCAAGTTTTGTTTCTATATTAATTTCTGCTCTTTGCTGGGTCGGTCTTTGCTTAAATTCCTCAAAATATTTCCTCGAATAAAACTCAGCTGCACGTCCAAGTCTAAGCCCAAACTAAGAGATCTGATTGTTTTCCATTTAAAGCTGAAAATAAATTTCACTTTGGCTCAGCCACAAAGCCCGAGGAACACACGCACAGACAAGTCGGTTCACCTCTTCAACTTTGCCATCTGACATTTTTTTGATGCTCCAAGTGGACTATGCGAAGCACTTGGCAATTTATTTAAAACAAAGCGATATACGAATATCTTGCTGAATTTTCTTTCAGTTCATATTGTTTATTAAAATGCCAGAAATAATTTCTATTAGAATTTCTCAGTCCTCAGTCTTGTTTCACTTTTGTTTTGAGGTGTGCTCCGACTTAAGCTAAGTTCTTGGCCCAGTTTCGTTTCGCACACATGGATTATATGTAAATATTTGCTTTGGTATTTTTGGGCAGGAAGTTTTATGCTGTCAGCGGACCAAAGTCAGACACACACCAAGCGCACATAGTTCTTGAGTTTATGCTCAGCTATGCTGGCATATAGTTGCTTTTAGATGGATGTCTGTGGGTGAGTGTGTGCTTGAATGTGAATATTTAAAATGCCTCAACTCATGGAGCAATAACTTTTTGCCCAGCCCTTGCCCAGCCTCTCGATGCTGGCTATATAATTTATGGATGGACAATTTATGCTGCCATTTGCTTAGCAACATTTCGAATTGGTCGGCTGTGCCCCGCCCGCGAGCCCTTTTCAATTTGCGAAAAATCGCAACTGCTTATATGCCTATAAATCTCGTTGAAATCAATTTAATTATGTGGCAGCTCCCGGGCTGGGATAGAGCTTCCCAGCTGGGATCCCAGCCTTATGACTGCTTAAGCAACTTAATGTTTATTTTATGGTACTCGAAATCTATTGAACTGCATTTTGAATATGCTCGAGCAGCGAGCAGCGAGCACTGCGCAGAGTGTGTGCGCTGAGAAACTTGCCTCTTGCTGAAATTCATACGGCTCGAGCCGAATGTCATGAATAACGATGTAATAAAATACGTGATATGAAAGCCAAATGTTCGACATGATGAACTATGAGCGACGTCTGCTTCTATAGATACATAATTTGGGAACTCCCTCCCTCCCACTCTCTCGCTCTCACTCTCCCTCTCTCTTCCTCTCATTTCTTGTGAATTAGCATCCAGAGTTCAGCCAGACTCGGGCACAATTTGAGCTCTGACACACTACAATTTGGAGTTGAGCTAGCTTTTATTTGCTTGTTTGTGTCCTCTGGCCGTGGGCCAATGCTGGCAATTGCAGTTTCAAATATGACGAGATAATTCTGCAAAATATTAGCTCTGCCTGCTGGCGACGACCGACCACTGACCACCAGGCCAGAGCTAGCTGCGCACTGCATTGTCAGGCCAGGCATTCAGCTGCCTCTCTGCAATGCTGTGACACACAATAGCTCTGTGGCATTCAGTCGAAAAAAAGGCCAGAGCTGGACGAGAGCTGTCCTCTATGCTTAAGCTTTGCAAAAGAGTGTTTCCCTTACTCCTTATCATTTGAAACATGTTGATATGAGTAACATCTCAGTTTCACTTGACTTGAATGCGATTATAAACAATGCCAATTAGCTGAAAGGGACTGTCGGCTGAAGCTGAGATAAGTCTGAGATATGTTAGCTTAAAAAAATAAAATAAAATAATAAATAATTAAATATGATACAAAAATATTTATATGAATATTTTATAATTTTTAAAATGTTACATAGAATATTCTTGTTTTTAATATAATTAATATATTTATGATTGGTAGTATTTTTATATATTTATTTAAATATTTTTAAAAATATTTATAATATTATTATTATATTATATTAATATAATTTTTAATATACAACAATACACTTCTATTAACAACACACTTTTAACAGCTTACACTCTCAACCTGAAAGGGAAGTTACAAAAATATTATAGCATGCTCCGCATCATAATTCAAATTCATACCAAAAGCCACAAAGCAATTAAAGTTTTTTTTTATTCATATTCTTTTATAAAATTTCCGTGTAAAAAGCCTCAAAAAAATAGTTTTAATTAAAATTTGTTGTTCAACTTTAATTTAAATGTCAATAGTTAATAAATATGTATATGTGCAATAAATTAGTTTCATAAAATAACTGAAAGTACTGAATATTGAATGTCCCTTAAACTGAAAATACCACTCAATTGAGCGCCTAAAGTCTCTCGCTTGATATCATCTACCGTTGAATTGGAGCCGTGCGCTGTAGGCTGAGGCTGCAATGTCTAGGTACCGTCAGCTGGCCAGCTGGATTCGTAGAATTCTGGTAATTCATCTGGCTATCAATGGCACGGAAGACTGAAGCCTTGACAGAATGCCCTGTTTACAATGACAGCGAGATAAACTCACGCTGAGAGAGCGTGAGCTGGAGCTGGAGTTGCGAACACACTTGCGAATCAATAAAGTGTAAATTGTAACATTAAATAGTCATTAGTGTCTCTGGCCATTTGACCGGAAATTAATCAAGCAATAACCGCAATGACGTTTTATATTTGACCAGTGAGTCGACCGTTGTCCCTCCCTCCCCCACACACCCCAGACAAATACGCGAGGAATGGAGGGGCTGGGCTTTGTCGATTCGGCGAAAGGGTTCGTGTTTGCACTAGGTTTATACATATCATTAAGCACACAAACTGATTTCGGCTTGTAGATATGTCAAACAACTGACGGAAACTGTTTATTATTGCTTCAAACGGAAAAGGATACGGATGTGTGAATCTGACAGACGCAGACGCAGCCGCAGCCACACGAGCGGAAGCCCCAAAAGGTGTCCAGCTCCGAATTTAAATTTCAATTCAAGCCTTTGAAAACTAAATTGAGTTTTTATCACAAAATATGTTCATCCACGAAGGAAAATAACATTTTCCAATTAAAATATGAAATTTGCTTAAAGGCCGCTTAAAGTCTTTGCATTAAGCGCATCATCAAAAAGAATTTCTGCTAAAGTGCGAACAAAGCAAAGCTCTCGCACACACACACACACACACTCAGGGGGATATCTACACTCACATCCGGCTGCCAACATCCGTGTGTCAAGAAGCGCTCAAGCATTAATTTATGAATTTTTATTATATTATTTATTTAGCTGGCATCTCAGCTGTGCGCCTCAGACATCTGAGTCACCTTTGTTATTGTGTGCTCGGGCCAAGTGTAAAGTGCTGACAACTATTGCTGGCAGTTGTCTGGCTTGAGATCAAAGACTTGATAGATAGATAGATAGGTTGGTCGGTCTGTTGGTCTGTCCGTTCGTCCGTCGTCTCGTCAACGTCAGAGTGTAAACAAATGTCATTCCACATGCAATTAAATTCCCGGAAATCGTCGATGCCAAATCCGATTTTAATTAAAATCGTTTTTGTCGTGTCCATGTGGCCATGTCATTGACAGGAAGGAAGCAAGCTGGGCAGCCAGGTAAACAAACACAGACCGGCACTCAAACAGCCCAAGTGCCAGCCGCCCTCAGCCAGGGGCCAGGCCCTCGCTCAGAGTCCCCGAAACCCACAACTCATTGAACCTTTTCTGACATGCGAATCAAGAGCTGACCTTAAAGTTTATAGTATTTTGTATGCAGCGTGTTGAGTCGATAAACTTGTTTCCCAAACTAAACATCGCATTTAATTGGATTCTCGTTGGGCTTCAACTTCCGGCCAGAGCTAAATTCAATCACGTTCTGAATATTGTTCGACATTTTACAGCACTTTAAGCCGTATGATCTGTGCCCAATAAACGCAATTCAAGTCTTGTATACAAGAAAATCAAGTAAAACAATTGAATTGACAATGGTTTTGCATATGCTAAAGCAACTTATACCCTGGAAAGATAGGGCTGTACAGTTGGAGGATATGCTATTTCATTTAGCTATATACATGAAGACTAAAGACTGACGCAATGCTCCCCCTTTCCAGCACATTTAACACTCATCAAGCAAACATTTTCTGTCTTCATTACTGGATAACTTCAAGTCGTACAGCCTCTGGGCTGTCTAACGGCGAAATTTGCATCAGTGCCTGCATCAAAAGCGATTGATATTCATACATGAGCATGAACAGTTGGCAGCTGAATAGCGTTAAGTAAACATATACAACTGCCTCACCCACACAGAGACAGAGAGAGAGAGAGAGAGAGAGAGGCCCACACCCACACAGTTGCGCGTTGATTGCTCAAAACCAAAGTCATCCAAGCGTGAGACCAACAACTAGCAACAAGCCAGGACATGAAGGACACGAAGGCGCTGCTGTAGGAGGGCACCAAAGTGGCAACATTTTGTGGCAGGCGACGCATGCCCCATCGTATGTCACTGCGCTGGGCGAGTGTGAGACACACACACACACACACAGCACACTCATCTACGGCCATAAATATGAATGGTGGAGGGGGGTGGGGGGGGGGGGGGGACGCCCCTCCAGCGCTGCTGTCCGGTCTGGCTTGTTATTTACAGCCAGTTTTGAGATCTTGTGGCATAATTTAAGCACCTTGTTTAGCCACTGTTTATGGTTTTGTCATGTCACTGGACCAGCTTGTCTACTATAAATGTTGAATGTGTGCGAAAGCCCTTTTGAGGTCACGAGGTCAATGATACACAGAGACGCACACACACAGAGGCAACTGTGACTAACTACCTCGAGCACATGCACAGCAGAGGGCGACACTTTAAATAATTTATAAATGCGACAAATGAAAACTTGGCCGTAACGTTCCGACCTGGCTGGCAGTCGGCAAAGGGGTTTGCTGTTTACTTTTGCTTAACGCGACTTTACGCCTGCTCTCGCTGCTGCAGCAGAGCCAGCCCCAGCCGCTGCCTTTACGCAAATCAACGAACAAATCAACGCAAAAAGCGAAAATCCTTTTTGCTTACCAAAACGATTTCGCTGCTGTCAGCGTAAAACTCTTTGCCTGAGCAAAAGTACAACGTATGGAATTGTAAAATAAAAACCGCAGCATTTTTATGTCACAATTGTGGGCGGCTGGGTGTGAGTGGGCGTGTCTGTCTCTCTGTCTGCCTGCCTGCCTGTGTGTGTGTGTGTTGGTTTTTGTGTGCGCTGGCTGTTGACTGCTTCGCATTATGCAAACAAGCCAGACTCGTTCCTCAATTTCACCCTTCAGCTTCACCCTTTGCTCACTCGCAATTTTTGACGCTGAACATTCGCAAAACTGTGACAGCAGACGGACGCAGACAGGTGCCATCGCGCTGAGTTTTTGCCGTTTGGCAAACATAAAGGCTTTGGGTTAAGGCGAACAATACTTTTGCATTAGAGCAGAATAATATCAAGCGGGTGATGGGAGTTCAAGTGAGCTGGGTTAAGTGTTTAAGAAAATCGAAAATTATATCAATTTAATTGAAATTAATTAAATAAAAGAGCAGTGGGCTTATATTAAAATGCTTTTAAGTGCTCAGGAAAATAAAATAAAATATATTCGTATATATAAATAAAGAATAATAATAATATTAATAATAATATAATAATAATAATAATAATAATAATAATAATAATAATAATAATAATAATAATAAAAAAAATAATAATAATAATAATAATAATAATAATAATAATAATAATAATATAATAATATATAATATACATGTAAATAAAAAAAATAATAAAATAAAATACAATTTAAGTATTATTCAATTTCATGCTAAATTAAAATAATTATATACCAAACGAGAGTAATGAAAATATAATTTTAAATTAAATGGCAGATACATATAGTTAAGTATTTAAAGAATACAATTTGAGGAATAACTTTACTAGATACTTAAATATATTTATTCGAAATTATATTAGTCTTGCTTGGTCACCCTGTTTTACAGAGAGTCAAAGCTCAGAAGGAGCTATTCATGCTCTTCAAATTCTTTCACAGCTAACTTATTTAAATTCAAGTTACATGCCTTTAATACAAATTAAATATCGTCCACTTAACAATATTTTTACTAGTCTAATAAATTAAAATACATTTTTAAATTGTTTTTAAATATTTCTTTTTATATATAATTTATAAATATATATAAAAATATATTTTATACATTTATTTTATACATTTTTTGTTATTTTTATCAATATTTTTAATATATTCTTTATCGCTTGCTCTCATTTTCTACTATAGAGTCCCATCCGCTTCAACTCACAATATTAAACACAATTCAACTCATTAGATTGTCCCGATTTAATTGCATTGAGTTACGACCATTAAATTTTGGGGCGAAAAGCATATCGCAACGGATAATTCGCATCTCGCATTGCTCATACGCCGCGTAAGCCATTAAATATGCATTTGCTGATATCACCAAAAGCCGTAACGAAAACAGCTTACGTGGCATTTGTGGCCCCGCCCCCTCCTGCTTGTGTGTCTGTGTGCGAGACAGCAAAAAAAAAACGAAAGGGAGAAGAAGCAGAGGAACGGGGATATAAAATAAAAACAATGTATATGTGAAGCGAAAGGAAAAACAATAGAATTTAAATGATTTTAATGCGTACATTGGATTTTATTGAAGCCAACGAGGCAATTTGGAGTTTGGCTATGAGCTGCATGGCCATCATATGAATACCAAGCCACGCTGCCTGATGCCTGATGTCTGCTACCAACTGGCAACTGGTAACTGGCAACTGGCAACAGCCAGCTGCCAGCTGCCGGCTTGCTTGGTGTGGCTTTTCATTCGCACTGAGCAATAATAATAATTGTCAATTGCAGCAGCTGTCGTCGCTGCGCGGCGCGGCGGCGGCGTCGTCGTCGTCGTCGGCTTTTTCCATATTCAATTTCAAATGAAAATTTCATGCCGCCAGCAGCCGAAAAACCTGAACAGGCAAAGCCTCGCCTCGACCCCAAGTCCCTACCGAGACCGGTGTAAATTTAACGTTAGCTTTGTTAAATTCATTGTCGGCGTGGCAGCAGCCAAATCTTTTGCATACTTTCGGGCAAGGCCGATGTGGCACAGCGACACAGCTGCTATTTTTTTTTTTGTTTTTCGTATTTTTCTGAAAATTTTCAGCACATTTTTTGCACATGTTTTTTTAAAAACCTCAGCTGCATGTGTGTGTGTGTATGTGTGTGTGTGTGTGCGTGTGTGTGCGTATATGATTAGCTTTCAGCGTAGAGTTATGTGCGGTTTTCGTGGTTTCTGTTTTCGCTGAGCTCAGCTATTTTGGTATTAACTTGATCTGCTTTGAACAGATTTGCTGGCATTTTCGCATAAGCTACTGCGCTCACGTTTACTAACAGATTTTGATTAGAAATTGCTTGAGGTTGCACTCGCTTTGCTGTTGTTGTTGTTGGTGTAACCAAGTTGATTGCTTGCATCTGCAGGGCTGCAGTTGGCTAGAGTTTATGGACAGTTTTGTGGGTTACTCTGGGAAGTGGGTCAGCCAGCGCATGGCAGAGTTTTTAAACGAATCCAGCTTGTTCTTTAAAAGATGACATGTGTCAAGGCAGCAGAGAAATAAACTGTGAGAAGAGAACGACAAGACGGAGACAGAGAGATAGAGAGAGTGAGAATGCAGTCATATATGCACAGTCGAACAGGAGAGCTTGCATTGAAATGCAAATGAATCGTGTGCAGCAGCAGCTCAGTCTCCAGCTGCCTACCGAGAGAGAGAGAGAGAGAGAGAGAGAGAGAGAGAGAGAGAGAGAGAGAGAGAGAGAGAGAGAGACAACAACGATAATAGGCACATAACAACATTATCATTAGCAGGCAATGGCAGCACATTAAACTGCAATTGTTGTTCTGTTGCTCTGTTGCTCTGTTGTTTGTTGCTCTGTTGGCCGTGCTGCAAGTGTCTAATTGATTTTGTTGCGTCAGGTGCAAAGGCTCCGACGCCTGGGCGCACCAGGCATGGGCGAAGCATTGATTTGCATACGAGCCACATTAAGCGAGTGCTGCAACTAAAAGCGCATTTTAAAGCCTTTGAGCTTGATGCGTACCTGCCAAGTACTCTCACGTTATGTGTTTGCCAGCAAATTTCATTTTGATGAAGCCAATGTGTGTGTGTGTGCCATGCCCGGCTGCCCAGTTGGCCTTAAACTAGCTGAAAGCCTCCAGCTGAGTGGCCCGCTCCGGTCCTCCAGACCCCCAACTGTGCCTGCACCAGCCCAGCCCAGCCCAGTCCAGGCTGCAGAGTCATTAGCATATGTTGTTTGGAGTTCCAACAAAATAGTAAACAACCAGCCAAACAGCACACACACACACGCCCACACACACACACACACACACACACACACACACACATACGTCTACATACCGCACCACAGGCGGCCGTTTTGGTTGGGCTCAGCTGACAGGCGAGCTGTCAAAGCGGATTTTAGAGCACTCGCCACCTGGCAAACAAAACATACAAAAACAAACAGCCATAAGAACCAAAAATTCAGAGTGATGAGACGAACGTTTGGATACCCTGCGTTTCTTGAATTTTAATTCAAATTGAACTGAATCGAAGTGCGAGAAAAGAAACAATTAAACAGAAAATATAAATAAAGAAATATAAATTATATTAAATTATTATTATTAGAATGCATGAAGCTTTTTAAGGCTATTTTTTAATACAGAATATTTCGCTGAAGCTTAAGAAAATAACGAAGAATAACAGCTGCAGAGCTAATAAATTATAAAACTTATATGTAAGATATAAACAAAATTTTTTTAAACAAAATAAATTTTAGAACAAGTTTCAAAGATGAACTTCAATGTTTAGAGTTGAAGTTTTTGCATATACATAAGTTCTAAACTAAATATAAATATTTAAAATAAATTGACAAATTGTCAATTTAGTGTACATAGATTATAACACTTTTTTAAATTGTTCAATAATCATTAATAAATATAACAAACTATTTAATCTATTAATTAAATAAAATATATGAATAAATTATAAATTATATATATATTTTATGCATTTATAAATTGTCAGCTAAATATATATAAATTTTATAAATTGTGAACAAAAATACATTAAATATATATAAGTTTTAAATTGTAAGATAAAAATTAATATATTTTAAATGAAGACATTTACAAAAAATAAATATAAATATTGAAAGTTAAAAATGTATACACTTTTTAAATTGTAAATAATATATTAAATAAAATAATATGATGGCAATAATAAGTATAGCTGTCAAGATAATGTTTATTTATGTTTCAAAAAATTACTTAATATAAAAAAAAAACTTTATTGAAATATATTTTAACATTTCCTCTCATCTCATTTTTGTGTTTTTACATCAAGTGGCACATAGCTAATATACCCCGTGTATGGTAATGATGAGAACTACAGCTACAAACACCTGTCGAGAGTTGAGTGTTGGACAAAAAGGTTGAAGTACGTGTCTAGGTTGTTGTTGTTGTTGTTGTTGCTGTTGGTGTTGCTGGTGTTGGTGTTGCTGATGCTGATGCTGCTGTTGGTTTGGCCTTGGCCAAAATGCATTGTCGCAATGTTGTTGCTGTTGTTGCTGGCGCTGTACGTGCTGTGGATGCTGCTGTTTTGTGGTTACATTTTTGACAAGTGCGTGCTCGACGTGTAAGCGAGAGAGTGCGAGCCGACCTTATGTAATGCCTAAATACATACTATATACCTATATGATGTATAAAGAACAGCGAGTGGGTGTGGGCCTGCTTAAATATTTAATTTTCATTACGCAGAACGCAGTGTAAGAAAAACGTACTTTAGACGTTCAGCGCTGAATATATAGAAATCATTTCTTGATTCTAAATATGAGGCTGAGAAAGTTTCGTTACAAAGCATACACAGGAAATGAGCTCATACTCATAAGACTATCCGGACTATCAGTAGATAGAATTGGAATCAGGATAATAATTTGATGAAGCTCAACAAATGGAGGATCGCCAGTCGGTTAAGGGGCAGCCCAAGCGCAAGTCGAAGCGCTTGCAGCTCGGGAGCAAGCGCTCTCTCCTGGCAGCCCGTATAGAGCCGAAGCCCTTTGTCCAGCGCGTGTACCTTTACCTCCAGCTGAAGGACATAACGAACATGCCCGTGGTCTCGTACCCGTTGGAGCTGCATCTGTACCACGCGAAGAGCACGCTGCAGAAGATGTGCGACCACTACACCAAGGAGACGATTATCTATGCGAGCGAGTTCGCGCAGGACAGGCCGTCCTTTGCCATGGGCATCATTCAGGACAATGTGGACGACATGAATACGTTCAGCGACAATCCTCTGGTCGTCACGCTGTATCAGCGCATTCCACGCCATCGCAAGGACAAGTTGATCACGGTGAACAAGGTGCGGGGCGAGGCGTCAAACTGGATCATCAAACGTAAGTCCGGTGATGGTGATGGCGAAGGTGATGGCGTTGGTGATGGCGATGGTGATGCAGAGGCTGAGGGCGAAGGCGAGGGTGAGGAGGAGAGCGAAGGCGTGGGCGGAGACAAAGAATACGTTGAGGAGTCCCTTGAGTTCGTGTCGCGCGGCCATTGCGACCTGCTGCAGCTGTTCCATCGCAAGCGCTTCATCAACAACGTCCAAATACTGCTCTATCCGGAGTACCACTCGAACCTGCAGACGCAGACGGCCCAGAAGATAATGACCACCAGCGAGTGGCACATGTACTCCATACTGCCGATACTGAAGCACACGCACTTCTCGAACGTGGCCTTCATAACGCTCGAGTCCGTCTACAACGCGTCCGAGGAGCTGCGGGGTCAAGCCAGGCACCTGGGCATGAGCCTCTCCATGCGGGCCACGAGGACTGAGGACGATGAGCCCGCCGAGGTGCTGCCGCTGTGCACCTTCTACAGCTTCGGCGTGCAGATCATCAACTACCAGAACAGCGTCGTCGTGTGGGAGAGCATCAAGCGCGACCTGCTGCACAAGGACCCGGACGGCATGGCCAACATCCAAATGGAAACGAGCCTGCGCGTGCCCGTCCATCGCGTATTCCAGCGCCTGCTCAAGACGAACGGCGTCGACTTCAAGCTGCACGAGATTAACCCCATGAAGGACTCCGCGCTGATCAACAACTCGATGCACCGCTACGTCCTCACCGAGCAGATGCAGAAGATTATCGAGGCGGCCGTCGTGAACAACGACTACGAGCTGCTCCTGCAGCTGTACGACGAGGTGCCCACCAAGGTCCTCTACGAAGGCGTCATCAACCTCAGCGTTTTTGGCTACCCTCAGGGTGAGTAAGGCAGCCTTCCATATGCCAGACATGATCAGCTGCCTCCCTCCACTGCTCAGTCAATGCCTGCCGCTTTGCCAGCGTGCTCACCTCGGCGGAGAGGCGGAGCAATCGAAAGACCCTGCGCATGACTCAAGCGGAGATTCCTCCCCTGCCGATGTTCGCCATTGTGAAGCTGTGCTTCTTCCAGCCCCTGACCCTGCACAACGTGTCCCTGGACACGTGCAACGAGGACAAGCTGAAGGCGGGCCAGCTGCGCCGCTGCTTCTCCATCGATCCGTATGTCGAGATAAACACGCAGGATATCTTGAAGGAGCAGTATCGCCGCTTCGACGAGCTCATCAAGGACGTGATTAGCTACATCGTCAAGAACGATTTGGCAAACCTCGAGGAGCGCCGCAACTACTTCTGCTGCACCCTGAGCAACCTGCGCAACTTGCTCGTCAACATCTGCGGCAACGACTTCAACGTGCGAATGCCGACCAAAACCAACATCGAGTTTCGCGTAAGCCTGGCTCTCTCTCTCTCTCTCTATATCTCTATATGTATATCCATCTCTCTCCCTCTCTCTGTCCCTTGCCAGGAGATGCTGACGCACATGCACAAGGATCTCATGGAGCGCATTGAGCGCATTCTGACCGACTGCGGCTGGGAGACCCTCGACAACTGTGTGCTCAACAAGGAGCGCGACCAGCAGCGCATACGCCGCCTGCTGGACGAGCATCGCAACCTGTGCATGGTCGGCGATTGCGTGCTGGCCAAGCAGCTCTTCGCCGAGCTCAAGTCGGCCTGCACCAGCAAAATGCACTTCAACTTCTACGTCTTCCTCAACTCGGTGCAGTCGCTGAACTTCGACCAGGCCACGACCTACTTGCTGCACCAGACGGAGTCCAATTGGGACGGCGAGTACTTCGTGTGGGTATTTGACGAATGAGAAACTCTGAGGAGTAAGCCTAACTAACTCTTGTCCTCTCAGCAATTTGCTGAAGCTTTACATTGAATATCAAGTTGAGCTGAAGTCTGAGCTGGAGCTGGAGTACCAGGACGCGCAGCTGAAGCTGCAGCTGGGGGCGGACTTTGAGTCGATGAGCATGCCGCCCCAGGCCTTCAGTAATATGATTGACAAGCTCTGTGCCTTCTGCACCGCCAACAACCTGGACTGCGAGGCCTGGATACTGCTCTACTGCTTCTACCACGAGAGGGACTATCTGCCCGGCATGGAGTACACGCGCTGGAAGTACGAGAATCTCTACCACGTGCCCCATCGCGCCATGCCGCTGACGCCGCGGTCGCTCTACGAGGCATTGCTGCCCTTGAATTTCGATCTGGAGAAGAAGAGCCCACGCGTCGTCAAGTTCTACACGGTCTTCAAGACCTTCGCCGACTTGGGCGCCTACGCGTTCGCCGAGACGATCTATAATCACATCGCCACCGAGTTCCCGGCCATTGAATCCTACTTGGTGAGGACCACACTGAAGATGCTGCAGGGCCAGATTGACGAGATGTTCAAAGTGCGCCAGCTGGCCACAGACCGCACCGAGCGTGGCCAGATGATGGTGAGTCGCCTGCCAAATGAAGAGAGCTTCACAGTTTCATTCTTCGCGCCAACAGAAATTTTATCAAGCTCACATCAATGGCAACGTGGAGTACTCACGGCGCCGCTACCCGGAGGCCATCGCGAGCTTTAAGCAGCTGCTCGAAATCGATCGCGCCGACAGTTCCACCTTGTCCATGTTCTACCTGAGCTTCCTGCGGCTGGCCCGCCTGAGCTTTGAGTGCGAAGACTATGAGCTCGCCCTGCAGGCCTACGAGCTGTGCGTGCCCGCGACCAAGGCTGAGAAGAACTTCATAGCCAACTACGGCATGGGCCTAACTCTGTACTATGTGAGACTTGCGATCTCTAGTTGGAAACTAGAGTTTAATATTCCAAATCCCTCAGCTGAATCGCCTTGAGGACGCCATTGTCTACCTGTCACGCAGCACTGAGGTTGATGTCTACATACCCGACTCGTGGGGCTTCTTGGCGACAATTAACTTGCGCTTGGGCTACAATAAGTTGGCCCTAAACTGCTGGAAAATTGCCAAACAGGTTTGTTAGCTGTCATACATTGTACAAGACTGAAGTATAATTGAGTTTTGTTATCCTAAATAGTATCCCGAAATCACCATGAGCAAGCGCGTCTATGCGGAGCTGGATAAAATAAGATATTCCGATGTAAATCTGCTGGTGGACGATGATAAGCAACCGACTTAGGGATGAACTCATAGTAATACGTGTGTGACTATTATAATGATTAGAATATATATTAAAGATATTCCTTACTGAGTACTGCCAAGGACTTTTCCTAGTCCGAGCTCGATAAGATAATCGCTGCTTCATTTAATCTATATAAGCTTCTATCTACATACAAGATATACATATAGTATGTATATAATTCCTGCACACTTCAAACGAGGCTTAGCTCTTCAGCTGATGTTTCCAGTGTGCCTCTGCATACAAACCCCTTTTATTTAATTCATTTTAAAAGTCATAATATTAAAAGAGAGAGCACGGGAGCGAGGCTTCTGGTTTTGCGCCTGGTTTATGTTTAGTGGCTAGATAAAGCTTGATGAGTTTGCTCAGTTCGGCCATTCGCAGTGGAAGGCTTATTTGGGCAAATGCTTTATGTATTCAGATGGCAACACGGCGGGCGCTCAAACAGTAAACACTTCAACAAGTTGACTCTCTCGGCTGGGCTGAGCAAAGTCGTTCTGGAGACCGCACTTATGTGAGTGCAGCTTTTATGACTCACACACACACACACGCATAAGTTTTATTAGACACGGCAGAGCCATGATATGTATGTGTGTGTGTGTGTGTGTGTGGGTAAAGTGTTAAAAAGCACGCATCGCATTTAAAAGAGGAGATCTTAAATATTATATGGTTTGTTAAAGATGAAATCGACTGCAATAATCTTGAAGAGCTTCAGCTAATTTCAGCTCAAATCCAACCCAAACCAAAGCAATTAAAAGCAATGCGCAACGGCGTGAGAGTAGTTAAATGCAGTCGCTCGATTCCGAGTCGAGCGAGTGCCATACGCAAAACTAGCAGCGGAAGAAATGCAATTTGTCTGATTTCATTTTTCGTCCAGCTCTTTTCATATTCCTCCTTTTGCTTTGTAAATTTAAAAACTTTCAGCGAAGTTCGCACATAAAAATGCGCACACGTTAAAACAACAGAAAGAAGCAGGTGAAGGGAAGGACGGGACAGGTATAAAAATGAATACTTGACCTGTAACTTCACGCAGAATGCACAACCACGGGTCATCGGCTGTTGCAGCAGAGAATCTGTGCATGAAAGATGTGCGTTGGGATGCGTCGAATAGCAGATGCGCTGAGAAAGATAACTTGTGGAGGTGAGAGGTAAGAGAGCATGTGAGATATTAGAAAATGAGAGATAGAAGAGGAAAGATATAAGAAGAGATGTAGGAGTGGAGATAGAATAGGATAAATATAACAAAATATATGTGTAAGGCAGAATATATTCGAAGAGAGATATAAAGAGAGAGATATATTAATATATGTGAAATATGATGAGAGATGTGAGGTAGAAGAGGAGATATATTGGAAGAAATACATAGGAGAGATGAAAAATATGAGGGGAGAGAAATTAAAGGGGAGATATGAGAGCAGAAATAGATATGAGGCGAAATATGAGAGGAAAGATGTGAGAGGAGAGTATATAGAAGAAGAAATATATAATGAGAAAAATATTGGATAGAGAGAAGATAAGAGAATAGACATTGATAGAGAGAGAGAGAGAGAGAGAGAGAGAGAGAGATGTCTCTAATGAAAGTCAAACTCTTGCACAGACTTAACTACTCCAAAACTTTATTCACTAATATATTGCACATTTTGCTATATATTTTATATTTTATATTTTGATTTTATATTCAAACTCTATCTTTGGTATAAATATACCTGGCAAAATAATCAACTTTTCTTTGTCTCATCCAATATGCAGTTAACATAGCAAAAACCCTGATTTATATAGCTGGCATCCATTGACATATACTCCAGGCTGCTCTACTCTATACTCTTTCCAGCTTTTAAGAACGCTGCATAAATTTTATAAATTTATTATGCCACAAAGTAAAAGCTGGCAAATGAAAGTGCGGCAGGAGCTGCGGCTGCCAGCGCTGTCGGTCGAGTTCCTTGCCAGTGCATAACTTGTTGTCATATTTTGGTCTCGTCCTTTGTAGAGGGTAAAGCTTATTATTATTACTACTATTATAACTATTACTATTACTGTTACTATTAGTATTACTATTGCTGTTATCATTATGATGTGGCATAGAGCAGCATTAAATTTGCATAGCATAGTTTTGGGCTGCTTCAGCTTGGATGCAACGCACTTATTGACGCCATTTCGCATTCACCATAAGCCGAAAGTGTCAAAGGCACAAAAGCAGCCACTGCCACAGCCACAGCGTGCAAAACTTAGTTAAAATGCAACGTTCACAACTTTAATATAACTTAATCCTTTTGCGGTGCGCATGAGAGAGTGAGTGTGTGTGTGTGTGTGTGTGTGTGTGTATATTGTAACTTACGAATTATGGCGTTAATACCATTGTGTGCTTATGAGCAGCGCAGTAGCCGTGTGTATAAGCTTATCTCAATGTGTGTGTGTGTGTGTGTATGCTTAGTATGTGTGTGTGTGTTTGTGAGCTCTTGTTACTTTAGCAAGTTGACTTTAGGGATCATCATTAGACAAAGTTGCGTCGTCTGTGCGCCGCAGCGCCGTTTGAGCCGCTCTTTCAACTTTCGCTTTGAGTCCTGTTAAGTGGAACACTTGCCAGCATCAGGCATAAGAAGCAGAACAAGTTGAAGACATCAGCCATATGCTATTAATTATTAGATAATCTGCTCTGCTCAGTCTGCTTTATTTATGCAAATGAGTTGGGGCGAAACTTTTAATTGATTTTTATGTGGCAGTGAAAAGTGTTGCCTCGAAGTCAAAAAGTTGAAAAATTTTAGCTAAATATTTTAATATGTCAAAATAAATTTGATTTTACTTTAAGTTTTATATAAACGTTTGTTGTAAATGTTTTTTTAGTTTCAATTTAATTTTATTTGATTTTAAATTGAAAATTAATTTCATTGCAAATTGCTAATCAGTTCTTGTGCATCTGTTGAGAGTTAGCAATATAATTGATTGAATTCCTTTAGCAAATGTTTATTAATTATTATTTTTTAAAAAATATTATTTTATATGTTAGACGAATTATTTCTTTTTTATATAAATTAATTTAAATTTAAATATATTAAATTAAAACTTATAATTAATTTAATTTCAAATTCCTAATTTTATTTCGAATTTAATTAGGAACAGATTTAGAGGTTTATTAAAATTGTTTTTACTCAAACTTCAAAGGCCGCACAGCAGTTGAAACTCTTCTTTTAATTATTTACAAAACGTCAAAGGCATGTGTAAAATAATTGCTTAGCTCTGCTGCGAGAGAAAATAATTAGAAAAATCTATAAATGAGGAAACGTCAGGGACAGAGCCCGCCACACGTGGCCAGAGCAAAAACCACTGAAGGAGAGCTGCCAAACACAGCTGTCAGTATTCAGATCTAACAGCACACATATCAATCTAGATACATATATATGTGTGTGGGGCCCGATTAGGAAATGCTAAAAACAGAATTTGAAAAATGTCACGTATGACATCCGTTGGCAACTAAGACGGAAATTTACCACTAAATGACACTCGCTCAGCCAGCGCACGCCCGAATCCAGCTGAGAGCAACTCGAAGAGGGTTAAACGAATGAGTGTTGAAGCTTGCGTCAAGTGAACTTGAATGATACATACGCCGGAGATTTAGTCAAGTTATGGCCACTCTGTGATGCCAGAGAAACACGGCGACTTATCTGAACCGAAATATGCGCATAAATATATTTAACTTAAAGAATGGTATTAATTTCATTTACATCTGTAGGACATAAGCCGAAGGCCAAAGGTATATTTGAGTCTGCGGAAGTGATCATAGTGTATCCAGGCCAAAAACTTGAGCTTTGTGGATTCAATGCTCCGTAACTGTATACTTGCGATACTGGATTGTTGGGCACAGCTTGCGTGTTGGTGTACATGGGATTGCGACCGTACGGCCAGTTCCCATACATCCTGGCCATTTGCTGATGCTGCTGTCGCTGTAGCTGTAGCTGCTGCAATTGCTGCTGCTGTTGGAACTGAAGAAGTTGTTGCTGCACCTGCAGCTGTTGTTGCTGCAGGGTTGGCAACTGTTGTTGCTGCTGTTGCTGTTGCTGCTCTTCTGGTTGCTGTTGCTGTTGGCGTTTCAGTTGCTGCAACTGGGGCGGGAATCGGGACACCGTTGGCGCCGTCTGTTGTAGTTGAGGCTGTGGTATCCGCCGCTCACGTCTTACGGCTGCCCTGGATGTGGCGAGCCGCGGCAACTCTGGCTGGGACTTGTACTGAGGGTTGGTAGCTGCTGGCGGTTGTATTAGCATCCTATCAACTTGAAAGGGATATCGTTGGCTGTCAAGGGCCAGTCCGTTACCATAGATAGCGGTGCCAATGCAGTCGCCCGATGCTTGCTGAAAGGAGTTCGTTGGGCTAGGTCTCTGATATTTAGCCATTGCTTGAGTTATCTACGTAAATGCCGAATTTTAAAATACACCAACAGATTTAGCATCTAAAAATAAAATAAAAGCCTGAATATGGCATGTGCTTAATAAATATTTTTCAACTGGCGAAAATCAGCCCTAAAATCATTCAAAACCCTATGCCGAAGTTAATTGCAATGCCTATTACATAAATGAACTTGACAAATACTTGACAGAGATGAAACAACAAAAGAGTTTACACTCACACTCACACACACACACTCACACACATATACACACATAGAGGATTTCATCCACACACAGGAACTCATTAATTTGTGCCATGCAGCAAGTAAATTGTCAAGAGCCAGGAGACAGCGGCAGCCTTTTGTCTGGCAACGGCCTTATCAGCACGTACATTCGAAGACTTTGCAACATTGATTACAATATGTGTAGCTCAGACAGAGGTCGGTGCTTTGGCTTTTTAATTAAAATATTCCCCGAGTCTCTGCTGAAGTGGGAGTCAGCTGGCTCTTCACAGAGCGTAGGTGCCACGAGGAAGCATTTAGTCTAATGAGCCTTTTATTATTAGTCCTCGTCTAATGACAGGACCTCACACTGGTAGACATTATCTTTCTCCATAAATAAATACATATATAAATATATATATATATATATATATATATATATATATATATATATATATATATATATATGTATATATATATATAGATATGACGATAGTATAGAGTGATGTAGTTATAGCTCATAGCATTCCATGTAAAAGACGTTAATATATTTATTCAACTTGGGAGTGGAACTGCTCTGAGGGCAATTAGATTTAGTTTATTTTCGGCTTTGGCACAGTGCACAGCCATAATCCAGGGCTTTCGTTAAAGATATTTATTATATATTTATAGAAATCGTTAGTGTATTTCACGCCCTGGATTATACTGTAAGTAATCGCAATTAATATTCAATTAATCCTAATAAAATATTCATTACAGATATTGATTTGAAATCATGATTGGAAATAAGGTACTCTTTAAGTCGTTCAATATTGGGGCAAGTCCGAAAATGAAGTGGCGAAGTGGACGGGCATCGGCGGTCGGCAGATTGAATGTGCCTAGGCCTTCGGCTACATCGATCAAGTCTGCACAAAGCATCGATGATCGCTGGAGTGAACTAGACAATTATAATTTTACAGAACTGAATCCGATTCGATGCTCGGAGGATAGCTTGTATTCGGGAATGTATTCCTTTGGCCGCAATCGCGCAGATTCGAGCTCTGTTGATGAATACTTTCATCTCATGCCGATGCCCAGTCAACAAAGCCAAAGCTCTCTGGGAAGCCATCATCAGTCACGCAACTCAGCTGCTTCAGTTGAAATGTGTTCAAAAGGCTCCTTTGGCAATCTATCAGACCCCAGATCGGTCCTCAGAGCTGTTGCCTCGCAGCTGGATCAGTCGATAAGGACCGCAGATTCGGCAATCTCATGTCACTCACCAAGATCCACGACAAACAGCCGAACTTCCCATGGAAATTATCGCAAGCCTCGCAAAAGTTCCCCCAAGTCTCATGCGAACATTGGTCAAATTGAGATTCTGTCGGAGGGAAGTGTCGACTCCAAGCCGGTGCTGAAGCAGGTCATTGCCTCGGTCAGGAAGCAGCTGGCTCATCTGATAAAGACCGCAGATTCGCTAATCGTCAAGTCCAACAAGGTGATCAATCGCCTCGAAGCCTACAACCATATCACCTAGTTTCAATGATGAACATTAATCTGACTGTTGTCAAATTGATCTCAGATTGTACCGCCAACTTTGAAATTCATGTAAATATCGATTTTTTGTTGTGGTTTTGCCAATGAAAATAGCAAATATATAATATAGAAAAA
This sequence comes from Drosophila paranaensis, assembly GCA_035047545.1. Taxonomy (NCBI): domain Eukaryota; kingdom Metazoa; phylum Arthropoda; class Insecta; order Diptera; family Drosophilidae; genus Drosophila; species Drosophila paranaensis. Next base: position 9,664,411 of record JAWNPL010000153.1, read on the forward strand.
GTGGAAGTTAAACAGTATTCCTCTATCATAATAGACCTCAGCATGCCATGATAGGACTGTAGTTACCAGCATCGAAGTCGTGCTTCGATTCTGGCTTTTTCTTCAGTTTATTTTAAATTTTCAGTCGCACATTCTTATCGAAATCCAGGTCGATAAAAATGCACTAAATTCAAAGCACGAAAAATATACAATTTGGCTAGAAAATACTCAGAGAACGGCAGTTTTTCCTGGATCCACTGCGGACTTCAAATTATATCCCAAATTACTTCAAATCTAGCCAAAATGTTTATTATAGATGACAGCTATGAACAATTCGATCCCTTCAATGTTGGTCCAATCAACAAGGAAGTGCACACTTACGAGCCCCACACCGCTCCATCCTTTCCGCCGCCAGTTCGTGCCACTTGGCCGGAGCCAAAGAAGCACACCAACAGATCCGTCTCGCAGGGCACCCTGATCAAGGAAACCTCTCACGATCTCCAAAATAAAACATCTCAATTGATAAGCGCTTCCAAAGGACAAGTACCTGAAGGCAAGCCCAAGTTATCACGGACTGCAGGCCGATCCAGAGCAAAATCGAGTGACCAGAAAAATTCAGGGCACTGAAATTGTTCTTGGCATAGGAATGAGAAACCGTTAGTGTAACTGTAAGTAATACTAATTAATAATTAATTTATTATACTTCTTGATAATTTTTAAAGATATTCGTTTTGGTACTCTTTAATGCGTTCAACATTGGGGCAAGCCCGAAAATGATATCTCCCAAGAGCAAAGGGCTATGGGAACGGGCATCTGCAGGGGGCAGACTGTGCTGTAGCCTTCGGCCACATCAATGAGATCCAGTCAAAGGCTCAAGAACTGTACAATTTTCCAAAATCGTGTGCAAATCTATTTTTCATGAATTGTATTTGCCAATCATAATAAAGAACTGATAAAAAAGAAAGTAAAAATCAAATAATATTGATCTTGATACAATAGAAATAGAAATATTCCTTTGCTATATTCTGAAGAATCTTCCATTTCTAGTAAACACACAGTTTGAGATATCCCAGTATGCGGTGAGACTCTCGATGCTTCCAGCATCGAAGTCGTGCTTCGATTTGGGATTTTGGTTCAGTTTATTTTAAATTTTCAGTAGCAAAGTAGTGTAGTCATTCTTATCGAAATCCGGCCGATAAAAATGCGCTAAATTAAAATACGAAAAATACGATTTTGGCTAGATAACACGCAGAAAGCGGGCTTGAGCTTCAGCACCTTGTCCTAGATCCATAGTGAAATTGTTTCCCAATCAATAGAAATTGTTTATCAACAATATTTTGAAGCTAGCCAAAATGTTTCTGGATGAAGATTATGCACCCTTCGACCCCTTCAATGTTGGCCCAGTCGGCCGCAAACTCTACAACTACGAGGCCCCCTACAGACCCACAGCTAATCCGCCACTTGTTCATCCCACGTGGCCTGAGGCAAAGGAACACACCAGTAGGTCCGTATCGCAGGGCACCATGACCAATCAGGCCGGTCACGATCTCCAGCAGAAGCCATCGAAGATGGGCGAAGTTTCGGTTTCGCAGGCAATCAACAAGGAGATGAGCGCCTCCAAGAGGCAAGTATCTGAAGGATTACGCTATCACATAGGTGGCAAGCCCAAAAGCTCACGTTCTTCGGTCCGATCCAATGCCAAATCGACTGACCGTAAAACAAGCGAGCCCAAGGAGTCACCCTCTCGCACGAGAAAGCGTCAGCAGGCAGGAGGCCGTGCAGGGTACGAGAGTGCTTCGCACAAGTCCCGGGACAGCCGTTCGAGCTTTCAGCCAGAACTAACATCCGGCTGCGTGTCTCGATCAACGGTTAAGGGGAAAGTTTCCCGAGGGTCGAGGACCTCGCACACGCTCAACAGGGTCACGCCGTCCCTGAAGAAAGTGGCCGACTCAATCAATAAGGATCTGAGCCAAACGATAAGGTTATCGAAAACTATACTCGATAAAGCGGCTGAGCTGAGCAGACGCCTGAAGGCTTGCTGCAACTATCCGTAGCAGCAAGCACCCGCTCGTGTGTCTACTAGTTTTTAAAGAGGACTATATGCTATCCACATATATTCACAGATCCTGCATTGTCCCAATGCCAAAGAAGAAAAGCTGAATGATTTCCTCACCATTTTAACCACAATAAACTTCAAAATTTTAAGCTCAGATTTGTTTTCCTCTTCTTTGTATCCTGAATCTTTACAGTATTTGTATAAGGTATATTGATCTGCTGCATAGATATGTAACAGGCAAAGGCATAGAGATTTGAGCTGTTTATATATATTCATAATCAGGACAAGAAACTGAGAATGCCTAGCCGTACTTTTCTGTCAGATTACATCAGCACTTTACAGGATATATTTGACGTAGGCAGCTCAGGTTACTTATGTAACTTTGCATATTTTCAACGGCCTTTGATAGAACTGATTTGAGTCAGTTTTCATTTAGTTCGTTCAAAAATTTATAATTGTGTAGATATTTTCTCCAGTTTCAGAAAACAAGAAAATGCACTAAAGCATATTTAATATAGTAATTTTGGGTATTCGAAAGGCATAGAAGGAAATCTCAAACACGCATAAGCTCCGCGCTTATCTAGTTTAAGGACATTCAAGGATTGTAAGTAAGCGTGAAACAAGGAGCGAACGTACTTCATTCACATATATCGACTGCAGTTTATATAATACGCAGCCAATATGTTTGTGGATGATGAGGGCGTACTGTTCAATCCGTTCAGCATTGGGCCGCCCAACAGCGAGAGCCAGCGCTTTGACTACAAGATGCCGAGGAGCACAACCTATCCGCAGCCAGTGTATGCCACTTGGCCACCAGCAAAGGAGCACATCAACAGATCGGTCTCGCGCGACTCGCTCGCTGAGCGAGACGATGTTAGGCCCGCCAAGTCGCATAGGGGCGAAGTTTCAATTTCGAGGGCCATCAATGAGGAGATGGCCGCAGCCAAGCACTACGCATCCGTAGACGGCCGCATCAACGCTGGCCGCCAGCCCCAGAATAAAGGCGCAAACTCTATGACCGTCATAATGCCCGCGCGACAAGTCGATGCGGTCTCACAGGCCAGCAGCATGTGCGTGAATGTCGCCTCTCGAGCGCCCTCGGGGAAGAGCGCTACTAAGTCGAACTATAGCCAGCACGAGGATAATAAGAGCGTGTTCTCGCGCAAGCGAACCGACTCGAACATCACGCTCACGCCCAAGACAAACTTCAATGCGTCGATGGGAAATGTCGAGGCTGATAATGTCTCGCGGAGTCGCCATCGATCCGGAGGCGCAGCCCATGAAGGCAGTGAATTTCAAGCTGAAAATGATTCGCGCGCTACAGTCAGGTCAGCAGCGACAGCGGATAACGTTTCTCGTGTTTCTGCAAGATCCAAAGCGGATACTACAATGGGCATTCCTGTTAGGACAGGAGCTAGTGATCGGCATAGGCATTATATATCGAGTGTATCTGTGAGATCCCATGTGCAGGACCGCGATGAAGATAATAGATCTCGCCTTTCAACTAGGTCTAGAGCTAATGAGGATAATATATCTCGTGTTTCTGAGAGATCCCAAGCAAAGGACTTTAATGAAGACAATCGGTCTCGTGTCTCGGCTAGGTCCAGAGCCAATGAGGATAATATATCTCGAGTTTCTGAGAGATCCCAAGCAAAGGACTTTAATGAAGACAATCGGTCTCGTGTCTCGGCTAGGTCCAGAGCTAATGAGGATAATATATCTCGTGTTTCTGAGAGATCCCACGCAAAAGACCTCAATGAGGATAATCGATCTCATATTTCATCAAGGTCTAGAGCAAATGTGGATAATATATCTCGAGTTTCTGTGAGATCTCATGCAAAGGACCTCAATGAGGATAATCTATCGCGTGTTTCGGCTAGGTCTAGGGCGAATGAAGACAACGTATCTCGTGTCTCCACCAAGCCCAAGACTAAAGACAACAATGAGGATAATATATCTCGCGCTTCTGCCAGATCTATAGCTAATGAGGATAACATATCCCGTGTCTCCACTAGATCCAAGACTAAGGATCGCGATAATATTTCAGTGAAGTCCAAAGCAAACTCCAAAGTGGATGAAAACAACAATCCGATTGTCATCGACAGAAACAAAGCCTCCATAAGGGATGTGGCCGACTACGTCAAGAAAGAGCTGCAAATGTCGATGGAGACTACAAAGTCGCTGGGCGAGAAGGCGGCGCTGCTCAGCGATCGCCTCAGGGCCGGCAATGAGTTCAAGCACAATCGCTTTCACTCCCTTATTCGCATGTACACTCAGAATGAGCCACTCAGGCGCTTCCGCGACGATCGCATGTCCTTCTGGTTCAAGGATGCAGTGCTCTCCTAAGCCCCCACCAGTTTTTTCTCAACCGCATTTCCCGCTTTCCCAGTTTATGCAAAAAATTGAAATTTAAGACTGAAACAAATTTCCAAAAAGAACACAGAAAATTTTATGATTTGCGGTTGAACATTTTGCTGACATTTCGTATCATTAATTTAAATACGCAAAATTTTGCGGTCGGCTGCGAAATGTGCAGTTCGCACACTGCGCCGCGCCGGCCCATAAAATATGCAAAAACATTTGTTTCATTTGCGCACAAAACGCAAAACGAAAAAAAAAAATCCGCAAAAAACAGAGCAAGTCTTCGTTGAGCTACGCAGGGAATGCAAATTGCTATCAAAAAGGAGATTATATTAAGGATATGCAGCTGCATGAGCTCACGCGTCCTTCTATCAGTATTTCGAATATCTATGACAAGGTTAAATCTACTGTCTTCAGTAAGATTTAATCGATGAGCCGATCAAATTATGTTTGCGAAATCCTAAAAAAATAAAGAATTTAAGAGAATTTCAGAGAATTTAAAATATTTTTATTGTATTTTTTGTATATATTTAAGCTCGATCTGGAGTTTATAGCGCTCTTAGCGAAGTTCGACTGTAGCTTTATGGCGTGGGCCACATTGTTGGCCGTGTTGTTTGTAGCATTGTGGTTAATTTTATTTATGGCAGCGCAACATGCTAATTGCAGCAACAGTAACAGCAACAACTACAACCCTCGCCTGCCGGCTGGCTAATCAGGGTCAGATTTGTTGGCCGAGTTGCCTCAGTGAAAGGCTCGAGCTGGGCTGGTGGCAATTATAACGAATCGCATGTCAATTCTGCAGAAGTCTCCCCGCCCTCCACTCACTCACTCTTAAGTATGCCAGCGAAGTTACATATATTTATTTATATACGTATATATATTTGATATTTATATATTTATATGCAAATGCAAACATTTTTATGCTTGCCAGTGCAATAAAGGAAACAACTGCAATAATGGCAGCGGGCGCATAAAGTACCAGAAATAATAGCAACAAACAACTTTGCAAAAGTGCAAAAACCAACAACAACAACACTAGCTATAGCTGTAGAGCAACAACAATCGAAATGAAACAATCGCAGCGCGCGGCATGCGAAACAAAACAGAGAAAAATATATTTAATACGAAAAGTTTTGCAATAACGGAAATGAAATGGAAATGGACGCGCGCCAATAGACATAAATGTGTGCGAGGTGCCGCTGCCGACAGGATACAAATAGGACACGGCAGCAACAGCCACAGCAACAGCAACAGCAGCCAAGCACCATCAACACCAACAACAGTAACACGGATAACAACAACAGCAACAGCGAAAGCAATCTGAATGCAGGCCGTGCGAGAAACAAAAGACCCGCAAAATGCAAGCAAAAACGCAAACTCAAAAGTATAAACTAACAACAATATCCGGCAAAAGCAATTGCACAATGCTCAGCGCCGCCAGCTCAGCGCCAGCCAAGCCTCTGGCAACGGCTGTAAAATATTAAAAATCCAAAATAAGTATGCGCTTTGAGAGAGTTGCACTCCCCATGTTGAGGTACTCCAAAAAATGAGTTCGATTAAATATGAACGAGTTCAATGGACTACAATTATTAAAAATCTTTTAAGCATTTGCTTTTTGAATGAAAGAGAAATGGGAGGAAGGGAGAGTTGGTGGTAGGTGAGTGATAGGTGGGGATCTAGGCTGATGATGGACATCTTGCTTAAACTAACAAGATTGCTTAACTATAAACAGCTGCTGTACTGCTTAAGATATTGATAATCTTCAACTGTTGAAATATCTATCAAATTTTAAGTGAATAAAATAGTATTATTATATTTTATTAAGTATTAAGATATTTTAGAAAATTTCCTATGTAAATAAGTGATCAGTTTGCAATGAAACCATATGCTTTAAAGGCTTATTTTCCAATCTCTAAATTAGTTTTGCATCTTTATTTTATTTAAATAAGGAAAGTTGCAATAAATATAAATATTTTTAAAATTTTTTTAGTTAATTTTGTACATTTCTCAGCTAATATTTTATAGCGAATATTTTGAATTTATTTTTAAAATATTGTTTATCTCGCATATTATATACATTCACTTAATCATCTCTAATACTTTTTAGGATAAGGCCCAACTGAAGTCCACTTCTAATGGACAAAACAATCAAAGCAGCAAGCTAATTAATTGCAGGAGCAGAGAGTGTGTGTTATGAGTACAGGTGGGTGGCTAATGCAGCCAGCGCACAATTAAAGCTGTTGCAATGCAGGGCAAGAGGTGGGCTGGCAAGTAAACTTGCTCGACTTGTATTTACTTCAAGTCATTCTGTGCGGCGTACGCTGCGTATGCGTAATAAAATTGAATTAATACAAGGCCGAGCAGCCAGCCATTTTGCGGCACATTTTCGCCTGCGGCTTGTGTGTCAGTAAATAATGCTCAAAGTTGCAGCCATGTGTGTGTGTGTGTGTGTGGGTGTTGGCTTTATTGACCCTAAATGAAAACATAAATTTGAGAGAAAACTCGATAATCGAGCCCAGGCCGAGGCCCAGCAGTGCCCTGAAGCCTTGTGCTGTTTGTCTGCCGTTGTGCTTCGGCAATTATTATTAGTTCAATTTTGAGTTTGAGGCCAATTTATTATTGGCCTGATGTGATTTGCGCTTCCGAGGGACATGCACAATGCACAAATATTGACAGGCGTTTGCTTAGCGGCAAGTGGCGTAATATTATCTTAATTTATGGCTAACAAGCTTAGGCGGGCTATCGCTCTCTCGCTCACTCTCTTACCCTCCGTTCGTGCCTGCTCAGTCGCAACTAAGCCAAGTTTATTTGACTTGCTCTTAAGACTTTAACCACTTGTTTGCCACTTAGCCCTTGCAACCAAAGGCTGACAAATGCCCAGGCCATTAATTAGTTGTGCGTACCAATCAACAGCGAGTGAAATGAAGCCGTAATGAATCAGCTTGACTCATGCAGCAGTTTAGGAAATTTTTATGAGTAATTGGACTGGCATATAAGCATATACATACATATATCTATAGTCGATAAAATCTAGCATTCAGCATTATCTTAATTAAAGCTTAAATGCACAAGAATAAATTCAATTTTTATGCTCATTAGAGAAGTCAAATGGGCATATTGGTTTTGCTGCCAGCTAAGATCTCTCCACGAGAGGCGTGACAAATACTGTAACTCAGAAGGAGTGTTGGGAGCTTAACCCAAGATTATATGTTTCTTACTATTCGGTAACTCCTTTGCCACAATAGACTCTACTGTATTTGAGCCCTGAATAAGTATTGTGGCGTCAGTTACACCCAGCTTTTAATTACCTGTTTTAGTTTATAGTTTATCACAAATACGCAATTGATTTAAATGCGCTTAAACGATTTGTTATTCAGTTTGTAAATATATTATTACACGCCTTATTATCAGCCGTGGAAAATTATTATGCAATTTTCAATTTAGTGCTCGGCGCGTGTGTGATAAGGCCCTTTGCATATATCAGTTTGAAAAACCTTTAACACTAAACCGAACACGCAGTGCGATAGGTTTTTGCCGCATGTTTTCCTTTTTCAATTTTTCAATTTACTCTAACTGCAGTTGATTAACAAATTGCAATTTGCATAAATTTTTTTAGCAAATGCCGCGACTTTGCTGCGCGTCGTAATTATTTGCCTGGGCTAAAAGCGCCCACATTATGCGTAATTAATTTTTTCTCTCTATATATATATATAATTATATTTATATAAAATTAATTACCAATTTGCATAATGATAAATGGGCGAGGGCTTTAAAAAATTGTACAGCGAAATCAGCGCTCAGCAAAAGTGAAAAAGTGAAATGCGAAATTGGAAATGAAAATCAAGAGGAGAAGAAATATGATTCATAGTCCCATTGTGGCAGACAACAGAGCGAGAGCCGAGCTCTGATTCCTTCTAGTGAAAGTCAACTGAGTCATTTGTCGTCATAACTTTTGTCATTAAATGGGTAGCCTGTGGCGCCCGATAGAAGCCGAAGAAGCAGCATCAGCCTCAGTCTCAGCCTCAGACTGGCCCCAGCCATAGCTCTTGCTGGCTGCTGCTGGGACGTGCTAGACAAACAAAGGCGTTGAATTCGAGACACCAGAGCCATTTGAGCCGGCCTGTGTATACATTTTTCATAACATGCTAAATATGTATAGACGCACAAGCCAACACACACTCGCACACACACACACAGGCACTTGAGTCCATATGTACTTAGCAGCAGGCTGGCAAGTCACGTTTCTTAATATGTCTGTGTGAGAGGGTGAGGGTGTCTCTGTGTGTGTATTTGTCATTGTGTGCTAAGCTTCACACATTTTTAATTTATTTTCATGCCACTGTCTATGCACATACGTATTTGTTTAGCTTTGCTGCAGCTTTGGCCACAGCCTCAAGCAGCGGGTTAAGAGCCCTTTTTGAACTTTTGAGTTATGGTCAAGCAGCGCCTGAGCCGCCGCAGCGACTGTGGTTAAATTTATGGCAGACTGTTTGCTCTTTAAAGTGGCAGCACAAGCGCTCTCTTCAGCTATGGGCTTAGCTGAATGTCTTTTCAATTGTGTGTTTATAGCTCGGTTAAAGCCGGCTTCAATAGGGTTAGTTCACACCTTCATCTAGTCACCTTTCCCAACTCTGTTAAGCTCATTCACCCACCTAAGAATGTTTTTCTGGTACACAACTCAGATCAAGGCAACTACTCAACTGTGAAACATCTCGAAAGCTGAAAAAAATAAATTCATTAAGCGAAGCAAATCTTTTTTTTTTCAAAAATGTCGAAAAGAACTATTCTCTCAAAGGCTTCCTTGCTGTCCAGTTTTTTGGCCAACAATTGGCATCTATCTGTGGCTCTGGGCGTTGCATTCGCCTTCTTTCTCTGGTTGTTGATCACACTCAATGGTCTTAGGATAATGGATTTATTACTTCTGCGCCGACGTGAACGTCGACGTCGTGATCCCATCCCGAGCGCTGAGCGCCACAAGCGCAAGCGTTCACTGTCCTTGGCAGCAGCACCGAGGGGCGACGCGGAAGCGTCAACCTCAAGCTTGCGTCGCAACTACAGATGCATCGATCCCGCCCAGGGTATCGAGGGAGGCCGACGCATTAAGAACCCCAATGAGGGGAAACACTAAACTAATCCAGAAACCAATTGCTGTTGTTGCTGCTCATTGTTATTTTTTAAATTTTATTGTGCCGAAGTCGTTAACTAACCACCATTGCTTGATTGATGATTGATTCAAACTGTAAACTAGTTATAAATACATAAAGCTTCAAACGCTACAGTACTGATTTTGAAGACGAATCGCTTGCTGTTTTCCGTTGTTGTTTATTTTGTGTATGCTTTCGAGCCGAGCACGTGTAAATTCATTTGTTATTTGCGATTTAAAAGACGCGCACGTTCTGTGAAAATGTCTGCATTTAATGAAGATTTAATTGCAGCAGTGTTCAAAAAACGCTGCTTATGGGACCAGCAAAACAAAATGTACCACAATAGGCAAATAATAGACAAAAATTGGAACGAAATTTCAAAAGAGTTAAATGTTGATGGTAAGTAATTTGTATTAATTTTAATTAAAACGAAATAATAATAATAAAACAGAAAATTTAAATACTATCAGCATTTCTATGGCTGCAAACATAATTACGGAACGTGTCTCTAATCGACCTCGTTTCTTTGAACTTTCCAATATATTTTTTGGTTTGTTGTTTATAAATTTGTCTCCCTCTGTCATGTGCGTATCTACATTTTCTAAATCTAACATTGTATTATGCAGTATACAAATTGCTTTAACAATAATTTCTGCGCTAGATGGTGTCGTTTCAATTGGCTTCCATAATATTCTCCATTTTGAGTTAATTATGCCAAATGCACATTCCACACACCTTCGCGCTCTGGACAAACGACTATTGAAATATTCATTTTCCAATGTTAAATTTCTTCTGGCATATGGTCGAAGAACCCAGTCCAAAAGCGGATAAGCTTCATCTGCAAGCAATTCGCTGGGCATTTTAGACGTATGTGCTTTCCGTCAATAGATTTAACACAATTTGGAAATTGCCAAAGATTCCAATACTGATCCGCAACTTTCTTTAGTTTTTGTTCTGTGGGCACAGCCATATGTATAGGCTGCAAAACTGTCCACAAAGCTTCACATGTCTCTATAACAATAGAACGAACCGTTGAAGCACCCATTCGAAAGTTAAAAGAAATTGATCTAAATGAAGTACCAGTTGCAAGATATCAAAAACAAAAATTAAAAACAATGTTAAGTAACTAATAAAATTTTAATATGTATTTTTAGCTATGGCTTTAAAGAAAAAATGGAAACAATTAAGGGATACTTTTCGAAGTGAACTAAGGAAATGTACACCGGACCGTTCTGGCGACGCTGGACCTCATTCGGTCAACGAGATGGGGTCTCAATGGAGTCATTTCGAGTCCATGATGTTTATAAAGGACCAAATAAAGTACCGCCAGTCTTCTGGAAATTTATGTCGCCAAAAAAATAATGATGAAATGAACATTAATATCGGCGAAGATATTAATAAATTAGATATAGAGGCGCCACAATATAAGGAAGAAAGCGACATGAGTACGTTTGAAGTGCAAACATCCACCCCACGTCAACCTCCTAGGAATCTAAAACGGCGTCATAATAACATTGAAGGGGAAATGCTCAGCATAGAAAAAAAGAAGTTAGAGCTGTTAGAACAGAAGACCAAAAACAAGACTCCAGCCGACGATGAAGACATGGCTTTCTTTGTGAGTCTATTGCCACACGTGAAAAAAATGGATCCGAAAACAAAGCTTTTGTGCAGGATGGAAATGCAGAAGTCGGTCTATAATCATGCGTACAACGTGGGTCGCCCCTTTAATTTACAAAATCTTCAAAACCAAGCTTCTTATATATCTGTACCATCATCGAGTCTACTTGAATCTACATCATCAAATCAATTTTCTGATAATGCTTTATCTCCACAGGAACCTAATACTTATGTTACATCAGGAAATATTATTACATTTACAAATTAAGCTTAAGACAATACTTATAAGAATTGAATTATAAGGAATAAAACTAAATATATTTTACCTTAACGTGACGATTAGCCTTTCTGCACACATAATTGGGGTTTTATTAAAATTAGTCCAATTTTTAATAATAAGTAGTTCAATTTTTTTTTAGAATGTAATCAAATGTGCTAATTTTCATTCTAGTATATTCAAAAAATTTTTTCTCATCTTGGCGCAGCTCATCAAACAAATGATGAAATTCGCCAAACTCTTTTCTTCCCGAATTTATAGGATGCATTTTTTCATTTAATTTTTTTCATTTTAATTTAAAAAATAAACTTTGCTCAATCAGCAGGTCGTCATCTGATGAGAAATCCATTGCGACTAACATAACAAATTCGCAACCAATTCGGCTTGCACTGTGCAACTTATTAGCTTACTCGCAACGCAAGCAATTTGTCTTCAGCTTCGTCTTCATTTTCGTCTTCGTCTCAGCGCGCACTATGTTTGCAGCCTAAGAGTTGTGAGCACTAACATCGACTAAATACCACTTGAAACATTTCTAAAAACCTTCAACAATATGAATCGCCCGGAGCACTGACCCTGTTTGGTCTGCTTTGGTAGCTGCATTTGCTGACGCATCTTACGCCCAACGCCTCGCATTTGTTTGCCTTTGCGTTAACACTTGCTTCATTTAGCAGCAGGCAACGGCAGCAGTAACTGCAACTGCAACTGAGTGCAAGCTGAGCTGAGCTGCCGCCGGCAGCAGGTTAAGGACCTTCTTTTGAACTTTAAAATGTTTGCTTGCGTGGCCATGTGGGTGACAGCACCAGCCAGTCATATTTGCAACTGTGGCTGTAAGTATATGCCCTGTAAATAAATAATAGCAAGGGAGACGTATACAAGCAAGTCATGAATATGCATATCACCTAATTTTAATAAATTTTGAAACTATTTTTGATAATTATGTAAATGCCTATTTAAGGCATATGAATATTACGTCGCACCACCTATCATGTATCTGTCATATCATATATAAAATATGTCATATCACATCAGTCACCTCATATCTATCATATATCATAACATTCTGCTATATAATCATGTCACATCCTACCATATTATACCTATCATATCTCTCGTATCACATCATCTCATAAGCAACAATAACTTTAGTATAAATGTTTTTCTAGGGCATCTCCTGTTCGACTATTCCCAACTTCTATATATAAACTTTCCCATTTGTTCTCTGCTCTCCCTCTCCCTCTCCCTCTTCTCTCTCTCTCACTCTTCTCTCCCTCTCTTTCTCTCTGTGTCTCTGCCTGCTTGTGTTTATGTTTGCTTTGTGGATTTAACATAGTCTCACAGGCCATGCGCTGCTTTTAATCTTAAGCGCATTTCATTTACCACAATGGCCATTAAAATTGTCTAGGCTGCCAGGCACACACCCGAACACACACTCTCACAGTCTGTTCGTGTGTCCACTGTCAACTTAATATTTTGCTTCATTTTTTTGTTGCGCCTGGCACAGTTTTACCTGGAGACTTATGGTCGGCTTATGTGCTCGCAAACCAATTAAAACGGCCAATGGAAGGGCGAATCGTAGTCCACAAATTAATTTCAAAGGGATTCAAAGCCATTTGACATTCAACTGGATATTTACAATTAATTATTACCTTCACTCTCGCCGGTGTTTGGCGTCGCTTTAAATGTCACAAATTATGATTTAATTGCGGCGCAGTAAATTCAATAAAATGCCCGAAAAAAGCCACGAAAATAAATTAAAATTATGCAAGAATGCGTTCGAGCCACACAACAAAAAAAGGGAAAAGGGAAACAAAAATAAAGGATGAGTCGAGAGGAGAGAGAGCGGCGGCGAGCTCCACAATGTGGAGCAAGCGAAGCGAGTGGAGTTCTGGGCAAATGAAACCGCCAGCTTTACCCAATGCCACATATTTACTTTTATCTCAGTGCAAGCAGCCAAAGCCAAATACGCGCAAACAAATGGGTTTGTCGGTCGACGGCAGCTGGAGCTGGATCTGGAGCTGGACCGAAAGGGGTGCAGCGGCTGGCTCCAAGACAGACAATAAATGTGCATGGTGTGTGCTGCCGCCACTGACAATGCTCAATGCGATGATGCTCTCAAATTGTCGGTCGTTTAAATACATTTAAATATAAATGCAGCGCAGCGGAGAGCACAATGTCGAGATAAGAAGCCCCAGACAGCGGCAGCCAGCACATGACGGACATTGAGCAACTGCTGCAGCTGCAGCTGCTGCTGCTGCTGCTGCTGAGGCTCGGAGTAAGTGAATATTTCATTCATTCATTTTTATATTCATTTGGCATAGCCGCTATTCTATCAGCGTGGCACATCATGCACAGGCGAGGGTGTGACTGTGGCGAGCTCGCTCTCATCGTGTGTGGGTCTGCAGAGGCTCGCCGCATACATTTTAAACGAGACGTATGAGCGATAAGCAAATATATCCAACACTTGTGCTGCACATTTTAAAATAATGAAAAATCTTCAATGGGGTCAGCTTCAGCTTCAGCTTCTGCTTTTGGTGCTCGGTGGCTGCGGCAGGGCCATGACAGACGAAGAATGATTTTAATTACATATTTCTTGGCAAAACGTATACGCCCCTTGGTCCGTCTTGCGGTCAGCTCGACGCGAGAGTCGAGATTCGGTCTCTCGCTGCCCTGATTACATTTTCATTTTAATGCACGATTGAAGATGCATTCGGCGAAATTAATTGAAAACGCTGCCAGCTGCAGAGCTAATATTTGGCTTTCAGCATTGCACACAGCTCTCTCCATGTTGCATGCCGCATGCCGCATGCCACATGCCACATGCCACAATCATGTCCTCGATGTCGACGCTTTAACGCTTAAGCGACGCGCATGACACTCGCATGCCAAATGACGCTGCTGACGTATCTCTTATTGATTGCGCGAATTACGCGCAGCTCAACTCTTATCTTACTTTTAAATCGAAACTCTTCTGCTCTGTCCGCGTCTCTGCTGCCCTGCGGGACACTTTAGCCATGGCGAATGCTGCGCGGCCACAGCGGTGGCCACTTAATTGCCATTCAAATAATATTTGCCCTGTCGTTTGTCTAGACATTTGACATTTCATGAACTCAGCCAACTGCGCAGCAGCTGAACGTTTGGTGGCTAAAGAAATACTTTTGGCCAAAACAAAATGGCCGAATATGGCAAATGTGATTGTGACTCAATTAAAGATATCCGAGAGATGAAAACTAAATTTAGTTTTTATTGCTTATCTACTATTAGTTGTCTTGAGAGCGGGCATAGTTCTGGGTGGGGTAATGTCAGCTAGGAGTTTCTTAAGTTCAATTTTCCTAAGATTTTTATGCATTTACTAAAGGTTGAAAAGAATTATTTGGATACGATATTAAGTTAAGGCAAGGCATCTTTAAGGTTTAAGTATTAAAGAATCTGCCTTAAGTTCTATGAAAGCATTAGAGTACCTTGGCTTGGAACCTTTTCCGAAGGTGTCTTTGGGAGCTAACACACCTAAACGTGCTACTCACTGATATATTTATGAGTATATATGAATATAATAGTTTAGACAACGCACGAGCATCGACCTTTGCATGATCAAGCCATGAAGAGAATAGAGAGAGCAAGAACTGGACAGTCCACAATCTCTTTACAATATATAAATTCCTTACAGAACTAAATCTTTAGGGCTCACTGCTGCTCTTAAACTACATATTGTAAATTGACCCAGCTGTTAGGCCCTACATTTATTCTAATTGATTATGTTAATATATATTTATATGAGTGTATTTGTGGGCTTAAGGATATGGAATGGAAGAGGGGTGTACTTTAATATTCTTTTTATGTGTCTAAATGTTGATACATAATTATTTATTAGCTTTTAAGCTTAAACTCTCTCTCTCCCTCTCTCTCTAAGTCTACCCTTCTCTTAGCTACACTCACCTTACATTAAACAGCTCTTTTGCCCCCACCTCGTCGGGTGGCTCATAATGAATGCGTGTATAATTTAATTCCTCTGACCTTGGGGCCAGCTGCAGCTCCTAAGCCATAATTTCAATCAAGCAAAAGTCAAATTTAATCATCAAGAAAATATTTGACTTCTGAACGCATATTAGCCCCTCAAAAGAAACTAAATGCTAGCTAAGAGCTATAATTATTTGAAATTGTGATTGAAAATGATCAAACTGTTAGCACGGACGGAGGCTTCTTCGACTAAATTATTAAGTCTTGCTATGAGCAATTATGTGCGACAGAAGACATAGATGTCATCACACAATTATGATGACTACAGACAGACAGACAGAGAGAGAGAGAGAGAGAAAGGGAGAGAGAGACAAGCTAAGACAGCACTTGCTCGGGCTGCACACACACATGCCGAACGCCATGAGGGTGACAGAAATAATTTCATATGCAAGGCACATCATTACATTGTCCAGAAGGCAATAAGGCTGACAAAGTGCTGGCTGGCTGGCTGGGCTGACTGACTGACTGGCTGACTTATTGACTGACCGACTGACAGCCAATAAATGTCACTTTATCAACGTTAAAGTGTGAAGAGCTGTCTTGCTGGCAGCCCCGAGCAACCTGCGAACTCTCTAAAGTGCCAGTTTATAGACTCGAACTGGCATGTCACAAATAATTGACAACAATGAGCAGCTGAAATTGAAACAGACAGTTAGACACGAGCGAGAGGCGCACCAGGACGAGCTTTAAAGTCACAAAGCGGATGCTAGTTTAATTATATGCCATTTCGAGTGCGTGAGGCATAATAATATCTAAATGAATACTCAGCGTGTTTCTCGTTTGTTCAATTTCCTTTGCATATTCTCTAATAGCTTATCTACTAAGACGAACATCTATTGTCGTCTTATGGCCACAATATGAGCCACAAGCCATTAGCTGGAATGTTGTGTGCGCGTGAGCACCAAGCTAAGCCACAAATGAAACCGATCAATCATGTTGCCTATATGTTCATTAGCTCATAGAGAGAAAGAGAGAGTCGCACGTGCCAATCTGAACAGCCAGCGCAAACATATCATAATTAGGATAATGCATAGACAAAGCGGCATCTGAGACATCGTTGACAAGTCGTTCGCATGCCCCTCGGTCCCGCCCCCTTGCGCCATGATTAATGCAGTCTGTTGTCTTCGGTTGCTCAGACGCAGTCAAGTACTCAGATTTTTTGCCAGACAATGGCCAATTACTCAGTTTGCGCTTATTTTCCCTCCTCTCTCCCTCTCTCTCTACTTTACCCTTTCTCTCTGCGTGTTTGTGGTCGTCTGGCGCAATTAATTAACAGAGTCTAAACTATTTTAAGCCTGCTGAAATATTAATAACTTGCAGCAGCTACCTGCGATGCTTTCAGCGTGGCATTAAAAAGTTGTCGCAGCGACAACTACTTATAGTTGAAAGAGTTGCTGAATGGAGAGAGTGAGAAATACGTTAGCTTTGAGCAAATACATTTGAGGGCTCATTTCTGTGTGAGAGCGAGGCGTACACGCGTCGTATGTGTAATTTTTCATAAAGTGCTGTCAGCGATCGTTACCTAGATATGAGTGCTGCATAGCAATTACCCACTAAGTGCCACTAAATCCAGCTATGGAAATGCAGGCAAGCAAAGCCAGCAAAGTGTAGGAGAACTGTTTGCACAACTGCAGCTGACGGCTGTGGGCTGCGGACAGGCGATGGGCTGTTGGCTGTGGGCTGTGAGTAGAGCGCGAGGAGGCGCATTGAACGGCGCACGAAAGCAAACAAACAAGCAATAAGGAACGTGGAAATTGTCGCCTTAACTTAGTTTATTATAATGCCACTCGAATGAGTTTGCAACGACTGCTGCTGCTGCTGCTGGTGCTGTGTACTCCTACTTGCTTGCCATATGCATGCACATATCAGATATCCATTCCATTCATTTATGCTCTCGCACACGTTCGTTCGTTCGCCAAGCCAAACGAAATAATACAAGCGAGCAGAGCTGTGTTCAATGTGCAACACAACAGAGCCAATGCAAGTCGAAATTAGAAAGAGAGAGAGACAGAGAGGGAGAGAGAGAGAGATGGAGTGCCTCTGAGTAAGGGATCGGGCTTGCATAGACGACATCACGACTATAAGCAGATGTAGCTGGCAGCGAGCTCCTTTGCAAATAGCTGCAGACACGTGAGCTGGCTTTTTTTATAGCCCGTACTATTTACCTTTGTGTGCAATTTGCCATTTACTCAATTTAAATTTCCTCTGCCATTGTGCACTGCGAGAGCTCGCGACAAAGCCAATCGCAAAGTCAGCCTCAACTCAATTGACAATATTGACACATAATAAGCTTCTCGCTCAACAATGGCTGCCATTGTCATGGACTATTTCAAAATAACACTATTGAAATGTTCTCCCAATACAAATTAAATAGAATTTAATATAATATATTCGTACATATATTAAAAATACTTTTTTATTGTACATAAATTTTCATTTGTCCCTTTGTTGGCACTGCAAATAGACAACGTGATAAACATGATGCGAATATAAATAAATAAATTAATTCAATGTGAAAAAATATATTTCATATTTGCAATGAATATTTAAATTCTTCAGCTTTGTTTTAAATTACTTTATAAAATAAATAGAGATTTTATATAAATAATATTTTGTGAGGCCATATATTAACTTTGTGTAAGCCTAATTAAGTAATCCAATTTTGATGTGAATTAAAATTATATTTATTTTAAAATTAAGTCCATTAGTGGGTGTTCCCATAGTACTTTACTTAGCCCATTGGAGGGCATAAGTAAGTATGATACATCCAGAATGTATATATAGATCATAATCAAAAGGTGATTTAGGACTCTCAGTGTTTCTGTTCGTCTGTCTCTTGGTATAAATAGACGGAGATTGAACTTTTACCTCTCATGAATAACATTTATCAATATAATTTTAGCATCCAGCGTATCTCCTAGTCAATCCTCCCTCTTTCTGTCACACAAACTTACGTATTTATTTTTCAAACATACAATAAATATTGATGTTATTTATTGGACAATAAACGCGACATTTTAAGCCCAGCAACGCGTTGAAGCGCAAGCGCCGTTTCGCCCTTGATTAAATTAATCATTTATATACAATAAATAAATAAGCCCAAAGATCTGCGCCGCTGCCGTTTGTTTGACTTGTGTGGCATGTGAAAATTCACAATAAAATAATCATAATAAATACATATGCAGCGGGCACAAAAAGTAATTCAAGTCAAGGCAGGCAGGCGGGCGGCTGCCATAAAAAAAGCAAATATAAATTGCAACGCATTGCTGGCTAAATCCAATATTAATTCAATGAAAATGCATTATGCGATTAATTTAAATAATAATGCTTAATACCCGGGCCGGGTTTTAATCGCCCCTACGATACTGCTGCTAGCGCGCAAATGCGCTTAATGAGCTTTAAAAAACAAAACTTGCACCCGAAAACGGGAGAGAAACGAGCTGAACTCTTGGCGGGTGACCAAGAGCGTAAACTGCATAAAATCAACAAATGGAACGCAAACTTTTGGCCAACTTTTAGGGTTTATAAATGTATATATGTATGTGATTACTCCTATATATATATAAAGTGTATATATATACTGCCATCTCCCTCTATCCGCTCTCTCTCTCTCTCTCTCTCTCTCTCTCTCTCTCTCTGTGGATAGTTATCGAAGACGTTGGCCAACAGAGCTGAGTACTTTTTGCTTACTTTGTTAATTAAAAATTTGCAGTTGTGCTTATTATGCGCAGCAAACAATGAAACGTGAGAAATGTAATGAAGTGGAAAATATAATGACCAAAAAATGTGCAACGATACGTATACTTAATATGCGCATTCTTTATAATTGGCAGCGAAAAAAGACGAGGAAAAGAGAATCAATTTGGAATTCAAGCAGACAAATAGTTAAAAACATTCGAATTGTAATTTTAAGCAGCAGCGAAACTCGTATTATTCTAGCAAAAGTAATTTAATAAAGAGAACTCTGAAATTGATGAAGAAAATACGAAATGGAAACGGGAATAAATTATACAAAAATATTATCATTATTATGAATATACTATGCAAAAGTTTTCAACATTTTAAATAAATGTTCTTGTGTTTTATATTATTGTTAATATATTCAACATAAGTTACATTTTATATCAACTTTATTAATAATTTAAATATTAATAATTAAAATATTAAAATAAATATTCCAAATCAAATTTTTAACTGATTTTCACTTGCGTTGTTATATTTGTATTATAGACATATATCCTATCCAAGAAAAGAACGTTTCTCTTCACAATAACTTAAACTAAATAAATTACAAATAATATAAATATATATAGATATATTCATATTAAATACCATTGAATATTATTATTCAAATAATAACTTAATACAATGCATATAACTATTATATTTGTATATAAATATCTACATAAATATATAATTTATATATAAATAGGCTCTGATTCTGGCTAAGCTCTGGGCCTGCCCCTGACCTTGCCAATGGCTTCAGTTTAAGCTAAGCTTTTTAGTTTTCTTTTTTATAAAACTGCATAAAATACAAATTAAAATTAAATTAAAAATTCCCTCTACTTGTGCAGTCAATAAGCTGCTTTATATTTAACTCAATTCGCAGTAATTAATAATAAATTTCAAACAAATTTGCATTTTAATGCTCATTTCATTTGTCAGCTAAAGTAGTTTTTTCTGCACATTTCAGAGCTTTGTCAATTAGTCTCAGCTGGGGCCCTGAGGGAGTAGGTTTGGGCCGCTCTGACAGGCGCACAAGTTGCAGGCGCAGCTTGTTTCATTAAAAGTTTTCTATACTTGAAACTAATTTGCAGTGCCAATAGAAGACAAGTTTGGCAGCTCGCACAGCTCTCATCTATGCGCCGTTTGTTTCGCTTTGGGTGGGTGATTTTAATAGTTT
Source organism: Drosophila paranaensis (assembly GCA_035047545.1). Lineage (NCBI taxonomy): Eukaryota > Metazoa > Arthropoda > Insecta > Diptera > Drosophilidae > Drosophila > Drosophila paranaensis. The sequence continues at coordinate 9,684,762 of JAWNPL010000153.1, forward strand.
TCGCTACAAGTGGCGTGGCCAAAACTAATTGCGAAATTAACAGTGAAAGCCAATTGCAGTGTGAAAAAATATGAAAATAAGAATATGTAATGCAAGACCAGCAGATACCCATTAACCAATTCTCAATTAAAGTGAACGGTTCACATCAGAAGCTCCCCCAACTTGGCTGCTTCGGCAGGGTATGCTTGAACAATAGGAGTAAATAAGCAACGGAGCGTAGCTGCAACTGCGAATATAATTAACTTTCTCAAAAGTAAATAGAATCTTAGTAAGTGAAAACTAAAGACAACAGCTGCTAATGAGTGGAGTTTGCGCGCAAGTTGAACGCGAACTTCAGTGCCAGAGCCAAAACAGTTGCCGAGTGCAATTGCTGTGAGGCAAGTGGGGGCTCTAACTTTTGCTTAGTTCATATTTGAGGGTTCCTCGAGTGAAGTGCGGCAAAGTTTGGCCTGCAAATGATATGGATAAGAAATATTGATTTAATGTTAGCCCAGGCCACAAAGCAGTGACTAGACCTGCTGACGCTGACGCTGTAGCTGTAGCTGTAGCTGACGGCAGACGGCGCGTCGCCGCTGTCTGTCTGACTGGCTGGCAGCAAAGCGGAAACGGAAGTGCAAAGCAGCACCAGCAGCAGCAGCAACAGCAGCAGCGAGGACAAAGCTGGGTAAAACCACAACACAACGGCAATCCCTGTAAATAGCTCGCAGTTTTTGTGGCAGGCAGACGTGTTTTGTTGTCGTTGTCGTTGTCGTCGTTGTTGCTACTCAGAGGCAAATGTTGGACATTTTTACGGTTTCGGTCACTGGCAAATGTCAACGGTATTTTATAATGATGTTGTTGTTGCCCCTGTTGTTGTTTGGTATCCACAAGTTGAAAGAGGAAACGCTGTCAGCCCAGGCAATTGTCTGACGTTTTATTTATTGTTTCCTACAGCAGCGAGGCGCTAAAACTGCCAGCTCCATCTATTACTGCAGACACTAAAATCGCAACTAATTTGCGGCGCATCGGCCCAGCACTCGCCGTCTGCTCGCTCGCAGCTATTCAATTTGAAATCTAACTTGATGCTTATTAAGCTGAACTTTTAAATGGAGTCTGTCTGCAGTGCTAGCATTTCATTTCTCTGGAATTTCATCTATTCTTACTTTGTCTTTGTTATACCCATGCTTGCTCGGGAATTGTATATAAATAAAACGTTCGCTTTGGCTTAATGCTGAATTCCCAGAATTGTAAGAGGTCATAGTAAAATGTAATAAAGTTGCCATATTCCTAGAACGATAGAGTTGTAATGTTATTTTAGATTGAGTATGAAAGCATTCCAGATACATTTATCTTTGTCTACATAAATAGAATTAAATAGAAGATTGTGGTTGCTTTATGTATCCGAGAATAAATATTCAAGCTCTTTTATGGCTAGGCATCTCTCGTGCCTTTAATTGAATATCGTCGAGTGTACACTGCATGCTTTATTGCTACTGTCAGAGCAAAACTATCAAGAAATTGATTTAGAATTGATTCTCTTGCTCAACTATCAATTTGTTGTGCTTGAGAATGCACTTCATGTGCAGCATATGATATTATTGCACTTGACTGCGATTGTGTGCTCATCGTGAGTCAATTTGAAAACACTTTCCACATGTCTGTGCTTTTTTTCAGATGCCTGCTGAAAAGCATTAAAATTTCAAATCGAAAAACAAGACACGAAAGTTTTAAGCCAGCATTCAGCGCTCAGCGCTCAGCGCTCAGACAGACAAACAATGGAAACACAACTTGAGGCTCGAGTGCAGCAAAACTCTTATCAAGAAATAAAGCGAGGCAAAAAAAGTTTTAAGCGTCTTTGCACGCATACAATTTCTCATGAGCAGCAAATACAATTGCACAATAATATATATATATATATATATATATATATATATATATATAAATACTCTGTTGCAGATATAGTGGAGCCGGAAAAGGGAATCGGGGACGCATGCAAAAAGAAGCTTAAGCGAAAGGATTTTAAAAGCAACGCGCCTGGCAAAGGTTTTTGTCGTCGACGCTGCCATTTCACTAAAAGCGGCAGACAGCTCCCAAAAAATGAAAGACAACAACAAAAATTGAGCCCGAAAAGCGAAACAAATTTAACAAAAACAGAAAGGAGGAAGAGAAGGAGGAGGAGGAGAACAACTTGCAACATGGCGGATGCTTTGCCATAATGGCTGCCTTAAGACCGTGTTTTAAAATGCCGACTCACGCGCAGTTGGTGCAGCTGTTGCCGGGGCCATTGATGTTTTTATTGCACGCCAAACTGTTGGCCCGCACGGCAGAGCTGGCTGAAACTGGCACTGGAAATTAAAAGCGCGTAGCCGAAACTTTGGCCATTAAAAAAAAGGTAAGTTGCGCTCAGCGGAAACAATGAAATCGGCATTCATTTTATTAACTCTTTGAGCCGTCGCTCAAGCGAATTGCCAATTAAAATGGCACTTTAACTCCCGCCGGCAACAGCAGCAGCAGCGAGCGGAAGCAGCCCGTCAGTTGTCATTTGCTAGACAACGGAAATCACGTAGGATTCGTGAAAGGTTCGAAACTCAAGCTGAGCTGACAGAGCAGAAAGAGAGAGAGGGAGGGAGGTAGGGAGTTGCGCATGCAAAGGAACATACGCTTGATCTTAACTCTTTCCTTTGTAGTCGCAACTATAAAATCCTACAAAAAGCAGAAACTGACATTCGCAATGGCAGATAAATTTTAATTTTAGCTGCCGCATAGATGTTTGTGTGTATACACATGCATAATTTAGTAGGCCGGGGCGACACTGGCGTCCGTCCAGTCTGAGCCATAAAAATGTGTGTTGGCCAAATAAATTGCAAAGTGAAATACTTGTAAATGAAAACAAATGGATGGCCCACACACACACACACACACACACACATAGAGCCCAAAAAACAATAACTGCTAAAGGATGCCAGCTTTTGGGCTACTTGGCTAGAAGCTTAAATTCGATATTACGTATACGCCATGGCGGCCATGTCCGGGCATTGCGCAATAAATATTGCGTGTCAAGGACTTAGACCATAGCGCCGCTCGTCCTTAAGCTCAAAATGTACTATAAATATGCTATAAATTGTGCATTACAACAGTTCACACAGCTGACTGCACGAGACAAATAGCAAAATGCAAAACACAAAGCACAAAAAAAATATTATTTAATTTAGCAAATGCAGTTTAATTGATATGCAGCCGGCAGCTGAGTAATTTCTGCACTAACTAAACATAATTTGGCACTCGCACAAACGGTTCATGCCTTAATAAACACAAATTATATATATTTTTATTATTATTGTTTACATTCTCCCCCCGAGGACCGCCAAAGCGCCTAGCAGAACAAATATTAACATAATTATGGCCGATGCCATGCACGCATGTGTGGACAGTCTGACTTCAATTATGCACTTTTCATAATCGAATCGCCACATTCTATAATCTGCATTTTTCATTTAATTGTTATTTTGTTGGCTGTGTATTATTTATCTAATGTGCAGTCCAGTTGCCACAACCTTGGGCCACGCATTTTTCAAAATCAATTAAATGATCTATTTATTTTGCATTGCATTATGGACAAATTTCACATTTGCATTTCTAATTACTGCTGCGAACAGAGCGCGCATGCCAATGCACCAAATAAAAAGAATATTTATACAAATGACAACATATTTAAATAAATATGAAAAACAGTTAGTTATGTGATTTGTCATGCGCCACTGTAAACATTAACAGGCTAACGTAAAAAAATATGTATCTAAAGGTAGTTTCTGGCTGCAAAATACTCCATTTCAGTATTTTATATGTGGCTAAAGTAAAGATATACCCCATAGGTAGTTGTCGACTGAATAATACTCAGTTTGTCTGTAGTTGGAATTGTTAGATGGAAACAGCAAAAATGAAAAATATTCACAACTGCAAATTATAAATTTAATTATTTTCAATAAAAAAATTTAATAAAAATTATTATAATTTTTATATTTATATTTTACATATTTTTTACGTTAGCAAAAATAAATTATACTATAATTGTTATTTTCTATTAAATTAGGAATATTGTATTATTTAATTATACTTATATTATTATTTTTATTATATTTATTTGATTTAAGTGTTACTATTATTAATTATAAATTAAATTTTAATTATATTATAATTGTTATTTTCTATTAAATTTTAAATATTTTTTTTTTTTACATTTAATTATATTATAAATAGTATTTTTTATTTAATTATTATTTAATAAAAAAAAGTAATTTATATAATTACTGAAAATGCAGTATCACAAACTACAAACCTTTTAAAAAATCTCTCTCTATATATATATATATATATATATATATATTTTTATATATCTATACTATTCACATCAAACCAGAGCGCCGAATATACTCCTCTTCGGCTCTTCAACAGCGCAACGCAAAGCAGCATTAAGAGCAACCGCCTTTTATTTTCAGCAATATGCATTGCATATATTTGAATATCAATTCAAGTCAGCTGCCAGCCGATAATAGTTATTGTTATTATTTATATTTTTAATTCGCTTCATTTCGTTTCATTTCGTTTGATGCCGCTGCGGTTGCTGTCGTTATGGAGCTGCCACAAAGCGACATAGGCACCGCAGTTGCGCATAAATTCCATTTCTGTCTGACAGCTTACCGCAAGCCGCCTACCATAGAAAAAACTATTATTTTCATGTGTGCAGCTTTATAACTATTATTAGCATTTCTATTAGCGCTCTGACTTTGAAAATATAATAATTTTGCTCAATTTGTGGCAAAAAAAAATGGGAAAAGCTTTCAAAGTTGTCAGCAAATAATGCAGCTGGCCCAAAAATAAGCCATTGCCAGAGACAGAAAAAAAAATATTTAAATATTAGAAACTATTATGAAATGTTTTTTAATGAGTTGTAGTTGTTTGTAATTGAATTAACTGTGTGACTGGCTGAGCGAGTGCCAAATAAATGGAATGAAATATTGATGCGGCGGCGTTGGGACCACTCACTCAGCTGCCAAATTATAATGTGACGCACATTAAGTGCTACGTTCTCATCCGCTTTATCATTTGCATGCTGTGGGCAACGTAATCACCAGCGACATAGAAGGCAATGGCAATGGAGCAGCAGCAGCAGCAGCAGCAGGATATCCTGTCACGTTTTCAGTTGACTTGACTGCTGTGGGAGAGTGCGCAGTACTTAACCGTTCAAGTTGCCGGTCTGGGACTCGAGCTTACCTCCAGTTGCCTCTGGGCCACTGTTGTCAATGTCTCGCTGGCTCTTACAGTGTCTACTCTGTGAGTGTGTGTGGGGTGTGTGGGCCGGAGCGTGGGTGTTAGTCTTGTAGTGGCGTGAAAATTAAAGGAATTCCGTTATTATTTCGCCTTTTTTTATCCAGCTGCACACTTTCCATAGCACTTTGACGCAAATTATGTCGGCGCAGCGAAAACAAATGTTGCATATGCATGCGATACGACATGTCACAAGTGCTTAGCAGTCCCGAGTGCGACAGCCATCGCCAAGGACTGCCACATTGAACGCCCAGCGACACTGAGACTCTCAGAATCTCACTCTCCATATATGTGTGTGTGGGGTGTGTGTGAAAGCGTGAAAGTAATTTGCAAAGTAGACGCTCTCCAGTTGCAGTTGCAGTTGCAGTTGCAGTCGCCGTCTTATGGCATGCGGGGTGTGTGTTGCCGTGGCAGCTCATTATGTGGCTGCGAGTATGATTCTCGCGTGGTTGCTAAAAGCACAAAGAGCAGCGACAACATCAAGAAAAGTTAATAATATACGAGAAAGTAGCACGAACCAAAGCTGACTGCAACGAGCTCTCATTACTATGCGAGCGAGCATAACACAAATGGAATATATTTCTGTTTCCTTTTTTATGCTTAACAAATGAAAAGTCTTGCTTGTTATTTCATGGAAATTTACTAGCCGAATGCAAATATATTTTTGTGGAAATGTTTTTAAAATATTGCTTTTTCTAATGAAATTTTATGGCAAGCAATTGCAGCTCAGAGAGTCTGGTCTCTCCTTAGAAAGCAACAATTGTATTTCTATATTTATATATACATATATATATTTAAATATATATAACAAAAATATATATAAAGGAATACCTTTTTTAAACAGAATTGAATCGAACACTTGAAGAAAAAGCTGACCTCAGTTTGACTCTATTTATCAACTTGACTTTGACAGATTAGATTTTGTATATATTGCTAAAATATTTAGAAAGTAATTTAATTTTTTTCAATTTATTAAAATATTATTCTAAGATATCAAAATACGTAAATATATATCTTTAACCATATTAAGACTAAACCAATTTAAATAAAATATCTAAGCATTATTTAACAATTTTTTTAATTTTTGAAATGCCTCAGCAGCAATTTAAATTGTTTTTATAAATGTAAGATATATTCAAAAATTTATATAAAATATAAATATATTTTATAACAATATTTAAACTGAAAAAATATCATTTTATGCTCGATTTTATTTTTAAATGTTTAGTCAACAATTAAATTGATTATTGTAAAGGTAAACATTACATAAAAATTGTTGAAGTCTTTTTCAATATGTTAGCCAACCAAAGTTAGCTAAAAACTCTAAGCATCCCTGGCAGGAGGCATTTCGAAAGATATATTTATATATAATATAGCATTGGAAGTGAATTCTTGAGAGTTTTACCTGTATAATTTCATTACGCACTTAACAGTTAACACCAACAGCTCACACATGTCTCACTCCTCCTCACCCACATGAATACCTAAATTATTTCGACTCTTCAATTCTCACATTCCTTTGACTATTAAATTCACTCAGTAATTGTTCGATTCGTTCAGTGTAATGGCTGCTTGGCAGAGCCATTTGGAGAGACAGTCAGGCGAGCAGTGAAGCATTTCTAGACAGGTCGCCCGTCTGTGTGCTGGCCTCACACAGAGCGCATAAAAAATGGCCACCTAGCGGGGTGCCATTGGTATGGATGGCATTGTCATTGTCATTGCTCGCTGGTGGCAGTCAAAAACTGAAACGGATTTAGTTGCCAAACGGGCCAAATCGAATGTCACCAGCAGCCGAGGCAGCAAGCAGTGGAGAGCGGAGAGTGGGTGCTGCCTGCAACTGCAGTTATCAAATAGAAATGAAGCTGTGCCGGAGCTGAGCCACGCTAAGCTGCGCTGCCGGCGTCTAGACGGCATTTGTCATGCAGCCCGGGATACATTTATTTTGCGCCCGGTCCAGTGGGAGAGCTCACAGAGAGCCGCTCGTAGGCGTCCCATAATTATTTATAAAGCTCTCGGAGCATTGAAGTCAAGCCATTCGAGTCTATTATGCAGATCAGTTTTGACTCTGGACTTCTCTCGGCATTATTTGCACCCGCTGCTGGACTGCTAATTAACCCAGGACCTTACAGCCAGAGGGAGAGAGAGGAGTGAGTGAGGAGCGCCTGTCTGCCCCAAGCGAATCATTAGGCGGCTCTTTCGTATTGGCTGTTGATTTAAAATCAAATTGGGTCTAATGCCGGCAGTACTTGTGCTATTTGTGGCGGTCATTAGGGCAAGGGGTGGCCGGCTCTTTGTTGCTAGTTGCCCTGCTGCAGGTGGCAATAATTGAAAAACTTTGCCAAGCCTACTCACTAATTAAAAGTTTTGGCGACTCACCCTTTCGCTGATGCTGCTGCCGCTTCCGTTCCACAATCATGACGTAGCCGTTGTTCTGGGAATTGAACTTTATTAAGATTATGCTCTAGTGTATATTATAACAATTGCTGTCGCTGTCGCTGGTGCTGTTGCTATTTTGGACTTTGTGCTTGATGTTCTTGACTGGGCTTTATTAAATTAAAAGTTTGCGCTTTGGTGTTTGCCGCTGCTGGTGTCAGCCAAGTTGTTAATGCGATTATGTAAGACGCTGAATTATGGCAACAATTTGTGCTGGCCCCCAAAAGCCCAATCGATTGCCAAATGCCAGCAGTCACTGTGCGTGTGCGTGTGCGTGTGAGAGTGAGTGAGTCTGTGCCCTTAACAGTTGCCAATGCGATTGCATTTGTCGTCGGTCGACAGTGGATTACAGCAATTGAATGTTCAATGCCAGAACAATGCAGCGATGCAGTCAGCCCAAAGACGCCCAGCTACATTTTTGGGTCTGGCTCAGAGCTGCACCAGCACTGAGCAGATATATATATATATGTATGTATAGATATATATAAAGACAGCTGCATGTGGCACGCCTGCTAATGAAATTGTGCATTCAATCGAGTGGAACGATGGGAAAAGTCAATAAAATTGATGTAGCAGAGAGCAAGGCGTTTGCCAGCGATGCAAAAACAGGGCGCAGGATGAGGGGCGGCGCGGGGCAAGCGAGGGCAAATGAACTTGATGACAAAATGGAAATAGTTGATGGGAATTCGCAATGCAAAAGGCTGCCGCTCTAAGCCAAAAACTATTTGGCTCCTCCGCAAGACAATGCAGCTGAGCCGGGCGCATGCAAAGCAGCCGATGGGAGATTAAATAAATATTAAGCATCCGCCCAGTGCGCCTTATTGAAATGTGCAGCACTTAGCAGCCGCGAGAGAGAGAATGAGAGAGAGAGAGAGAGAGAGAGAGAGAGAGCAGACTGCACGGCTAATAAATAATAATAAATAACAATAATGGCAATAAATACGGCCGGAGGAATTTCGTAATCAGTTAGTTGACACATTTATGGCCGTTATTTAAGATGGGCGCGCTCTGAGCAGGCTCTGCGCTCCAATTGCTCGGTTATAGCTCGCCTCGCCCAAAGTGCACTTAGCTAATAAATCTTTGATATTGCGAACCTTTACGTTTGTTCTCTCTTTGGAAATGGCGCAGAATTCATTTCAAGGTTGTCGCTTCAAGTGCCAAGAACTCGCGAGTGTTGTCAAAAATATTTCCTGAATAATTTGTGTCCTGCGTCACGGCATTTTTTTCACTTCACTTTTTTCGCTCTTTCTGGGCTGCCATAGAATTTTCTTATATTTTTTCTTTCTTGAATACATTTCGCTCGTCAGCTTTTTGGCTGCCCGCTAACCTTCATCAGTAAGCCAATTATGGTATTAAAAAAACGTAAACTCGAAGGCACAGGCACAAATTGTGCACCAGCGCCGACTTGAGGCGCAGCAAGGTCAGGTCAAACGTCGTCCGCCTGTCGCCAGTCGCCAGTCGCCAGTTGGCAGCTGGGAGTCGACTGCATTTAAATGTAAATTGAAATTAATTTCGCTCGAGCAGCAACACAAAATGGTCCACAACGGCCAGTGAGCTGTGCCGTGACGCGGTCGTTTTGATGTGGGTAATGCGCCCTGTTATTGTTCAGCCTTTGAAGTGTTTACCCCCCGCCCCCCATGAAGAGGAAAAACATGAAATAGAAATAACATAATAAAATATTTAATATATATATATATATATTGTTTGGATTCTGCATAGTGATGAATTTGACAGTTGACAGCCAAAGCCTAAAAGCTGTTAAGACTTGACAGACTTTAAGCTGAATAAAACATGATATTGTGCAATCTATAATATATCAAGAACGAATGGAATATCAAGCGCAACACCTAATAGAAGGGGCCAAGTCTAAATATATATTCTAATTGATGGCATTTCGAGTGGATATATCAAATGGAAATAGCTAAAAGATAAAGCTAGTTAAATATTTATTGAATTGGCGGGGTTTATCAGTGGGGGCTGCTCTTGAATGAAATTCTAAATATGGGAAGAGATTCTGAATTAAGAAGCTGATTCTATATATGAGAAGATATTCTACATATAATGTAAAGCAATTCAGCAACTGTTAAATAGATCATAGTCTCTTTCATCTCTCGTTAGCTTACTGCCAGCTAGTAGAGCTCGTCAAATTATTCAATAAAAAGTACAAGGAGGAACAAACGTGAACGTGCAGTCGTAACCTTTGCAAAGTTATCTCGCTGCAAATTATAAAATCCTGTTAGGAATATAAAACAAAAATCGACTTTGCTGCTGGAAGAAGGCAGGCAGGAAGATGGCACTTGAAGCCAACTCCACGGCTCTCATTCTAATAACCCTAAGTGCTTTCAACTTTCAAATTGAAAAGTCAACAGAAAGCATAGCCAAATAGCAAAAACAGCAAATGGCATCAAAGTTGAGCGCACAAAACAACAGAGAGAACTGAGCACAGCAAATCGGAGCACAGCACTGAAATGAGAGGAGAAACAGAGTGAGAAAGAGGGAGGGAGGGAGGCAGTGAGTTTTGAGGGCTGACGAGTTGGATAGAGAGTATGACGCGCGACTTAAAATTACAAAAGATTAAAAAGCGAAATATAAATATTTATCTGCGGTGCGGGCTCGACGCTGACAGTCCCACTCAGCGGCGGGGGAGGGGAGTCAAGGAGTCAGTCACTCGGCTCAAACGGGAGTCCGGGAGTTATGCATGCAGAATAGTGCCACGAACCCGGACACGGACACGGACACAGCAGTGTCAGCATGGGCATTGGGGGCGTGGCTAGGTGAAGCCTCAGCCGAACCCAAGGGTGTGGCTGCGGTGTGAAGGTGCCTTTGTTGGAGAAGCCGAGGCGCTTGCGACATTTTGAGCTCATGTAAATCCATTTTAATTAATTCGAGACAAAGGTTATATCCTGGCATAATAATGAACTGAACTGGGAGCCAGAGAGGCCGGCCGAAACCTTTAGGTGTGCCCAGGCTCGGCTTTTCTAAAGGATTTGCATTTCATTTCAAGTGGATGAACGAATCTGAATCAGAAACGGACCGGAGTGGACCCGGCCGGACTGGGCTGGGCTGGGCAGGGTCGGATAGTCGCCACGCTTGACTGATGCTGCAAATTAAAACTGTAAGATTAGAATAAATACCAAGTACAAGTCAGAGTCGGCAAATGGGCAGCCGAACGAAGTCAAAAATCGCAAATTTGATTACGTTAAATTCGAATGGTAAGTGGATTTGAATATTGATTGCAGATTAGTCGCAGAGCAGCAAGCCGAGAGCCGTCGACTCAGCCGAGAGCCGTCGCAATCGCTCTATTTGCATATTGCTTTTTGCACGTCAAAACTGAGCTGAAACTTTTGTGTACAACTTATCCGCTTTGCTTGGCAATTTTGCGTAAATCAGCTTACAGAAATTACAGCCAGCGACGCCAACGACGACGACGAGCTGAGTTGAGTGTCTCGGACTGCTGCTGCTGCTGCTGCTGCTGCTGCTGCCTTCGGCCAATCGAGTCGCATTCGAGTCGAGAGTCTCTGAACAGTTAATGGAGCTGCAGGCACATAGCGGCAGACGTCGTTCGACGACATTGGCAAATCTGCACTTGCTTAACTTAATTACGAGCGTTGGGCAAATAAAATAAAAGTTCCGGCCGAAACTGCCGAGTCAGGGCCGTAAAAAGTTTTTGGCACAGCTCAAATTGCAGAGCGTGCACAGAGAGGCCCAAACCGAGCGGGCCTAAACCGATTGCCACTAACTAAACGGGCCGGGGCCAAATGTGCTCCGCAATTTGGTCAGCTCAAACTCAAAGTCATAACAGTTTGGCAGCAGCAGCAGCAGCAGCAGTCGGTCGGGCACGCCCCCTTTGCCCCATCATTTATGCTTTTGAGCGCATAATTGCCTGTAATTAAGGTGTATTGGCCCGGCCAAAGAGAACCAAATAAAAATTCGATACCAACCCAGGCAGGCCGAGTTGCAGCACACAAATTGGCTGCTTGCATGGCCAAAATGTGCATCTGGGTCGGTGCCTTTGAGCCGCTGTCATTGAACACGACCCGCACCATCGACAATTTGCTAACTGCTTGCCTGCTAGACTCTCATTACAGAGATAGAGAGAGAGAGAGAGAGAGAGAGAGAGAGAGAGAGATAGATAGAGAGAGAAAAGGAGAGGGAGAACCATTTTGTTACTGGCTTGCCTCGAAATTGTGTTAAACTCTGATGGAAATTGCCTCAAATACATTTTGTGCATACGAAATAAAGGCAACAAAACCAGTTAGTTGTGCGCATAACTGTTTACTTTAGCCAATCGGAATTAGTTTATAGAAATCGAGTGCAGCCAAGGACCATATCCATTTGCGAACACAAAATTGCAACTGTGACTGAATTCTAGATACGATGAGAACATTATCTTATTATAGACATGAGCTCTGCTGCTCGTGGAGGTAAATGTTTGCTTGGTTTTGATTAAAGGAAGTTTATATATAGTTGATATAGATATTATATTGAACAAGTTCAATATAATATCTATATCTATATCAATGCATGAGCACCCATCAAATTCATAATTCTCTCAAATGCAAATGCTGCTCTTCTTGATCTCCATCATAGTTCACTCAGCTGTTTTAACAGATTTAATATATATTTATTACTTAATATAAGAAAATATTCAATTGCCTCTCCCCTCTCTCTCTCTCTCTCTCTCTCTCTCTCTCTCTCTCTCTCTCTCTCTCTCTCTTTCTCGACAAAAAATAATGTATAAATTCTTTGAGTAACTTTCTTAACTTAAATTTCAGTCTTTAAATAGCTGAAATGGCAATCATGAGCTACTTCCAGTCATTTGAAGTACCTAACATGTGATGTCAAGGCACACCTAGTTACTGTTGGCATCCTCATCTTATGTTGCACTCATCCGCAGGGTTAGGGTTAGGTTTGTGCTTTTAAGTGTACAGCTAGCTACATAGTATCGTATTTCCTAATCCTAAGCAATGCGCTTTTAGCTACTTTAAAAATGGAAAATTCAAAGCAATTTTTGCAGCTCCCATTGGCTAACATCATTTGAGTTCATACGAAAAAGCTCCACTTTTATACTTTCCCTTGCCAGTTTCAGTTGCTAAGCTTTGCTTTAATCTGCTACTAAATAACATTCAATCTACTACAATTATAGTTGAGTAGTGTAAAGCAAGTTCTTATAAACCTATTTATGAATAATGCCTCAACATTTCGCTACACACAAATAAACAGAATTGTTTATAAGCTTTTTACAAAAATAAAACCGAAATACGAAAATAGAAATCAATATACAATTTCCAGGTAAAGGTGGATTTGGCAAATATTGTAAAAGCTTCAGAAATTTGTTTTTAATTTTCCGCTCTACTTAAAACTGAAAATTGCCAAATATGCAGCGACCAAAACGGGTTAGATAAAGAAGCAGTTTGCAGGAGGCGAGCAGACATCGAGGAGCAACAAAAAAATACTCAAATTTGCATATATGCATTATACAATAGCCATTGTTGTTGTTGTTCTTGTTGCTGCTGGGTGCAGGCGGCTGTGAGCCTCAAAGACTAGGAATGTTGCACACACGGAGAGAGAGAGAGGGAGAGTGGGTGGGTGTGTGAGAGAGACATAGTCTTATCTACTGATATATTTTTTGGAATGCCTTTCATCTCCTTTGTCAGCCATTTTCAGACACTGAGTAATGCCGAGCGAAGAATGCACTCTGGATGTTAGCAGAGCGCTTAAACGCAGCCTTGTCTATTAACTATGAACTCGTCTCAGGGTTGTAGCTGATCTATTCCAAGTCAGGGAATTGCAACAGAATTCATTTGAATTTCTTTGCTGCAAAGATTAGCTTGAGTTCCCAAACCGATTCAACCTGAATCCAGTTAAATTATTTATGAGCCAACTGCAGAGCGCTGTGGAGGTCCTGGCTGCGCACGTCTCTTGTCGCAGCTGTTAAAGTTGCTTGATTTCATTTAGTTACACATGTAAATAATACATAAACACACATACATACTCACACACACACACATATGTATTTATGTACATAAATAATTATAGAGCCGGCCTGTGGCACACACTGATCAAATGCTTGAGGGGGGCAGAGCGAGGTCCGTAACGCGTCTCGCATATATTAATAAATACAGTCGCGTCGTCTGTGAGACGCGCAGTGCAAGGATAAGTGCTCGTGGAGCTGCCGTCAACAGATTCCCAGACACGTTTGTGTCCGCGCCACACGCGGCGTATGCGTAATTTTTATATATTTTCTCTCTGTGTGGTGTGCGGTCGTCTCGGCTGGCCTGCGTGACAATGAAATCGAATTTGCTCATTAAAATGGGACAGTTGGCCTGGCCGAAGACATTGCGTGCCCGACACGTGCTACCCACAAATAGAACCTCACGGTCATAAGATATCCATAAGGTATCGAGCCGGGGACCAAACGACAGCAACGGCAACAGAATGTACACAAATGACTGATTTCGCCAGCAGAGTAATGTAAGTACGTATTATAATCAGCCAGCTACGCCCCACCATTCACACAGACGGGGAGTTATGCATGTGGCTGTGTTGTCGCCTTCAACCACGCTGCACGCTTTATGTTGTTTTGTACCTGATGCTGCCATGGCTGCTGCTGCCTGCTGCTGGCTTTGTTGTTGTTGTCTCCTCTTTATGACTTTGTTTCACATTCTTAATTAACAAGCAAGCTCTGGCTCATGTGTTGGATTATCTTGCTTGTGTTTTAGCCCTAAGCTCGCTCTAACAACTGCCAACTGCCGCCGTCGCCTTTGCCGCTGCCGTCGCCTTTGCCGTCGTCATCCTCGTTGTCGTTGTCTTTGCTTTGTCTTAAAGTTGCAGCAGCGGCGGCGGCAGCAGCCCTCCGGTAACTTGTTAAATTATTTATGCGAAGCTCTTGCTGCCAGCACGCGCTGTCGTTAAGAAACAAAACAAAATATTTATTTAAAAAATTTCATTTTAATTTCAATAAACTCGGCGCTGGGTAAAAAGAATGGGTTTTTGCGCAAGGCCAAAGTAAACGAATTAAATCTCTGTTTTTCTTCAGTTCTAACGGATCTGTAATGAAGCTCTCGAGTAACAGTAAATTAATACTGTAAGCAGAAACTGAAAAGAGCCCAAAGAGTCAGATTTTTCAGACTTAATAGTTCAGCATTTAAGACAGATTTTTGTTTAAGTATTCATTATGAAATATTAGGAATATTTTTTAAAAATATTCATTAAAATAGCTTCAGCGAAACTTCGATTAAATATCTAAATATATATATTTTTTAAATATATTAGTAAATAATCGTTGAAATTAAATTAAGATTAAATGTCTTTCAATTAATTTATAACAATGTATATGTATCTTATATTTCCCTGAAACTCATTTGAAGTTTGCTTACAAAAATATATTTAATTCAATATTTATTTATATTTACATTTATTTATTTATTTTCATCAATATAAAATATGAAAGAAATTTGTGTCGGAATTAAACTTGAATTAAATAAATAAAAATATGAATTAACACTATATTAACATTATATAATCTATCATCTTCATTGAATCACATTTCCAGCAACTTAAATATATTTTAAACACATTCTTTAACCTTGTATTTACATCAAATATAAATTGCAATCTTTTTTTTTAAATAATATTCATTTAAATGCCATTTTATATCATTTTAAATATTTATTAAACGATTTTCTGTCCACGAATCGAAGTCAAGCGTCGCTTTAAAGAGTTGTCAATGGCTTGGCCGCACAGCATGCTCCAGTTTTGGCATTCATACAAAGACATTTAAAGCAATTACGCCCCAGGGTATTATTCAACTGCAACTTGCTGACAGACACACATTTCGCTATGGCTATGGCGCTGGAGCTGGCGATGGCAAAAAGCAAAAGTGAACCGAACTCCAGCAGTTGCAGGCACTGGCACTGGCACTGGCACTGGCAGTGGCAGTGGCAGAGCTGAAGCTTAGTGTCGACTGAGTCAGCAGAATGAGCATCGGGCATGCCGCAGAAGCACCAAAGTAGAAATATCTTGCGGCAGGGCGCAGAGACAATAACATTTAAATGATTTTAATGGCAGCTGTTCGATTTTATTGACTAGCGCCCGACACTACTCCCGTGAATCCTTGGGCACGGCCATTGTGTGAAAATGTTATTTGCTAACTGAGAGTCATCAGAGCGGCCAAGGCAGCGTCGCCGGCAACTCATCTCCGGCGTCTTCAGCTGTGTAGGTGGTCGCATAATAATAAAAATTATTGTTACTAGCGGCAAAATGTGTGTCATTGGGTTATATGCTCAGTGTCAGTTGCCATCTCCACTCCCACACCCACACCCACACCCAATCTCATTCTCATCCTCATTCTTATTCTTATTCTCATTCTTATTGCTGTTGTTGCGGCCACACCCAGCGGCAATTGAAATGCGCAGCGAAGCGGAACTTGCTCAAGTGAATGCAATGAAAATATCTAAAGCCAAGCAAAATGCTTGTGGCTCGGAGTCGTAATCAAGATTTTGCTGCCGCGCTGCAAAAGCTGTCGCCAAGGATGTGCCAGAGGACGCTGTGTCGCTAAATTGGCAACACTTTGCAACACATTGGCCCCGAGTCGAGGCGTGTGCGTGTATCTGTCTCTCTGTGTGTGTGCTGCAACATACACGATTTTATTTATGTTCGCTACATCGATTTGTTGCAGATAAAAATATGAATGGCAAGCGGATTGCCCCGAACAGCTGTGTTCGCTTCCAGTGTCCCTCCTTTCCTCCTGTTACAAAATCAAACAACATTGACAGCATTAATTGTGCATTTTCATTGAAATAAACCCGAATGCATATGAGAATATATATTTTGTTTTTCATTCAGAGCCAAAGCCGTACAAAATGCGAAATCCGCGCGGAAGTCGCACTGGCACCTGCGGCTTCATTAGGTTGTGTAAAAATTCACATAACGCATAAAAAGCGGCCTGAAACGTTTAAAAAATTCGATGCGCGCTCGCACATATGAATGTGTGTTTGCTTTATAAATTTCGATTTGGTTACAAATAACATGAATGGGACTTAAACTGAAGCAGCAAAAAGCTGGAGGGATATTAAAATACTGAAAGAAAATTTAATACTAGCCAAATATTGGTGAATTTATATGAAAAACAATTTTAAGCGATTGTCAGCTTGGCAGTGCCCGACTATGGGGATACCCTGCAGTGCCGATACTGCAATCAGTCAATAATTTATTTTATACATAGATGATCATTGATGAGCTCAGCTATGACTATGACTAGGAAAATGGATAGGTATCCAAAAGCAGAAAGAATCTTCTAGCTTAAAAGTATATTACCGGCTTTCATCGATAATAGATGAATGGAATGAGCTATCGAAAACCAATGCAAAACCATCACTAAATATATATATTTTAACTCAGCTCGTCGTTTTTATCCTCGCTTTACGAAGTCTGTCAGGTCTCCTTCTGCCTGTTACATACATTTTAACATAACCTATATACCTTCCACACCCCTTTTCAATGGGCTGAGACCATAAAACATTGAAAGGGTGAGAGAAAAAATGTAGATAAATAAAAATGCTATAAATACGAATTACACATACAATTTAAAAAAAAAAAAAAAAAAAAAGAAAAAATGTACATATAAATTAGAATAATTATAACAGGCGTACCTGCCAAAAAAACAAATGTTAAGGGTAAAGAGATAAATGCGCTATAGAGTCTCTGACAACAAGCAGCAAATAAATTCACAAATACATCAAAAAAAAAAAAAAAAAAAAAAAACATACGAGCTTGAATGTCAGCCATCGGTTCCCATCGAACCCACAATGAACTCAATAGCACAAGCCATTTTCCTCTTGTTCATATAGTATTCAAAAATGTATCTCCACACATGTTCATCTTCTTTAGCATACCCCTTTGCACATTTTTGCATAGGGTATCTATGCATATGATAATATTTAACCTAGCTCAACAAGCCTCCATTATAGTCGGAACGTCAAAGACTTGGGTAATTATTGCTAGGTGCTAAGCCCATCGCTGGCTGGCCCAAGAGTGCTGCTGCACAGCTGGAGCTGCAGCTGCAGCTGCAGCTGGAGCTGGAGCTGGAGCAGCTTCATTCACGCAGCTACACAAAGCCCTCATTGTAATTTCACAGTCAATTTAAAATTAATACGCGCATGTTGCAGGCGCTGCCTTGGAAGAGAGTCGGAAACGCCTTGCAAATGCAAATTGCATTTCGGCATAATCCCAAACGCAAGGCTGACACTCAAGTCGGGCAAACCGGCCTGGCAGGATAACAGGGCGCACAGAGGTGCAAACAACTTTGCTGAGGTCTTAGTCCGGATTCTCTGCTGTTTAGGTTTCCGACATGTTCTTCGCTCAGCGAGTCGGTGAGGGCGCAAACCTCAGCTGCGTTTCGAGTGCGCTAAGGCGCTGACAAGGCAGTCAGCACAGCCCCATTCCAGCCCATCGTCTGGGCCTGTCAACCAGGCGAATGACTTTGTTTGCAGTTGAGTTTAATTAAAAACGGATCTTGTTAAAATCGAGGCGGATGGCAACAGCAACAGCAGCTCACATCATGCATATGCCATCTAGTTTGTTCGCAAGTTTAATTGAAGCACAGCCGAGTTGACATCAACATAACAAATTTTTGCATTTGTTTGGGGCGAACATCGGCTTAGCCCAATGCACGTCTCGTGCAGGCGTTAATTAATTAAATTGTTTAGTTTCACAGAAATCACAACAGCAACTAACTCACAATTAATTAACGGAAAGTGCAACAATTCCTTGAATAGAAATAGATTTTATCTATTGCCAAGGGTAAGATCAAATCTGAGAGTGGCTGCAAATTCCTTGTAATTAATTGCGAAAGTCTGAAAAGGACTTTCTGCAGCTGCTGCAGGTCAAAGTTGGAAGACTCGAAAATAATTTCATGAAGTATATATTGGGTATCCTGTAAAGGGAGGCGATGGAAAGAGTAGATGATGGGTTTTAGTTGAGAAGTGGAAAATTTATTATTATTATTTATTCTATGAAGCTGAATATAACTAAAAAGTAGTTTAGCTTATGTCGAGCATAAATATATATAAATTATATTATTATTTTTTTATTTTCAATTATTTTAACTCATTTTTAATTAAATAAGCGTTCCAAATATACATGCAAAATGCTTTAATAAATTCGAGATTAATCAAAATTAATTCTCCAAAGTCTCATATCCCTCACATGCAATGCAGCTGCTCGTGCTTTGGCAATGTTATTTGTGCATTTGTATATTGGGCAGATAGCAGCAGCAGGCAGCAAGGCATTGGGGCATCAGAGCGTCAGAGCCAAAATCAAACACATTTAACAAGTCATTTGGCCCTCACTTGAGTCGTCAATTGGATGCACCCTTCCATCGACGGCAAACGGAGCTTGAGCTTCAATTGCAGCTGGCGAGAGCAAACACTTTGGCAATTTGACTTTTGGTCAGCAATGTCAACAGCAGCAAACACAAACACACAAACGATAGAAAGAGAAAGAGATAGAGAGAGAGAGAGGGAGAGGGAGAGGGAGAGGGAGATGGAGACACAGGCAATCAATGCTGGACACCCACGCTGTGCAGATTGTTAGAGAGTGCATGCAGGATGCCTCGATGTTGGTACATTCATTAATTTTGCCACAAATTTTTGCAATTAAAGTTTGCTGTTTGTTTATCTGTTTTGCAACTGAGAGAGAGAAAGAGCGAGAAAGAGTGGGGAGAGGAAGAGTGTGGGAGTGGGAAAGTCTCATGAAAATCAAGCGCACTGAACACGAAGTCAATAAAACTTTTGTGCTACTTAATGCGAATTTATAGTGTAAACATGCACACACCAACACACACATAGAGAGAGAGAGACAGAGAGAGAGAGAGACACGCATGCAGCTAAGGACACTGGCTGACAGTGTGACTGTGTTGACAAAAACGACAAAATTGCGTTACCAACAATTGCATAACAATCATTTCAAGTTTTCCGCAAATTGTAAAAAAAGAGAGCGAAGCGAAGAGAAAACTTTTTATTGTTATTATGAAAAGTACAACAAAAACAGAAGCAGCAACGGCAACAGCAACAGCAACCGAAACAAGCGAGCGAGCGAGCGGCAGCAGCGCTTACTTGCTTTTTGGTCTGTGGTCTCCATATAAAACAAAATGGCCGCACATCCTTTTGCCAGCGCTCATTTTGGCACCCCGGACTCGACAGCCACCGACATTCGCATAACTATGCAAAATTGCTGTCCTTGTCCCCGCTGGCATTGTTTTGTTTAGCTACTGATTTTGCTTTGTTTGTGCATATGACTTTGCTTGGAGGTCGCCGGGGCAGGACAGGATTTGCTGCTGTTGGCTGTTGGCTGTGGTGGCAACTGTACGTCAATTGCGGTCCGTTTTGTGGCTTCCGTTTGTTACTTGCAATTCCTTTTTGGCAATGCCACCAAGCTGTGTGTAGGAGTCGCCCCTCTCCTCCTCATTTGGGCATCGTCAACGCCACTGCCAACGCCACTGCGACTGCCACTGCGGATGTCTGCCATCAGCTGACAGCGAACTTTTGCTGGCTGCTCGCAACTTTTACAACTTGGCCCCGGCTTGGTCTTTGTTCCAGCTGATGATTTTTTAATTGCAACTACTTTAAGCTATTGCGCTCGGACTTTGCCATTGTGCGCTTCATTAACACACAGCGCAGCCAGAGCCATCATCATTGAATGGCAGTGCGTTTACACTGCCCAACAAGAGTGTTGAACTGAAGATGTTCTAATTATTTGTCCTACATTAAGCTTCATACTAACAGCCACAAATGGGGCTATTTAATAAGCTTAATTCCAGCTCCCTTTGCTGACTAGTGTAAGTGGTAGGAGCAGTTGCCTTGGCTGCAGCAAGCTGCTCTAACGCACTGCTGCGCTTCAAGGCAAATCTGAAATGCGTATTTTCTGCGTAATTATGTGCCTGGATCTGTAATCTGCATTTGGCTAGCGTGGAGCCAGCTGTCATGGTCAATTGATGCCGACACCGCCCACGCACAGCTGGCCAAAGGAGAGCCGCGGTATGCGCTTTGCCTGCTGCCAATCTGGTTATGGCGGTCAGCTCATTGGCATTATTATGGGCAGCTGGCGCAGGCATTGGCTCTGCGAATTATGCATGCGCCTTGAGACAGCGTCTGGGCCGACATAGCTGATTGGCAAATTGAGCAGCTATTTGCTGTCGACGGCTGCTGCCACAGTCAAAGTCGACTCGATGCTATTTAGCGTAATTGAATTACTAATTTCGTACTGCGCGCTGCTCACTTATGTTTATTAATGCGTGGCTCAGGTCAAAGATAATATTTATGCCCAGCAAGTTGATCTGAGAAATGTCAATAGAAATAAGAAAAATATAAATATAAGAAAAATATAAGAAAATTCTGAGAATCTTCAAGCAGCCAGGCTTATCCCTGCCAAGTCCCATTCTTAACTTAGTTGTATGCAAGGTATTTGCCAGATTAAGCTCAAGCTAAATGCAAGTCAGGTGTGTGCGAATGTGACTGCAATGCAAAACTTTAAACAGCTCACAGCTACAGAATAACAAAGGAAACAAAACAAAAGGTGCTGGGCAAAAAGTGAAATTATGTACAAAGCTCAAGAAAAGAGCAGAAAAAATTGAGTGGAAGCAAAGAGCAGCCGCAAAATATTTGTAGAAATTCAAACAAACTGTAAGAAATGGAATGCACACATGCGTAAAGAGTAGCTATAACAGAAAAGGCCAAAAAAGGAAAGCCAAATCAAGACACTGAAGCATAAATACCCTAATAAAAACTTAATATATTTTATTAAATATGTATATAAAATATGTATATAAAAAAAATAACAAAAATTATTTTTTACGATTTTTAATTATATTACATGCAGAATAATTAACAAAAATTTGTTTAAAAATTATAAATTAAGTTCCATTAAACATTTTAATATATTTTATAAAATGTAATAAGTACAGATAACCATATATTTTTTATTAACTCTATGGTTCAATTTGTTCCAGCATAATATTAAAAATTATTTTTTTTAATTATCTATTATCTATAATTTTTTTTACTGTTAAATATTTTAAAAATTATTTTTCGTTTATAATTTATTTATTATCTATAAAATTAGTTTTCTGTTTAATCTTTTCCCTTTTTTATATATTTCTAAATATTTTTTATTTATTACATAATTAATTAGAGCTTCGCTATAATTGAAGAGCTTTCTCTCCCGCACGAAAGCGTATAACAAAGTCAACAATTGGCTTTTGTTGAGGCATCCTAATGGATTTCTTGCCATAATTAACCCAAACAGGGCAGGGTCGGCAAATTGCGAGCGGTGCGAAAGTGTTGATGCCAAGGCAACGGCAAGTGGCAAGTGGCAAAGGCAATGCCAAATATATATAAATAAACATATATATAAATTACATATTTATATATAGGCCAAGTCATGCGTGGCAATTTCGCAATGGCAGCTGCGTCCATAACAATATGGCTTGGCCTTCGCTTCCTGCCATGGCCAGGAAGCGTCATTCAATGACATTTCTCATGCGTGTGAATTTATGGCTTGGCCGGACCCAAGAACAGCAAAAATGTACGTTAAACCCTCAACGAAGTCCGGCGTATAGAGCGTGTCAAGCATCAAGCATTTTAAAGGCAACCCTCGGAAGTACTTTAACTATTTGCAATCGTAAAAAGCCAAAGTTTTTGCCACACATAAATCATTTCCCCTAAGCATTTATGTTATTTATAAAAAATTTTTATTGTATTTGCCGAAGAATTTGCAGAAGACGCTCTAAACCAGAGCCAGTGGTCGTAAGCACGCCTGGGAAATGTCGTAATAGCGCCGCATCTCCAATATAAAATACATGAAGCACACACACACACACACACAGAGAGACGGAGACAGAGCCAGAGCCAGATATTGTGTTGAATATCTATAAGCAAAAGTATCTGTTTCAATTTGCATATCTTTGATTTCCAGCTTCAGTTTTGCTTGTCACTTGTGCGCCTGGCAAAACTTGCCGAGCAGCTGTAGTTGTGGCTATTGTCCTTGTCATTGTTGTTGTTGTTGTTGTTGCTGCTGTTGGTGTTGGTGTTGGTGTTGCTTCAGCTGCTTGTCAGCATAATTCTCCAAGGACACACAACAATACCACAAAGTTTTGGCGCTAAGCTTAAGAGTTTTCGGCCTTAGCCTACGGGACTGTCGAGCAGTCAGTGCCGGTGTCCGGAGCCAGAGCCTGGCCTGTGCCGTGTGGCTTTACAGCCAATATGCGTAACTAATACGGGAAAACCATTTCATTTTACGTTTGACTAATAGAAAGGATTCATTATGAATTATACATATGCGTGTGGGGCTCAACTCTTTGGGCCCGACCCAGCATCTTGGCTATGCGTGCCAAGGATAAATTTGCCTTGCCTACGGGTCCCAAAAGTAGCTGTATGTGAGGCTTTGTGTGTGTGTGTGTGTGTGTGTGTGTGTGTGTGTGTGTGTGTGTGTGTGTGTTCGGCATTATAATTGTGAGCTTTGGCCTTGGCTTTCGTTTGTCTTGGGCCTAGGCACTTGGGCCGTGACAACAATCCCCTGGCTGGCAGTTTAGTGTGGCTAATTTTCAGCGGAGATTTTCTAGCCTAACTGGATTAGAATTGATGAACTTCATGTGGGCAAAGGGTCAAGGGTTAAGTTCTAATACCCTGTAAACATAAAATGTATAAAATGCTATCATATGAATATGAAATGCAAAGATTTGGACTGTTATAGCTATTTAGGTATTTAAGCCTATCTATATACCTATCTATCTAACTTCAAATTCAACCTTTTAGCTTGGAATTAGTCATGGAGTGCTATCCCAGTCCTGAAAATAGGGTATGGCCCTAGTCTAATGCACTGTGTAGCTCTTTTCGTTTTACATTTATTATTTATGATAGTGGTGGTGTGGCGCTGAGTGAATGCTCTGCCAAGTAAACTGGTTGACACTTCGGAACCCTTGCAAATTTGATTTGTTAAATAAATGAGGCAAGATTTGGCTCTCCAAGGGGTTGAGCTATTTGTGCTTTCTATTCTGCTTTTTATGAGTAATGAAAGCAAATCAGGCATATAAGATAAATCATGAACCGAAATAAATGTGAATCACGAGTGGCTCCCAGCCAGGCTGCTCTCTGACTGAACTAAGATTAAGAGGATTTCCCTAACAGAAATTGGATTTTATTTAAAAATAGATATACTTCTAAATAAGCAGGAAATCAATATAAGAGGCTGGCATAGCTGAAAAGGTTTACAATTAAAAATAAATCAAAATGGAGCTAAAAATATGTTAAAACTAGTTACATTTAATTTTAAAAATATTTGTGAGAAGTAAATAAATTAACTTATGTATAAATTAAAAATATATATATTTGAGTTTGATTCTTATATTTGCCTATGTAAATATTAATGTATAATAATACAAAAAAGGATAAGTTGCAAATTGATTAAAGCATAAAAAATAACTTAGTCATATTACAATATAATAAAAAATAAATAAAATAAAATAAAATTAATTTAAATATATTTTATATTTATTAATAATGAATATTATATCAAATTATATATATAATAATAAAAAATTTTAAAAACATTTACCAAAAGTCACTAAAAGTCCTTCAGCATTGTCGCAGGTGCAATGAATCTCCCCCTCCACATATGAACTTAAAGACTTTCAGGCTGGGCCACCATTTTGGTTGGCGCACAACCCATTTGCTGGTGGGTGCCATAAATAACTCAAAGACAATTGTGCTGGGTACTCGAGTGTATGCACAAATGCGAAATGAAAGCTAAAACTATGTTTGATATTAATTGTCAAGGCGGTTGCGGCCAGTGGCTATGAATGCATGAATGGATGGGTGGGTGTTCGTGGGCGGTTGGCTGCTGGGGTAGGTGGTGCGTGGGTGGAAGGGTGTCGTTGGGTCGTTGTAGGGTTTTGAAGATGTGCGGTCATTAATTTCCGGTCAAGTGGCCAGCAGACATTCATAATTATTTATTTAGCACACAGCAGATTGACCAAATGCACACGTGGTTGTTGCCTGTGGCAACGATGGGCTTATGTGTTAGCTGTATGTGTGTGTGTGTGTGGTTAGCCAAGGTGCTGAAATGTTTACTTTGTCAGCCAACAACTGCGAGTCAAAGTTAATGATGCATAGCACTTGCGGTTGCCAGCGTGTAAGAGCGTCGCTCCCTCTGTAACCTTGAACGGGCGGTGGGGTGTGGGCGGTGGGCGGTGGGGTGTTCACTTGCGATTTATAGATCGTAATTGCAACAATTTTGTTGCCAGGTTTCTTTTCAGCGCACACACGTTTAACGTTTTGATTTATCCGCCAAATGCACTCAGCACTCAGCTCGATTTTAATGACACCGCAGCAGTCGCTGCAGCTGTCCCAGCACGGCACAGCCCGACCCTGGCTGCGATCCAATCTGTATGTTAAGACAAAGAGTGTGGCTAAGAGCAGCCTTCGATTTGCCCAATAGCTTGGAAATAATTTATAACATTGTGCAGTTACGTATGTGCCTCGACTCGGCTAGAGTCGGCGCAGAACTTGCCAAGGACACTGGGCCGCTGGGCCTGCTGCCGGGCAATGCAAATGGCAGGCGAAGTCACCTTTTATGCTGCTCATTAAATGCGACTTTATTTTGGGGCTTCCTTTCGGCGGCTCCTTGTCAACTTCGGGCATCATATCATGTCAGCACAAATAACTCAGCGCAAAAGAAATCAACAATCTGCTGACAGTTGCTTTAGCGCATTCCTATTTTTCGGCTCAGTTGGGGCCAATTTCATGGTTGGCGACGTTTTGCGTGCTGCCCTCTGCTCGCGCTCATAAGACAAATTAAAAAGTTTTTGTTGTGCGCGCGACCCAGCCAAAGTGCTTAGCGTTATTAAAAGTTTTATAATTTATCAAATATGCTAGACCATTTTTTCGCTCTCCTCCTCTATCTGCTCTGAGTTGTCGGCGAGAATTGTTTATCGGACACATGGCTGACATCGACATCCGCTGACTGTTTGGGCAGCTGCTGGCCGCCATTGTAATTGGGGAATGTTCTCGGTCTGCCAGTGGAATCGATACCCGGATTATAAGTAGCTCACTGATGGCTCGCACTCGCACTCGCACTCGCAATCGCACAGACAACAAGCAGCCAGTTCATTTTTTATAGATAAGCAGACACTTTTGTTTCAACAGCCAGCAGCTGGTGCTTACGCATTGCATGGTACCTGGCTCCTGGAGTTGCTGCTGATGTACGCTGCTCGGTGTACCTGCCACTCAGTGGCCATCAATCTTGCGCTATGATAGCGTCTGACAGGCAGCTCGTAAATCTCGACGCTATCTCCAGCGCTTTTTTAGAGGCTGGCCGCGCGTTCCCATTTGCGTGCCTGTCAGCTCTAGACGGCCAATACACATGAGACCCAGTTAGAGCAAATCAAATCAAACGTCCAGCTCGATGAGTGGCCCCACACCTAGCTGTGTGTGCGTCTGTGTGGGTTTAGTTTGCTTATAAATACATTTAGCTCAAGGCGAATTGAAGATGTGAAACACACTTGACTAAACCAAGTTAGATAGTTATTGAGTATTAGTATATATTAATTGATATTTGATATTAATTTTATGTCCATTTTGATTATTAATTTGAGAAAGTGTCCATCAAAGTCTTCACCTAATTAAATAATATATTATATTGAGCCAATTTATGCTAAAAATCTTGCTTGGCTTCCGGCTTATTTGGCAGTCATTATCTTATGCAACAAGGACCTGCCTGAGCGCAGTGATTGTTAGTAACAGTTAGCTGCACACTGCATCAATCAGGCTCACCTCTGTCGAGGGCTTAGGAGCACATACGAGTAGCAGTCGACTGTTCCAGCAGCGGCAGCTGCAAAATTGCAGGGCTTGTGCGAAATTAATCAATGGCTGACCGGTCAAAGGGTGCATTAGGCGGGCAGATACTGTGCGGCAAATTCAATATTATGTCAGGCGCTCTGCGCACCGCTCGCCTGTGTGTGTTGGCGCATTGTGTGCAAACGTTGCGTATTCGCAATATTAAATAGCCAGCCAAGGGAAAGGACAGGACAATGCAGCGCTAACAAGGTAGCTGCACACACTCCAGCACACACACACACACACACACACACACACACACACACACACACACACAATCACTCACACACAGTCAGTATTATGTGAAGCAAAAGGTGCGTTTGGCATATTTCATAGAGTCGCCCCTTGAGGATACGGGCATAAAATGTGCGCCAGGACGTTTCCATTTAAGGCGTGTTATTAAGTTGCATGCAATTAAAATTACGCGCGTAATCAGAGCGAGAAAGATAAATTCGCGTTATAAATATAATTCGCGCTTGGCTCACGCATGCCTTCGGGCTAGCGGCAGCAGCAGCAGCGGACCCCGTTACGGGTATACGGCACAGCTCTCCGGCGTATTCGCGCGCGCAATCAGGCTGCCGCACCAGGGGCTAATTAATTTCGCCACTTTACTCCGTTACTCCGTCTCCAGGGAGTAGCTCCAATGTATTCTGTATGTGTGGGTGAGTTTTTTCTATTCGACTGTCTTCTACACTTGTATTATACATCTAAGTACGAAGATACCCTGTAAAAGTATGAAAATGGGGTATATTGGTTATAAAAAGTATAAAATATACATAGTATAAGTGGATATAATATATAATATATAATATATAATATATAATATATAATATATAATATATAATATATAATATATAATATATAATATATAATATATAATATATAATATATAAAATATAATATATAATATATAATATATAATATATAATATATAATATATAATATATAATATATAATATATAATATATAATATATAATATATAATATACAATATATAATATATAATATACAATATATAAAATGTAATATACAATATACAATGTATAATATATAATATATACATACATAATACATAATATACATTACATGATATCTCATCGTTTATCAGTTCTTTCTTTCATTTCGTTTGTGTGTTTTTTATTATTTCGGTGCTCATAATTTGCCAGAGAGCTAATTTATATGGCTTATGCTCGTGCTACAGGAGGGGTGGGGTGGGGAGGAAAACATTGTTAATCCATTGAACCAAATGCTGAAAACTGGCAAAAGTTTAAATTAAAAACAAGCGAAAGGCCATGTTTGAAATGCTGAGCACATGCTTTGGTAAATTATGCAAAACTCTTGGACAAAACTAAAAGCCAACTACTATCAAATGATATACGCACGCACACACACAAACACGCAAAACCCACACACACAGACACACGCAGTCACACTCACGCGCTTTGAGTTGTGACTGAAAAAGTTTGGGAATAGCCTGAAAAGGTTGAGCCTGGCTGCAGGCTCGCTGGTCAAGCAATAAAGAAAAACTCTCGCCGAAGAAAATGAAATGAAGGAAGCAAGACAAAAAAAAAATGGCTGAAGGAAGAGAGTGCGGATAAAATGTAGCTGCGAATGGTCGAGTTGCTGCCCAAAGAAACGAAAAGTGTCAGCAAGTGACTACAGCGAGCACTACAACAAAGAGGAGCTGGCAAAAAACTAGTTTTTACATGGCCAACTAAAGGACACGCGCAGATAAAGTTGCCCCGTTGCCCAAATGCAGTCCTGCTTTCTTTGCCTTTTCTTTTCCTTTCTTCTCATATTTTTTTTCTGTTGCCGCTGAGCAGCAGGCGAGGCAGGCATGGATGCAAAAGCTGGCCAGGACCAAGTTGGCAAACAACATTAGTTGATGGCCCAAATGGGCCAACATGGCGCTCGTGGCAGTCAATAATAAGCATGCGACATGTTGGCTGGAGCACACTTTCGGCCCCGAGTTGAGTTCTCAACAATTTTAAAGTTTCGCCTGCCGTCGATCGCTCCACTGGGGAAACTTGCACTTGCTGCGCTGCAGACACAAATTTATGCAAATTCTCGCTACATTAAAGTTGAACGAGAGAACTGAATTGGCAAAGCAGTGCCGCCAAATTGGACTGGCATCTTCGGTGTCGGAGTGCATTAAATATGTCAACCGACACCTCGTCCGCACTTATCATTGAATCCATGGCAAAGGCAGAACTATTTGCCGCACTTCAACGAGAGTGGACCCTGAAATATGGCCCGCAAAGGTTTGCGCAGCGCCGCTCTTCAAAGCACTCGTAATTAATGCCCGACACATCCGTCAACCTGGGCTGCTGCTGTTGCTGCTGTTGCTGCTGTTGCTGCTGTTGGTGCTGTTGTTGCCGTTGTGCTTTTCATGTTTAACCCATTTAACTCCTAATTAATACACTTCACACAAATTTATTTTAATTACATGAAATAAACCAAATATTTATGTAACTGCTGTCACTCGTTGGCGCTGTCAAACACGCTCACACACTTACGTATATATTTCCATGTTAATTACGTCTCATGTCCTGGCCAAAAAATCGAGCCACCAGTTTTTGAGCTCCTGCACGCGTTTGTTTCCCTGTCAACATCATTTGCCGCTCTGAATAAAAAAATTCGCGCACATCAAATGAAATACAATTTATTTGTGGCCGGAGCATGGCAATAAAAAATTCCATCGCATACTTGTTGACATGTCCATAACGGCGTAAAATACAGTAAAAATTGCTTAAGTGCGTTCGGGCCAAATGCAGCGAACATAACACGCCATGGCGAGCCCAACATGCGCTTCAATTAATCAACAAATTATTTATTTTATAGTCTTAAAGCTATTATGTGTAATTTATCATGTTAAATATTTCAAATTAATTTTTCACTAACGTTATTTATAATTAATTTTATTTAAATAGTGTGTGTAAGTAGATAATACATAATACTATTTTTACTCTTTGCTATTATTATTAGTTAAATTTAATAATTGTTTGGCTTTTTGCAGTTGCAATTGCAATTATTTATCTTATTTAATATACACAATATATATTTTATAAGTTTATTTTATTAGTTAGATTAACTTTACTGCATATCTAATATTATGAATATATATAGATATCTTATTTCACATTCATTTTCAAAAATTTTATGCGAATATTCCCGCAGAGTTACTTCTGCACCCATAGCTAGCTCATAACTTAGACAAAACCAATAATATTTCAGCAGCCTGCTCTTCAAGCATCCTGTTCTAATTGAATCAAATACAGATTACTGTAATCTAAAACGTCAATTGCCTCTTGACCTTAGCCAAAACCCGATGCCAATGGAATTGAACAAGCAATTTCTCAAATAGTTCATTTTTACTGTAGTCGCGCAGAGCGCTGAATAGGCTTTGTGGGCATAGCTCGCTGTTTGTGTCTAAGGACTCTTGAAATATACACTGATATTCATCCATACACACACACTCACACACACACACATAGGCACATTCTGTTTGCAATTAGTGTCGCAGCGGCTGTTTCACTTTGTTGTTGGCGCATGTGTAAATTCAACACATTAATTTACTTAATTAGGAATATGCGAGTGTCCGTAATTGCTTACAAGGCAGCACAGGGCGTACGGCATATGGCCGCATGTGCGCCTCTAGCCAGCATAGAAAGACTGAGATTTGTAGATATAAAGCCGTAATGCAAATGCTTATTAAATTAAATATGTGTCCTCGACTGAGTTTTTTGCCCGCTCGAGTGAATATTGCCAGCAGAATTAGAGGCGGCTTTGGGTTTCCTCTCTCTCTCTCTCTTTCTCTCTTGCTCTCTCTCTCTCTCTCTCTCTCTCTCTCTCTCTCTCTGCGGGGGTGAAAACAAGTTAAGCCGACACGTGCAACTGGCCGCCAAGTGGCTAAATTTACGCTCGCCCGCTGACCAGCGAATGTTTTTCCATTATTTCATGCTCTTTTCGCCATTTATCACCTGCAGGATCTGCTCATCGCCTCATCCTGCCGGCCAGTGTGAAATTACAAATGAAGCGAAATGCCTTGGGGTTGAGCTCTGACCCGGCCACACCAGACTTTGCCAGTTCCAATGTCCGAAACAAAAGAGCTTTCACTTGGACAATTTGTCAAATCGCCACCACCACAATTGCAGCTCTTCGATTTCGGGTTTGCGAACAGCATTAAGGTAAACGAATTTACCACCGCAATTGTGTGCCAAATTAATTGAAAAACTTTACTACAATGGGCAGTGGGCAGAGGGCAGAGGGCTGTGGGCTGCAGGCCGGCAGCTCCTGCTGCTCGCAGCTAATCGACAAATATTTGAAATAATTTACAAAATTAAAACTCTGTCGAGAGTTTGGCTTATTTAGGCTAATTAAAGATGAATGGCTCGATAGTGCTTCATTGAGTGTGGGAGCAAGTGTGTGTGTGTGTGTGTGTGTGGCTGAGGATTGTGTGAATTTATAGGGATCGGGCAGTGCTTCAATATTCAATTAATGACAAATAAATATTTTAAGTCAATTTTAATTATTTTAAAATTTCATTTAACTCAAATTCAAATATTTTGAAATAAATTAATATAAATTAAATTTAATTATCATAAATATACTTAAAATTTCAAATAATAGATATTATAAATGATTATTTAAATTCTAAAATTCTATAAAATAAAGCACTACAAATTTATCTGATAATAATTAAAATTATATTTTTTTATATATTGCTTCAAATTTTTATCACTTTTCATTCATCAAATCATTTAATATTTTCACATAAATATACATAATTTCATGTAAAGTCACTTCTCATAAAATATAAATAAGTTTATGTAAAAATTTGCATATCTAAATTGTTTCTCTATAGATTTCGCCCTTGCGAGTCCTAGCTTGTTGGCAATGTTGAAGTGTTTCCGTTGAATCGCTCAACAGAAATCCTTTTTGCAGGGCTCTGGCTATTTGGCATATTTCTAAGTAATCTGAATTTCTGTAGGCAAATAAGCTGCTCTGGGCATGCATATAATCGGATGCCATGCTCCAAGTCATATTTGTGCACATTTTGCCCTCAGCTCGCAGCCGGCATGCGATGAGTGCCCAAATGTGGCATTGGCATGCCCATCGCCCGTTCCCCTCGAACAACATGCTGCTTGACCTGGCGGCTGTCTCAAAGTTAACAAGTTTTTGCACTTGTCGTCAAAAAAAAAGAACTCTCTCCCCTCTCTCTCACTCTTCCCCTCTGTGTATATGTTTGGCATTTGAAGTGAAGTGCAATAAGTGAACAGAACAAAATGAACAACTTTGGTAAATGCATTTGATTCGGACGAGTGACAGCCAGCTGTAAATAATTTTTGAATGGATTTAAAGCCAACGATTTAGGATTTGGGATTTTGGTTTGCCAAAATGTTTAGCGAGCGATGCAAACAATTTAAGCGCGTGTTCATTTTGGCCAAATCAAAAACGGCAATTGGCCAAATCCAACGTCGATAACAAGCGCTCGCAAATTGCCGTTGTTGGATTGTTGCTGCTGCCGTGAAGCGAACAAGCCAATCAAATTGGCATAAAATGTTTCGCTGCACTTAATATTTGGCGTGTTCGATCCGGCGCAATTCTAATTGAAATTCACGCCAGTGCGCGGCGCTTAATTTTAAATAAAATTGCGAAATGCCAAACAAATTAATTGACGGCAATGCCAATCCGAATGTATTTAGTTTGAGCCCCACTGATTTCGGCCAGACAGAACTCATTACAATTTTTAATTAATTTTGACAATAAGTCTCATTGTCCGTCCGGGGGCGCCTTTGACAGGTTGATTGAAGGCGCGCTGGGACAGGATTTTCGTCGATTTGCCCTTCAAGCGGCAGCGGCTCTCGAAGTCCTTGACTAGGGCTTTGGCGCTCTTGGGTTGTCTTTGATTTCCCTAGAAATCGAAAAACAATGTCAAAAGTGCTTAATGCCCAGCAATCAAAACCAAAACCCAAAGGCACCCCTCACACACACTTCAACTGGCACCTTCGCCGGGCTGACCAATTGCACAAAAAAGGTAGCATTTGCATAAGGCCGGGCAATATGCGTGTCTACAAATTAAATTCAATTTTCCTGCGACCCACAACAAAACAAAACAAAGCAAAACAACAACAAAATAATGAAAAGAAGAAGCCAAACCAGGAAGCAGCCGCGACACCACCTGCCCATCAATCAATCAAAGCACGAAGGTTACCTGAGGGAAAAATTTGCATTGGTTCACGCAGCAGAGCTCACAACTACGAATACGACAACGACGTGGACGACGACGACGAGAACGTCCCAAACAATTTGTGTAGCTCGAGCCAGGTCTGGGCTCAAAGTTTGCTCTCTCTCTCGCTTTTTTGCTTTTTGTGTCCCTGCAGCCCGTGTAGATCTAATGGGATGAATGAATGGGGCACAGCAAACTTAACCGCAGACGTATGGTCAAAAGGCTCCCGAGAATTGGCTCATGTTTTTTTTTTTTTTTCAAAAACGAACAAAAAGTAAAAACAGAAAGCAAAAAAAAGAAAAAACCAAACCGATTTCTTTGGCAAAGTTTGCGCCAACTCTGCAGATGGGCATATGAAGCTAGCTGAAGATGAGCAGGATATAGCTTGGGATAAGAAATATATATAAGAGAAATGAATTTGATACTGATTATGAAGGCTAGCCTGCTTGGCTACCTTAAGCACTCTCTCTACAGCGTATCCAACAGTCGGCTACAGCCGAAACATTTTCAAATATTCTTTGCTTTTCATGTCCACTGCTGAAATCTTTCTGCGTTTTACTTTATTCCGGAGCATGGGGCAAAAAAGAAAGGCAAAAAAGGCTCGTTGGCTGTGCGGTAAATGGTTAAAGGCATGTCATGGCAATTTGCATTTTCAGTTTGACAAAGGATATGCAGGACTATGCCAGCCAGCCACTATACCTATGCTGCCTGGCCAGCCTGCCAGCCTGCCAGCCCTGCCAGCTCGCTCTGGGCAGCAGCTGCTGTTAATATGCAAACTGGGATTTCTTTTGTGGCTTTGATTTCACGCTGCCCACCGGAGTAGCCCTCCCCCCCTGACTTGACTCCCCTCTCATATTCAATTTCGTGTTCAATAATAAGCCCGCGCCCGGCCAATATTCGGCACAGGCCTCGCCTGGCCCAAGACGCGTTCAATCAAATCAACCAAGGCAGAGCGTTTAATAGACTTTCAAATATTGCCACTTTGCCGGGATATTGGCCAGTCGGAGTCAGATAATTAATGTCGTGGGAGTGCGTCTGGTCAATACCAGCATTGCGCCCTCAAGGCGCTGACAAGGACGACCAGGCACAGGCGTGTTAGCCATGGCCAGCACGCTGATTGCCTGCGTTAATGTTAATTGCCTTTGATGAGTTTTATGCGCTGCGCTAATGAACAAATGACTGCACATTGCCAATATGTACAATATATCCCCCCTCACACACACACACACACACACACACACACATACAGAGATAGCATCTATCCACAGCCAAATGAGTAAATTCTCGAGCCTGGCTACGTTTAATTGCTCGCACAGGCCCTGTGGGAGCACTCGCTGCTGGCTGATGGCTTGCTTTACCCGCTGTCTACTCACCTACAGCCAAACAAAGTGTAATTGAATGTTTAGCGCATCGAATTAGGCGCTTTTCTTATTCGAAATGAATCATTTGTATCGGGTGTCAATGTTGACATTAATCAAAGATATGCAAATTCGAGTGGAGATTGAGTTGTTAAGGAGAGAGGAACTAAGACTCGACAGTTTTCTATTAAACATAAAAAAACCTGTGCTCGGGCCAAGTACTCCACTCTCTATCTGCTCTGTCCCTCTCTTTAGTTGCCAGCATAAAAAGTGTCAGGCCAAAAGAAAATCTTAATGGAGCTGCAGCTGTGGCTCAGCAAATAAAACAGCAAACGTTTGCTAAATTAAACCGGAAACCGAATTCCACAGCTCTGCCTCTGCCTCTGGCTCTGGCTCTGGCTCTGGCTCTGGGTCTCACTTAGAGGAAAACGAAGTAGTTGCAACGTCGCCTTTTTGCGGTAATGCAGCGACTTCAACTTCATTTCCTGCAGCTGCGACGTGCCCAAGGAAGAGGCCAACAAATTTCAAATTTGCATTCTGCGGCTCCAACTGCTGCGTAGGCGTATACGTAATATTTTCCACCCCGCCAGCGAAGACACAAAAAATATACAAAATTTAACTTGAAATTTGCCAACCGCAATAAGCGACACTAATTTAGCTGAGAGTCCAAGATGAAGAGGCAGAAAGAGAGACGGAGAGGGAGAGTGAGATGAAGAGGAAGATAGAACGAAAGTGCCTGCCTGGCCATGAGATTGCGGGCCGAGCGCATTTCCGCTTGCGGCCAGACGAGCCACTTAATGACTTCCGCAAATAAAATGTTTTTGTCGAGCTTCAAGTTTAAAGCATTTAAATGCGTTTTCTTGCTCTTCTGCCTTTGCTTAGCCAAGTGTTTTGCCTGTATTTATGAGTCGCAGTCGCAGCGGCAGTCGCAGTGGCAGCCGCAGCAATTTACTAATGCATTTGCTGGCTCTAATGAATATTAATGCGCCCCACTGGCAACAGCCAGCCAACTGCAACTGGCAATAAAATATTTCAATTAGAGCCATGCTGCCAACACATGGCAGCGACAGCAGCAACAACAGCAACAAGAGCGAATACAAGCGCTGTCTGATCAACGACTTTGTTAATGCCACAACAAGTCGAAGATGCAAGTGCAACCGCAACTAACTAGCATAATAGACAGAAAGAAAGACAGACAGAGAGAGAGAGACAGAGAGGGAGAGTGGGAGAGAAACTAAAAGATAAACTGCTGTTGCTTGCCCCAACTCTGCGCTAGGGCGTGTAGGAGGATAATGCTGATTTTAACTGCAATTTCCTTGGGACTGTGTGGGTGGGGTGGGGTGGATGTGGGTGGGTTTGAGTGCCTCTTTAGTTTATTACATCATTTGGGTTGCCCAAATATAGTACAGTTTATAGATTATTTGAAAATATTCGAAAACATACTGCAATGTTTATATATGCCCTCAGGCTAATGGGAGATGGGAGTACGAATTTATTATTAGTAACGTAAATGCATTTATCAATTAGAAATTGCAGACACAGCCTAACAGTCTTTAGTAATCATTCAACCGATTTGGTACCTGGGGTTGATATCTGCTGCTGGAATATAGTTCAAATTTGCCTTCAAATTAATATTTAGATCAGCGTAGCTATTGAGATGGATATTGATGTTGATATTAATATACATTTTGATATCTCATTAATGTGACTATAATCAATTTTGATTAAACTGCAGTAAGTCCGAAAGCGGTGGGAAAAGTATAGCCTAATTCTAGTTAGCTTGAATATATAATATTTTGTTGACCTCAGCTATAAACTTAACAAACTTTTGAGTAATCCAGACATAGCTAGAAATCTGACTTTCTTTCTTATATTAATATCGGTATTCAAAGACATTCACTGGCTTAATTGTCACTCAAAGGCATTCCTGGTCGCATCAATCATCGATTCGGTATTTGATAGCGCATATTTAGCCAAATGTATGCGGATAATATTTTCTTTGTTATATTCTGTGGCATGTGCGGTATTCGTGTGCTGTGCAATGCTGCTTTTTGTGGCCATAAATCGCCGTCAACAATGCGCAGCTGCATTTTTGTTACCCTTAAACTGTAGCTCATCGAATGTGCGCTGCATCCACATGTGTGTGTGTGTGTGTGAGTATTTGTCCTGTGCATCGAGTATGCCCGTCGGGGTTATCTGCTAACAGGTGCCCCACCTTGTCAAAATAAACCATTCAATTAGTGCGGCCAAATTGAATTTTCTATGCAGCTTGTTGATGCGGCTGATGCTCTGATAAGCTGCGGGCAACCGTTGCCATTTTGCGGATGCCGATGCCGATGCGGATGCGGATGTGGATGCGGAGGCATGCTGTTGCTCGGGTGTTGCAAAAATTTCATTAGCCTAACGAGCTGTTTGCTTAAAGACCGCAAAACTTTAGTCATATCTGAAAATAAATTGCGGACACCAGCTTAGCTGAAAAGCTGGCCGAAAAGAGATTTTCTTTGAGCCCAATTGGCAAGATAATTACTTGAGCAGACGCAAGGTCATCAAATTGGAAGATAAATGTAATCTTTACAGCATTTCAGTCAGACTTTCCTCTGTATACTTTAAACTCTCGAAATGCCTAACTCGCCTGCCTTTAATTGGCTGTCCAAATAATATGCTTAACGCAAATAATGTTAACAAGCACTTAATTAAGTATATGCACAATATTTTGCGTGATTAAAATAAAACACAAACACAATAAAAAACGAGGAAAAAAATAAAAAAAATAAACAGCGAAAAATACAAAATGTTTGCTTAAAATGCGCAGCACATACTCACAGAGTGAAGCACATACACAAAATACAGCTAAAATGGATGAGACTGAATGGGTGTGATCGAAATACCCTGTAGTGAAGATTCAAGATATATTATGAAGTATAGTCAAAGGATATTCTGTGTTTCCTTCTGATTACTCGAGCAGCAGCTGGCCTAGAGGTTTGCTTTGTCAGCCAGGTCGTATACGTATTATTTTGATAAAAAAAAATCTTAATTTTAATTTTATAACTGAGCCTAAATATTTTTAAAAATATATAAAATGTATTTAAAATATAAAACAATATTTTTTTTTAATATGAAATGTTTCCTTTCCGTAGTTTCAGCAAAAATGTTTTAAAAATTTGTTTGTAATGAAAGAGAAAACAACAAACTCTGAAATTTAAAACTCTAATAATATTTTAACTCCCAACAATATTGTATAGAATTTGAATGCAAATGAAATATTAGAAAAGAAATATTATTAAAATAAAATACACAAATATAGATTCATTAACTTTTTCATAACTTCAACTTTTTTGGCTGAATGAATTATCTATTATCTAAGCCAATAAAAGCTTACAGTTGAGCTGAAAACTAATTTTTGAATTTAGCACATTTTAAAATAAAATTACATTTAAATTGTGTTTCAGAATTTATATATTTGTATTTATTATCTTAACACAAAAGCCAATCTTCTACTTCTTTTTTTTACAAAGATTTTGCTCGCCTTCTGCCATAATCAAAGCTCACCCAATACAATCTTCAGCTCAAATCAGAAATGTCACACACAAATATCAATATCAATTATTTATATATATTTCCACTCGAATCAGTTCACAAATTTCGTTGACTCCATTGGCGCTGATTTGATGAGTACAGGGCATAAAAGGGGCACTTAATGCTGACAGGCTTGTCGGCCGCAAAGAGCTCACTAAAAATAAAATAAAGGCCTGCGCTGCCGTCGCTGATTGCCTAACAAACCAAAAAACATAGCATAATTTCGGTGGTTGGTAACGTTGACAAAATTCGTAATTTATACAGGGTCCACACGGAGAGCACAGAGAACACTAAAAGCCTCGGCTGCCCACTGCCTCAGACACAAACAGGCAAACAAATGGGCAGACAATCAAAGTCGTATGCCCAGAATCCGCTTATTGTTGATGCCTCAGCCCCGACTCTTAGTCTCTTCATACTCCCCTTCTGCTTCTTCCTCTT
This sequence comes from Drosophila paranaensis, assembly GCA_035047545.1. NCBI lineage: Eukaryota > Metazoa > Arthropoda > Insecta > Diptera > Drosophilidae > Drosophila > Drosophila paranaensis. The sequence continues at coordinate 9,722,990 of JAWNPL010000153.1, forward strand.
CTGCTGCTGCTTCTTCTCTTGTTGTTGTTTAACAAATTCATTATAACTTTTGCTATTAAAAACATTAGACGCGACTGCACACGCATTCAAAAAAGGAGTTCGCCTCCACGTAGCCGTGTGTGCGTGTGTGTGTGTGTGCATGTGTGTGTGTCTGTGTCAGCTAGCAATTTAACCCAAATGCTTATCATTTAGCCATTTAATTTAACCTTCGGTCCCTCACACAAAAAGCAACAGCACAGTTACATGTTTTTTTTTTTCTCTTTTTTCCCTTCTTTTTTTTCGGGGTTTTTCTTTTTTTTTATCTCGTGGCTCTGCTTGGGCATTGTTTTTAATGCAAACGGCTGCTCATATTGCTAATGATTTTGGGTCACACACACGTAGCACTTTTTGGGCGCACAAATTGCGCACACACGTACATAATTTGGGGCCGTTTGTCGGGCTGGGAGCTCGCCTGCCATGCCTCGCCTTCCTCGCCCTGGGAGTCCACGTTGCGTATACGCCGTGTGTCCGTTGCACAAATTAAAAAGCGTGTTTCGCCACTGCTCTCGGTATTAAAATGCTGTTGTTACAAACGTGATGTTGCCTGTAATTGTTGAGCTCGTGCCAGTTTCTGAAACTATTTGTTGACTTTGCCAACTGCAGCAGCTGCAGCCCGATGTGGACTGAACTGAACTTTATAGAGTTGCTTGCACAATATTGAAAGCGAAATTGTGGCCATAAATAAAGAAATTCATTAAATGCATAAAGCTATACAGACAATGTTGAAGGACAATTGTCAGCTAAGGCCATAGCATTGCAAATTGATGGCTCATTATCCCTACTGATGTCCTGCTATCCTTGCAGCATCTGCTTAAGATTGGCTGCTCGTCTGCCTTTTGTTAATTGAAATTCATCGTTTCAGTGGGCAGCGACAGTTTTCCTTGTTGGCTCTTTGGCAACTAGTTCCGCGCAGATTGCGTATACGCCGAGTATGGCACAAAAGCTGCATTGTTGTCGCTGCTCGGACGAACCTAAACCCAAACCAAAACCAAAACCAAAGACAAACGCAGCAGCAGCTGAGTCGTGCGCTTCATTTGACGCAATCCTTGGCCTTTGTTTGCCTTTGGCCACGACGCTTTTGCGTACGCTTCAAGCTTGCATTTTTCATCTAGAGCTGCTAAGTTTTATTATCTTTCTGCTTTGCTCTTGTCTGTTCACTTCGGCCAGGCTTTCCGATACGGATTTACTCCTTGTTCAACACCAATTGCCATTCGCTCGGTTTGCCGCCCATTGAAGATGTAAAAACGTGCGCTTATTGGCTTAGCAAGTGCCCAGTGAACAATTTGATTGCACTGCCCAACAGGGTTCAGGTGGAAGAAACGGCTGAGACTAATGTGGGTAGAAGTCTAGAATGTTTCCCTATCCATATATAGTGCTTCAATGTACTCTCTCTCTCTCCCTCAACAACAATCTTGTTGCACAGTGTAAATAATAAAATAAAAACAAATGCTTGTTTAGCAGCTGCTGTGGATGAAGATTGACGCGGTTTTAATTGAAATTTTCTCCCAGTTTTGCCAGTATAATTAATACACTTGCTCCGCTCTACGCTTGCCAGATTGAAATGCCTCGTATGAGCAGCTAAACAGAAATCAAGCACAACTCCAACCACACACTAGCAGAGAGACAACAATGTGCCAAACAAGTTGCAGCAGCCATAATGTCTGAGCGTAAACTGAAAATAAAAATGCTTTCAGTGTAATGAATTTTGGGTTGACCGCACTCGTTCTGGCTCACCCTCAACACCGGCTCGCATTGTAGATAGTTGCAGTGAGCATTGCTAAACAACAGCAGCAGAGCAAATAGGGTAAGCACATTCATATCCCTGCAAACTTGCTTTGCTGACCTGCTGCTGCTGCTGCTGCTGCTCTTGCTGCTGATGTCAATGTCATTGTGACAACTGTGTAGCTTGGCCTGGCTGGTTGGCTGTCTGTCCGGCTGGCCGGCTGGCTGGCTGCTAGATTGGTTCGTCGTATCAGTGCATGCGCCTGGTTACAGACTGCTGTCTCGAAGGTGCCTTTTGCCTCATGCATTGCCCAAGTCAAATAGTCAAGTTTATGGACAGACAGAGGGAGGTAGAGAGAGCACACACACACACATACAAACAGAAGTGAAACAACAAACACGAGCCGTAGCACTTTGTGCTGATTAGAAAACAGTTTCAATAATCTCCGGCAACAGTCTCTGTCCGACGAACAAAAAGCAACTAAACAATTGCAGTCAAGTCGTTCGGTTTTGGCCAAGTAAAACTTTAAACAAAACCCGGGCCCAGACAGGCCTGGCCAGAGCACGGGCTGGCTTAAATGAAGCCGCAGTAATTAAGCCTTAAACACAATGCGCATTTGTTAAGGCAACAGCAGCAGCAGCAGCTCAGGCCACGACCGGGCTTAATTAGACTGGCAACAAAGCGTTTTGTTTGAGCCCCATCAAAAATCATTAGTCACATTTAATCAGTGCCTGCCTGCCGAAAATACACATTGTTAATGCGGCATCAATATTAATTAAAGGAGCAAGGGGACCACAAGCAGCTGCTGATGCTGCCTCGCTTAGCCGATCCACTGGCCACGTCGCGCTTGCGCCCACAGGGCGTATGTGCAATGAGCTGAGGCGCCCGAAAGTTGGCCGACTCCGGCAACTGACACAAAGCTGACAGCACTTTGACAAGGAACGCATTCTAAGCAAGCGCTCGCACAACATAAGCGACATGTCAAAATGCCAACAGCATCGCCCCAAAAGATGCGCTTTGCGATAGCAGCAGCCGCAGCATCTGACACATGAAAGGCACTTGACAGTTGCCCCCATGGCATTCGCTCGCATCAGCTGTGCGAGCGAGCGGGCGACCAGACGGGCTGAAGAGCGGACGAGCGAGCGCACTCGACATCGAAACGAACCCAATCGCAAATGCGACCAAATTCAGCCTTCAATATATTAATAATTGTGGAGAGAGGGAGAGACAGATACAGAGAGAGAGACAGAGAGAAAGAGAGTAAGAAATAAAATATTTTTCCCATACATTTTTGATTTGATTGAAAGGCTGACGAATCGAATCATATTTGTTTCATTTAAATTTGAAAAGTTGACTTGCAAAAAGTTTGATATTCCATTATGGGAGTCAAAATATCTGTTATAGAAAACCAATATTCTATTGCCAGTTCTTGAACTTTAGATGAAAATTTAATTATTTTTTCGTTATTTACATCTAATATAAATAAAGATTAATTACATACAAATATTTGTAACACACAAACTATAAATAAATACTTTTTAATATAAAAAATAAACAAAAATATTTTTAAAATATATTTTTTCCCCTTAGCTTATGCATGCACAATATTGTAGTTTCAGTATGTATTATAATTCCAAAATAAATTTAAATAAAATTTTACTGAAAGAAATAAAAAATTACATTTTTTATTTAAAAAAATTTTTAATTAAGCAGAAAACATTAATAATAAATTATCAATTATTTTTATATGCTTTACCCGATATTTGTGATCCCGATATTTGTTTTTTTTTTTTTGTCCGCTCGATTACTAATAATTCATCTCTGATATATATATATGTTAATTCATCTCATATAAAAAATCAACAACAAATTAAACTTTACTCAAACTTAGCCCAGCCGCAACTTAAATAAAATATTCTTGAATAGCAAAATCACAATTTGCCCTTAAACTTCCTTAAACATAGCCACAGTCTCAGCAAATCCCACACATGTAATATATATATATATATATATATACTAGTTGACCCGGCAAACGTTGTTTTGCCTTTTTCAAATATCTAATATCTAAGTTACTATAAGTGTATGGGGATGAAGTTATAGTCGAAAACGTTATAAACAACTGAAGTACGATTTATTTATTGTTAAAAATGACAGTTAATAAAAATACAGATTATTCGCTAAGCGCAATAGAGTGCACAATATTTTTTGTTAGGCCATCTTTAGCCAATATGAACAAACTTGATGGTTTCCCGACGCGAGAACATGCCACATATAGTTGTCCGTGGGAAAAGCATGGTGTTTCCAAATCTAAACCACATACAGACAACGTTTGGCCTTGCGACTTATTGATTGTCATCGCGAATGCCAATCTAATTGGGAATTGAATGCGTTTGAATTCAATTGGCACATCTGTAGGAATCATGGGGATTCGTGGCAACAATATATTTTCACCTTGAAACTTGCCTTTTAAAATGGTGGCCTCAATCACGTTCTTCATTAATTTTTTAATAACCAATCGTGTGCCATTGCACAGCCGCGGTGGGTTCAAGTTACGGAGCAAAATCACCGGAGATCCTACTTTCAATTGTAAGTGGTGCGGTGGCATGCCTGGCAAATCCAAGGAATTCAAAAATTCTACTGGGTAATTTACAGCTTCGATAGTATTGCAAACTGTATCAACAGATTTGTATGACACAGAGTCTGTTGGCAACAATTGTTGTATCTTGAAATTTAATCCATGAACGTCCACATTTTTCGCTGCTAAAATAGCTCTTTCTGCCAGCCAGTCAAGATTTATATATTGTGTGTGTACATCGGGAAATATACAGTCGATGAGAACATCTTGCGAGTGGACGATTGTGCAAAAACCGGTTGGTAATTTTATTGATCCAGTATTTTCATGTACGGCAACTTTCCCATTGCCAATATCTAATAGCTGTTTCGAAAAAGTTTCGGCGGATGGATCCTGAAGCGTTTGAACGCGCATGTTCACCGTCAGTTGTACTCGTTCAACATTACGCCACAGTCGGGACGATTTGAGGCAAGCATTAATTTCATCAGCGTATGTTGATCGTGGAATAACGGGAAGTGTTTGTCTGAAATCACCTGAAAGGAGTAACAAAGTGCCTCCAAATAGTTTGTCGTTGTTTTTTATATCTTTCATTGTCCTATCCAATGCCTCCAGCGAATGCTTATGTGCCATGGTGCATTCATCCCAGATAATAATTTTACACTGTTTCAGCACAGTGGCCATGGATGATTGTTTTTTAATGTTACAAACTGCATCTGGGCTATTTTGAATATTCAGTGGCAGCTTAAATGCCGAATGAGCTGTTCTGCCTCCATCTAATAAAGTAGCTGCAATGCCAGATGATGCAACAGCTAATGCGATGCCTTTTTTTGCTCGTATCTCGGCAAGAAGTAACGAAATAAGGAATGTTTTGCCAGTTCCTCCTGGTGCATCCAAAAAAAGAGTCCCCCTTGTCCTGCCGAAACTCCCTCCATAATGCGGTCGTAAATTACTTTTTGTGCATCATTTAATAGTGGAACATTGCGAGTAACAATCGCTGCCATTTCAATAGAATTGTACTGCAGTTCACGATTCATATCTGTGTCAATTAAATGAGATACACTTCGATTTGGTGAGCTCATACCGAAATGACTGATTGGTAAATTCGCAATGACAATGCAAAGATCCTCAATAGCAATCAATGCTTCATTGTACATTTCGTCACTGAATGATATCGTAAGGTCGTTCCGTCTTGTACGATGTTGATACAATATATCATCAGTCATTGAATCTTTGTGATTATCCCACAAAATTTGTGCTCGGGCCGGGAAACATGTAGTCAGTACAATAGCAAATAGTAATCGAATTTGTATTCCTGTGCAGTTTAATGCTGCTTCAGCAAGCATACTGTCCCAATGATTGTCGTCTTCTAGCAAGCCTAGTGCAAGACATGCATCTTTATACGTTGGATACTGTTGTCCGTTTACTTCACGTATAGCTTGAAATGACAATGGTCCGGTGACATTAACCAACAACAGTCGTAGATAAAAGCATTCGGTCTGCCTTGGATGGACTGTATATACACGACCCAAATTATTTGACTTAAATAAGCCGGGGCACGCCTCAACTGGTGTGCCTTGCTTGCGGGGCATCCATTTTTTCGATTGAGCCCATGTAAAATATTGAGGTATTTCTGAATACTTCAGTGTTTGTGCTCATTTAACAGAGCGTCCAGCTCGCTGACAATGCGCGTTGCAAATGGTGAATTGAGGTGATTATAGTTGCAACGTGTATTCACGCGATTGGCGAGTGCCCGTTCGGAGTCCTCGCCACCCATAAAGTAAATTTGTAAAAATTTATAAGGTTCGTTTGGCATTGGTAGTAATGAGCCGACTTTGTGGTAAATTTGGCCTTTGATTTTGAATGTGGAATTAAATTGTTGACCATTTGCAGCAGTATTTTTAACTATTTCCGTTGCTCCGAACGATGTCATTTGAAAACATGAATTGAATTGCCGAATTGAACGCAAGAACAGCGAAGAATTTGGATCAGTACCAATAAGGAGGCCGTGCAATGGTTCCGGCGGTGTTTCAATTTCTGGAAGTTTCACTTTTCCTGATGAGCAACACATCCCAATTGGCTCATTTTTAAATTTAAGGGCTTGACAGTGCGGGCATTCCTTGTCCAATGTACCAATTACCACTTTGGAATGAGCGTAATATTCAACATCAGGCTCATACTGAAATGCTAGTCGAAGAAATGAATGTGATGTAAATGTTCGAAGTACTTGTTGATGTTGGTCAATCCCTCTACGTCTGTTGGTTACGAATCTGCGCGCTTCTCTTTGTTCCAATTGTCTTTGTTGGTTTCGCTCATCTCGTACCTCTTGTAATTGTGATGCACGTAACTGCGCCATTCTTACACGGACATCTGCATTACTTTGTTGCCTTTCTGCATCTGATCTTATTGCTCTTCTATCTTGCATGCCTCTAGATCTGTTTGTTTGACGACTCATTTATCTTTTTTCCCTTAACATTTGTTTTTTGGCAGGTAGTTCGTGGCATTGTTGTAATAAATCAAGTTGGAAAACTGATTGGTGTATAACATGTATTATTTTCTTGATCAATAATTAGCGCAATTATTTATTATTTGGGTATAAAAAATAGATGTTGGCCGATTCTCAGTCCTACACGATCTGCATAAAAAATTTCGTGAGAATCGGTCGAGCCGTTTCGGAGTAGTTTGGTAACAAACACCACACTCGAGAATTTTATATATATAGATATATATATATCAATTATTTTTCTATGTTTTATATAACGTTAGCAGAGATTACGTTATGTAATCTAATGCCGACGCATGTCCTGTATGCTGTGTGTCCTGTTCCACGTATAGTGTGCAGCGAGCGCGTGGCAATCGCGGCAATAGTTGCTTGGCAATATTATTAATTATTTTTGCAATTAACGCATCATTGTTGCTGCATCACGTCCGCTAAAGGGCTGCGTAAGCATTCGCGCCTGGACAGGCAGGACGCGCCATAACTTCGCACGCGTCATAATTAGCGAGCTTTTGTGGCATCGCCCGGGGCCCATGTTCGAGCTCATTTGACGCCATTTTCGGGCCAGGCAGCAGGCAGTTGGCTGCAGAGAAAGTTTGCAGCGGCTGCTGCGGGCACTGGAGTCAAGCAGCAGTCAGCAGGCAGCCTATTTGGCAGTAAGCCGCCAAAAATTGCCGCCTGCTGCTTATCAGGCAGCCAGACAGGCAGTTCATCACATGCATTGAAGTATGCAAAACTCGGCGAGCATAAAAACTGACGCAACACGCCTGGAAGACATGCGAACGTTTTATTGGCATTAAGGGATCAAAGTTTTGAGGCATACACACACACACACACACACTGTAGCAGCAGCATAAACTCTTTGCAACACCCTTAAGTATAGGGCACACAGAAAAAAAAGCTGAAGAAGCAGCGGCAAAAAGGAAGCTACAATGTTTGCACAGGCGACAGGCACTTCAGTGAAATTTTAACGCTGACACAAGAAATATTTTAGCAAAAGAGATTGAGCACACGAGCGGAGGGTGAGGGGTGGGGCGCAAGAGGAGAGAAAAAATTACAGAAGTGGCAGCGACAAAGGCCGCCATAAACATTGAGAGGGCGCACACGCTGCGTATACGCAATCAGCTTTGGCAAACATTCGCCAAAATAGTTTTCCGTTTTTAAAGCAAGGCAAATGCTTAGCTCGGCATTTTATTAGCTGCTTGTATGCGAATTTAGTCATAAATCTGCAGACGCGCCGCCGCACTGTGCACTGCCGCATGAAATTGAAATATAGTGTGATTTTCACTTTAGCCCAGTCGACGTCGCCGACGACCGAGGACACCCCCATCCCCCTGTGCTCGTTCACAACCAACTAGAACGGAATTTAGTGGCAAAAGCTAGGCAAAGCCAACAGCCGAAAGTAACGAAACAAATGAAATGCTGGCAGTAAGGCAATGCTCGACTAGGCTATACCCTGTAGCTGCTCAACTGCAGTCATATCAGCTGCTATATATACCCATCACATATACCCCAACTCTCCACTCTCTCGCCTGAGCAATATCCATTCGTTATTTATGACGATTTCCTTATGAACCTTGGCCAGCTTCAGTAGATTTCCGCACGTGTTCTCGCCATTTGACAACGGTCCCGACTCGACCCTCGACAAAAAAAAAAAAAAAACACTTTCAATTGCCAAATAGATTCGTTGCTTGACTTTTGCCTCAAGTCTTGCGTGTCCGTTGCGTGCAGTCGAATATTTTTGGTAATGGCCAATGCAAAGCGCTTCCTTGCGTGTCTATCTAAATGTTATTATTTGTTATCAGCGCTCTCTTATTTCGCTACTTTGGCTCCATTAATGGGCTTCTATCGTGCCACTCGCCTTTTATTGGGCATTTCTTTTGGCACTTCCTGCGCATATCTTAGCAGCCAGTTGCCTGCCAATTCCCGGCAAACGCGATTAAAACTAACAAATTAAATGCAAATGTTGCCAAATGAATGCGAAACAGCCCCAACAATTGCTTAATCAGTTCTCGAATAGTTTTTATTGGAACTAGAAACGAAACTAGAGTTGGTGACATGCGCTGGGACACTCAACTCGCAGCTGATCAGTTCGCATAAACTTTTCTTATAATATGTATAATAATAGCATATATAATTAATTTTATATATTTTTTAAATATTTGCGATATTTAACTATTATTTTTTAAGCATTTTACCTGCCCGAGCTCATTTATCATTCAGCTAAAATCCGGCTAGTGAAAATAGTTCAATCACAGCGGAACGGAAACGAGCCAAGTGTAGCTCTCTGCATATATTATTATTTGTTGTTTACACCCGGCGATATGCCTTGATATATGGCTATATAAATATATATGTTTATTTATATTACCTGGCTGTCGTGCGGGGCTTCGTGCAAATGTCATAGAAAATGAAAAAATATGCGCAGCTAAATGGGCGTGACAGCGTGCCGAGCCGAGCAATGGCATGTTCATGTCATAATTCTAAAATTTGTGGTTGTCGTGCCAGGCGGCACTAAAATTATGGTTAATCTGCATATGTATAGGTGTATGGGTGTCTGTGTGTGTGTGTGTGTTTACTAAATAAGATGTCGCTGTTTGAGTGGCAACCGCAAGCGGCAGAGGCAGCTGCTGAATATGTTCAGCCCAGCCAACGAAATAATTATGCTCCAGGTGAGGATTGGCTCTATAAATAAAGTAAATATATGTATATATATATATATACTTATATAGAAATAAAATAAAATATATATACTTTGCCAACTCTAAAGAGCAGACATAAAACTCAGCTCAAGTTCTAATCAATTTCTTTGGATTGGGGCTGAAACTACAGCTACTCAGAGAGCTGCTCAGCCACAAAGACCGATAACGATAAACAATAGATTGTAGTCGATAGTTGAGCAATGTAGACAATTGTCGAATTTGACTGGCTGTCGGTCGAATGGCTGAAGTAATTTGTTAAGGCCCGCCGCAGCGATGGAGTTGCAGCATCAACGCCAGCCACACTTTTTGGCTACATGACAAATACACTTCAATCAATGCCAAATGGCCCTGCCGGCAATCACAGGACGTCTGCGTCTGTGTGTGTATTTGTGTATGCGTGTGTTTGCGGGCGCCACAAAAATGAAAACAAATTTTGGCATGATTGCTGATTGTTTGTCTTTTTCATTGTTTGGCAAGGCTGATGCTGTTGTCGTTGCTGTTGTTGTAGCTGCTGTTGGTAGTGCTGCCAACGCACGCGCACATTTATTGCTTCCCAATTGGAAATAAAAATGGCGGCAAGCAGAAAGCCAGTCAGCCAACTAACTAGACAGCCCGACTAGCTGGCGAAGGGGCAAAGCCCATGTAAAGCACAGGCGAGCGCGCGCAGTTGACGTTCCCATTGAAATGAACGGCGAAGGCAAGGCAATGCGCGGCATAGAACGATATACGGCGATAAAAACGAAATATACGCAGCAAACGAGATGCCTTTCTATACCCTGTAGCGGCAGGAGAGCAGTGCAGGCATGAGGTGTGTGGAGCTAATGCTTACTTTGGCTAAAGACTCTAAGCTCCATCGAAGAGCCGATAAATATCGATAGGTTTACGAGCTATAACAGCCCTGAGGCAGCAGTTGAGCCATGGGGGATGTAGCTCTAAATGAGCCTTGGTTTGGCTTTAGACTTTTTGCACTCTTAACAAATCGATAAATATCGACAAGTCGTTATATAGAAAGTGTACCTCAAGAACTCAAGCATTTGTGTATTTAGTTCATCATATGCCAAATTTACAGGGTATCTGCGCTGCCAGCAGCAGCCAGCAACACTTTCACTTGGTTTATTTGCTGCCGATTTGATTTGCTTGATGCCGTTTTCCTCTCTTTTTTTTTTTGCTGGCAACCGTTTCAGCGTTTTTCTTCGGCTAGGCTGCAAACATTTTGCCGCCGCCACAGCCGCTGATTAAAACAAACACAATGCGACCGTAATGACGACATATGTACGACGTTTGTATATCGCATGGAGCGTGGTGAGAGAGAGAGAGAGGGGGGAGAGGGGATTGCCCAATCTCAAAGCCTCCTTTCCGCACAATTGTACAATTTCTGCCGGCAATGCCGGGCGCTTTTTTTCGGCTCGGCTTTGCCTTTGCCTTTCATTGATTCATAATTGATAAGCATTACTTTTGCTATTGTTCGATTTATATACGAGTTGGCATTCATCTGCACACATGGAGCGAGAGAGAGGGAGAGGGAGGGGAGAGGGCTTTGCTGCCCTTAAGAAATGCCGGCATCTGCGCTGCTCAATTTAGCGTAAATTTTTGTTTTTTTTTTTCCTCTCTGAGCATTTCTGATTAATTTTATTGCTCTGTGCAATTACGTAGCTGACTTATGATTAAATATAATATTTGCATAAAAGTGCTTCAAATCTTTTCCTGCCTGTTTCTTATGCCAACTTAATCGCGCGTGGGCAAATCGAAAGTGAACGAACTCATATAGAATGTCGGCAGAAGCTGAAATATTACTACTTGACTATATATAAACAGCTTTAAGTTAAGCTTGGTTCTTGTAAATAATTTTGGATTTTATTTAGAATTTATGGCAGAAGAATTCATAAGGCTTACCAGAGAACTTGTATTCCAGATCTGTTATATATATGTGAAACTGTTATACATTATTCAACAATATTTTATTAATGTTATGTTATGAACACTTTTTTATAATTATTTTATTTTTTATTTATACTTATTAATTTTTAATTGAATTTTTTTATAAGCTTGTCGATTTATTGTTTTGTTTTTATTTATTTAATTATTTAATTTTCAATTCATCACTTTTATTTATAAATTAATTTTTTTACGTTTATTTGTTTATTTATTATTATTTTATTTATTTTTATAATTATTCCAGCATAAATTAAATTACTATTGTATTAATTTAGTAAATTTAGTAAATATAGTAAAGTATTAAAATTAATATAGCTTTAAACCCCCTCTTATACATCCACTTTACTGCCATAACTACAACAGATGAATTCCGCTTTCTTGGCGCGCCCCAAAAAGTATGCTTTAATAATGGCGCAAAGGCAGTGGAAGAAGCGACCAATATGGCAGCATCAACTGCTTTTAATTAGACTTGCTGTACATAATCAACTGGCAAGGAGTTGAGCCTTTATAAGTTTTACAAGTTGCGCTGTGCGAACTTCGGGCGCAGCCTCGGTGGCCCGAGCTCTGCCCTACGGCTGCCCAGGATGTTGTAGCCATAACGAACTGCATGTTGCTGCTGCTGTTGTTGCATGTTGTGCATTTAAAGTTTTTGTAGCGTGCAATGCAGGAAATCATTTTAACAATTTTCTACCTCAGCCTCAGCTTCTGCCCTGGCCTGCCCAGCTGCTGCTGCTGCTACCGCTTTCTATACAAGTTCAGTGCACCCGCAACAGACACGCCATGAAAAGGCGCTGCCAACGCGAACGTTGCTTTGTTATTTGTTTGGCTGTGTGTGGGTGTCTGTCTGCGTTTTTCGGGCTGCCTGCAGTCCTTTTTATTTGACGCAGCAGCAGCGGCAACGCAGCTTTTCTTCCTTTCGGTAATTATGAATGGCCAGCGGGCAGAAAAGGTATAAAAGTCATTGGCATGCAAGACCAGCCGCTGCCCCGCCGCCGCCTCCTTGTTCAATTAAAACTTTTATGCAAGCCAGTTATCTCTGCTTATTTAATACAGCGCCCGCGGCTCCGGTTAATCAACTCTGCTTAAAGGCCAACTGCACCTCAATTGACCGCCAAGAGATCTGTGATCCCTGACACCATACAATTGCCATCCCAGCCAGCCAGCCAGCCAGCCAGCCCGACAGGCGGGCAGAGAGGCGAGGGGCCCGGACACGTGTCGCCATTTAAATTCAACACTTCGCAAACAAATAAAGCACTTAAATACTGTATGCAGCCGCGGCACGAAAAAACTCTGGCCGAAAACAATACGAAATACGAAAATAAAATTACGGCCTGCAGCTGGGGCCAAGAGTCATGTGTGTTGCGGCTCTGATTGCACCTGAGCCCCAGCCCCAGCCCCAGCCCCAGCCCCAGCCCCTGCCAGGTGCCGCAACCTCCTCCTGACTAATTGCAATGTAAAGTGTTTAGACACAATTTGGCAGCAGCAGCATGTAAGTGCTCGAGTCTCCCTCTCTCCTTCTCCCTCTCTCTCTCTCTTTCTCTCTTTCTCTTTCTCTCGCTCTATGTGTGTTTTTCGCATGCAGACAAAATTGCTCAATTAAGTAGGTGGCCTGAAGTTTGCTCGGGTTTCTCTTTTATTGCCCGCTTGTGTTCGGGCTGATTTGTCTACTTATAGCTGGGCACTTTGCAATTCAGTTTGAAGCACACAAAATTCACTCGAATAACAAGCCCTGTCTAGCATAATTTGCCCTCAGCTGGGCTCAGTTTAAGTAGAGTTGGAGAGTAGAGCCTGTCTTTAATATTACAATACGGCTGGAAAGTGCCCAACTTGTATCATCTTCAATCACATAGACAATTTCTAATAATATATTAGCCAACTTTCATTCAATAAGGCCTCAAGCAGGCCTGCTGCCATCTATCTCTCATCCTGACAAATAGCACTGAGTATTGACCGCTTTGAAATGCTTTCATATACCAATTTTATCTATGCCTTTGAGAGAAAGAGAGTGGGATATTCCAACTAACTTTGATTTATGACAATTTAGTTCATTTGATTATTGCTACGGACTACAGACACAGAGACTAAGCACAGCCAACGCACTGAGTCGAGTCTCAGCCTCTGCCTCCGTCCCAGTCAGTGGGCCGCCCGTTTTGTGCTGTGTAAAACATTTTCATTTTCCATTCAAATTCAATGCTAATCTACTTGCCATCATTTATCATGCCGCCCAAGCACCGGGGCTCGTTTCGCAGGCATTCGCAGTAGGCCAAGCGCATAATCAACACATAGGGTTCATCATTTTCGCTCTGCGATATATTTAGATATAGTTTCGCATACATATATATACGATAAATATATATATATATATATATATATATATATATATATATATATATATATATATATATATATAAACACTTTTTTGGGGCGCTCTCTGACAGCACGTGCAGCACATTAGGCTGCGGCAGTGCCTGGCTATTTTACAGTCCGAGTGCTGCATGTGGAAACAAAACGAAAATCGAGTGGAAAGTGGGCAACAAAGTTTAGCTAACTGGCCAGCCGTGCGTATACGTAACCAGGCTGACCCACAAAGCAAATTTATATCTGTATAATGTATGTCCATATATATGTCTATCTGTCTGTCTGTCTGTATGTCTCTTTGCATATTTCGCGCTGTCCCAAATGAGCAGCTGAGTGAAACTTTAGTCGAGTCGCGAGCGCATTAGTTATGCGCAACTTACACGCCATAATAAAATAATATTACATTTCGCACAGGCTCGCTCTATAGAGAGAGAGAGAGAGCGAAAGGGAGAGAGAGTCAGGGAGTGACAGCTCTGCTTCACACAGATTTGTCCCCATTTCGCAGAATATCCTCGGCTGCGCCTCATTAAGTATACTGCGAAAAACCGCCAAGTCTTTGAGGCAGAGCACTCTCCGGCTGTCGCTCATTTGAGTGAGTGTTTGTTTTTTTGTCTGCGGTTTTAATTTACTCTTGCTTCATAGGATTCTGGCTCTGTTGTGTTGCCACTTCTCACTTCTCGCTCGATGCGCCCACTCCACGTCTGGCAATGTCGCCGGCGGCAGCAGGTTAAGCTCCTACTTGAACTTCTAAGTGTTGGTGTTACATGAGCTGAGGTGTTGTTTGGCAACTGCCTTTGACGTCTATGTGTGTGCTCCCATCTGCCCGCAGACTCCTGAGTGCATATGTCTCTCACTCTATCTCTCTATGTGTGTGTGTGTGTGTGGCATGTTTGTGGCATGTTTGTATGTCTAGTGGCTGGGTATGTCCGTCTAAGCTTTTGATTCTTTCACTGACGTTTTCAGAAATCGCCATGTTATTTACAGCTTCCAGTTATTAGGTTTGCTGCAAACCGGAAGCCTCGCCACATGCCATATGAGCCACGTCAAGCGACGTCCACATAAATTGAGGCTCTTTAAAGGCTTTAACGCCGGAGCACCGTCTAGGTGGCGGCTGATGAGCAGAAAGCAATTAAGAGTGCAAAAAACGGCTCTAGAAGACAAGGGAAACTGTTTGAAAAATGGAAAAGGAAAAAAGTTAATGAAAAAGTAAAGAGAGCAGCAAAAGGAAGATAAGTAATGGAATAAATATAGAAGCAGAACTTATGTAAGCTCATCATAACTCTGCGCCCCAACTTGGCCAGCAGCAAACGCAGTTTTAATTGTAAAATATAACAAAAGGAGAAATGTAGAAAAAACTTATCTATACCTTCTGTATAACTGTAGACATCTGCGTCATATCTGTAGGCCCAGTGAGTTCTCCATGATAACGTGTGGTGAACGCTGCTTCTCGGCCAAGTGGAACTGACTGAAGAGGTCGGAAAATTGGATCTTGCTGTAGCGCCCAGTGAGCACATCATCCATGAAGTTGCTCGAGCGCAAGAAGGGCAATCGTCCTTTCCGCCTGACAGTGAAGCGCTCCATGCATATCTTCAACGGCAGCGCCAGGCCGTACTCATTGCGCGCCGCTTGCATCTGCCGAAAGTATTCGTATTCGTCGTAGTGCATCACAGAGTCTGGCAATAACTCCCTCAAAAACAATTCGGACAGACAATTCGGCTCTTCAGGGAGCAGAGCCTCTTTGGACACCTGCACCACATTGTAACAAATATCGCAGGGATTGTGCATTTGATGAATGTATTTTTTAATTGTAGGGAATGTATTATTATTGTTTTGATGTATGTTGATAGAGAAGTGAGATTTGTTTTTCAAATGTGAAGTGATTGAGCGAAGGATGTCAAGTTGGTAGAGAGAGATATCGTATAGAGGAGGCTGTTAAGTAATATATTTAATGTTTTAATTTTATTAAACAGCTTTTTTGAAGCTACTCTTACATAATATATAATTTTATTTTGTACGTACATTTTCCTTTCATCTAACTGAAAGGTTTTTCTTACAATTTGTTTAATGGCACAGAACTCAGTTTCATTATGAGGAATTGGTGTGCTCAAAAGCATTAAAATGAGACTGCTGTATAAATTATCTTAGCATGAAAGTATCGACTTGCGTATGCCATTCCAGGGAATTCGGTTTCTCTCTCTCTCTCTTTGTGGAGTCTGCTTCCAAGAAACCTAGCAGAAGAGCTCTTTGTGCCGAATATGTGTAATGAGTAAACTGTTCCTAGTATTTGTCTAATTGAGTTTTGTGTCCAAGTCCAAGAGTCGAGTCCAAGAGTCGAGCTCGTGGCACCAAAAAGAAGTGAGAAACTGATGTACACCTCGGCTTAACACACAATACAATAAAGGTATATAAAACTTAGATATTTCCACACAAAAAACAATTATTTATAGCCGATTCCATACGGAGTTATGGCTTGTATGCATTTTGAAATTGGGCTTATCAACTTTCACCTCAGTTTTCGGCATGCGCTGTGTAATTAATTATTTGCGTCACTAAGTCGAGCCATTTCCATGCCAGACGCATATAGAAGAAGGACCGCAGGATGGCAGCCACCGTCAGCCCCGCCGCCAGGGCCGCCGCCAACGCTATCAACATCGCCGGCTTTTTGCATAATTCAACCACTGGCAGGCGGGTCACGTAGACAACGCAAACGGCGTGATTAGGGTTTTCGGCTCAGCCGAAGATCCTGTGCAGGACTCAGGCTCAGACTAACCACAACATGTGTGTCTGTAGAGGTGTGTGTGTGTGTGTGTGTATGTGGCTGTGGCTGTGGCTGTGGTGGCTGTTGTTGTTTATGCTGCTGGCATCATTAATACCCAAATCAAAGTTTGTTTGTCTCGTAGCACGGTTGCGTAAAACATTTCAGTTTAAATGCTGAAGCGAAGCAAATGTCAAAAGCCCTTTTAATTATCCATTTTTATTGGCACTTGCCTGACATTCTTTTAATTTCCCATTTAGTTCAAGTTATTTCAATTATATATTTAAATAATTAATAGAATACTGAATGAATAAAGTAAATAAAAACATCCCTTAGAAATATATCGAAAATTAAATTAAATAAGTTATGAATAAATGTTTCAGCTGCAAATTTAAATTTAGACAAAAATATATATATTTGTGGACAATAAAAAAGGAAAACATTTTAATCAATATATTTAAATATTTGTATTATTTAATTAGAAGTAAAAATACATAAAAAATTAATATATTTAAATGTTAATAAATATAAAAATATTTATAGAATTTAAATTTTCATTTATAAAAATTCAATAAATTCACTAAAATTTAAATTTAATATATTTTATTTATAGCTTTTAAAATTAAATTATTATTTCAGCCACTGCATTTCCATTTGAAGCTGCTGAGCTTTAAATAATTTGTAAAGCAAACGAAGTCAGTAAAAAAGAAAATAGACAGCTGTCTGCGCTCACTCTTCTCTACATGCTCTCCCTCTGTGTATTTTATGCATTCCGAGCTGATGAGCAATTGGGCGAAAATCAGCGAAAATAAACCACGAAAAGGTGGTGCAAAAAGAGATGAGAAAAAAAAGAAGCATTAATTAGCTCGAATGCCGCAAATATTAATTGCATTTATTTGCGAGCGTGTCGAATCGTGTGTATGTTAAATAGCCGCGGACCGAACCTCAAATTCAGTCCGTTTTGCTGACTAAGGCTTCATTAGTCGAAACTTCTTAATTGTTTCATTAATGCAATGCAATCCGTTTGCTTGGCACTTAATTTAATTTTATTTGCTGTCGCCGCTGCTGCTGCCGTTGCTCCTCCTGCTGCTGCTCCTGCTCCTGCTGTAGTTTTTAAATAATTGTGCTCAATTATTTCACCCAATTTAACATTTCCCCAGCTCCAGCTCTATGTGTGAGTGGGGATTTCGTGCTTACTGTACCCATTTAAATGACGTCATTTATATTCCGGCGGGATAAGCACTTGATGTAAAATTACTGGCGACGACGAGCGTTTGCCGGAATATAAAAATAAAAAAATATTCAATTAAACCCGTTTCTTCGCCCAAAAACACCGTTGACAGCGCTTATTAATCTGACGTCATTTCTTTCTTACCCACCCTCCTCTCTCTCTCTCTGCCCCCCTCCCGCTCTTTATGCACTTTTTTCGCTGTGAAATTTAATTAATGTAATTGTTATTACCACAAGGCTTTCATGTTTGCTCGCGCTGTCCACTCGCAGGCCTAATAAAACTGTATACCTGAAGCTGACGCGGATGTTGGTCGGTGGAGCGCTCTCCACCGCCATAGAAATAGCAATTCATTATTTGCATGAAACCCGACCTCAAGCGCCACTCAAACAGCGGGTCGAGCACTCCAGGCCCGTTAGACTTTTGACCATATTTTTGCATTTATGCGCATGAAACGCGCTGCTTAGCTTTATTTTGTGCATCGCCCCCTACTCAGGATAGGGTATGCCAACGGGTATTTAAAAAACTATAAAATGGGCTAAGTTTAAGCCAGAGAAAAAGCTAGAAGTCTTTCAGATTTTTCTGGTTTTAAAATATAAATTATAATTTGAAGGGCATTCGCTAGTCTGATCTAACTCTTTTACATTTCCTAGTTTCATATATTTTTTTGATTTGATTCCATATACCATTTATATGCATATATATATACACACTCGCAGAGCATACACTATATAGTTTTGCGCTTGGCAGAACGCGAAATTTGTTTTGGCCAACCAAAAAAGCCACCATCGTCAAATTTGAATGAATGACTGCAGTGGAAATGCAACTGCCAGTCAGTCAGAAAGAGTTGAAGGTTTGCTTTATTCTCCTCGCCCTCTCTCTTTTTTTCGGGCGCTACTCGAAAATAATAAAAAGCCAAAACACACAGAAAAGCTGGGAAAAAAGCATTGCCTACTTTTCAGCTGAAGTGCTGCGGCTGGCTCTGCGGCTTTTTTGCATTCGCAAATGGTTAAAGTCATTTATTTGAAGCAAATCATTTGCCATGCCAACTAGGCAGCTGCCTCTAGACACTCGAGCGTCGCTGGATCATTAAAGCCAAGGCCCTCACCGCCAACTTTGGTGGGCCGGCAGGCCAATTTTTCAAAAGCACACGAACAAGAACTTTGACTGACGCTTGTCGCTTGCCGTTCCCAGATAAACTTCGCTCTGGTTCGAAACTTATTGAGGCGCAAACAGTTAGGACGGGGCCTCCCAGCAACTGTCTGTCGGTATCTGAATGTATATATGCACTGCAAAAATAATTGTATTACTCTATTGAATGCCTAAAATATATAAAATAGAAAATGGAAGAGCTAATATTATCTGATTTTTTTTTTAATTTTTTTAAATATTTATTTTATAAATTTTAAAAATATATATTATTTATTTTCAATTAAAATATATTTAAAACGCTTTATATTCTCATTAAATAAAAAGATATTTTACTTTTTATATATTCTATGTAATAATTAAGCTTTGATATTAAAATAAGTTTTCATTAATAATATTTTTTTTTAATTTTTAAATTTACTCATTGACTCTTTTGTCTTTTAAAATAATAAATTTAGATTTTTCAATCGAAAATGTTTAGCAAAAATTACTTTTGTACATTATAATATAAATATAAATTAAAAGAAAATATTTGTCAATATTATTTTTATCTATGGAGATGTCGCAAATTCATTTGGTATAAATTTTAAAATATTTCTTATGTATTTCATTTATTTTTTATAATTATCAAATGCCAAATTATTTATAGTATTATTCTTCATAATTTTCTTTTGTCTCATCTTTTTCTCAGTGCATGTAATGTACATGCAAACATAATACGGCGGGCAGTCGGCTGGCTGGCACGCCCATTGTTATAGGGCTCACGCCGCCCAGCAGCAGCAGCAACAGCAGCGGCAGTAGAAGAAACAGCGCCAATGGCATTGGCATACCCCAGTTGCCGTTGTATGATAAACTTTTCTAATTGTCAGTTTCAGCAAGTGACAAACGACAGAAATTATGTTATCTTATCAAAGTTGGCGCTACTTTTGCTCAGAATGTGCTGGGTCTTGTAACAGTGAGTGTGTGTGTGTGTCTCTCTCTCTTTCTGTCTCTCTCTCTCTCTCTCTCTATCTCTCTCTCTCTCTCTCACACACACTCTGTGCGTGTTTGTATTGTGCTGGTAGCAAAAGTTGCTACCAGTCGTTCGAAATTTAAGAATATTATCTTTAAGCATGTTGTTTGTATATATCAACATTGTTGCCGCTGTTATACTTGTTGTTCTTTGTTTGTTTATATTGTTGTTGTTGTTATAACTGTTACTGTTACTGTTACTTATTAACATTACAAAAGCGCGTGTGCTGTGCCTTTTGGCGTAAATTCAGTTATGCCAAATTGACTTCTGTCTGACAACTGCTCCAACTCTTGCCCCACCCCCCCTCCCCATACCACCCTCTCGACGACCCACAAATTAAATATGTATTAAAATGCAAACTGGTTTCGGCTGAGACTGTTTTATTTCATTTGGTTGGGTTTCACTCGGCAGCACTTAAGGCGAACAGCGCCAACCAGCTGCTGCAGTTCTCAGGCCTATTTTCATTCTTGTAAAACTTGTGCTCGGCATATCATTTACAGAGAGGGCAGAGAGAGGCAGAGAGAGAGAGAGAGAGAGACAGGCCGGTCGAGTCTGAAAGAAACTTGCCAGTTGACATGAAAAATGCTTTTTGATTGATAGCCGAGCCGAGCAATGTTTATTTAATAAATGAAATTCATGCATATACATTTCTTTTATGCCTTTCACTGGCCCCCAGTTCAGGCCGGCTTTTGTTTTACCAAAAACAGCTCAAAAAGCTGTCATCTGTTGTATATATAGAGCCATATATAAATATATATATATATATGTATTTGGGTATAGCATTTCCAAATGAATGAATTTCAGGCTGTGACAGCAATTATGTTTGAACACAGCAGCTCTTTAAATATACAAAAGAACATAAGAGGCCTAAGCTCGAAAATAATTAGTGAATGCCGAAAGTCAACATGAAAATCTAGGTTTTGTTTTAGACACATTTTAGATACACATGTATATATTATATAAAAATATGGCAGATAGCTGGGCATATATAAAAGTTAAGCCAAACTTATTTGCCAGCTTAAGCAATTGCTATAAAACTATATATAATCAAAATAATTTAAATTAAATTTGAATAAATTATATTAAATTTATCTACAATTACGATTGATCCATATTTAAGTATGTATATCAAAATATGTAATACAATCAACTTGGCCAACTAGCTGTTTCATACTCCCTCCCTCACCTTCATCATTCAATAAATCTTGCCCACTTCGACTGATCACACTTTTCCCCTTGCCCAGCTGCTTCCAAACTAAGCAGTTTATCATAAGCGAATACCTTTAAAAAAATAAAAATAGAAATATTATATAAGGAGTGCAACAGTTGAAATTACGCGCGCGCTCGTCACTCCGAGGTGACAGTTGAGCAGCTCCGGCAATCAGAGCTGGAGTCTGCAGAAGCAGGTCTCAGTCACAGCAGAAAATATTGTGAAATATATATAAGCTGAGAAAACGCTCACGTAACTGCACGAATATTTGAGGTAATAATATAAATATAAAATAAAATATAGAAAAAGAAATCCTTTCGTGGCAGCAGCGCAACAAAATTTCTGCTTTGTTTTCCTTTGCTTTATTTTATTTTTTATTTATTTTATTTTATTTTTTGCTTTTGTTAGCAGCAGTGCGCTTTATGGCGTGAAGCGGAATAATTCAATCAGCAGAGAAAGCGAGAAAGAGAGAGAGAGAGAGAGAGAGAGAAAGAGTAACTGGCAAAGGGCGCAGCTTGAGTCCGGGTGTCCTCCAGTGTCAGTTTTGTGCAAGCGCACAAAATCCAAGCAATTTAAACTGGAAACGCTTGCAGTGAAAGGCGCGCGCGTGCAACTTAAACAAACCGGAAAAGCAAACACATCAGAGCGACACAGTTAAGGAGGAACTTCCTGTTGCCAAAGCATGGCTAAACAGCAGCAGCAGCAGCAGAAGCACCAAGAACAAAAACAACAACTGCACAGTCAGTCGTATCAAGGATGTGACACAACGCACTCCTCCACTGCCAAGTCGTCAGCCCATCCAAGGACATGTGCGTCGTTTGCCTTTGCCTTTGCCTTTGCCAGCTTAATTTCATTTATTTACCTGAAAGCTGTTTATGCGCTTGTGAAATTACAAATTAAATTTTTAATCACGAATTAAAAGACCAGCTGAGCGCGCGGAGGATGTCCTGTCGCGCACCTGTGACTGCATGGCTGTAGATGTATCCGTGTATCTGTTGTCGCTCCATTTCTAGTTGATTAACTGCAACTGCAGCAGCAGCCCAAGCCATGAGAGCCGCAATTAAAAGCTGCGGGAATTTTTAGTGGCATATGAAGAGATTCCCGGAATGGAAAACTCCCAACATTCGCCAAGAAATTGAGATTTAATCAAATGAAAAATTCATTTTTATTTAATTATTTTAACAAAAGAATAAGATTACTAAATTATATTTATATTTATGTATATATATATTTTTTTTTAGAGTTTTAAATAATACTTTTGATTCTAAGAACTCAGGCGATTTATATTTCTCTCCAGCTTATGGATCATTAATTTTTCGGTGCCGTTCACGCTTGTGTAGGTGCCTGGAAGATGGGAGCCAGGACTCAAAGCGCCTTTGCTCGCTGCTCTCTGCTCGCTGCTCGTTTCGACCATAAGAAATAATGTTGTTTATGTTGTGCAAACATAAAATTTTTTTCATCTGCTGCCTGTCGCTTCTTCTTCGACTTCTTATTTCGCCCCTTTATGTGGCACATACCGATATATGTATATATGTCTATATACTCTATAGGAATATAAGTTACCAGCCTGACTTTCGCAGCAGTTACATACATATATATATATATATATATATATATATATATATATATATATATATATATATATATATATATATATATAGATGTTTATATATGTTATGTCTCTGTGTATGTGTGTGTACATACGAGCATTGCCAATTTTTGTCGTTTCTCTGTGTGAGTGTGTGTGTGTGTGTTTGAGGCTGTGCTTTGCCTTTTTGCGCGCTGGCAATAAAGTTGTTGGAATTTAGCTGAACCGAAAATAGTTTATGGCGGAAGTCATTAAGTGGCTCGGTTTACAGCAGCCGCAACATGAAAAACAGAAGTGCCCGCCCCGAGCCGGAGCTACAGCTTGAACCCGCACCCAGACTCACGGACCCGGACCCCGAACCCCGGACATGGACATGGATCCGGGACTCAACTCAACTCAGCGCTGCAGTGCGCCTCTGTGTCGTTGCTGTGCCGACTTTTTTACGATATTTTTATAGACGAATTATGGTTTTTATTTGGCGCTTTCTCTCTACGCACACACACATAGGATGCTTTATGCTGCAGTTTTGCTGCCATGGTGGCTGCCCTGGCTTGGCTTTCATTTATTTTTATTTATTCAATTTAATTATTTTAAAATGATTTGTGCATATAGCATGCGATATATGCTGCATAAAGGAAACGTTATACGCACAGCACACAAATTGCATTTTTATTGAGTTAGCAGCGACTGCAAAGCCGGCTTTCAATTAGCATTTCTTTATGGTCCGCTCATGGCTTAGTAATTGAGTTAGCTTCAATAGTTTGTTTTGCCTTTTACATGTGCATTTCGATGCATTCGCATCATCATAACCACCACCACCACCACTCTGGCACCATCGACAGAAAGCCGCAAAAACTGTTGCCCACAGCTTAAGAGATGTGTTGAAATTTATTTTCGGCTGCCCCCTGACAGCTGCCGTCTGGCGGCACACTTTAAATTCTAATTTCATGCATTTTGCACATCAATAAAATGGCTTGACTTCTCCTTAGAGCGGGGAGCTCTCGTCCACACTCGTCTTCGCACTCTCTTCATGGGCTCACTCCGGACATGATTTGCTTTTATGAGCATAATTCGCCAGCATCGGGGCGAAACGTGAGCACATTTTACAGGGGCTTCGCTTGTGGCTTCTGCTTTACGACTAGGCGAATAGTGAGCAAAGCTCTCCCACTCCCTGCCAAGACGGAGCACATAAAAGCGTATTGTTCTACAGCAAGCTTGATGGCGATATGAATGAGCAAGAATGGATTATCTGCTGGAGTGGTTTTCAGATGCCGGCTTATCCACATTAAAATATCTAAGGATGTTAGCTACATATATAATAGCAAAAATTATCTAGATTTTCGCCAGCAAATAACATTCATAAATGAATAAATACATAAATGCATATAAGTAAATCAGAGAGACCCTCAATTACAGCAATTTCGTTAAGTAGAAATAAACTGTATAATTCTGTCTGTATTTATTGGTGTATTAAACTTGATTTCTAATGACTTTTACTTTACAGAATATGAAAAATAGATGGACTCAACTGATATATGTCCGTTCTCTATGCGACTTTCTTTCTCACAATTTGTCTCTTCATTCCTCTCTTCTAACATTCTCTCTGTCTCATCTTCCCTCAGACTCTTTTGCCCTCTATCTCTCTATTTACATCTCTCTCCCACTCTACCTACCTATGTATCTACGTGTGTCTTTCGCGCTCTCAGTCTCTCTTTATCTCCTCCGATCTTTCGTTATGTCTCTTACACTTCCTGGCGCTCCCTTTATACCTATTTGTCTCTCTCTCTCTCTCTCTCTCTCTCTCTCTCTCTTTCTCTCTCTCTCTACATTTTTCTATCGTTCTCAGTCCATTTATCTCTGTTTCTATATGAATCTGTATCTATATCATTTCATCTCATTTGACGCCTGTCCTCATCGCTGTCTACATCAAACCCTTACTTCTCTCTTCACTTTGTATCCTATCCCTATTTCCTCTTAATATTATCTAAGTAGGTATCCATTTACCTAATCGATCGCTAAGCGTCCTCAACGATTTCGATTTCTTAATCCATAAAACCTCAAGCCCACTCAATAGTTTCCCACTGAATATCCTTTTGTACACAATCAACTCGAAACTTTTCAGCTCTAGCCATTTACTTGCGATATTTACTTTCTCAACTCAAATATTATTTATTGCGTTATTTGAATGGGGTATTTTTAGCAGCGCGCAAACACAAACGAATTACGAGAAACTTACTAATGATGCTGAAGCTATATAAAGATTATTTGCCGGCCAGCGCTGGAACTGATTGATGGCTCTAATTAAATTTGCACGAGCATAAAACTTTTATTGTAAGCCATAAAAGTGAAACTTTCTGGAAACTGCAGAGTAGCAGTATGTATATATACATATATAATAACATTTATTTAAACTTTGCCAAGCCACAAAACGGCTTTAAATATACTAACTCAACTCAGCAACACTCGTCGCATGTGGGAGAATGTTTATGTTTTCGGCAAGGGCTCGGGGAGACCGGAGGAGAGCGGAGGAGAGCCAAGGGTCTGTTGTCGCCTTATCTGGGTGAGCAGTCGACGATTTATGATTGCACACTCAGCATAATCAATTCTTATAAATTATTGTTATTGTTGGCGGTCTGGTTGGCGGTAGAGGCGACTGCTCCAGAGCAGCAGCTGACAACATTAAACAATCCGCATGACTTATGGGCACAATGAACCAGCGACACAGAGAGAGTCAACCAGGAGCAGCCGCTCACGAATTCACAGACGAGACTCCCGCATAAACACACGCGAGCCTTTAAATGTAATGGACGGGCTTAAAGCAAGCTCTGTGTGCGGCAACCACTGCAACCACTAGAAGGACACCGCAGCCAGCATTTGCAATAAACAAAGTCTGGCCGGGAAGATCAATGACTCCATTGAAGTTCAATAAAATGTGCTGGCCCAAAATGAAGGTGCACCGCAGTCGGCGACACGGGCCCGTACGAAACCTATCGGACGAGCGCCAATAACTGCGGCAGACTCAAAGAGCATTGCATGCATAAATAATGCGCTGCATGCGGCGGAATCGAACTGTGGGTGGGGCAGGAGCAGGCTGCTGGGGCAGCGCAACTATGCCTAGCTCCCGCTGCTGGTCACGGTTCCGTTGATGGCAGAGAGCGTTCTGCTGCACAGCCTGTGCTGGCATTCAATATTACGTTATGCACAATATGAACACACACAAAAAAAAGCGGATGTAAGAGTGCTCAGCTCGAGGGTGATTGACTAACAAGTACCCTAGGCACAGCCACACAGTGCCACTGTAGCCATTCACATAGCCTGACGGAGCAGAGAGCTAGTTTATTATATGAATATATAGAAAAAAAAGCTTTATTAACACTGAATATGCAGGCACTTGAGTGAAACTTTGGAGTATCTAAGTTTCATTTGAAGTATTGTAATTTGAGTGGGGCAGCGATGAGGGTCTGGAGGGAAAACAAGAGAAAATTATATTGGAGAGAAAGGTATTTTTTTCTAATGCATATATATTTTAATAATTTTTTTAAAGATCTAAACTTGAACTAAAATAACAAAAGAATAAAAGTTAATTAAAATATATATATATGTGTATATTATATATGCACAAGAGACTAGAGAAATATGTTAAGAGTTTCCTGCTGGAGAGAAAAATACAATATATATTTGATTTACAACAAAAATATTAGAAATATATATTTGCTTCCAGAAGAGAGGGAAAATATGATAAAAATTTATTAGAGAACTAGAAAAGGTTTTCTTTAAATATATATACATATATAAACACATAATCTGTAGTTTGTTTAGTGTGTAAAACCTATTCAAGAAATGAACAAAATTTTACTTAAGCCAATCATATTTAATAATAAATAAATAAATAAATAATAATACGAAAGAAAATTCCGTGCATATTTACACTCTAAATATATTGACTTCTATTCAAATATAAAACGAATGTCCTCTGATTACTGATCCTACCCGCCCTCAGCACCAACAGGGTATGTAGAAATACTGCAAATAGCAGCGATTCCTGGCCACGGCACAGGGGCGACAATGCAAATAAAATCATTCCATTTTCCTTATTTTTTTCTCTCCTTGCAAATTTCAAAGGTAATTTTTAGCCGTTGCCAGTGACAGTTGAAATCGAATACTTGGCGACTTTAGTGCACGGCTATCGATTTTGCTCCAATCTCTCTCTTAGTTTTTCGTCCTTTTTTGTTTACTTAGAGCTTCTGTTCTCGTCGGGCATTTGTGCAATGGCTCAAGCCAGGGAAGGAAGCTGCGCTGTAGCCAAACTGAAATTGATAATTGAATTAACCG
Organism: Drosophila paranaensis; assembly: GCA_035047545.1. Taxonomy (NCBI): domain Eukaryota; kingdom Metazoa; phylum Arthropoda; class Insecta; order Diptera; family Drosophilidae; genus Drosophila; species Drosophila paranaensis. The sequence goes on from JAWNPL010000153.1 coordinate 9,750,087, forward strand.
CGCGAGTGTCAATTGTTTGCACCTGCTGACGATTTTAATTGAATTTATTTAAGCCGTTGGCAAAGTTTTTGGCCGCTGCTGCCGACCGACCAAATATTCGTAGAAAAAAGGCAAAGGATTCGCTGAAACAGTCCAAATATTTTTTATTTAAATTGAGCAAGCATCAAATGTAATTGGCGAAAATTTAAATGAAATTATGCGGGAGCAAAAATTGATATGCAGCTGTAATTGTAATTGATAGCTTATGGTCGGGATTTAAAGAGATATAAATTTAAAGTTTTAAGTGTGAGAAAATGTAAGTTATTTATATAAGAAGTGATTTGGGCTTTAAAAAATATATATTTAATGTTTTAAGTGTGAGAAAATAAAAGGTATTTATCGTATGGACCGAAGCAGAAAACCACGCCCAGTGAAGTGGGGGTTAAGTTGGAGTCTCTAAAATGGTTTTATAATTCCACTAAATTTTGTCTACATATATATACTACAACTTATAGCATTGCCTTATCTTTTCTTCAATCTCTCATTTGTATTATAATTTTAAAAAATATATATACCTTTATTTAGTTACCTTTTCTTTACTTCTATCTCTCATTTGTTCAACTTCAGCTCTTTGTCTTCTCTACGCACAGCACAACAATCCGTCTGCGTCTAGCTGTTGTGTCATCAGCTATTGATCTTAAGATAATATTTGAATTTAGCTACTGCAAACATATACCTGCTGCACGTGCACATATTAGTGTTTGCCCAACAGCTGCAGCTGTCTGCTGCGTGTCAGTTCCGTGTCGTCGCCGGGCCCGTAGACGGATTGTATTAGCATAACTTGTGCCCTGATTGGTTAGCTGGCACGCAACATATTCCGAATGTAATGCAAAAGGAAATGCCCGGGCAGCTGGCAATAAAGTACACAGCACAGTTACTATAATTAGACATATACTAGTTATTAATGCGATATCATTTGCTGAGCTCCGCAACACAAATGTATTAGCCGACGGGCCGCAGGCGGAGCATGAGCCAGAGCATATGAGCAAAATCTATTAGCAAATTTTACAAGCAAATACTAAATGCCATAACAACTACGGCCTGGCCATGAACTATATACAAATACCATAAACTGACTTCCGGACCATAAATTTGTGTACAGTGGAGAGAAGAGGGTGCCTGGTGCCCAACTGGCTGCAGAAATACTAAACGAAGCTAACCAAGAGTCTGTAAGATTTGCTGTTTGCATGGCAAATATTGGGAATTGTGTGAGATTTTCTACAGACCCAGCTGGGAAAAGCATAATCAAAATTAATTTGTGCAAAGGACACAGCAAAATACCTACGCAAGCACAAAATATAACTCTCTCTCTGTGTGTCTGTGTGTGTGTGTGTGTGTGTGTGTGTGTGTGTGTGTGTGTGTGTGTGTGTTACACGTGCTAAATGTTTGGTAATCAAAAAGGCATTAACTGACAAGTTGAAGTTGACATACCCTAACAGATATCTACATCGCCCGTGCGTTACATCTTGACTGCCAGAAGTGGCATACCCTTCGCATACGCTAGTCATCAATCGACTCGCGCAGTCTCGGGCTGATTGTAATATGAAAAATTCATTTGCGAGCCTATCAATCAAGCTGCCCCCCAACGCGGACTCTGGGGTACAAGTTCAAGGCTGAGGCCTTTAATAGACATGTAAAGCTTAGCTGTGAGTGTGCTTATTAACTGGCCGCCATATTTCATTTTGGTCACACTTATTCGGGCTAGCAGAGCCGAAAGACGCCACGTATTGATAAATTTTGTGCGGCACGAGATGCTGTCAAAACTTAAGCCTTGCTGGATGTCCTTCAAAATCTGAAATGTCATATAGCGGGCACATCAAGTGGTCCATCTAACCCCCACCCCCACCCCCACTCACACACACACACACACATAATGTCAGAGCTTTGCAAATCAACTCGGGCTTAGTCGAGGACTCGCCACGCTTCGCTGCTCAAAGGAGTGTCAGTGTCGTTTGGCACGCATCCGCATTCGCATCCTCCAGATTCTAACTATGATTGTGTCTCTGTCTCTGTCTGTGTGTGTGTGTGTGTGTGTGTGTGTGTCGACCTCGATAGTACACAGACGTATGTATGATGCAATGCATAAATGATAAATGACTTGTGTGCCTGAATGAGAGATAGTGATAAAGCAACTGCCGAGCGACCCGCCAGCGAACTACTTTTGACAAATGGCTGACTCCACCCTAGGCCAGCAGCGAGACAATGGCTTCCAGTTGAACCCAGAAGCCAGAGCCAAAGCCAAAGCCAAAGCCAAAGCCAAAGCCAAAGCCAAAGCCAAAGCTGATGCCATAGTCGCTGCTCTGCTGCTGCCGTCGCATTCTTTTCCCTCGGCTTTATTATAAACTCGCATAATCGCTGCCCATTCGGATGATTCAAGCTGGAAAGGAGTGCGAAGCTCCAAGTTGTCAGAACTTGCTTAGCCGCCTCGTTAGTGAGTTGTTTGCAGCCGAGACGAGCCAAGACGAGGCGAGGCGAGGCGACTGTAGTCGTATTTAGTTAGTTGCCTGGCAACAGCTTTTGTTGTATGCAAAAATGATTAATGCGTCGGCGGCAACTACCTTGCCGAGTGCCAACTTGTAGCCCAGTTAATTGAGCGCTTGATGTGCCTTTAGCATTCTTCTCCATTCTGCTCTATGACAACGTCTTTTCAATAGCTTTCAATTGTGCTCGCCACCAAAAAAGAGGAAGAACTCTAACAAGAGAAAGCCAGCAGCAACTCAAAAAGTTGCAAAACCCAAATCTCTGCCAAAACTTCATTACAAATTCACAGCAGAGTTTGACATGTGCAAAGAAAAGTATAGTAGTTGTTGGAAAGTTGTTAACAGACCCAAAATATATTTTTAATATTTTTAAAATTATTCTAAGCTCTCTAAAGAAAAAGAAATTGAATAAACTTCACTAACTTCTTTATTATACATCATTTTTATAGGCATGCCTAATATTTATGCCCTCCACTGTATTGAGCGCACACATATTTCAATAGAGTCGACAGTCGGCTGATGCCAGTGACTGCTGCTGCTGCTGCTGCATTGCACTCGTGTTTTTCTGGGTTATAACAATGCGGCACAAGCAGAACTTGACTTTTAATGTTTCCTCAATTAGAAGGCACACAAAAGCAGCAGCAGCAGCGGCAGCCAAAAAGGTGAAGTCGTGTCGTCGCTGCTGATCAAAAAAGAGAAAAAAAATGGACCAGAGCAAAAAACTTAAATGCGCATTAATAACAAAGTACAGCAGCAGTCGGTCGGCCGACCTCGGGGCGGCAACAAGGACTCGCTTTCTCTCCCCTCTCTCTCTCTCTCTCTCTCTCTCTCTCTCTCTCTCTCTCTCTCTCTCTCTCTCTCTCTCTCTCGCTCTCTTAGCAACCGCATGGGCAACACTCACACGCTTGCTAAGTAGATGCAGCACAAGAAGTCAACGACTGTCGACGACCACAACATGGCAACTAGCAGCGAGGGCAAAGGCCAGCGGAGAGGGAGGGGAGCAACTTGCAACTGGCAACTGGCAACTGGCAAGTAACAACTTGGCAAGGGGCAGCATAACTCAAAACCGTTGGCAGCATGCGACGACAAAATTGTGAGCAGGAACGGACACTGGCACAGGAGCAGCAGCAGCAGGACTATTCCAGGAAATGGCAGCACGTTCGGTACACAGAACTCTGATGCAGTCCCAACGAGTGCGGCTGTCTAAGAAGATTGATGATGTGCAGCCCCAGCCGCAGTCGCAGCCGCTTCTAGAGGTGCTCCAGCTTGACTTCTCTCTCCCTCTCTTACCCTCGCCTGGCAGCTGCTTAGCCCGGGCTTAACTTTATGCTGACAGCGCCTTGGCACTTGGTAAATGCAGAGCTTTCCTTGGCTTGGCTTAGCTGATTTGCTGCTGCTCGTCCGTCCGTGCGCGAGAGAAGGGGCGTGGCTGCCAGACGGCTTGCACTTATTGTAGCTGATTTTAAATTTGCACCTTTGCCATTGTAAACACACAGAGGGAGAGGCAGAGCCAGAGGCAGAGTCAGACAGTTAGGTCTAACAGACTGCTCTGTCTTCGTGACTGCCACGCCTGGCATTTTAAATGGCCTTTGCCACATTGCTTGATTCCTGGTTATCTTCAGTTGCCTCGCCCTCCGCTGTTCGTTTGAGCTGCACTCTTAGCCCTAAATGACAGCATTCAATTAAATTTCGATTGTTTATGGCTTGTTATGAGCGCTTCCAGAAAGGATAACAACAAAACGCTGCCATGTGCATGTGAATATATTTATCATTTGTCTTTTAGGCAATTCAGACTCATTTCCATTTCATGTCTGAGCACATGCAATGTGGAGAATGAGCTTCTTGCATATGCTTGTTGAATATATATGTGTGTCAGAGTTTATTTGGAAATCGATTCGATTTGTCATTAAAAATATTTTTTTAAAAAAATTTGTTTATTATAATTATTTTTATTTATAATTAACAATAAAGTCAATTTATACCAATTTTATTGAAAAACATTTATTTATATTATACTTATATTAATATTAACATATAAATAAATTTTGTTTTTAGGAACTTTATTATTAATTTATTAAAATTATAGTTTGTATAAAAATGTATGTATACTTTGTTTTTTTTTTTTTATAAAAAGAACTTTTTAAAGAATTTTTTTAATATTACTATTTATTTTTAAAATTTATTTTTTATTAAATAAATCTACATTTTTATAAGAATAAAACGTTGCTTTTCATTGAAACTTTATTCCGAACTTACTAACATTATAAAAAAAAACATAAAAATAAATATATATATTTTTATTTGATTACAGTTTACTTTACTAAAGAATTTATTTATACATTTATTTACATTTATATATATATATATATTTATTTTCAGTCAATTTATAAGCAGCTTTATAGACAATCCATAACTCAGATAATGTGCAATAAAAGACTACAAATCTTTGCTTTGTTTTATATACATAAATTATTAACAAGTTTCATCTACTGCAGCAAAATGTGACTTGCTTTATTATTGATTCACTTTAAGAAGAATCCTTCTTGCCTCCACTATTCGTAGATTGTGCAGTTTTAAAGTCGTTTGTTATTTTTTTGCATCTTATGTTTTTATCCTCTGTTGTATACCCGAAAAAGCGCAAGTGAAAGTTTATAGATTTGCATTTTAAATGGCATATAGATGCCAATGGCAGAGCTGGTGCAGGGCTAAGCTGTGCTAAGTGCCGGTAGAAATCCATTTTCCGCACAACTTAAATACGTACGAGTGGAGTGCGTAAAACATGAGCAATTTCCCAAAGAAACAGCACAAAGCATAAATTGTGGCGCAGTCGGGAGTCCGCTTCCCGGCTCGGCTCGGGTCGGTTCGGTTCGGCTTGGGGCCCATTGAGGCGGCTAACAATCGCCTCCCCAATAAGTACGCAAACTAAACTAAAACTACCAAATGGCAGACACAACTTTGTAGAAATACATTCGTATACAAGTAACTAAGCTGGGTGAGGGTGGTGCCGATAGAGAGAGAGAGAGAGAGAGAGAGAGAGAGAGAGAGAGAGAGAAGGAGTCGTGTAGTTGGGGAATAGTTGAATGAGTTTATGTTGCAGGCCACTTGCTATGCACATGCACTTTTTTCATCTGCTGCTTTTTCCTCTTTTTTGCCAGTTGCATTTACAGAAAACCAATAAACTTAAATGGAAAATCCGTAAACTATAAATCATGGCTTAAGTCCATTTCCTTCGTTGTCAATACGTTTCCGCTTTGTTGTGGGTTCTAAAATATAACGCATACAGACAGACAGAGAAGGAGAGACAGAGAGAGGGAGAGAGAGGGAGAGAGAGACAGAGAGAGAGAGAAAGAGAGACAGTCCTAAGTTGACTCCAGGCCCAGCGTGTAACTGTTGCCGGCACATTTGTTAACCAAAAAAGAAAACGGCAAAAGCCGGGCTGCGCTTTCAGTTGAATCGAGTCGAACAGCGCTCGAGAAATGGCTATGATTGGACTTGCAGCTCAGCGAGCCCCCCCAGAGCACAGGCCATATGTGACTGCTTTACATTTTTTTGGCATGTCCATTTGCAAAGTCATTTACTCTCGCTCACACACAGAGAGACATTCACATGCAACATCAACAGCAACAGCAGCAGCAACGGCACTCAGTCAATTTCCAAGTCAACGTTCAGAAGTAGCCATCCTCGTTGCTGACCGAGCCTGTCACTCAATATATTTGCAGTTGACTTGTTGTGCGATGTGTGTTCTCTCTGTTGCGTGTGTTGGATATGTGTGCAACGCTTTCGACAACTCATTTTATTAGAGAGCCACACACACACACACACACACACACTCGATGTTGTCGCACGTTTGCGGTCAGCGATAGAAAATTGATGTGACTTTTCATTTTTCTTCGTTCCGTTGTTGTAGTTGCTGCGGGCAGTCAGTGCAGCGCAATGTTTCTTGATTTCACTGGCGTTTTTCCTCCTTTCGGACACATTTTGATGGCAGAGAAATAAGCTAGCAACATAATGTGTAAACGTGATTTTGATTACCCAGTTGCCCCCAAAAGCAGGCAACGCTTTTTTATTGGTTCAATGTTCCAGAAACAGGAAAACTGCGAGCCAACAGCACGAGGGATGCGGTTATCGCTCTACAGTTCTTAGTTAGGTTTTGTGTTATAATACTGAATTGGTTTAAGTCTGGACTTAGAGATAAACTGTGATGAACTACGGTTTAAATATGTTCAAGTACTTTCTGCTGCTATGGTATATGGAAGTTTCTCTAGTGAAAACATCTTAAAATGGCACCCAATCATATTTTTTACAATATTAAGAAATGTATTTTTACAAAATACCATCAGTTTTTTAAACACTTAAGCTTTAAATTGAGTGTTTAAATTATTTTATTTCCCTTTTTAATATGTTCTTAAAACTCTTTTTGTTAAAAAAAAAATGTATTTTATATAAATTGATTTGAAAATATTTCCATTTATTTAAAGAAGTCTCAAGCGACACAGAATTAACTCTTCACAGCCAATAGCTCAGCTTGACTGTACAGCAATCTCTCTACTTCGACAATATCTACTTTGTAGCTTGGCTATGAATTCGACATGGGATTAATTTATATATGACTAGAGTCGCATTATGATGAAATCATGCAAACAATCATGCAAATACATTAATAATTTATTTTTAATCAGCGCCAACAAAGCCTCGCCCCGAAAACGGCAAACGGGTCACAGTCGACCGTATTAGCTGAGTTATTTTTTATGGCTGTCACTGTCAGCATTCGTGTCCATGAAGTGAACATTAAAGATTAACAGTGCTGAAAGCCCGCCCAAAAGGCTATACGCTCGCCCTGATTGGATGGGGCGGGGCAGCGAGAGCTGCACCTTAATACAGCCGAATATATCTGTAATAAAAATGCTTCACGTTATTAATAACACTTGGGCAGGGGTCGGCGCTGGCAGCGCCTGGGTCGAGGTCGGGGCTGCTAAGTAGTGGGCCATTTCAATATCTTATGCATAAGCCGCAGAGCTATGGCCGGCTCCAGTTGGAGGTTTTCGTGCTGCTGCTTCCGCTGCCACTGCTGCTGCTACTGCTGACTCGTGTATAAATACCACAGAGCAAATAAACACGCTCAGCGCACGGCCAAACAATATGGGATATATATTGAAAACGTGCATAGCGAGGCCTGGGCCACTTAAGGCGACCCGGCGATGGCGACGGCGACGGCAGCGACGACGACGACGACAACAACGACAACGGTGACGGTGATGGCCTGGAATGAAAGGCAAACTTTACACGCTAATAAAATGGCAGGCACGAGGAGAATGAATTGAAGATCGGGCGACTCGGGGAGGAGGCGAGCGAGTTGGGCGTCAGCCAGAGCTGAGCACAGCTGGGCGCCTCTGGCATTTTATGTGGCAACACAAAAGGCTTGGCCAGGCCATGCCAGGCCAGGCCAAATATGGGTTTATGGCTTGTAAAAATCCATGTTAATAATATTAACAATGCGAAGGCGTGCCACCGAGACGGCGTAGCGTGCTGGCCGGGAAAAAGGGTAACTAACTAGCGACTGGGGCCGCGTCACTGGCCCTAGCTTAAGCCCCAAGCCGTTCCGAGCTCTCTCTCTGTAAACTTTATCCTTACATTGTGGATCCAATATTTTTGGCTCCTTTGTGTGTGTGCGGTCGCCACGCGCCGGCCCGAGACAAAGAAAAAGCAAATAAACCTTAAAATAAACTAAAAATAAAAAAAAAATAAAAAATATATGAAAACCAAAAAGGTAAACGTCAACTCTGGCGCCGCATCATTAGTGTCATGTGGAAGAGCTATTTATATAGATATATATATTATTGATATGCATAATAAATCAAAAATGCTTGCCAATAAATTTATTATTGTAGATTATCTGCACAAGCCGCACCCGACACGGCGAGCCACACACCTTGACAAAAGCAAAAAAGTCCACGGAGAAAAAACTGCCTCCACCTGCCACATTATGGCCTGGCAGTCAACAATTTATCAACATCAGCTCAAAAGGAACTATAAATTACCCAAAATGAAATTGGAGATAAAAACCTGCTCTAAGTATGAAATACGCAGACAAAACACACACACACACACACACACCCAAAAAAAAGGGGCAAAGCAAAGAATGCCATGACACTTGCTTATGAACTCAGAGAGCAGCCGAACCCGAAGCTGCTTAAGAGTTTAAAGACAAAGCACTCGAAAGTTGAGCAGACAAATTTGGGAGAAAAATAGCTTGTTTTCATAACTTTTATGAAATTTAAACTATGGATATATATATTTGATAATGTGTTTAAATGTACATATATTATCATAAATATTTATAAGAATAATTGTATTTTTATTTCTGCTGATATTCGATAAATATTATTAAATTTAATTTTAAATTAAAATAAAAAAACTATCGTTTACATTATTTTATTATAGTTTTCTTACCATTAAATTTTCTAGCTTAGAAAAATATAACTTCTATACTGTAACATTATAAGTCCCTTAATGCTTTAGCTAGCCCCTATTTACCTAACACAAACAAACTAGTGGATGTTTTACCCACTCGAGAGCATACCAAGTATAGGAGCTGAAAAAAGCGCCTCTATGAGTGCAACACTATCTACTTCGTATTTACATTGCAAACAACATATGCTAGAAATCGTCGACTGCTGCTGATTGCTACTTATACCTGATAAACCCACTGATCAAGCCCACTGATCGAACCTAAAAAATAACTCAGCAAGAGGTCGACGAGCAAAGTTCGAGTTCGAGTGGGTTGGCTCGTCCCATATAAAGGCGAGCCTGGAGCAGTTTTTTTTTTCAGTCGGATGCCTGATCTCAGAATAAATGGAAAGTAAATTTGACATAATCACATATTCTTTTACATACTTCAGAAAGTTGTGCTAAAAAAACCCGCTGAATTCAATATTGAAGTAAATATTAAAATATTTAAATACAAAATTTTGTAAATATAAATTTATTTTTGCTATTTATTTTTCACACAAAAACATGCCTTAGACCGCCAGGTATCCCTATTGCATTATGCATATTAAATTGAAATTTTATTAAACAAATGTAAACTTTTAAGATTTTTTTAGTCTTGAAGTTGAGTTTAACATCAGGGCTGCTTAATATTATTTTATAGCTTCTTTTTAATGCAAGCACCTACAGTCCTCTGCAGTTTTGTAATCTGTAAAGTCTTCTCAATACTTTATAGCCCTAAACTTGCTTGCACTGCGAGCGTAGCTTATGCATTTGGCTCCTTCGGTACGCTGTCCTGGCCCAAATTACAGCCAGGCTATTGTCGGCTTTTAGCCTTGCGTTGTTGTTGTTGGCTTAGAGGGCAAACTTGTTTGGCGCTTACTCGCCCATTTCCAGTGTCATGCCATAATCAAAAGCAAATTAACGCCACCTCGCCTGACAAGGTTTAATTTTTCCTTCTCTCGTTTTTTTTACGTGCGCCCGCAGTTAGTCGTCGTCGCTGTCGTCCTGGTCGTCCTGTGGGCCCCTGGCGCAGTGCAACTGTTGACAAATCTCTTTTTAAGAGCGCGCTTAAAACGTCGTTTGAACGTCGTTCTCTCTTATTTTTTGCACTTTGTTGTTGTTTGGCCCGCTTTGCAGCGCGTATCAGCCAGCCAAAGCTAAACCAATCAATATTTAACACATTTAACCCTTTTTGCAGCCAGGACGGCTTTGATGCCAGCCCTCCGACAGCGCCGTTCGCCTACACGCTGATCGTTCTGCGTAAAATTAGCATAAAATTTGAATTTTAGAGCCAAGTGAAGCGTATGCAGCGCGTGATTGACAGCAGTCAAATTCAATTGAAGCAAAAAGCCAAACGCAGCGCGCCCGACGCGCCCGACGCGCCCAACCAGCCCAAAATGAAATAAAACAAAATTTAATTCAAATAAAACCAATTTAGAGCGCCGCACCGTTGCCCCGCCTAACCTAACCTTTTGGCCATACTAGGTTTTTGGCGACCTTGCGGCCAAAACTTTCTGCAGGGCGCAAAAGTTTTTCGCATTTTACTGGATTGGCTGGCTCCAAAGGATGCGCAGCGCCCACATTCCCAACGTGTCGCAATTGACAAGGAGTCGGAGTCAGAGGCGGGCGCGAGCGTTGCGTATGGCGCTTGCCCCGAAATCAGATTGCCTAGGGTGATCTAGGGGTGGCCCTGGGTTGCCTTGGCGTGTGGCACAGCGCGAAATTGGCTGCAGGGGTTCAGTTGGCGTAGCAAATCTGTATCGCTTGCTTTTGAAGATTTACGCTGGGGAAATTTGATTTTAAAATGCCAATTGCCAGATGTAACCGTATATGAATTAAATCCAATCTAGCAAGCGACAAATAACTTCCTTTGAAATGGAGCAGAGAAAGGAAATGTTTTTCGCAAATTTGTTGCTACAAATTTAGAAAGGGATACGAATTACCCTTGATAGTGGTTTTTACTTAAATAAAATTAATTGTATTTATATTCAAAAAAAATGTAAAAATACATATCAAATAATATTAAATTCACTTGAATTAGGAATATTAAATTTAAATACATGAAAATTGTTTTACAATTTCAATTCATTTGCAAAACATTTCCAAAATAATAATAATAATAATAATATATAAAAAGGATATAAAATAATTCAAAATTAACTCCAATTAAGAACATGAAATTTATATATCAATAAATCTTTTTTTAAATGTGTATAATAATATTTTTTAAAATATTTTAAATAATATGAAAACATTTTAAAAACATTTTAACAATTTCAATTCACTTACAGAACACATTTCTTCCTTATTTTTTTCCGCCAAACCCAACGAATGGCAATGAAATTAAGCAGCTTCTGGTTTCGATTCCGGCAGGAGCAATTGTAAGATAAATATTCTTTTATAATTCAATTTAAGCTGAAGAGCGCACGCAACAGGCTGCCGTTGGTGGCGTGGGCCCCATAACACTCGAGTCGTAACAATGAAAATGAAAATAAAAAATAATCATATAATGTAGTTGCGCATACGCACTGTGTGCCGCAGCAGCAAATTGAGACGAGCAACTACAATGGTTCGTTTCAGCGCTTATTCGAAACGAAACGAGTTGAGCCTTGGGCAGCGGCACCGGCAGGAGGCAATAGCAACAGTTGACATTTATGGCTGACATGACGCAGCTCGCCGTTTCATTTTTATATACCATCTGCATATATGAATATCTATGTAGGATATAGTACATATATATATATATATATATATATATATATATATATATATATATATATATATATATATATATATGGTACCACGAGAATTTGTCGTTGCGAGCAGCGTTTTCAACTGATAATCGTTGCAGTTGTGCGGCGTATGAGTAACTCCCATAATAGCAGACGGAGAGAGTAATAGAGAGAGAGAGAGAGAGAAAAAAAGCGAGAGAGAGAGGGAGAGAGTCGACCACATTTGCCAGTTGCTGCGGTTAAGCTCTGCGTGCAACATTTGTTATAAAATTCATTTGTAGCGGCAAATTGAAATATTTATGAACGTGCTCGGATACATATACACGCATATATATCAAAGCTGGGCGCATAAATATTATTGTTAATGCCGAAAACGCTTAGAAATAAATTAAATTAAGCAAGAACCCCAAAACACACACACAGAAAATACATTCAAAAATACGCTCTGTTGCGGCGGCTCTACTATTTAGTTAAAGTTGGGCACATTTTGCGTGCGCGTGACAAAAGTAAATGCTGAACTAGTCTGGTGGCATTTGCATTGCAGCTTAGTTTTGGGAAATGGTAAGCGGATAGGTAATTAAATTGTGGATATATATGATTAATTTTATATACATAATATTAGAAAATATTATAAAATCATTCTGTATATTTAAAGGCGAATATAATAGAGTCAATATAGAAGGAAATTATGAATTTTAAATATAATTTAAGATAAATAATTTAATAGTAAAAAAAAAGAAAGATTTAATATATTTTTAAAGCAATTTTCTATGGATTAATGCAAAGTAGTAAAAGCGTGAAGCTCATGCTTACTTATTTCTCTTAGGTCGATCCCTTGCAAAATTCTCCACAAATTCAGCTGACAAAAAACAATATAGAAAATTCGAAGCGTGCCAGCAGCAATTGCCACAAATCATTTTCCCATGAAGCGCTGCATATTAGCGCGCGTTATTCCAACATTTTACACACTTTCCCTAAGCACAGCGATGGAATTATGAAAATAGTGCGCAGCAAAAGTGGAAAACATAACGGCAACAACAACAACAACAAGAGCAGCAGGAGCAGGAGCAGCAGGAGCAGCTGTATTATGCACTTTGTGAACCCTTTTTGTATATGTGGGTTGGGGTCGGCATTGGCTTGAGGGGCTTGAGGTCACATTACGGGAATGCTTAAGGGGAGAAAATTGGATTTTTCATCTTGAATGGTAACGAAAAACAATGTGCGCATGCCATGACAGCAGGGCAATAACAGTAAAGCCGGCAACAAAAAATAATAAGTAAGCATTAAAAATCTCCCAAAAAAAAAAAAAAAAAAAAAAAAAAAAAACTTAAAAAAAAGAAAACAACAAAAAAATAAATGTGTAACAGGCAACAGCGCGGCGGCAACTACAACAATAACCAAAAAAAATGTTAGATATGCTGACAAAGGTAATACAATAAATACGAAATGACTTCAGTGTTGTTCCTTTTGTTGTTGTTGTTGCTGTTGTTGTTACTGTTAATGTGAAATTTTACGTAGCACACTTTTGGGCTGTAATTTTTGAGCAGCACCCGAGGAGTGGTTGACTTTGTTGTTGTTTTGTTTTTTGCTTTCTTTTCTTTTCTTTTTTGTAGTTAGGCATTATGTTTTTGCTGCTGTGTTCTTTTTGGCTGTCTTTAATTTCATTTGGCCATTGTTATTTATAAAACATTTGTTTTTATTTTATTAGCCATAAAGCGCATTAGCAGTGCGAAGTTGTCAGCACCAAGGGCAGCCGAAGCCGAACTCGGTGGGCAGGTGGGAAGCAAAAGCAATATTATTTTTTGAATTGTTGCTGAGAACATTTTAATAGCGAACACTCGAAATAATTGAATAAGCTATATCTCTAGTTGTTTCAGTTTATTGGCAGTTGTGCATATTCAATTAATTGAAGTGGAAAGTAAGGAAAGAGATTCTAAGTAAAGAGAACTTTTTTGAGTGGGAGACGCATGAATGGAGCTTGTGGAAGTTCGAGCAGTTGCTGAGGAATATTTTTATTTTCAATTTTATTAGATGCAGCTAGTAGGTCTTGTTATAGTTGTAGGCAGCAGGGCTAACTACACCAGACTATACTTTTGCTGAGTTGTAATTTTCATGTTTGCGTCGATAGACAAGCTGACTATGAGGAAGGTTTTTGTTTTTAATGCAAGTATATTCTTGCTATCGTATATTTTTGTGATCGAGAGATCGAGTAAGTGGAACTTGTGAATAATAAAAGCGCTCCATCTCTATCATTTGAAGCATAAGCACATAGATCGTTGAAGTTCACTCAACAGAATTCAGCATTCAGTAACCGTACCCTTATATAATAATATCATCATCTACTCTCTGTTTCAGCTTTATAACAAAACCCTTCAAAAAACTATATAAAAACTATTCACAGTAAATTTCATTCAATTTGATCAGCCCCTGCAGCAAATGCCCTTCTCACTTCATTTATTTTCATATCCAACTCTCAGCAAAGTCTTACTTATCTAAGCTCCCTCTATGGTCTTCAGCCTTGGCCAAACTATAGCCAATTTATTGTGCTCTTTCGTTTTATCAACATTTTATGAGTGGAGCGTATGGAAAGCCATAAAGTGGCGTCTAGGTAAATTCAACAATTCCATAACTAGGTGCATTGGTTCATCGGAGCGATAATGAAATTTTATTGTTGGCAACACAGAAGTTTCACTCCGCACGCCGGACGGAGAACAAATAGCAGACCATGGGAAAATGCAGCACTTTTGCACGCTAAGCACATCAAAATCCGATTGGCTGCACACCACTAAAAGGCACTTAGGGAACGACCCACCCAACCACCCGACCACTGCTTCGTTTTGTTGCTACACATATTGGCATTAGACTAATCCACACAGCCACGCAACAACTTAGTTATTGGCCACGAGCAGACAAAATGGATACGCCACCGGAGCTCTGAATACGGAGGCTCTGAATGGCTTCCGATGCAGCAGCAGCTGCAGCTGCACCATCTGTTGTTGGCCGACAAAACAGATGAAATGGTGACGCACATTAGCCAGCGCTGTCCGTCCGTCCGTCTGCTCCATGCCACACGGCTGTGGCACAACATTTAATGTGTGCCAGCGCAAAGTTGAACGTGGCCAGGACTCGACTCGCCTCACCTCGCCTCGCCTCAACTCGACTCGACTCGACTCGACTCGACTGTGCGGACCGGAGTCCTACTATCATGGGTCTGGCTGCATTCCTTGCTCATCTTCTATTGCGCCAGCCAATTTTGGCCGTGTCCTCGTTCTGCAGTCCAGTTGTTGACCATTATCAGCTTCATTATGTGGCATTAGCAGCCGACAAGAGCCGGAGCAGCAGCCGAGCTGCAATTTTATGTGCCAAAAAGTTGCATGCAATTTATTTGCGGTCACTCATACACTCAAACATAATCTCCCTCTCGCTCGCACGCACACACACACACACACACACACTCAATCGCTCTGTCCTCCCGCTCGCACACATCATTTAATTAGCATAATGTACGACACTTAAGCTCGTTAACTGGAAAATTTTAATGGCTGAAGTGAGCAAAAAGCTCGTGATATACTCGTCTGTTATCGGGCGCTGGCTTATCAGTCAAGTGCCTGCTCAGCTGGAGCCGCACACGCGAAAACTCCTCCGCAACTGCGTCAGCTTAGAGCAGATAATACGCTAATAGCCAAGCAGCAGCAGCAGCAGCAGGAGCCACGGTAAATTCCATTAAACAGGTTGCCAGCTGCCCGATAAATTTCCATGAATGCAATCTCCAGACACGGGTTCAATTGCTGACGTCAAAGAGAGCGCCACAAATGGCATTTATTTTGTGCTTTAATACGCTACTCAACAAGGTCAATCGAGTATATTGATGCGACGGACACTTTCATATTTTATGAATGTATTTTTGTATATTTTTATTGATTCTTTTATGAATATTTAAACTCTTAGATATGACTCTTAAACTCTTGTTAGTTTTTTTATTTTTTATTTAATTCTGTTGCCTGAACTTTAGACGAAAATAGAGTATTGCTGCGTGTTCACATCGAATAATTTTTATTTGCCCTCTTTTATTTTCCCTTTCGTCATAAACCAATCATGCGCTGGCAACAAAGTTCAGCCAATCGCCATGTCTTTTAATTGCACCGCCATTAAAGTTTATGGCAGCATTAAAATTTCCAAACTTTTTCATATGATTCACAGTGAATACGTATACACTATGTATGTGTTCATATTGGTTAGGAAAATGCACGTGACTCTCGATAAGCATACTCCAGAATTCTGACCGAGAATCGCTGATAAACAAAACACTTGAGACTCTAAGACTCGCGCAAAGCAGTTGAGTCGACATCACGCTGTCGTAGGTCTAATGCAAACACCAAATAT
Organism: Drosophila paranaensis; assembly: GCA_035047545.1. Taxonomy (NCBI): domain Eukaryota; kingdom Metazoa; phylum Arthropoda; class Insecta; order Diptera; family Drosophilidae; genus Drosophila; species Drosophila paranaensis. The sequence continues at coordinate 9,766,210 of JAWNPL010000153.1, forward strand.
AAGAAAAAACTACCTAATCATAATCCTCGAGCATTGCACAATGTGCAATAAGTGCAAGCAGCAGGTCAGCAGAGTGGGTGCTGAATGGGAAATGTAATCGAAGTATTAAAATCCCTTTGTAATCGTAACACAGTAAATAGGGTATTCTTGACTCATGCACTTATCAATTAGTCAACAAATTGGGAAACTTGTCGAGAATGTAAGATAAGCTATTTTCTTTACAAAAATAGAATATTGGCGAGGGTTAAACATACTAATTAAATATGTTTAATAATATATATAATATTATTATAATATTTTTTAATATAAAAGATTTGTTTTAAAATTTAATTTTTAACTTTTGGGAATTTAAAGAAAACATTTGGTACAAATGAAGCTCAAAGTTTATACTAAAAAATACAAATCTTTTCTTTTCCTGAGTAATTTTTTTATATTTTTTTTTATTTATTTAAATTAATTTAAAAAATTAAAATAAGTTGTATTATTTACTTTCAATTATTTTGTATTAAATTTAAATTTAAAACATAAACTTATGATGCTTTTCAATGGGGGTAAAGCACCAAACAAATATAGCACATTTGTAGATAAGTGAATCACAAATAAGAATGTTTAATCTTCGAAATCTATGAGTCGTAGACCGCTTAAGATAAGCCTAATTAAAAGTTGAACTACATGATAGAGAGCACATATTTTTAGAAAGAAACAAAAAAACAGCTGAATCTCGTGACCAATTGATTAGAAAAGCAAGCAGTAAAAGCTAATCTGAAAACCCTAAAATTAAATTGCTAATGATAGATATTAAATTAAGAAACATTTTGTGTAAATGTAATAATATAACTCAATAAAATACAATTTTTTTAATTTAATATTTTTTATTAAAATATAAGTGCAACCCGAACTTCATTCTCCAACTCAAATACCACCTGCGTTGCTGTGTTTATAAAATATTTCAGAGCTATCGCAGTGCCATGATCGATGATATAATAATAATAGTACGCACGTTGCCTTTCAGTCGAACACAATTTAAAGATGTCACCATTTAAACATTCGATAGCCGTCACATGATAATGGCCCAGTCGACAAGCATTCTCTAGTTGGTTACTGCAATTCAGCAACTCGAGCTTATGCTCAATCACTGATCCAATTGATACGGCTATTCGGCAGCTAAGGTTATTAGCTATATGCCGATTGGCATATTAGCTTCGGCTAGGCGCACCGTAAACTCGTGATAAGTCCCCGCCTTTCTCTCTCTCTCGCAGCGCCACTCCTTGACACAAAAACAGCGACGCGTCTATCAAAGGCTTGTTTAGCAACGCAATCACAAACAGAAATCGCAAAGTGTTTGCGTTGTTGCGCCGAGATAAAAAGCCGCCCAGATTATATGCCCTGGCCTCCAACTACCCCTGTATGTGCGTGTGTGTGTGTGTGTGTGCGTGTGTGTGTGTGTGCGTGTAGGTGTGTACGACAAGTGTAGATTAACCGTAGTTTAATTGGCAAAAGCTACCAGGTCTATGGGCGCTAAGTTGATCGAACAGTACACAAAGCGTCGTTGGTCTGGGCAGGTCGCGAACAACTACTCCGCCCAAAATACAAACTGAAACCAAAACCAATTTAGTTCGTGATCTTTAATGTAAGCGCTCGCAAATGCTGCACACATGCCACTAAAAAATATTACTCTAAGCAATAAGTGAAACTGTTTTCGACTACAAAACCGTCTCGTGACTCATTAGCCAAGGCGAATGTGTTTGCTTTAAATTGCTTAACATGATTACTTCTCCCCGTTGCGGGTTAATTGGACTACGAGAGGTTATCGTAACTCTTCCCAGATAGCGTCAGTGTCACAAATTAAACATTGTGCTTTAGTTTATTTAAGCTTTTCTAAGAACTGAAGAGCAATGCAGCGGAAATGCTGTTGTGAATGAATTTCTTGGTCTTAAAATAGAAATATATGAGAGAAGTATTTGAATTTACCACTGAGAATAAGTTTGATACCAAGAAGAACTTAATAGCTAAAGAAAAATAAAAAAAAATATGTATATATAAGAATATGAAATACTTACAGCAAATATTTATCTGATATTTATTCAACTCATTAAATGTCTAACTATTTGCCTGTGAGCAACTGCGAAATTTGTAACTGAAGAAGTTAATTTCCAATGTTTCTTTGCTTTGTTAATTTACATAAAGTATATTTATGTTTAATGATAGAGCACAAGTGTCTTTCTTTAGCAAAAGTATATAAATACTCAAACATTTTAAATTTCATAAAAGCTTTTCATTCATAAATCCAATTCTTATCACAAAGGCTCTGCCTACAACACAGTAAACAAAGTTGTAATCCTCGGCAGGGATATAAAAATAATGTTGCTGTATTGTCAGTAAATAAACAGCCACCCACAAAGCAATTAGAGTGGCCAGCACAGACACCCACACCCACACCCACACACACACACAGCCTACCCCAAATAGACGTAGTCTGGCGCACAGGACTCTTGAGCGCCCGTAAGGCGCAATTATTCAAAGCCATATTCTAGACAATTACGTTAATCTTAATAGCGACATGTTTTGCGATAACGTATCTTAATTGATTTTTGATAATTGCCCGAGCCGTTAAACGCTGACTTCGATTTGCCTGCGAGCAAATGCTAAACTACTTCCATACTCTCCTCTGAGTATGTGTGTGACGTCAGAGCACGTGATGGATCATGTGAAAGCAACGTCTCACACACACACACTCACACACCCGCTCGCATAAATTGTTGTGCAAATTATTACGTTACCGATAATATTTTTACGGGCAGCAAACGGATTTCTTAATGGGCTCGATTGCTAGACATGAGCCAACACCCCAGCCCCAGCCCCAGACCCCGCCATAATTATAGCCCACATTTACAACTCACTATATATAGAATATATGCCTATAGGATGACAGCCTCAGGCCAGCCAACTGGAGTTTATTGTGCTGTTTCCGCTCCTATTCTCGGCCAAACGATTTATGGCCAACTTTAAGACATATTCAAGCCCACAGACCTGCGGCTCTGCTCAAGTCAGTTGCTTTCGTACATTAATTTTGATTTACAATAGAAAACCGCAGGCATGGGTAAATCACTAAATTTACCTGGACTAGCTAGATTTTCAAGTGCTTAGAACAGCATGAAACAGCCAAAAATAATGGGATTTATTTTAGTTTAGCTGAACTTTTTTCATATGATCAAATTTTATTTAATTATATAGTTTTGAAGACAATGAAATATATCTAAATCATATATAGATATATTTCCTTTACAAATAATATATATATACTAAAATATATCATTTTAGTATATATAATACATATAATATATATATATATATATATATATATATATATACATATATATATATATATATATATATATATATATATATATATATATATATATATATATATATATATATATATATATCTTTAATTATATTTTAAAAATTTATTTATTTATAATTCATATGAAATTGCAAAGATTTTTATCTTTAGTTTTCATTTTACTTTTTAATTTAAAAGTGATTTTTTTGCTAAGTACAAAACAAGCAATTGGCACAATTTATTGTCTTTTAATGTTTGGCGAGCACTTGAGCCCGCGCATTATCAAGCCCAACACTATTTGACTTCCTTCTGTGGTAAATAATAGAGCTGAAGTCTTTGCAAGGCTCTTTAATGCCCGAGCACAGCCGATGGCCATCGAGGGCAATTATCAAAGCGGACACAGACAGCGGCTGCTTATCGGGCCACTCGCCAAATTGGCTGAATCAATCAAATTTATGGGCCGACATGAGAGACAAAATCACAGCCGGCCACTGGAGTTAGACTGTCATAAATATATCTGCAATCTGTACAACAAAAACGGCTATCAAGCAGCGTCATTATTCATGTGGCCAGTGCCACAGAGTCTGTTCCTCAAGTCCTGCCCGCTGCCACTTGTAAAGTTTAATATATATATAAAGTTATACATATATATATGTATATGTGTAGTTTATATATAAGCCAGCTGATTGCTTGGTAATTGTTAATAATTTGAAATTATTAACGCATCGCTTCGCCCAGGCACTTGAGATAAGCGCAGAGCTAAAAGCGAAACGAATACGATAACTCGGTTCGCTGCGAGTCGAGTTATCTTATCTGGGACATAGCTTGTACACAAATAGTTCAATTTCACATAAATACAATATATATACATGGCAACATTCCTACAGCGCTAGTTACTGATTGATTGGGCCATTGCATTGAGATTTCCACACGGCCGTAAACAATGTACGTCACATGAGTCTTAGATTGTCTCGCAGGCATTCTGACAAATCGAATGCTATTAAAATAATCTTTTAATTAAGTTATTTGTTTGCATTCGTGTATTATTGTCATTATAATAAAAGCGGCTATCAGAGATAAATGTTATTTAACAATAATTTGCAATTAGTTAATAATTATTACAATATATTTACTTAAAATGGGAATGAAGTAAGTAACCTTCTGAGTAGTTTTTATATATATTATACAAAGTCAAGGTTCGACTTGGAAATAATAATATAATATTACAAAAATATAAAGAATACAAGAACAACCTGAAAATACCCTGCAAATGTTAATTAAGTTACTCATTTTCTAGGCCAAGTAGTAGAGATGCTCAAAGAACCATCCACAAGCGAATGGAATGTGGCGTTATTGAATAGTCTTGTAGGGAAATAATATATTAAGCCTATGGCATTATTCAAATCAAGCAATTTATATATGTATATACCAAGTCTATAAGTATGTCATTGTCTAAATTGTTTATTTAAACAAATATATATATTTGTTGTTCAGCCTTCAAAGTATTCCCAATCAAAGACTTAGACTTGAGCCAAGGCTCGTAGCACTCAAAACAATTAATTTTTGATGATCTGATTCAGCTCTCCCTTCGACGCTGTCTCCATGTCCTCAATCTTGGCATTGCGTGGGACTTTCATGGGCGTCTTTAGTTTGGGGAATCATAAGAAATTGCAGAGGCGCAGGTCTGGGGAATACATCATCAATATTGATTTCGATGTGTTGCTCAAATATTTTTTGTATATGCCAGAAATCAAAGACGAGGCCCAGAAATTGTTTATAGTTTATATAAGTTATTTTCAAGCATTCGACATGCGACACCCTGCCACAGCGATTAAATGATTTCCACATGAGGCTCAAGCGGTGCAAACCGATTTGTCGTCGTCTGCAGTCTCCACAACTATTATTTACAAAATCAATAAATTTAGTTAGATTAAGATATTTTTACAGCTCGGAGAGGGCTTATTTATGGCAGCTGGGAGTGGCTGGCACTGGGGGGAGCCTTCGTGAGTTTAATGGCCAGCTCGTTAGACGAGTGTCAGCCCTAACAAGGCTAATAAATAACACTTCATTTAATCAGCCACTAATCAGATAGTAATCGGCAACTCGTTTCGGCTATCGCCTTTTGCAGATAACGACGCGAGGGCTCCACCATGGGCGATATGTTTCGCAGCGAGAAGATGGCCCTGTGCCAGCTGTACGTGCAGCCAGAGGCTGCGTACGCCTCGATAGCCGAGCTGGGCGAGCGGGGCTGTGTCCAGTTCCGGGACCTCAACGACCAGGTGAACTCGTTCCAGCGCAAATACGTGAACGAGGTGCGGCGCTGCGACGAGATGGAGCGTCGCGTGCGCTACATCGAGAGCCAGTTGCGCAAGGATGACATCAAGATGCCACAGCTGGAGCCCGACCAGGAGCCAGCGGCGCCCAACCCTCGCGAGATCATCGACTTGGAGGCGCAGCTGGAGAAGACTGAGAACGAGCTGCACGAGATGTCGGCGAACGGGGCCAGCCTGAACGCCAACTTCAGGCACATGCAGGAGCTGAAGAGCGTGCTGGAGAACACCGAGGGCTTCTTCTCCAGCCAGGAGGTGATCAACTTGGACTCCAATCGACAGATGGAACCCGAAGACCCAGCGGCGCCCCAAGCGGCCGCCCAGCGCGGTCAGCTGGCCTTCGTGGCGGGCGTCATCAAGCTGGAGCGCTTCTTCAGCTTCGAGCGGATGCTCTGGCGCATCTCGCGCGGCAACATTTTCCTAAGGCGCAACGACATCAGCGGGCTGTGCGAGGACGACGAGTCGGGCCGGCAGGTGCTGAAGACCGTCTTCGTGGCCTTCTTCCAGGGCGAGCAGCTCAAGCAGCGGATCAAGAAGGTCTGCACGGGCTACCACGCCGACGTCTATCCCTGCCCCAGCTCGGCTGCCGAGCGCGCCGACATGATCCGGGACGTGAACATGAGAATCGAGGACTTGAAGCTGGTGCTCAACCAGAGCGCCGACCACCGCAGCCGCGTGCTGAGCACCGCGGCCAAGCACCTGGCCCGCTGGACCGTCATGGTCAAGAAGATGAAGGCCATCTACCACATACTCAACTACTTCAATCCGGACGTGACTGGCAAGTGCCTGATCGGCGAGGGCTGGGTCCCTGTCCGGGACCTGAACGAGGTGCAGCAGGCTCTCGCGCGCGGCTCCAAGATCTCGGAGTCGAGCATTCCGGCCTTCATGAACGTCATCGACACCAACGAGCAGCCGCCAACGTTCACGCGCACCAACAAGTTCACCAACGGCTTCCAGAACCTGATCGACGCCTACGGCATGGCCTCGTACCGCGAGGTGAATCCGGCTCTCTACACATGCATCACGTTCCCCTTCCTGTTCGCCGTGATGTTCGGCGACATGGGCCACGCCGTCGTCCTGGTCGCCTTCGCCGCCTTCCTGATCATCAGGGAGCGCCAGCTGTCCTCCATAAAGGAGGAGATCTTCACAATATTCTTCGGCGGCCGCTACATCATACTGCTGATGGGCCTCTTCTCGCTCTACACCGGGCTGGTCTACAACGATCTGTTCTCCAAGTCGATGAACATCTTCGGCTCTGGCTGGCACAACCAGTACAACACCTCGACGGTGCTCGACCACAACACGCCCTACCTGACCCTGCGGCCGAAGATCAGCAACTACAAGACCTATCCCCTGGGCCTGGACCCCGTCTGGCAGCTGGCCGACAACAAGATCATCTTCCTGAACACCTTCAAGATGAAGCTCTCCATCATCTTCGGCGTCCTCCACATGATCTTCGGCGTCTGCATGTCGGTCATCAACTTCATCCACTACAAGAAGTACGCCAACATCCTGCTGGAGTTCGTGCCGCAGGTGCTCTTCCTGCTGCTGCTCTTCGGCTACATGGTCTTCATGATGTTCTTCAAGTGGGCCGTCTACAACGACAACAGCGAGGACCAGGCTCTGTCGCCGGGCTGTGCCCCGTCCATACTCATCCTGTTCATCAACATGATGCTCTTTGGCCACCAGAAGCCCCTCGATGGCTGCAAGGAGTACATGTTCGAGGGCCAGGACATGCTCCAAACGGTCTTCGTCATCGTCGCCGTCATCTGCATACCCTGGATGCTCCTCGGCAAGCCGCTCTACATCAAGGCCAAGCGCCCCAAGCACTTGCCAGCGCCCAATGCAGCTGTTGCCGCTCCCGCGGCGCCCGCTGGCGGTCATGGCCATGGTGGCGACAATGAGCCCATGAGCGAGGTCTACATCCAGCAGGCCATACACACCATAGAGTATGTGCTCAGCACGATCTCCCACACGGCCTCCTACCTGCGGCTGTGGGCGTTGTCGCTGGCTCACGCACGTAAGCTCAACGCACGCTCTCCCTCTCTCTGTTTCCCCGTGAAATTCTCAGTTCTTTTCTCTCGCAGAGCTATCCGAGGTGCTGTGGGAGATGGTCTACTCCAAGGGCTTCATCTTCAACAACTATATCGGCTGCATAGCCATATTCATCACCTTCGGCGCCTGGTCAGTGCTCACCGTGGGCATTCTGGTGCTCATCGAGGGTCTCTCGGCCTTCCTGCACACGCTGCGCCTGCACTGGTGAGTTCATAGAGATCTTCGTCAAGTTTTTCGTTTATTTCAAATTTTCATATTTTCAGGGTCGAATTCATGAGCAAGTTCTACGAGGGCGCCGGCTACGCCTTTGCGCCGTTCTGCTTCAAGCAAATACTGGAGGACACTGGCGAGGACTAGGGCGCGGGACGCACTATCGCAACGAGTTGTCAAAGCATTCGCAAATGTTGTTGCTTTTCTGGGTATTTTCTTTTTCGGGACAAGAATAAATTCGGTTTTCATATGCATATTTTTCTATTTGCTTTGCTCATTTCTTCTCTCTTTGTCAGCCCGACGACAAATGTGTGTCAGATGCTTTCTGACAGTTTGCTTTGGTCAGCCAGCTGGCAGCTGCAGATTGAATGCCACATACTACATGTGTGTGTGTTAACAGTGGCAATCACAAAGCAAATTTGCTTGGCTTTGGCGAAAACTTTTTTCTCATTAGAAAAAATGTCATATGCTGAAATTATGTTGTCAGTTCGGCTGTCTATCGGACACATTGAAATGTGAATTTAAGAAACCCCCAGCAGCTTGAGTAATCGTGCCGAAACCCAGCTCAGAATGGATCCAGCTATTGAACTGGCAAATATGCTCCGCCCCTGAAGAGCCTTGGCAAGGCTTCCCTTGACCTGTTTGAAACCCCTTTTTTATATGGTTTTAAGCCTCAGTTTTATAGACTCAAGCTCAATTAATAATGAACTGAAAATAATTACTAAAGCGAAAGTAGAGAAATTAAGAAAGATTTAGTGCAATTTGTGGCTGGCCGCCTGCCAAGTGCAGCTCGAGTCCGGCAATTATCCTAATCTACATTTTCACTTTATCTAAATTAAATCCGCATGTGAGCTTACGCAGCACAGCAAAGAAATACAGAGCGAGAGAGAGAGAGATGGAGAGAGGAGGAATGTGTGTAATACAAATGTATTTTTCTAGCAAAGCGAAGAGGAAAAGGTGCGTAGCGAAACACTTGAGCGTGTTACATAATTAACAGGTGCCACACCTGGCGGCAGGTGTGAGACAAACTATAAAATAAAGAAAGCTGAAAGACCGAAACAAAACGAAACGAAACGAAACGAAACGAAACGAGGCAAATGCCCGCAACAGACAAGGGTCAAATATCAGCACACACTTGAGAGCATAAAAGCATTTTTATAGCGCCCAGCCAGATACCTGGTCAGAGTTGCCCACCTGAATAATGGCCCGCGTGTCACATTGTCCTTTTCCGGTAATAATTTCACATTTTGCGTGACCCCCAACCCCACCCTCGGCCGCAACACACCGTGTGACTGTGTGCGGAAACATAACACGTTCTGCCCGGGCTCTGGTTGGCTGGCTAAATTAGCTGCGATGACAAGTCGTGCTCCTGGCTGGCGGCTCCTGTTTAGTGCTGGCTCAGCTTGGCAGCGGCTTAAGACGAGCCGTGGCGCGACTCCTTTTGGCCACGTTATCATTTATAATGAGTTAATTACATTTAATGCGCATGTACAACGGCCTGTTGAACATGGCGCACAATTAAATGCGACCCTGGCACGCAGTCCACGGCACACAAAGACCGAGGCAATAATAACATCAGCAGCAGCAACAGCAACAGCAACAGCAGCAAGAACAACTCTGACATTGCGGTCAACTGCGCGCGTTAAGGACATACCGACACTCGCACACACACGCACACGTATATATATATTAAGTACCGCAGTACACTGAGCTTAATATGTGTTAAGCGAGAGCTCAGTGCGAATTGAAGATGTTGTCGCATTAAACTGCCATCTCAAGCTTTATTAGCTGCGAAAAAGCACAATCGTCAGACTAAACAGACATATATAAATTTATATTGCATACTTCTAGGCTGCAGGCAAATTAAAACTCGAGTTTGGCTGGCATTTTGTTGCATAAATTTGCTGTGACTGAACTTTGTCTGTAGAGTAAAATGAGCTCAGCTTTAACTATTAGTTAATTAGTCATCATTATTATAATTTAATTAATTTAATTAATGACTGTTTAATGATTTTAATCACAGCTAAGTGAGTTGAAGTTTTGATTTAGTTTAGTTTGGCTAGAAATTGAAACTCGAATTCAAAAATTCCAAAATTTCATCTCTGGTTACATGGTAATGCCACTTTAGCTCGCATTACCTAGTTGATATCAACTGTTTTTCGTATTTAGCTAATATTTAATCCATTCGATGCTCACACGCTGCGCTTTCTGTTCCATAGATGATGGTCATTCCACCACAAAATTGTTAAAATTGACAAAACTTATGAAAACCACACTTACTGTGCGTACATGGAAATATACCCTGGATTTAATAGATGAATGGGGGAGGGTATAATAGGTGAGAATAGACATATTCTTCCCCTAGACGCTTGCTGAAAATCTATTAGTATTTGAAATTATTGTAGGCCATTATAAACTATTTCACAAATATTTTTAAATATTTTACAAATTTAAAGTTATTTAGAAAAGTTTTTAAAACATTATGAAAATTTATTAAAAATATATCAAAATATCGTGACTAACTAAATAAAGTATTTTCTTTAAATACACTTAAATATGTGTCTGAATATAGTTTAGTTCAATCCTAGAGCTATTTACACTTACTATTTGTTACTTAGCGCAGCTTAGCACCCAAAACTAATTTTCACGTGCTTCTACAGGATATCTTCGATTCCATTAACTAACACTAACATTGTGCCTTTGTATTTGGTATTATTTTTTTCATTTCGGACCATATAAAAGTAAGCTTTGTGCCGGCAGCCACGCCTCACTTGGCCCAAGTTCTGTTTTCTGCTTTTGACAGCTGCACAATTTGTGCGCAGCTCTTGTTCATTTGTTTGACCGTCTGTTGTTGTTGTTGTTGTTGTTGTTGTTGTTGTTGTTGTTGCTGTTGTTTTTTCATTGTTGTAGTTTTATTTTTCGTTTGTTTATTGTTATGCCAAAAATTGAACACACAAAGCAATTGCTATGCAACATTTGTGCAGACATGTCGCATCGCATCGAATGAAAAACTACAAATAAAATTGCTGTGCAATTGAACATAGGCAAAGGCCTCTCTCTCTCTCTCTCTGTGTGGGTGGGTGTGTGGGTGGGTGGGTGGCTCTATTCTATATATTTTTGCTCCTTTTGGGCGTGTCCAATTTAATATTTTTATAGCTGCCCACTGGGCAGTGTGCAGAGCACACTCGTTGCCTGTCATGTCATGCGGTCAATTGTTTATTGTTAACAGGTCTGGCTGAGCTAACAGCATTTAGATTGCTCTTTCAGCCAAATTTTAACACGTCTTTTCAAATATTTATTATTGTGCTTTAAAAATCTGTTTAATCTACAACCAAACTAGGCGCTGTATGTCTCTCTTTGTGTTCGCTAAATCATGATCATGAATAAGGAGGAGAGGGAGATGAGTGAACTTGGGATACATCGACAAAACAACGTGCTTTAAAAATGTATAGATATAATTGTGAAATATAGATTTAGTTACATATTTAAGTAAATATATTTTAATGGAAATTTATAATATACTCTTTGGTAGCATAACACTAAGTATAAGATTTGAATTTGAAAGTGAAGTTAGGGCTCTTGATATATGGATTACTTTAAAAGAGATATAACCAATATATATTTTGAAAACATTGAGAATATTATTGCTATTACATATTATATTATATATTCATGATCCCAATGCAATCTGCTGGCTGTCTGCAGAGCAACTCTTGAAACTCCCTCTCAGCTTGAAGAGCTCTCAATGGAGCTAAGCCGACTGCAATTTGACGGAGCTACACTCTATCACACACTCAGCTATCAGCTAATTCCTTGTCTTGCAAGTTTCATATAGTTGTTATATTCTTTTCTCGGAGTGGTCTTTAAGCGACTCGTACACTGGGCGTATACTTTATTAATGCACTGTAAGCAGCGAGCACAATGGCTTGGCAGCTGCTGACCGACTTCATCAACAAAGGCGGCGCCTCGGGGCGCAAATTTCAATGCGTTTGAAGCATTAAATAAATGTCCACTAAAAATGTCTGTGGTTATCGTGGCCGGCGTTGCTGTTTTCCCTGTCGCATGTCGCTCGGGCGAGCTTGTGCCTTGTGGTTGTGGGCGTTGTGCAGCTGAGCGGAGCACAAAAGGCGCATTTTATGGAACAGGCCGGGCCACAGGCACAGCAGCTCTCTCTCTCTCTCTCTCTCCTACTCTGTACTAATAGCTGTCCACTCACTCGTTCGCTCACTCGCACTCGTGCGTGTCTCAAGGACATGTTCGTGGCCGACTGGCTGACTGGCCAAAATCGCTGCAAGTGCTTTTAAGTCGTTGTCAAATGCAAAAAGCACAATAATTCAAATTTATGACGCGCAATTGTGTTCATCTACACGCACAGACCACTTTTGAGATTTCCTTTATTTCCTACTTCTTTTTTTGGCCGGCTCTTTGAATTTGGGCATACATAAATAAAGTAAAGTTGCCTGTAGGCAGTCAGGCAGCTCATCATGAAGTATGCAAATTTACTGCCCACGACTGAACTGACAAAGAAAGTGCCATAAAATTGTTATAATTTGTGGCTCTCTCACTGCACAATTATTTTCTCTGAGTGCTTCCCTCGCCGTCTAGGTGTGTCAAGGTCCGCCCCACCCACTCTGCGTGCGTCTAGCTATTTGCAAAATTATCTGCATTTGATTTACAGACGTTTCCGAGTTGAAAACTGTCGTAAAATTATGTGAGCTACATTGAAGAGTCGCAATTGTAGCTCATTCACTATGAAAGTGAAGCGAATCAGTTAGTTTTGAATGGTTTTCGTGTTGGAGTTGAGTTGAGCTACAGGGCTGACTTCATGATGAGACTATGCTTCGATTGAGGAGATAAAGATGGCATCGAAGATCATGATCAATTAAATATTAGATGATGTCAAGTGTAGCAGATGAGGATAGGTTAACAGAGGGTATATAAAGATATTGATAATATATAGATATAGTTAAGTAAATAAATATGAATAGATAAAACAACATAGTTTTAAAGTATATTTAGACACAAATTTAAATTAGTTATAATTTTTATATATTTTTAAATACATTCATATGAAGACAGTTCCTTATGCCTTATCTAACTGCATGCCAAATGAAATATAAAATATTACCTTAAAAAATATGTAAAATATTCCAGTTAAATGCATTCGCAGTTGCAATTGCTTTATGCCACATGCCATAAATATTATTACATCTTTAATTATTTAAAACGAATTAAGACTGAACTGAAAAAAGACTTTAACAAATAATATTTGCTGCAATTAAATGACCACACGGCAGCATATGCAGCATATGCTGGCCGCGGAGCCAGAGAAAAAAACCTGAATCGAGTTAGTTAGGCGAGGCCAGCAATTAAAAAGCAATATAAATACGCTAAACTATTATTTAGAGCGTCGTGTATTTGCGGATTTATAAACAAATCCCCAATGCAAATCAACGAGGCGCATTGTGCGCCGAACAAAAACCAATTTGATTTATGTTTATGCATTTGCAGCGAGGGGCGGAAAAAAACGCATTTAAATGACCAAAATAAAATGCAAATAATTGTGCTGGCCAAATAAATTACGGAGAGCGCAGAGCGGGCATAGCGAAAAAATTGGCAGACATGAACCGGCAGACACATTGATTAATACGAGGCCAAATGCATTAGGCCAGTGGCCATAATTTATGGGCCAGTCCAATGACTACATATGTATGTATACACAGATATCTATTTGCTTAACGTATTTTTACTGGCATATATATGTATGTTTGTATAATTCTGTTTTTGCCATACATATACATATTCTTTTTTTGTTTTCAATGCAGCTCAAACTTGACCAAAATGTCAGCTGTGCAAACAAGTCTAAGCCCTGCCGCGAGCGACGGAGAAAAAAAGAAATAGCCAAGAGCCACGCCCCGTTAGGGCTTTTTTTTTGAGTAATTTTGTCAGCGCATTTGACATGCGGGCGGCAGTTCGTTTGAATTTCCATTTGACGCGCGGACAGCAGCCAGGTGAACCGCCGCGCCACCTGGCCAGCTAACCCAGCTGACCGGCTGTCAACATGCCGCGCGCAGCTCACAGAGGAATATTGAGAACGAAACGAACCAAACCGAAAAAAAGTTCCACCGAAAATGAAGGAAAACACGTTCAATTTTAGCAGCTAGCCAGCCAGCCAGCCAGCTAGCCAGCGAGCCAGCGAGCGAGCGAGCAAAAGGCAATAAACACAAAACGCAACCAATTGAGTTCGAATGCAAATATTTGAGCACTCGCAGCACAACATACAGACAACAATAACAAGAACAACAACAGGAGGAGGAGGAGGAGGAATAGGACCAGCAGCAACTGCCACAAAATGTTAGCAGCCTACAGCTCGAAATTGAAATTGAAAAGAATTTCGCGCCATTTAACAAGTTTGCAGGCTGGCAGCTAGCGGTGCGCGACCCACGCACATAGAGATGCCCAAAAGCGTTTCGGTTTCTCTGTATCTGTTTCCTCTTATTGTGTGAGAGCGAGAGAGAGAGAGAGAGTGTGTGTGTGTGTGGGTGTGTGTGCTATGTTTGTATTTGTATTTGCTGGGCAAGACCCAGTAGCAGCTGCCAACGGCTATTCATATGTGTGTGTGCGTGTGTGTGTGTGTGTGTGTGTGTGTATCTCTGCTGTGCATCTATGCCCAGGCACTAACTCATCTCAGTAAGCAAGTCGTGTTATTCAAAGGCAACTTTCCTTCCGGGAAATAACCGCAAAAAAAGAGAGGAAATAGAATGATTTTTTAAAAGAAAATATATGCATTTTCCGATCATCTAACAGTAAAAGTTAACATGAAGACTAAGAATACACTTAATCAAGAGATTGCCCAAAGTATGAGCTGACGAGAGAGCAGAAGGTGACGCTTAAGTATATCGCTTCCCCTGAAGGGTTTTCCGGCTAAAGCCAATTGGCTGGCTAATTGCCCTCTGCAAAATGTATTTAATTTCACTCACATTTAACTTCCACTCTGAATGAGTAAACGTAATTTAAGCTGCTTAAAGATTATTTCGGAATAATATAGAAATTATGCCTCATCATACCTAAATGCCCAGCAGACGTCACATTGTAGCAAAATGCTCATAAAATATTTATTTCGAGCAGCTCGGGCGATCCGTACGAATGTTAATCCAAGCAGAAAACGCTAAAGGGACTTCGTTGCCACATTCGCCCATCAATAGCCGCTTTTTACTCATATCAAGGCGAAGTTTCTTATCGGCAGCTCCAGAGCAGCAACTTCAATGACAAATTGTGAGAGGCGGGCAATGGGCGGGACACAAGTACGCAAAAGTTGCAACACCAACACACACACACACGCACGCTCTTCATGCTGTCAGTGTGTCCTCGGCGTCGTTCCCAGCGTTGTCACAACTTGCCACTTTGCACGTAAATTTTTGTCGCCTTCGCCTTTTGCATTGATAAGAAAATTCATAAAATACTTGGGGAACTGAGCACAGTGAAAGAAAAAAAGAAGAGAGAGGGAGAGAGAGAGAGGGAAAAATAAGAAACGGAGCAGTGAAATCCAATCGGATTCAACTCGAGTGTGTCAGCAGCCGTGAAAGTGGCATTTGAGCTCTGCAAACTTTGGCAACTTGCTAATCTAATGAACAATTGTGAATGCCGGCACTTTGCACCTTGCACCTTTAACACGTTGCGGGGTCGTCCTCATCCTCGTTCTCCTTTCTGGTCCTGAGGCCAACTGCAATTGGCAGCTTCAACTTTTGACACACAAATGCATGGAAATGAAAATGAAAATGAAAATTAAGCAAAGTGGAGCGAGAGACTGGGACCTGCGTCAGCTGCTCATGTCAAAGAACAATTTTTAATCGAATTTACCTGGCTCCCGTGGCGTATGCGTAATGTGCGCCTGCCACGAGAGAATTTAATGCAATTTCGCATTAAATTGCAAGCAAAGTTTGCAGACGGCAGGCAAGCAACTCCAACAAGCCAACAGTCAACTTAATTGTCATAATTTGTGTTTACAAACTTGACGAATTTACACACACACACGGGAGCCAAAGCAAAAAAAAAAAGAGACAAAATAGAGAAAAGGACAGCTCCGTGGGATTGTAAATGGAGGCCTAGGCAGGCGGGCGGACGGGCCGGCAGGCACATGTGGCCAGTTGGTCGCAGCCTGAAACTTTTTACACAAAACTAACAAACAAAAGGCCAAAGTAAATAAAACGAGCGCCCAGCTGAAAAGCACAAAAGGAATGCGGCTATAGCAAATTCTGCCGTAGCCGGCGAATGTTGAGCGCAAAAGCAACAAGAAAACATCCTCAAATTAAGGAGAAACGTGATTGGTCTTATAACACTCTATATAGCAAATGTTGAAAGAGTGGCAAGAATATGAAAAAACATCAAAATAATTGAAAGAAACTCAAAACATTTTGAAATCAGTTAACATTATATTTCAAGTGTTTAAATTTTCATTCTCCGACTTTGAATAGGATATAAAACAAATACACCCCATCATCAGCCAACTAGTGGGTATGTAAAAATTATCACACTCTATTGCTGAATAGCCTGTGGCAGGGGTAGAGCGAAGCAGCCAGCTAAAATTGGACACTTAGTGCTGGAACGAGAATGAGGACGACAGAAGACAAATAAAGGCTAAGCAAATAAAATCTAATAAAACGGAGGACACAAGAAACCAAGCAAAAGCCAGCGAGAGAATGAGCTAAATGCTGGCGAAGACGAGACGCGCTGAGCAGGGGGAGACAGGCAGTCAGCCAGGCAGCCAGGCAGTCAGGCAATCAGCCAGTTGAAGATGAAGGATAACAAATGAAATAACAACGTACTAGAGAAGTATGTTTCATTAGCGCCAACGCCAGCACCAAACCAAACCAAAGCAGACAACAAACAAGGACAATCGACTGCCAATGACACTGCCGACGAAATCCTTAAAATAAAGTAACTCGCAAACTAACGAAACTGACCAGCGAAAAGGAGGCAGAGAAAGAGTAAATGCTCACAACTAGCTGGGCTTGAATTGCTCTGGCAATGATTCCCTAGAACTAAAGCAAAACAAGTAAGAGTGCTCTAGCCGAGACTGCTCGACTAGGAGATCCCCTGAATCCTGCGAAGAACCGCTATCCTTAAGAACCGCTAACAGTCTCAGTTTCTTTCATATGTGTATACGTATGTACATTACAATCAACATATACACACACCCAAGTCCAAGTCTCCAGTATTTGAAATTCGTGTTTTGCAAACTTGAGGCGAAGAGGGCGTGGCATCCGAACCGTAACAAGAACAAAAGTCAAAATTCAAACACATATAAAACTGAAAACCAAATATGAAGATGAATCAGACCGAATTCGATAACAGAATAGCCACTTCGCATTTTAATCGATAACACTAAAACTGAGGAAGTTATCGATTTTTGAAACAAACATTTTTGAAGCAGGCTAAGGTCTTACTTTATTCTCATATATCTGCAAAATCTATCGCAATCGCGCTTTCTTGTGAAACTTCCACAGGCATTATTCCGACCGACTTTTCTGCACTTCTTGTGCCTTCTACTATAGTAATATGTATTCTCCCGGCAACGCCCTGGCTTGTTACCAGCCAAGCAAAGATCTGATAAATAGTTTGTTTTATCTCTGTATAAATTTTGGTATCTTTTATTCACTTACCTTTTTGAATCTGCCTAAAATTGTCTGCTACAACGAGCAAGTGCAGCAAAGTGCAAATCAAAGCGAATATCAGCTTCATAGTGAAGACTGTTGAGACTAATCCAAAGACTGTACTCGTATTATTGGATCAAACCGTTATAGCTAATCGCATCTGATATGCAATTAGTCAAGCACCTGAGGCCAATTTACATTTAAAACTGTTTTAATGGGTTGAATGTTGAGCTCTTTATTTATATTTGAGTAATATATAATAATATTATATATATTTAAACAATATATAGATGAATAATAATATGATTACTAAAAGCTGGACGTACTGTGTTTAAGATAAACCTTATCTTATATCTTATTTTCCTTCCGATAGCTTCATTTCTTCTGCTTATTGACAGGCCAAAGCCATAATCAATATTTATTTATTTGCCTTACTAAGGTCTAATAAGACTATTGCAATTTTGTTCGCATCTGTGCGGAATGGTGAAATAGCCACAGGCATTATTCCGACCGACTCTTATGCACTTTCTGGTTCCTCTGTTATAGTAATATGTATTCCGATCAAAGCAACTTCCAGGCCGGAGACCAGCTAAGCAAATTTCTGCGAAAAACTTCGTTATATCCCTGGATGAATTCTGTTATTTTTCACTTACTCTTTGCAAACTGGTCAGCTCTAGCTGCTACAAATATCAAGTGCACCAAAGTGCAAATCAAAGCGAATATCAGCTTCATTGTGAAGACTATGAAGACTAATTTGAAGGCTTAATTTAAAGGCTTTAGTCGGACAACCCGTTACAGCTAATCGCATCTGATATGCAATTAGTCAAGCATCAGATGCCAATTTACATTTAAATACATTTTAAAGGTCGGAAGCCAAGCTCTATATTTATTTTTAAGCTCCTTCCGAGCTCTTGTGCCTAAAATATATATTATTTTCCTTTCCACAATTTCGTTTCTTCTGCTCAACATAAAACGTTAAAAACCCAAAGCTGCATTTTATTAAAACTTCATAAATCTTGTTTCCTTTCTTTAATTTCTTTTATAGCGGTAATCAATATATTTTATTGAAAAAAATCCATTCTTGCCTTACTAAGGTATTATTTTTTCACATATATTTGCAAAGTATTTGGCAGTCGCGCTGGTTGCTGAAATGTCCGCAGGCACTATGCTTGGCGACTCTTGTGCACTTTTTGTTATGTCTACTATAGTAATATGTTTCCTTGTGGCATGTCCCTTTAATTTTACCAGTATAGCAAATATCTTATAAATAGTTTGCTTTATCTCTGTATAATTTTTGGTATCTTTTATTCACTTACCACTCTGAATTTGCCTAAAATTAGCTGCTACAACGAGTAAGTGCAACAAAGTGCACATCAAAGCGAGTATCAGCTTCATAGTGAAGACTATTAAGACTAATCCAAAGACTGTACCCGTATTATTGGATCAAACCGTTACAGCTAATCGCATCTGATATGCAATTAGTCAAGCATCTGAGGCCAATGTACATTTGAAAACATTTTAACTGTCGGAAGCCAAGTTCTACATTTATATTTGAGCTCTTTCCGCGCTCGCGACCAGCTGGGGAAATCTTGTGCTTAAAATGAATATAATCTTATATATTGTATTATTTTCCTTTCCACAATTTCGTTTCTTCTGCCCAACAAAGAAAGTTAACAAACCAAATCTCCATTTTTATTGAAACTGGGAACTTCATAAATCTTTTTTCCTTTCTTTAATTTCTTTTATAGCGGTAATCAATATATTTTATTGAAAAAAAATCCATTCTTGCCTTACTAAGGTATAATTTTTTCACATATATTTGCAAAGTATTTGGCAGTCGCGCTGATTGGTGAAATGCCCGCAGGCATTATTCTTGGCGACTCTTCTGCACTTCTTGAGATGCCTACTATAGTAATATGTTTCCCTGTGGCAAGTCCCTCTATTGTAACCAATATAGCAAATATCTGACAAATAGTTTGTTTTATCTCTGTATAAATTTTTGTATCTTTTATTCACTTACCTTTTTGAATCTGCCTAAAATTAGCTGCTACAACGAGCAAGTGCAGCAAAGTGCAAATCAAAGCGAACATCAACTTCATATTGAAGACTCTTAAGACTAATCCGAAGACTGTACTCGTATTGTTGGATCAAACCGTTATATATAATTGCAACTAATTGCATATAATTGCAAGAATTAGTCAAGCATCTGAGACCAATTTACATTTAAAAGCATTTTAACTGTCGGAAGCCAAGCTCTACATTTATATTTGAGCTCTTTCCACGCTCGCGACCAGCTTGGCAAATCTTTCCGCAATTTCGTTTCTTCTGCTCATCATAAAAAGTTAACGAACCAAAACTGCAATCAATATATTTTATTAAACCAAGAAACTTCTTATGTCTTACTTTCACTTTTTTTATTCTGCCTTTTAACAAACCAAAACTTTAATCAATATATTTGATCGAAACAATGCCTTCTTACCTTACTCAGATGTATCATTTGTGCAATATCTTACGCAGTCGGGCTGACTCTTTTTGCACCCTCTGGCTCTTTTACTAAAGAAATATGTTTGCTTCCTGCAATGCCCTATCTCGTGACCAGACAAGCAAAGTTCTGAGGAATAGTATTTTGTATCCACTTACTGAGAAACGGATTTGCTTTACCTGCGCCACAACGATCAAGTGAAGCAAAGTGCGTATCAAGGCGAAGGTCAGCTCCATAGTACAGACTTTTTGAGACTGAGGCTGCAATTTTGATAATATTGATAATCGTATGTAATATTCAATTAGTCAAGCTTATTAACATTTGAAACCATTCGAGCAACACTTGGTCTAAGGATTGCTTTAATTTGTCATCGCTAATCTGGCATTAATCCGACCTTTGCACTTTTCTGGAGTATCTGATCTGTAAAACCTGATATATAGTACCTGATCTAATGTCTGCTTCGATACATCTGTCTTATCTCTTCGCATATATTCTTTACTCTTTTGTTGACATATCTCCGATGTATCATATATATATATATTCGATTTACTGCCTTCATCTTCTATTCCTCGCCTCATCTGCATAGTCTTGAGCCTCCCTGCCTCCGTCAATGCCCGCAAAATTAGATTATGAAACAACTACTTATATAGGGCAATTATCAGATGGCAACCAATCAAGTTGAGAGGCCGCGCTGGGAGCTGTTAATAATTTGTGAAATTGAATTTAAATCGCTTTCAACGGCAGCTACTATCTAGGGATACGATGCGTATGTGTGTGTGTGTGTGTGTGTGCGTGTGCAGGTGGTTGCTGTGCGTACAATAAATAAAACTCAGCTGCCTTTTGTTGTTGAAATCATTAAGATATTTAATTTATCTACAGCCGATGAGTGCGTCGGGAGCGCGCGCCTGTCAACTTTATGACAAACTGTTACATTGTATTTCCGTGATTTACGAAGCGCGATAAGAGCATCAGCAGCCACATCAGCAGCGGCATCGGCAGCGTGCACGTCGCCAGATACACAAGTGTATCGTTATTTAAAGGCACACGCGCTTCCGTACACACACACACACACACGCACACACAGGCAGGATACGGGGAGTTGCGTGTCGCACATGCAAAGTGACTTACAATTACGGCACACAACAGCTCCAAGTAGCTCTGCATCTGTATCTCTATCTGTATCTGTATCTGTGTCTGTATCGCTGCCAATTTGAGCACTTGGCAAATTTGACAGCATTGCCAGTCGTCAGCAGCACCGGCACTTTGTGTTTTCTATTGAATATTGTTCACACGCAAAGTTTAAAATACATGAGCAGCGAAATAAGAAAAGAACAAAATAAGATTTGAAGCGAATGACTAGAAGAGGCGACTGGCTCAATACACTGTTTCAGGTAGGTTCAGGTAAGATTGACTCTAAGGACTTCAGCTCAATCAATAGAGCTGTTTGCAAAGCTAAGACTCCATCTGCAACAAAGTCTTCAAACTCTTCATCATATAGTTCATATGCCTATATCAACCACTCAAGCTTCTACTCTCACTAAAGTTCTCGTCTCTGCCAGCAAAGGGCTGTGCAAAAAGCGAATAAGCTCGCTTCGCCTTCTGGGCGAGCAGTGAAAAATAAAAGCAAAAGTTATACATGTATATGTATATATATTTGAGGCGAGTATCTAGCAAGTGCTATCATAAATTATGTCTAAAGTTATAATGGCTCGTGCGTCTAGTTTGCCCATTGTACTCGTTGTTCTGCTCCTGCCCCACCGCCTGCACCGCTCGGCATTTAATAAAATTTTATGTGCCGGCCAGAGTGAGTATAGCGCCAAGTCACGATATTTCAATTATACGCTCCATGTGAATTATGTGCATTGCTTTCGGGTTGCCTCGCCAGCGGCCAGGCAGGGGCATGGAAGGCGCGCCCAGTGTAATTGGACTATCAAAAAATTCTATTAAAAAATCCAAATATAGAAAGAGCTTCTCTTAGTGTGAATGGAGCGCGAGCTACTTATTTTTTAATAATTATTTTTAATAAAATTAATTAATGAAATGAGAATAAAAGAAAAATTGAAAAATATACTATAAAAAAAAGAAAATTTAAAAAAGTTAATTATTATTTTTAAATATTTAAAATATGATATATTTCGAAAATAAATATTTGTATAATATTTTAATATTTACAAAAATGTAAGCTTTCAAAAAAAAATTAAATTAAATTAAATAATAAATTTAAGTGAATTTTGCCTTCATTAATATTATTATTTTTATATTATTATTATATTGACACATCAGGATTTACAACAGGAATTTACTAATTCCAATGGCGCACCTTCCAGCCGAGTCTAAATCATTTGTAAATGGCAAAGCTCTAAAAAATTTGAGTCTCTTTCGGCTTTTTCTACTTTTAATCATTGAAAAAATGATGCAGAAAACTATTCTAAAATATATCTTAAACACTTTCAAACATCTCTCGCTCTCTCACCCTCTCTCTCTCTCTCTTATAAAAGATAATAAACTCAAATGAAAATTTAAACACACGACAAATTTCCAATTGATTGCTTGCACACAATAATTTGGCATATTAAATGAGTTTTATTCATTTTCAAATGGTTGTCAGGACCCAGGCCCCGGAATGCGTGTTAATTGTCTCATTAAACCCTTTCAGTGGCTACGAAATGAACTCAAGCATATAAACTGTCATGCCGTAAGTATTCTATGCACATCAAACTGGCTTAACAACGGCAGCAATTTTAATCGGCAACGATTTTCCTCTTTATTAACCATAATTAATCACTTTGTTCGAGCAGCCGTGGCCACAACCCGGAGCAGCAGCAGAATCTATTAACATGTCTCTGCCTCTGCCTCTCGCTGTGCGCTCATGGCTTTGTCATTATTTTGGGCTATGATTAAAATGAAATTTCCAGCCGAAACTATAATTTGCATGAAAGGCATACCAAAGACAAACTTTATATCAATATACACTGTGTATATATATTTGTGTATGTGTGTGTGTGTGTGTGTTTGCTTAAGCAAGCATTCAGCTTATTAGAAATGCTTGAATAAATTTCAACTATAATTTATATTCATAAAATACCTAATTCGAGAACTGTGGCTGATTCCCTCTGCTCAGTCGTTGATGCCTGTCTCCACTTTTATCTCGCTTACAAATAAGCTGAGTTAATATTTGCCGAGCTTCATTTCGTGTGTGCGATTAGCATGCAGCTAGGCAGTTTATGTTTCTAATTTAGTTTCAATTTTGCGCATTTCGCATACTCGTACATATTTTATGCTCAATTTATGCGAGAGATTTCCCATCGCGCGACAATTTGGGCAAATGTTTTCGCTGCGCTCTTAAATAAACAAGTTCCAAAAATGACGCGTTGCCCCTCTACCCCCTCCCATAATATTTTAGTTCAAATATTTATATGCATTCCATGATTCACAAAATAGCAATAATAGCACTTTTGCAGCTTGATTTGTTTTGCAGCCTCTTCTGAAATATTTAATAACACATAAAGCGTGCAAAAAGCGCAACATTTCTAATTGGATTCGCGTGTTGGTGGGTGGGGGTGGGGGTGGTGTGGCAACTCAGACGCCTCATAACTTCCCAGCAAATGAAATAATTAAAATTAGCGTGCATTGCCAATATGATACGGTTTAATTTTCTATGCGCAACCGAAAACATTTGCACAGCATTGAAACCTGATCCAAAGCAGCGATATTTGCTTTCAAATTTACTCGAGCTTATTAAAGCTGCACTGAGATAATTTGATGGAAAGCAGCGAAGCTGTAAGTATATTAAATAAGGTAATTAATATATGATTTATCAATGATGAGAAGAGGGAGCATTAGAGTGTGCCAAGAAGTATTTGTCGAGCAGATACCTCCCGCTGAGAGCACCACAATGAATTCGTAAACTCACAGGATATCTAGTATAAGTGGGAATGATGCAAGCAAAATATTTAAATTTTTTATATCAATATTTTGCGGAGATAAGACAGCTTTTAAAGCAGTCGAAAATTGCGAAATCGTAATCCGGGATTTATTTATACAATGCAAACGGAGAGGGATTAACGATTGTTTAATTTAAGCAGCTTATTGTCTGACGACTCAAAAGCGCATCTTGCGTTAGACGACAACTAGTTATAGGCCTGTGAAACAGTAAATGTAACGTCTTCTAATCTACTCTGTTTCAGATTACACTGCGGCTTAGAGAAGTTGCTCTCAGTCCAAAAGAGATCGTAATCAAGGGAATGAAGCAGCGATTAGAGACGGTATTAAATAAATACTTTAATTTACCTACACAAACTATAAATTAGCAAATAATCAATGACTAGATTCAATCTTAAATATTCTAAGAATAATATAATACATATATTCATTTAATGTGTAAATGTACATACCCACCAACTCTCCTTCATTTCACATCCCAGCTCAACTTTATTAAACTAAAAAAAATAATAATAATATATGAAAATGAAACACAAAATAAACATAAGCGTGTTTATGGCCTGGTAAATGTTGTAGTATTTTTTGTCTATTTTTTTTTCGTCGTATATCTAAATCTTGCTAAGGCCCGCAATATGCACTGGCAGTGGGCAATCTAATTCCCAAAACAAAGGCAAACATTGCCACATGATGTTGAAAAATTGCGGGCATTGTTATTCAATTATTTACAAGGCACGCTAACCAGTTACGACATCGTGGCCTAAATCTATAACAACAGCCACGCAACGGGACACACACAGACAGAGTGAGAGAGAGAGAGAGAGAGAGAGCAAAGCATGTTTTTACAGTTACATAATAAACTAAAGCAGCTATGCAACCGGAGGGGCACCAGTGGGAGCAACGGCAGTCGGGATACACTCGATACGCGTACACGGCCAAATGTAGTGACAGTTAACATTAACACCAATACAAGCGTAAACAGATGCTTACACGGCCCGAGCTGCAGCCGGGCTGCATATGCAGACGACATAATGAGGCGTCCCTGCTGTCGTTCTCGCTGTTCTCGTTGCTGTTGCAGCAGGCAGCCAATTTTAATTGAATTAGAAAAACATACAGCAGACGCCTGGCGCCTCTCGCCGCCCCCACCCCCACCCCCACCCCCCACAGCAAGTTTCCTGTTTTGGCATGCCTAGGACGCCGCTCTCCTGCCCCGCCAACAACAACC
This sequence comes from Drosophila paranaensis, assembly GCA_035047545.1. Lineage (NCBI taxonomy): Eukaryota > Metazoa > Arthropoda > Insecta > Diptera > Drosophilidae > Drosophila > Drosophila paranaensis. The sequence continues at coordinate 9,791,447 of JAWNPL010000153.1, forward strand.
AGGCCACAATGTCACTCAAGCAGGTACTAAAGTTAATTATTGCAATTTCCGTTGCAAATTGTTTTATGCATTGACAGCATGTGGGCAAGGGTTCTGCAGCTGCGAGCTGCGAATCGGACGTTTATTTCATTAAGTGCCGCTATTTTTGGGTTATGGCTCCTTTAACAGCCACAGCACATGGTGTGCGAGTGCCCACGAGCTGTCAGGGCATATAGTTTGAACACTTTCTCTCCCACTCTCCCCCTCTCTCTGCCTCTGCCTCTGCCTCTGGCTCTACCTCTATCTCTGCCTTACTTATTTTATTGAGCTTATTTACTACATTTTTCTACACCTTTCATTAACTATATTTATTATTACTGTTCTTAGCAGAGTATCCGGCAGTCGTTATGCTTCACACAGCTGCTAAACGTACATTGTTTTGTTTTATTTGCTGCTGTTTAGTTAATGGTTTAGCGTGTTTCCCCACGATGTGGCAGCAAAATTTTTGTTTATGCGCCGCAAACATTTTCACCACATTACCCCACTGCCACTGCCCCCTCCTCTTCCTCCCTCAGTGCCAGCAATCAGCGATTCGCTGCGCCTGTTGATGGCATTAAATTTTATTTCACTCAAAAGTGCGCGCCCATATAAGTATGCTACGGTTTGTATATGTGCTCGGGCCATTGCTGCCGCCATTGCCATGGCTGTTGTTGCCATCGACTACATTGTTAACGGGCGCACGGCGGCGGCTGCTGCTGGTTGCTGGTTGCTGCGCATTTCGCCGTATTTCGATAAATTGCGGCTCTGGCCATACAAGTGTGGCACAAATTGCGCTAATTTGCTTGATGGTCTAGTTTTATATTTTGTTGCTTTTGCCTTTTCTATTTTATGCAGGGTATTTGCCTATAGTTGGGTAGTTTGAAATAGGAGAGAGAGAACTGAGAGAGAGAGAGAGAGAGAGAGAGAGAGAGAAGACAAGAGACTTCTCAGCATACAAATCACAGTTAGCATCAAGCTCACAGCCAAATTCAACTTTCCCCAGCTCCAACTCAACTTGCCCAACTCGCTGACAATTAAAGCCAACTTTATATTGAGCATAAAATAAGTGTGAGTTAATCAGGCGTCGGCACTAGTCCGGCGTGTGTATTTTCACGCATTTTAGCTCAAGATCATGTGTAATTGACCTTCTAGGGCCATCGATAAACTGCTGTGAAGTAGCAGCAGTTGGAGATTGGACCCAACCCAGCCCAATCCAACCCCAGTCAACCCGAGTCAGCCCAGCTCAGTCCAGCAACAAACACGAGCGCAGACGCAGACATTGAAGCAGCAGCTTAGCAACTTTCACATCACTAAACCACTGAAAGTTGTTGACTTTATGCAACTTTTTCGTGGCCACAGACAACTACGTGAGCCACCAGCCAAGCACACGCCCCAGCACCAGCGCCAGCGCCAGCCCTACGCCCTGGCGAGCAAACAAGTTTGTTGTGCCATGCATTTTTTGCACTCATGCGACATTTCTTTTGCACAAATATCAGCCCGATAAAGTGGGGGCGGAACTGTGCTGAAACTGCTGGCGTCAGTTGCTTTTAAAATGCCACCAACAACACCAACACCATCAATAAACAGACACACAGCGAGAAGGAGAGGGGGAGGGTGAGGGAGTGCATGAGAGCCAGCAGCTTACACACTCTCATATCGCTGTGTGTACATGGCACGACGACACGTGCTGCAATTGAATTTGTTCGAAAAACGCAATGGAAAACACCCACAGAACCGAATCGCAAATGGAAAAACAAAAATAACTAAACATTTCGAAAATGTGATATGATTCACTGGGAAATGCTCTGGCTAAAACTAAATTACGTAGCTCAGGCAGTCTTGTTTGCCAGCTACTGTTCAGGCATCTCATTGTATATATAAAATATATTTATTTAAGGACTTCAAAGTGGGTTTAGCAGGTGCTCTATGCAGGCTGTATTCATCACCAGCTTAGATCATCTATTGTCTATAGAGCCCTACTTAGAGCCACGCTCATTAATTTCCACCCATTTCTAAGCCCTTCTGCTCTCAGCTCTCTCTCTAGGCTCACTTCGCAAACAACCCTCTCTTGAATCAGTTTAGAGGGTATTTGCTGAAAAACAAAAAATATACGCGCGCTGCAAATTCTTGTTGAGAAATAAAAAAAAAAAATCTAATGCCAGCTCGCTGAAGTACACCGAGCTGAGACTGAAGGACCCAGGGAGCACGGACCAAAGCACCGCGGACGACGCGGACGACGCATCGCACGTAACGCAGCGAAATTTTGTGCAGTTTGTCGTCCTTGCATGCACGCATGCTTCCGCAACAGCAAAATGCTTGTGGCAAGCACTTTTCAGGCAGGCATGTCGTCCTTCGGGATAGCAATGTGCGAAGCTGACCCACCCACGACCCCCACTCAATGGGTATTTATATGCGGCGCAAAATGTACGCCAACTTCTCGACGAGTGCATTTCATTAGCGTTCTTAACAACATTAAACTATTAATATTTAGTATGCGCGCCCGTTCGAAACCATAAACAAAACCTGAGCAGCGGCGGCACAAGCAACATCCAACTTAGATAACAAACTTTGCTGCACTTTGGCCAAAGCTAAGCTAAAACTTGCAAACATCCTCAGCCTGAGTGAAATTATTTTGAAATTAAGTTTCTCGTTGTTGTTGCTCTGGTCGTCGTTGTTGTTGTTGCTGCTGTTGTTAAAGCTGTTGAAATTAGTTATTTATGACCGGCAATGCGCATCGATCGACCTTTTAATGGGCCAAAAAGCGAAAGAGGAAAGCGGCAACAACAACTTTCTTTAAATGTAATTAAAAATGTCGTCGAACTTATTTACGACTGTTCAGTGCATAGTTGGGCCAACTTTTTCTTAAGGTACAAAGCTCGAAATTAAGTTTTTGGATTCCCGCCACAAGCAGCAGAGATAACAGTATTTAACTGAAGTTGCCTTGAGGTGTGGAAGGTGTGAATATATATATATTTTAATTATATATTTTATATGACAGATGTGAGTGGGAACATTCATGCTTAATCTCTCTACATGTATAATTTATAAGCACTGAAAACACAAAGAAATTACATTGAATTCCAGCTGAGTATACAAAATGAACTCGCCACGCTCCGATTTGACATGAGCTATACAGCTGGCCTGCTTTTATTTATATAACGGCACTTGGACAGTAAAACAACATATCCAATGCAGAGCAACAAACTTAATCTAAGCCATCATGTAACCCTCAATTCCAACTTATCTCTTCCCATCGAATGCGAGTGGCGCACAGTGGATCGCAAGAGCTTAAACCTCAGCCAAAACTTAATATCAATTCCATGTTTATCTCATATTTGCGCCTTTTTAACCACGCCCTTTAGCTCTTCTCATGCTAAGTCTCACACAGTTCGTACTTCCGTTTCTCTCCTTCTTTTTTATCCATTTCCCGCTTGGTTTTCGACCACTGTGCATCGCTCATTCATTCGCACTCATTGCAACTTCCATTTTGGAATTGCTGCTGAGCGTTTTGCTCAACCAAAAAAAACGTTTTACTTTGTGGTCAAAAGTAGCATGTGCATATTTGACCCAAAACCGGGTCATGCCCCAACCGCACCACCCACCCACACAGCCCCACCTTTCGCGCCCATCAGCAAACGCTCTGCGGTATCCTATGAAAAAAGTTTTTTTTTATAGTTTCTCTTGTTGTTGTTGCAGCTGTTCCCCCCGTGACGCCCCTCCCACTGCCAGCCTCCGCAATTTATGTGTAGTAAATAACATTTTGCCGTAGCTCTGCACCCACGCTCTGCAACTGCAGCAGTGCATCGCGCATATTTGACCTTGCGCGAAAAAATAAAACTGAAAATAATGGTAGTTAGCGCTAAATGGACGCAAACTTGCGGCATTAGCGGGCAATACCAAAACTGCAATAAGGCAGACAGCTGAGCAACTGAACGAACATTTCAAGGGACCCGCCAGAGTTCAGTTTAATAGTTTTTCAAAACTGCGAAAGGGCAATCGAAGGGAGTTAAAGTGCAAAACAACTGTGGTTGGTTTTTGAGTTCCTAATGTGAGATACTGGAAGTTGAGTATAAGATATAATTATTTTATCGAATTAGATGATGGCCTTGAGAGACATGTCAGTATTTGTTTTGGTCATCGATAAGCTGAAAGTTGTTAAAAATATTCTATAACACTTGTCATTTAATCATTGATTATCCATTAGCTATCAGCTGCAACAAGAAAGCCAGAGGGCTTTAACTTATTTTATTTTGATTTTAATTGTTTTTTAATTTAGTTTTATTCTTCTTTTATGTTTATTTATTTTATTTTATTTATTTTATTTTATTTTATTTTATTTTATTTATTTTATTTATTTTATTTATTTTATTTATTTTATTTATTTGATTTATTTTATTTATTTTATTTATTTTATTTATTTTATTTATTTTATTTATTTTATTTATTTTATTTATTTTATTTATTTTATTTATTTTATTTATTTTATTTATTTTATTTATTTTATTTATTTATTTATTTTATTTATTTATTTATTTATTTATTTTATTTATTGCAAATTATACTTCATCTGCTTACTCGCATATTATACATAAATATGTCCTCAGTTTAACCTACATTTCGTTCCATTAATTTATTAATCAATTTAGAGTCAACTCGTTGCTTCATTTCTAAATCTGCTTTGCAGTGCAAAAACTAATCATTTAAATGTTCATTTGTGTCCCGCTTCAAGTTCATTTGTTGCATTTTTTCCACACACAGCAAACTCACACACATAGACACACACACAGACAGCAATTAATATGCCATTTGGGTGTGTGTGTGTGTGTGTGTGTGTGTGTGTGTGTGTGTGTGTGTGTGTGTGTGTGTGTGTGTGTGTCAGTGTTTTATCCTTTGTGTGCAGGCTTCTTAGTTTCACTCGTTTCACTCGCTCCACAGCCACTAATGTTGATTAAATGGCGACGGGCTCACGCACACAGATTGCCACACATGCAGCCACTGCTGATGCAGCTGCAGCAGCTGCCACTGCCACTGCCACTGCCTTTGCTGCATCTGGAAGATTTAAGCGTGGCAACACGCACGATGATGACGACAACGAGAATGGCAACGACTGCGCGCCTGGCCAAGTAGCTTTCAAATAAATTGAATTTAAGTGCACAAAAAATTGCAGCTAGTTAGGGCTAAAGTAAACTGAATACCCTACACAGCAGGGTATTTAGCTGCATGTGCGAGACTTAATCGAATAAGAAAAGGATTTTTTTTAGTTTGCAGATACTTTTGGCAGGTATTGAACTACCAACTCTGAGAAATATGTATTTAATTTTCTATTATTTATTTATATTAATTTGTATTAAAGCTGAAAAAAAACATTATTTTTGTTTAATAACAAAAGAGTCACATTACAATTAGCAGTAAGAACTTGGGCTGGATTCAGAAGAAGCTCTGACATATCAGCTATTCTGTGAATGGATTACCAAACTTAACCAACAATTAACATATATTTCCCAGAGTTATGGCTTATAGATTCTTATAGCGCTAGGCAAAGCCTTCCCACGCCATAAAACACGCAAATAATTAGCAATTTACTGGCAATGCAACAATGTCACAAGCCAATAACATTAAGAGTATAGCAAAGATCCCTTAAGCTTCGCCTGCTTAGCCCCTAAGACTTTGTGGGCAATGACATGCGCTTTGGCTATGGCAGGCAACCCCAGGCACAAATGCCCGCAGAGCATTTTCGGCTTTTGGGCGAAAAACTAGCGTAAGTTTATCAAAAGAAATGCATAGCCGAATTCATGATATGGTTTACCTTTTCTGATGTAAGCTGTCCAGGCTCAGTTAGCAGATGCCAAACACACAGCCAGCAAGCAGTTGCCAGCTGCCAGTTGCTGGCTGAGACGACGGCCAAGTCACTAAGCATTTGTTATGCACATGCCACACGCCATGCCACATGCCGCACACCGCATACACAACAAGAGCAGCAGCAGCAGCAGCAGTGAGTCGTTGGCCTCGGTCGCTTTTTAAAGACAGCATCTACCGCGAATACGTACAGATTCCTTACAGCCATTTACCAGGCGATTTACGTAAATCTTTTATTTATACAGAAAACGTATAAGTTGCAATTTATCAAAATCTAAAATGTTTACCCGCACAAGTTATTCACTTGAAATCTCTACAGTGCAGCGGCAAAGTCTACACACAGCTACCAGTATCCATGTGTGTGTGTAGCGCACATGCAGCGAGAGAGACCCCAGAGGCAGCTAGGCACCAGCTGTACTGCTTGTGCCATGCATATGCTTACTGCTCTATGGTGTGAGTGTGCTTGTATCTGTATCTATATATGTGTGTGTGTGTATCTGTGTATTATTTTGTGTTTTGCGCGCACAAATTGTCTTGTGACAGACAGTGAAAACTATGGAAGCGGCGCCGGGCACACAACGAGCCAATGTGCGGCTGCATCCTGCTGCCTGCCTGGCTGCCTGGCTGCCTGGCTGCCTGGCTGCAGCACAACAGCCAGTTCCTCATTTCACACCCCCTGGGCGTTTGGGCATGGTTTTAGTCAATTTGCGGTCGCTGTTGCGTATGTGTGTGTGTGTGTGTCGCTATGTAGTAAAAGTAGTTTATTTTCATCTTATCTCTTAAAGCCAATAATGCGCTCGCAAGCGCACTTAAATGCGCTGCCACCACATTTTTTATGCTGCTGCCACTGTTGTTGTTACTGTGGTTGTTGTTGCTGCTGGTGCTCGGCTCTCTGTTTGCCCATGCGGCTGATTTTATTGTTGCTTTCGGTGTTGGTGCTGCTGCGTTAAAGGGTTTGCCCACCAGCTGCCTCGCTGCTGTGTGCACATATTCTACTATTTTTTTGTTGTTGTTGCTGTTCATAAATGTATGCATGAAATGCCAAATCAGCAATTTTGTTGTTGTTGTTGTTGTCGTTGTTGTAAATATGCAGAAGTACAAAATATTTATGACAGGCGTTACATAAGGCAACATATTCTGTTCGAAATTGTATCAACAGCCTTAATTGGCAAGCATTTAAATAACATGACTTTCGTTTCGCAACAACGCAACTGAAGTATACTCTGTATTGTTAGTATATTATTTAAAATATATATAAAATATTGAATCTATATAGAAAAAGTATTTTTTTATTTTAACTCACAAAAATTCACTTTATTTGGCTGTAAAATTTTCAAGGTTTTATGGTCGTGGTATAAAATATATATTAACAATATTTATGTTGCAGCAAAAGCAATAAAATTGATGTGTTAAGCTCCACGAAAAATAATTCTGTTAATAAAATTCAATTTCGAGTCTCAAATTTAAAAATAAATGGAAAGAAATGCAAGCTGAAAAAGTTGCACATAAAAATTTGCATGCCCCTAAAAGTATGCAATGCTTTTTTGCATTCAATTAAATCAACTTAAAGTCGCCATTTTATTTTTTACTTCACCTTTAAATGATGCAATTTCATTAATTTGCTCACCAAAATATTTTTTAAATTAAAAATCTGTTTTAAGTCACTTTAACTTTAAGCATACCAAACAAGAATTTAGTTTAACCAACCTTTTTCCAGAAAATTCGATTGTCAAATACTTGATGAATTGAATTTTATTTTTAGTAATGTTTGTAGCAAATTAACCAGAAATACCCAAATTTTCTTTTTTTTCGGCATTCGTCGACAGACCGTAAACAGAGGCACTAATTGAGGTATTTGTGTAGCCGAAAAATTTCCTGGAAATAAATCCCAAGCAATTATTGCAGATTTAGCTGGAAGCATAGATAAACAATTAAATCAAAATTTGCATAATTCATGTTTTGGCTTTCAAAATTATGTCCAATGGCTCAATTTGATTAGTTTTTGCTCTTATTATTCATTGTTTCATCTAGGTGAATTTAAGTTTATTGCGGGCTAAGCCTACTAAGCCAAAGCTTTGCCTAAAAAAGCTTTCAAAGAAAAATATTGTATAATATTTAGGAGGAACACATTTGTAGAGCGAAAGCTTCGAGCAAGGGGCAAGTGGGCTGCGTATAAGAGTGGGCACGAATGACGAAATGGGAACACAGAGAACAGTTAAAATGGGAAGAGTACAGAATGTGAGTAGATAAACTGTTCCCAACTAAGGCAATGTTGTTTGATGCGTTTGAGTAAAACGGAAATATGAATGCTTAGCTTAAGCCTTGATTTGTATTGCAAATTATCGTTGCTAAAAACAGAAATATAAAACTGTAAGTTTCATAAATTAATTTAAATATGTTTATAATAAACATTTCTAATAATTTTTTAACTAGGAGAAATATTTTATTTAAATATATATAAACTATTTTTGAAGTAGATTATTATTATTTTTTTTTTTTTAATTTAATTTGAATTTTAATATTTTTACTACAAAAAATCCCAAATATATTTTATTTTCAACTCAGCTAAAGAATGATATATTTCATTTGAATGGAGAGCCTCTTACCGCTCATAAAACTTTCATTATTTATTGCCTAAATGATATTCGAATTGTAATTTTCTAAGTGCTCCGCTGGGAGTGGCAATTTGTGTTTTAAACAAATGCAAACATGTGCTTAATTAGCTTTTGCAGTGCAAACACGAGCCGCGTTAACAAGCCAAACACCACGAAACAATGAACAAAAATTAGAAATACTCTAAGGTATAGACAAAACATTGCACTGAGGGAAAACATGTATTTAAATATAATTAAAAAATAAAAATAAAAAATATATAGATAATGGATTATCGAATTCAAAAGACAAAAGTAAACTGAGTTTTCTGAAGACAACAAATTTAGTTAAATATATTTATATGCTTAGAACTTCTTAAACTTTCTGATTTGCTTATATTTGTGTCCTCATTGAACTCATTCAAGACCACTCGCATTCCTGCATACCCTTCGCCACAATAATTTGGCATTAATTGGAGCAGATGTCAGACCGCATGCTCATAAATTTTAACATTATGAAATGTAATAATCGTTAATTGACAAAAAGAACCGCACAAACTGATTACAATTAAATGTGTGCCAAATTACAGAGCTGTACAGAAGTGCGACCGCAGCACAAACGCACAACTCGAAAATGTTTTGCCCAGAAAAATCGGCCAGACATATTGAGCAAATTACAATAAATTCGAGGCGCATTCAACAAAACTGAAACAAACGACAAACCACGGCCACCAAATAAGCAGCTTAATGTGGTTGCCAAATTTAACAGGCTCTAAACAAGCTGGCGACGCGTCGTGGCAAGTGCTTGACGAGGAGATGCTGTGTAAATGTTGAAGGTAAAATAATTAGAGGAAAATATAGATGAGAATACAGAATAGCTAAATATATTAGAGTATGCTCAGACTTACTTTAAGCACAAGAGTTAATATGTGAAAACGTTTTAAGTATCTGAAATATGCTTTCTATCTGCATTGTGACTGCTTTGAAAAGAACTCTAAGAGATGATGATTAAAATTGTGGTGTAAGTATATGAATTTGAACAACAACCCGAAAAATAAGTATAAATTATGATATGAATATGATCAATAATCATATTTATATATAATTTACTTGATACAAAATTTAATATACATATTAACATAAGTACTAAACAGAAAATATGTAAGAAAGGTAGTATGAATATGAATAACAGACGGAAAGTATACATGAGCTGTGATCAAAATAAACACTGTAATATACTAAATGCAACTTGTTACGAAAATTTTCTCCGCCTCGATATGCCTCGCCTAAAACATCTTATGTGTGTGAAGGGTATTAAAATAATATGAAAGCTCATTAGCTGACAAATGTGTGGAGGCTGAAACTATTTTTAATGTAGCAACCACACACACTCCCACAGACAAACACACTAACACTCCCATACACACACACATATAGAGAGAGAGAGAGAGAGAGAGAGAGATTTGCAGGTAGTGCGTAATCAGCATCTAATAACTAAAATCCAAATTAGCCAATTCAGAAATCAACACGCACAATTGACAAATTATGCCGCAGCAACATTTCCGGGCAATTGAGTACGTGTGCGCGGGGTGCTCGGCGGGCACGATCCGATCCGATACATATATATATTTATATATAGGCCAGGTTCGAGGCTTTTTGGGCAACGGCACGTGCGCTGTCAACTGATTGTAATGGAGTTTTGTTGTAATTGCGCGTGGAGCAACCAGTTGTGGTTGAGTTATTCATTAAGTGACATTATTTGCAGTCATTTTCTATACTCATAAATAAAGCCAGACGATGCTTTAAAGTGCAGATAGCGGTGGCTGTGGCGGTGGCGGTGGCGGTGGCTGTGCCAGCGAACCGGGCACCTGGCAACCGTCAGCAGCAGGTGGCAACGCCCTCTGCTGACATTTCCAGCTCATTTACAGTTCAAACACGTCGCATGCATTAACCCCAGGCAGCCGCTGGGCTGGTTAAGTGCGACAACGGTACCAGCCGCAGTGGTGTCGTAATTATTAACTAATAACATCAAATTGATTTGCAACAACACAAGAGAAACAGAGAGCGAGAGAGAGAGAGTACTCGAGGAGTTAGTCGAGCCAACGGGTGGTGCTCTGGTTGCTCTTGGTGCGCCTGGCTGGGCTGCAGTAATTAACATGCATTCCACATGATTGCGCCGCGGGCGCATAAATCTCTGACATACACCAAAGCACAACACACACACATACTAACATACTAAGAGACCAAAGAGCACACAGCAAAGTAAGCAATCAGTTTTGAGTAAAAGTCTCAAGCGAGACGAACAGAGGAAATTAACATTGTAACATAAAACTGGCCATTGAACGGGCACTTAACTTGCTGCCAAGACCAGGCTGGAACGTAAACCAAACCGCCTGACCGTGGTCCGACGTCCGCCATCCGCCGTTTGCCGCCCGACGTCTACTCTAATGCACGATGATAGATGGCATACGATACGTTTCAGCATTTGTCAGCTTGTCTTCGGCGAAGCGCAACAAAGCCAACGCCCAACGCCCATCTCAATTGCCTGCGGGCAGCTGACAGCGGGTGGGCGAGGGGAGCTGGTGTAGGTGTCTTGCGAGAATCACGAAAAACCATTTTCACGCTCACGCGAATGCGCAGAGTAACTTTTACTGCCAACTATCAAATGACTCACACCTGTCAGTGGGAACGCCCCAAAGATAAGCACAAGACGCCAAGCAAAAAGACGTTCTGAATTTTTTAACAGCGACCAGTCAAATGCATACCAGACAAAATGAAAAAAGAAACAGGAGAGGAGTGATAAAGCAGTAGTTGATGGGCCACAGAATACCCTGCATATGCATGAAGCTAGCTCGCTGACTTGACTGCCTAGCAAGGATTGCATAGAATTGACTTGAACTGAACTGAATGAAGTTATCAGCTATCGATAGTTAGCGATTAATTGTTGATCTGTATTGTGTATCTTTTATTGTATCGTATATCGAAGTCTTATTATTGAGATCTCAAGTTATGGAAGAGATTCAAGTTCTTAAGCATAACTAGGCATATCTATATATTTATGTAGATATATGGGTATATAGAGTTTCCAATCCATAGGCAACTCAACAATCTCAGAAGTCAACTCTCACACAGGGTATACAACTTGAACAGAAGAAGAAAAAACGGAGACCCTGAGACAAGCCGGAGCTGCGGTTCCGGCTCAGAGCTCTGCCCGTGCCGCACGTCGCTGTCATAATTTATGTGGCGCTGTCTGCGCCGGAAATGGGTTAATTTGCTATGATTTAAGCGTAAAATTATTGAATTATTGGCCAGCACGATTCGGTGGCCGTTTCGCGCTTCGTTATGCCGAAAAAGGTGCGCCCAGGACAGCCAGAGACAAAGCGGAATGCAAAAGCCAAGACGCGCTCGCCTGGCCCTGGCCGCATGAGCTATGAGCTCCGCAATCGAATGCATAAAACGAAATGCAGCCAGGAATTATGAGCTCACATTGTTAGCTTGATTAGGAGCGCGCACCCACAAATTGCCTGACTCTCGAGCATTAGCCATGCGATCATTAGCCACATTCATATTTTGAGTCATATTTAATTTGACTAATGCATAGCTGCTTGAGAGAAGCCAAATCGATTAGAAGTTTTGCCTAATGAACAGGACAGAAGTCTCCCTCGTATTTCACATCTTATCAAATTTACACACAGAATTTCTCATATAATTTATTGCAGAGCAAAGAGCTTTTAATTTCCACCTTAATTTGTGTGGAACTTAATTAAATTTTCTTCCACTGCCACTGCCACTGCGAAGGCATGTAAATTCAGTCCGAGCTCAAGGTAAAAGTTCAGAATAGTTTGTGGCCAGTGCAAGGGCTAAGAAAACTGCAGCCATGTGTGTTGCCAAGGCAAAGAGCTGGGCGAGAGCGAATCAGGATGTGCACTGCACAAGAAAATTATATAAAATAAAATAAATACATATATAAAATATATTCACTAGAAAAATACATTTTATTTCTTATAAATTCTCTCACAGCTTTCCCTGCCTCACCTGCTGCTGCTGCTGCTGCATGCCATTAAGACTGACCCAATTACCAGTCCAGCTTTATCGCCCTCTTTTGTGTTTGGCAACTGCATTTGAATTTCACGACCAATAAAGCTGACTTAACTTGAACAATTGAAGCGCACTCAGCACTTCAGCATGGGTCAACGAAATCCTCTGCAGAGCTGAGCTGGCTGGCTGCAGCCGTTGCACTTTGCATGCCAAAAATATGCAGAGCTTTTAGAAAATTACAAGTCAAGTATTTGTGCACATATACATATACATATGCATATGCATGGAACTATAAATATGTATAAATATATATACTATACATTTGCTTGTTTTATTTATAGCCGGTGCACTCTGCTTTAGTTCTTGGCATACGCAATGAAGATAAACGACATGCAAAAAATGTCGCCGAATTTAAAGTGCAATAAATCAGTCGGCCAGTCAGCTGTCTCCAGCTCTCGCTCTCGCTCTCTCCCTCTCGCTCTCTTCCTCTCGCTCTCGCCTGCTGTGTCTGTGACTCTGTCTGCCTTTCAGTCTGTTGCGCTCTGCGCGTTGACATGCGGCGACATCCTCAAGCGGAAGTTGCGCCATTTTGCGCTGCGTGACAGCTTCCGCTATAAGCGTAAATGTCCAGCGCAGTCATATTTTTCACTTAGGCCAGCCGCAAGGAACCCACCAGACTTAAGCCTTTTTCAAGTGCGGCCAGCCAATTAGCCGGAGCTAGCCAAATGTATGCCAGCCACATAAAAACTGCTGCAGATTTACAACTTTTTGAGCTGAGCATCTTTGTAGCTCTCTCCCCTCGCTCCGCGTGTCACTTTTTTTTATGGCCGCATCATTGGCATGTCGTAAAATGTGACTGACGTCGCGTCGCGTCGCTTCGCACGTCGCCTCGCACATGGCGCGAAATATTTCATAAGCTGGTGCCACATTTGCCGACGTGGCGCATAACACGAGCCAATGCCAATGGCGTCAAGCCAGCGGCTGCTCGAATTCTTGCTCAAACACACCTCAAGCCGAGCGCAGCGAAGAGCCAGCTGCACGGACTGTAAACAAGTGACTTAACACGCGCATCAAGGAGCGCGAGAGTAATGCAATAAATTTATATCTTCAAGGTACTATAAAAAAAGGAGATTAAATACCAGAAAGAAGCTCAGAACTTTGCTTTGAAGAACTGCTAATAATAATTATATAAAATATTTTATATAAATAAAAATTGTGACTATTTATATTTATAGCTTAATTAATCTTTAAATTTACCTAAACAAATAATTTTACATAGTGTATTATAGATATATATCCTAACATAAGAGAGACCTGTTTATCTACCTCTACTTAAGTGCCACAACTTTTCTTGCCCCCCTCGCACATGTCTTACATAAACCTAATAGAAATTGACTGCAGATTTGAGTAGCTGTCAAAGCCAGCCGTGACATAAAACTAACCAAATGACGCTGCGGCTGGCGCAATCAACAAATAGTTTACAATGTGAACGCAGCGTAAATTATCAATGAACAAAGAGTGAGTGCATTGAGTCAATGTTAATTTAATTAATTAACTGCGATTAGCTTGAGCAACTGCTCACAAGTCTACATACATTATATATGTATGTATATCTTCCATTTAGTCATAAGTTCGCTCAATTGCCCCTTTAAACGCACCTCAAATAGGTTCTTTCTTCATTCTCTTCATAGCTACAGGCACCTTTTACTGATTGAATATGTTAAATAAAGTTAAGCGCTCACACATTGAGTATACGTACAGTTGCCTGGCGGCTGGTCACAGTGCCAATAGCTGAAATAAGCGCAGATTGCTTCACAGCCAAAACATCTAATCCATTTTCGCCTTTTAATGACATTACTTAAGTTATTATTTTCAGTGCTGAAATGCTATGCGCCCAGCCAAGGACAAGTGAAAGAGCAAAAATGTTCATTGCTGTTGCTACTTTTTGTTGCACTTGCACTTACAGTTTCTCAGTCTCGCTCCTTCTCTCTTCTTCGTTTCGTGTAATGGACTTTAATGGAATTACAGTTTTATATATAGAGAGAGAGCTGAGCTGAGCAGAGCATAAGCACCCGTAGAAGCTGAAGTTCTCGTTCTCGTATTTAGTTACAAAGTTTACTCGAGCTTGGGCTATTATATTTTGCTTAAGTGCCAGCGATGCTGGCGCACTTAACAATACCGGAAACACCGGCCACCGTATACAAAGCAATTTGGCTAAAATGCATCTCTCAGCTGGGCACGACGGCTATTGACACTTTGAAGCGCCCCCGCTCAGCTGGCATAAATCAATGGCCAGCCAATGGCGAGCACGTAAAATATTTCACAACCTCCCCCTCTCTCTCTTTCTCTCTCACGCTCACGCCTTGAGGTCAGCACGTGCCACTTGCCCATCCTTAATCTTCGTTACGTTTGGCACTTTTCTAAAGCTTTGCATGCTAAGCAAACAGCATATACGACAGCCAAACATCCACGACTCGTATTACACCCACACACCGAGAGAGTGAGAGGGAGAGAGAGGGCGAGAGAGACCCCCACGCATGCCAGTCACATGCCAAAGACATCAGAAAATCTGCGACATGACGTTGAAAACTGTTTGTGCAAAAGTTCAGCATTTTCCCAGCTGAAATAACTTTTGAAAAATTTGTGCGAGCACAAAGTTATTTTAAGTACATAATATTTATAAAATAGAAAGACTACAAAATATTTCCACATTTTTTATGAAAGTGAGACAAATGAGCTTTTTGCTCATTTCCATAGTGCTCGTAGTTGAGTTAAATGCAATTGAGATAAAGTGCATTGCTAATTTTAGCAGCTAGTTGGCGTTAAAGAGTCTAAATATATGCAAGAGTAGATATGATATAGTAGCTAGCAAAATTGCTGAAAATATGGATAGAGTGCCTGGCATATGGCATATACCATGCAGACTAAACTGATAAGCTATAGCTTTAGGACCGTTGATTCCGAGTAGAAGCTATAGCTCTATATAGTATAATTTACACTTGAGATTGAGTGCATTGCAAATATTGCCAGGCAGATAAAGCCAAAATACTCATGCTTATGCTGGTATGCAAATTGTAAGTCTTTTGTTTTCAATTTAGAACTGAGTTGAGAAAGCAGTGGAAGCATCTATAGCTGTCTACAATCTATCATTAAAGTAAAGTGCCTTGCAAATCTTACCATTTAGTTTGAGCTTATCTGCGCATTCAGAAACTGATCAAAATGCAAATCTGAAATCATCAAAAGAAATCTACTAAAAATGCTGAAACATATAGAAAACATATGGAAAACATATAGAAAAGCTTAGAAAATTGCTTATAAATCAACCGAAAAATTTACCATGAACTTAAGAGGGAAGAGCTTAACTTTTGGCAAAAATATATTGACTATACCTTAAACATGTAAAGAAAGTAGCTAAGCATAAATACAATTAAAAGCTTAACTGAACTGTAAGTTCACTGCAACTTCATTGCAACTCAACTGTAATTTGAATGCAACTTAATTGTAGTTCAACGGTAACTTATTGCTCATTGCCAAATTGATTATGACTAGCAATGCAAATGTTATATTCAGCAACAAAAGACAGTCAATACAATAACTTTAGCCTATAGACATTTAAGATATTATTGCCCTATAATTAACTTGACGATAGCAAATCGAAAACAAGCCACGAATCAACACTCTTCATAAACAACTAATGCAAATGTTATTATTTGCCATTTACTTCTCGATGCGCGCTCATATGCGACTAGTTGAAATGCAAAACAAATGCGCGATATTTTCAACAACTATTTTGCTGTGTGTGCGTGTGTGTGTGTGTAATATGCATGTAACTGCTGTCAACGCGTATAGCTGAAATGTTGTTTGCCCTGGCAGGCAGCTGCTTAAAATGCAACAGCACAAAATATTCAAGCGGATGTGAGGCAGGGACAGGGGGCAGGGGGCGGGGGGCGGGGCTGGCAAAATATGTTTGTTCGCTGTTCACCTCAAAAATTGCATGCGTGTTGCAGTTTTTTCCCTCTTCTTCTTCTTCTTCTTCTTCGTATTCTTGCAACATTATAAATGCAGCAAACAAGCGTGTTGGCAAGCGCCGCGCCGCCCCAAACTATGCAAATCAGACAAATGCAGCCGAAGCAGTCGAACCACCAGCCAGTCCAGCCAGTCAGCCAGCCAGCCAGCCAGCCAGCCACACAGCCACAACTGGCAACCGCAACCACAATTTCATGCAGCCCACACGCCAACATCTTGGCCATTGTTTTGCGCCGTGCAGCATATGTGCGAGGCAACTTTAGCGTGTTTCAAAATTGGCTGCCTTTCAGCGGCAATTTCTTTCAAGTTTTCTCTTACAATACATTGTAAGTGCAGTGTGTGTGCGAGTGTGAGTGTGTGTGTATTGCATATATCTATTATCTATAAAATGCCCGCAGGTAGTTTTCCGTTTGCTTTTGGCCATATTTCAATGCGAGTGGCTGCTGATAGCAAAGTGCAGCAGTTCCGTTCAGCTAACAACGCTGCGCCTCGCATTGTTGTAAATTTTTGGTAATTCAGAAAGGCACACACACACACTCATGCACACACTCACACACAGGCACTCGAACTTTGAAGTGGCATTAATTCGGTTGAATTTTCGGAGGCGCAGTTGCCAATGCCACAGATCCAGACAAGCGACTCGCTCGCTCGCCAGCCAGCAGCAGCCATGTAACTGTCTTTATCGCAGCCATTGCCGCCGCGTCTATTCCCCCATGGACGTTGGACGTTTGGACGCTGCCTTCCGTTTGCCACCATTGTTTTTTGGGTTATGGTGCACAATGGTGCCGTTTAAATTAGTTAGCTCTATGCATGTGTGTATGTGTGTGTGTGTGTGTCTGACACAATTCACAATGCTTGTCGCTGGCAGTGAATGGCTGCCGCCTCGTTAGCTCCTCCCGGCGCTTGCTTGAGCCTGACGTTCGACGTTGAAAACCTCAAGTCAGCGCGAGAAAGACACTGCGAGCTTGTGCCATTGTTGCCGGGGCTGTCGTGATTTTTGACTATTAAATTTCACTTCTACCACACATGAAAAGCAAGAGGTTTACGTAGCAGCACTAAGCGCACTCGGGATGCCATCGAATCATTTTCCGCTTTTTAGCGGCAAGAAGATGTTATTGGGTTGAAGCTCAGCCGGGGAACTAAAATGCAAGTATTTAAAAATTACAAAAAAATAATATGAAGTCTTTAATGCAAATTAAAGTTTTTTCTTGCAAATAAAACTTTAGGTAAATAAATATATAAAAATATATTTTTTTTATTGTTACACATATTTATTAATATACAAAAAATAAAATAAATTTTTGTAGATTTTTTCTTTTTGCAAACAGTTTTCTATTTGATAGTTGAAAGTCTAAAATATATAAAATTATATATAGTACATATTATTTTAAAAATATATCACCTATTTATTTATATTAAATTGAAAAAAATAATTTTTGAAACTCTTTTTTCTTACATTTATTTATCAACTTAAATAAAATATTATAAATTTGTTAAGAAAGTTTATGTATTTAATGTTTTATGTAGCTATCAACTATTTATTCAAATTATATGTTTCCAATAAATTGATGAAAATATTTTCTTTAAATATATTTATTTTAAATAAATTATGTTTTCTAATTTAGAATTTTCAAATTTGAATTATATATTCAATATAAATATTCAACATAAATACATTCATTCATATATATACATATTATTTTTACTAATTGTATACAGGGTATTCTCTAGCGTATCATTAATCATCATCAATTTCCTCCATTTAGTTAGCCCGCACAAGTTTTTGGGCCATCGAAAGTTTTCGGGCAGCGTTTGTTTGGTTCCCTGCTTTGCATTTAATAACATTTTCTGTTTGACTATGGCTTCTTATTGTATAAACGTAAATGGGAGCGTGGGTGGGGGCGTGGCGCAGCCACTCGTTCTTATAAATATAAATGAACTGCAGCTGGTGGCTGTTAGAACCTTTGTTGCATTTGCCGCATTGTTTGCGCCGTGCTGCAAAGGGCAAAGTTGTGCTGCAGGTAATGCATACAGAAGCATCCGCATATGTATTCTATATGCATATTCCATGCTTGATTGACTGTCAAATTGAGTTAACACGTGAATAGCTTGTCGAAAACACACAAAAAGGGAAGAAAAACTGTTTGCAGTTGACTGCGCTGCGCATAGACAAGTGACTGAGCTGGATGAAGCCTGCTGTGGTTAGCAGTTGTTCTTTAATTGAATTTTCCTTTTCAATAGGATTATAACAACACGGCAAACTTGATTTTCGTCCGTTGCTTATATTAAAGGGAATTGGCTGCCGTAAAATCATACTTTCCTGATGTAATTAAGCTAAAAGCAACTGCAGTTTATACCTGCAATTCCTAGCGATGAAGACAATGCAGGAAGGAATGCAGCACAGACTTGCAAAGAAACATTTGAATAAGCTACGAGCAAGAAAAGCACGGAAAACACTAACTCTAGTCGAAGTTGCAGAACAAAAACTCATTTTAACAAAGCCACAGGAGAGCTGGAGATTAATCAGACGAGAGCTCAGCTAGACAAAGAGTGGGACACTTAGTAAGCGACATGATAGAGAGAGAGAAATGATAAGATTTTTAAGCTTGCTGAAAAATTACTGAAATAGGAATAAGAGATATAAATAATAAATTTAATAATAAATAACAAAATAGAATAAAAATAAAATAAATTTTTAAAAATATATAATAAATAATCAAAGAAAATAAAGTGCATTTTTTTTAAATATATGTAATAAATTATACAAAAAAAATGATACAAAATAATACAAATTACTAAAAATTAGAATAAATGATAAACAAAATAAAAAATAATAAAAAATAAATAAAAATCTTTAAAACTATATAACAAAAAATTTAAAATATTAATTTAAAATAATACAAATAATACAAATTACTAATAATTAAAATCAAACTTAAAAAAATATACATATAACGAAAAATATAAAACAAATCATAAAAAATATATGTGAATAAAAATATACAAAAGATAATGTTATATGAAAATAATATTATATTAAATAATATTAAATAAAATATTTCTTCAAGAATTATTTATCCAATTTTATTATGTGTATGAATATACAATTAATTTAGGAATTATAGGAACTGAGACACTCAATCAAGTCAATTTTTTTTCATGAATTTTAATATTAAGAACTAATAATATTTTAAGTATTTTATTTATTTTTATATCAATTACCGAAAACAAAAATCCCTCACATTTTGTGTCTAGGCAAATATGTGACGATCTATCCATATGCTTTATTTATCAAATAAACTAGCTACTTAAATTAATCAAATAAATATTACACTGTTCAAATAACCGCGAACTTCATCATTTAGTTGTTACTCTACTCCACGCCCACTCACAAAATTACATTTTGAATTTCTCTTAAACATTAATTAGTTCTGCTTCAATTCCAGCCAGAGCTTAATTTTCAAGTAAATCACTTTATTATTGCCATTTTGGAGCATTTAAATGCAGCGCCTTCAGTTGGCCTGGCAGTCATTTAGCGAACTACTCATTTACCTTTAAGCTCGCTGTCCGATTCAGTGGCAAGAGCAACACATCTACTCCCATTGCCCAGCTGCTTCAGCTACAACTCGAGCGCCCGTTCGAGCACCTGCGCCGTTGGCCATAAGCGTATTTGCTGCAATTGCTGCAGCCGGAAACATGGCCAGCACCTACACCAGATACAGCAGCAGAAGCAACAGCAACGGCAACGGCAACATTTCTTGATTGCATTTTGAAAGAATAATGAAAATTAGCTGCCACAACTACACCCACCCACACACACACCGCAGCCAAGTACTGAACGGTCCGTTGAGTTTTCTTTTCAGTTAATTTTTTGAAATTTCTTCTTGTCCATGTCCAAGTCAGGCCGAGACGAAGGTGGCCAGCTGAGTGCTGGTTGGCTGGCAAGTTGGGTGGTTGGGCTACAAAGCTCGTATTGTTTTTACGTATTCAGCGCAGCTTTCAAATTGCTTTTGCTTGCGCATTTTTTATCAGGCAGCCAACAAAGCCAGTTCCAGTTGCAGCTCGCTGCGAGCTGCCTGCCAGACAGCAAAATTAAATAAAAATGTAACACAATGTTGAGGATGCTGAGACGCTGAGAATCTCTGGCCACATATACACTTTTAAAGAGCTGGAAGTATATGCTCCAATGCTGAAGCAACTCTATATCATATCCCACTTAGGGTATTTCGTAGCCCACCTTCGGTCAGCTTTCGTATTTTGTTTTCGTCCTTCGCCGCTTTTCTTTTTGTATGCGCTGCAAACGTTTTGGCGTATTTGAATTTGAATTATGCTGAATTAAGAATGTTTGTTTTGCCTTGTCTCTTGTTATTCCGAGCTTCATTTCGATATGCAGAACTTGATTAAAATTTCGAAGCAAGGACAATGCCAGCTGCTGCTGCTCCTTCCGCCACTGTTACTGCCTGTCAAAATGCATAATTCATTGCAGTTTGCCTCATAATTAGCCGACGCGCGGCAAACCTAAAAAACGCATTAAACTTTCAGCAACAATTCGAGCTGCAGTCGCCAGACTCAGTTAACCTCAGACTCAATCTTGAGGACTTTGCTGCGATACACCCATGCCGCCCGCAGGACCTTCATAAATCTTCATTAGCGAAGCGTACGAGGTGCAAAGCGTTGAAAAGTGAAAATGCAGCGTTCTTAATGAGCACCGTTGAGTAATTAGCCAACATTGTTCGCGGCTTCCTTCTCTCCGTCTCTCTCTTTCTCTCTACTTCCGGGTCAGCTCACTTCTGGCCACAAACACAAACTCCTTCCCTAACAATTTGTTAACAATCCTTTATCAATTACTAAAACCATTTTAGTTTTATGTATTCCTCTTCAGTTCTTTGGCCTTCCTTTGCCACTCATCAATTCTTATCTTTTTCAGATCGGGTGCAATTAAATCAAGTGGACGTTATTCAGTTTACCAAAATACTAAAAATATATTTTTAACGTATGTCAGTTTTTATTTATTGACCCATTTAATGTATGATTTAAATTTTTAAATTTTTTTTTGGTTTATTTCAGAAGCAATTTATATACATTTGCCTGCCACATTAAATAAACTCATTTGTCATAGAAACCGAGTGAATAGTAAAATATGCAGAAATATTTATTTGGGTCGATATATAAATAGTATATACCCTGTATGTATTGAGTAGGGGTGTATGGACAATTTTAATAAATCACATTTAAGTACAATGTTAAATGTTTTTTATAGAAAAGTGTTTAAAATAAATTTATAGATATTTTGAAAATATAAAATATAATGTTATCAATTTTTTAATATTTGTTTCTATATATTATATATAGAAAAATAAATTATAATATATTTTCAGAAGTTTGGAAAATGTTTTAGAAAATATCAAAAATATATAGTTCATATTAATAAATTCTCTAATGAATACTATACATTTTTAAAATATTTCTTTATATTTATTTCGGTGCAATTCATCAAACAAACACTTATTTTTATTACTCCACACATTTTGCATTTTGGCAACTCCAATGTAAAACTTTCTTGTGAATTTTTAATAATTTCTATAGTCAAAATTTAATATTTAGCAAAAAACTTAATCTAAAAAAAAAACAATAAAAATTGAGTAACTGAAACACGTTTTCATTTCATAAATCGCACTAGAAAATATTTATATAAAAATCTATAGCATACTTTTGTGGGCTTAACTCAGCATGTATATTTTTAGCTGCTACAACCATAAAAAGTAAAATAAAAAAAGGAATAAATATTTATATATAAAATGAACGTATCAATGTATATGTATATATATTTATACACGAATATGTATTTATGAGTTGCTTTTAAGAGCAGCCAAACAGGATTCGTATATTGTTTCATTGACGAGTGCTCAAAAAATTGTTGGCCTCTGTGAGCACACTCGTTCGTATTGATTAACAACTATTTTGATTTATGCAATTTGCCAAAAAATATCCCGCATATGTACTGAAATGCACAGACTAAAAAAACAACAACAACTATTTGTGTGTCAAACAAACAAATGAAAAAAAAAATTGAAAAAATATATATTTAATATACGCTGTGGCTGGCGCATGGCGAAATTTGGTGATTTCTTTTTTATTCAATATAAATAAAATTGATTTTTACTTTTCACAAATTTTATGACGCGGCTGACTGAGCGACCGACTGCCGATCGATGCACAATGCATGAATAATTGACAAAGAAATTATTTTTAATTGAATACAAATTCACAGCTGAACGAACGTTCACCTGAACAGCCGCCGCCGTCATGTGTGGCAAATACAAATAAATGGAGATGGCGCTCCAGCTGCAGCTATGCATATTGCATTTGTGTTTTAAGCGCCTGTTGCAACGCTTTATTTAATTGAATCTTTGGCGGCAACTCACACACATGCACACACAGGCAGAGAGAGACAGAGGTTTATGGCCATGACAGTAGAGCCGTGCCTCACAGTCGAATACGAATTAGCTGGCTAAGGGCCCAACGAGCAAACAATGCGAAAGCCAACTGCAGCTGCTCAATGGGCAAAGTAAACAGGCGCCAGGTCCTGGCCAGGCCCACTGCTGCTCCCGTTTGGTGTTACTCTGGTATCAGGCAGAACGTAGCGGCAATAAATGCCAAATGCAAACCACTTGCATTGACCAAAAACATCTGCGAAGCTTGCCGGACCGGGCAATTCTAATCCCAACACGGCTTTTGCTCTGCGCAGCCAGCAATCCCCGTGACAGGGCCAGCCGAAGCTGTAAATCTTTGATGCAGTCCAGTGAATTTACAGCTGAGCGGCCAATTAAGCGTCCTGGCCCTTAAAGTGCGTTGTTGTGTTTCTAGCCATTACATGCCACTGCCACTGGCAGACACATAAAAGCGAAAGCAATTCAATAGCAATAGAAACTAGGTTACAAATACTGCGGGCTCTCTCTCTCTCTCTCTCTCTCTCTCCCTATCTATCTCTTTCTCTCTCTCTCTCTCTCTCTCTCTCAATAGCTGCTTTTTAACATCAGTGAACTCATTTTCAAATCGAATCACATATCCACTTAAGGTCAGCCAGCATAAAAGATTTACAAATAAAAGCTGTGAAAATGTACACACAACTTTCTAGACTAGTGCCAGCAAATCGAAAACGAAAACAATTAGAAATACTTTGCTTTACGAGAGCTCGACTAGCAGATGCCCTAAGTCCAGCATCGAAAAGTTTTAACATTGCCAAACCGAGCTCGAAAAGTTTGAGTCCTTATGGGGCAGATAACATTTAACAAGGTTCAAGTAATTGAACTCAAGTAATTGAATTGGAAACTTCCTGAGTAAGAGATGAAGCGAAGGGATGAGAGCTATAAAAGTAAACCTATTGATTTGATGTTCCTTTATCTCCAATTATAAAATTTGTTTTCTAGCCAAAATTATTTACATTGAATAAATATAAATAAGATATAAATATTTCTCACCAAAAAATCATGATGTAATTGAAAACCCCACTGGTCTTTAGGTATTTTAGAAATGTATGGATACATATGAGTCAAAAAGTATTTGATGTACAAATATATAGGCATTCCTTTGAGCTCAAAAAATATTTAATTTATAAATATGATAATAAAATATAGATGGAAATATTTCAAGTAAATATTATAAGTATAAATATAATAGTAAAATATTTATAAAAAACTCTGAAATGAGTAAAAAAAAGTAAAAAGTTCTAAAGATCGAGTTTAATTTAATAGAAAATGGCTTTATAATAAGACTTGTAATATGCATTTCGTTGCAGTTGAAAAAAATAACAAATGTGAGTTTCCACAAGTGGATCAAACTGAATCTATGAGTCTGACATTATATATTAATCGAAGATCATGATCCCTCTTGACCATACTGAAGGCGACTTTTACATCTTTTCCATTCGGCTGCTGGTAAGGAGAAATATTGCTTTGGTACGACAGGCTGATCGTACGCCTTCTTTATATTTATTTTGTCCACATTTCTAGTAAATTAAAGACTCCTTCTCTCGTCCATTTAGACTATCTGCGCTTGCAGCCCAAACTAAACTTTAAGAATATTTTACAAACATTTCAAACACATTCTCGGGCGGCGCAACTTAAGTGTGGGTATTAGGTAAATGTAAGTAAATCAAGCGTTGCAGACGACAAGAATTTCGCAGTCGTTATATGATGGCGCCCATATGTTGCAAACTGTTCACACACAGACACACACTGGAACATTGTGGCACATGTAAGCCCCATAATATATATATCGATAATATTTCATTAGACTGCCGTAAGTAAGTGAGTGTGGGTGGGTGGGTGAGCCTGTGGAAGTGCGCACATAAATTTGGCGAAAGAAAATGCACTGGCAAATTGGAAAGTTGTGCCATTTTGGGAGTTGTTCCCGCTCGCAGTTTACGTTCAATGGAGCTTAATGCAATTTTCGTTTCCTGCCCCGAGTGGGTGTTGAGCCCACCCCCCATGCAATTTCTCACAGTGGAAATATTTTTACTTTTCTCGGTCAGCAAAACGAATGGAAATGGTGGCTAAGTGGCGCTGCCAAGCTGTACGAATGCAATTTGCCTTGGCGCGTGTTACGGGGCGTATACACGATGTCGACATTTGCCACTCTGGACGCTGCTAATTAGCTTCAAGCTGATTTTCAAAAGCTCAGCAAGGTTGCCCGCTTCAACGGTAACAACAACATCTACAACTAATGCCATATTTTTTCCCAACTCTCTCTCTCTCTTTCTCTCTCTCTCTCTCTCTCTCTCTCTCTCTCTTTCTGTTTCTCCTTCCACATCTTTTTGGCCGAAGAGGGCATAAAAAATCGCTTAAGTTAAGCGAAGCGTCAAGTCGTTTGCTTGGCTGGCTTACAGTACTGTCCCACCACAGGGGATTTGCCCAGTTAGCCACTCAAGTGATCCGCTCTGCCCCAGCCAGAGATGAGCAAGTGTTTTATGCAAATATCCTCAGACTTTGTGGCATTGGAGAAAATCTAGAAAAATTGAGAATTGAATTTAAAAATATAAAATAAAAGTGAGCTCAAATTTTTATATAATAAATTTGTATTGCATTTGTATAAAAAATAAAAACTGTAACCAATAGATATTTCTATCATCTTTTATCATAAATCGATAACTATCGATCGATAACTCAACTCTTCACTTCAGTCTAGAATTTCTGCCGTTTGACTCTCCAAGTTGAAAAGATGCCACATAGTTGCAAGTCACAAAGTCACAGTCACTACTTAATGCCGTGACTGTGACCAGCAATGACATTGGAGCTCATCGTTCGTTGCAGTCCAGTGCAAAGCTAACCAACTGAAATGTTTTCTTTGACATGGTTGTGTCGGTTTATCGCGCCGCTTGTCAGCAAAGCTTCTGTTTTACATCTCTCTCTCTTTCTCTTTCTTTCTCTCTCTCTCTCTCTCTCTCTCTTGCTTTTCGCTTTGCTTATCACAACTTTGAGTGCTTTTATGCAGCATCTGTTGGCGCTGTTGCCTTTTGTTGCATGTCATTTGCATTCGAGAGGGCCAGCGAGAGACGTTCTAGCCGCAATTTATTTGCACTTAGATTGCGGCCAAAGCGAGCCAAAAGGTTAACAAGGCAGCTATCCAGCTGCCGAGCTGCTCAGCTGCTCAGCTTCACATCCACCTGGTTGGCTTATCTGGACTGGTCAATTTGGTTCACCTGTGAGCGGCAGCGACTGATTCGCTTAATTGGTTCAAGATGCGAAAATAATTGCGGCAATTGCAACGCCAAAAAGCTGGCAGTTAACAACTCGCCGTCATCGACTGTGACTGTGGAACGGAGCGCGATGCATTTTCATTATGTTAACTGCTGAAAAACATGGCCAAGCCCAATGACATTTGCAAGCGCTGAGCGGACAATTGCCGTTGCGTCGTCTCCGGCCGGTGACTTGGAGTCCTCCGCTGCAGCTGGTCTTAGCCGTCAGCCATGCAAATTCAATTTGGACAGGCGACCGAAAGGCAAGCAAAAAGAGGCGTGCGAATGGAGACATGTGAGAGGTTGACTGGTAGATACCCTGCATGTGGGAGGAATGAGGAGCTGAAGCTTGAGAATGTGTGGAGAAGGGAGCAAGGTAACAGGGGAAAGGGAGAGATATATAGATATTGTAGATAGACCTATGAAGAGGTAGATAGATAGGTGTATAGATAGATAGAAAGATAGATAGACATGGATAGATATAGCTACAGATATATATAGATAGATGTATATAGATATAGATAGATGTAGATAGATATAGATAGGAATAGATAGATAAGGATAGAAAAAGATAGCTATAGATGGATATAGATAGATAAAGATAGATATAGATAGATATAGATAGATAAAGATAGATATAGACAGATATAGATAGATATAGATAGATATAGATAGATATAGATATATAAAGATAGATATAGATAGATATAGAAAGAAAGATAGAAATATAGATATGACAGAGCTCTTCACATATATAAACCGATAATCAAAACCAAATAGCCATAGAAACACCTCCTTTAATATGAATACCAAAAGCTCATCATCTCGATCCACTCCATAGCTGGCTTCACTCCTACCCACATTTCTCCCACAGCCAAATATACCCCTTTAAATAGCCAATTTCAATGGATGTCGCCCCATAAAAAGAAGTTGCCGAAAAAAACTACAAAAACATGCGTACAAAAGTCGCGCGTGGCAGGTGAAATGGCCACAAAAAGAAAAGTCAAAAAAAAAATGCAAGCAGCAAGGCCAAAAGTGAAGCACGCGCGCGCTTTCCCTTCCTCACCCCAGTCTCTCTCACTCTCTCTATCCCTCTCTCCCTCTCTTTGGCGAAAAAAACTCAACAAATGTTGGCTGCAATTGTCCCAGAAGAAACAGTTTGCATCCTTGCGCTGGCTGCTTTTTGCTGGCTGCGTAGCGGCGCAAAGTTAAATATGCACACCTATTCCCCATGCAGCTCACCTCAGGCTCTGCCTGCTGCTGTTCCTTCTGTGTCCCTTGCGGGAGCGGGGCGTGGCAGGCCAAGTGCTGTCACCATCAACCGGCCAACAGCTGTCGTTACGCTTATCTGCGCAAAGCGTTTCAAGCTCTTTTGAGCTCTTTAGGCAAATTGCGTTTACTTTGAATTTCGCTGCGTTGCTGCTGTCTGTTGTTGTTGTTGCTGTTGTTCTTGTTGTTGTCTTTCTTTTGGACTACACAATTTCCTTGTTCTTTGGCGGACATTCCTCCTCTGCTGCTGCTGCTGCTGCCCAAATGTATGCAAATACAACTTTTTAGGCAAGTTTTTCAATATTTCCAATCGCATAATGCACAGCACATGGCTTGCGCTTACTAAGTGCGTCGTTAAGCCCAATCAAATGAGGTCGATAAGAATGAGCTAGGAATAAAAGAAATTTGTATTTGATTGCAGACTCTGTTTACTTTAAGAGAATGAAGTTAGCTTGAGAAGAATATATGCTCTTTTATTAAATATTTAAAAATGTATTTAAAATATCTAAGAATTTCTTTTGATGCGAATGTCTATATCAATATATATATAATAATAATAATGTATTATTTTCTAGTAGCCGAAACTGAATTGAGCAGATGAAGCAAGAGAAGCTGAAGAAGATAACTGAAAGCGATTTATTGAAGTGTTTCAAGGATTGCAAAAAATATTGCCACAAGTCAATAGTATCTGATGAAGATCACTTTAAGGGGCATAAATTTATAGATATTATTGAACAATTATATAATTTTTGAAAAGAAGACATAATTGATTATACTTTTTGAGAAAGGTATATATAACTGCCTAAATATCAGAAATAGAATTAAATCTCTTTCCCAAGTTTAACTCGACAACTGCAATCTGCACGCAGTCCTACATCGCTACAGCGATCTATGCTGAACTGTTCGTCACTGTTCTTTTATTTTAAATTCGTATCTAATTTATTTAGTGTATTTGTGCTTTGACTTCCCATGTATAATTTAAGCATAGTTCTCAAGACTTTTTCGCATAGCTCTCTACTCGATCATTCTGAAATAGGCAATATTAGTAAATTCCATGCTCATGCTTGAGCACTATCTGCTATCCACGACCAATTATTACTCAAACCCCACACACATATCTTACAGCCTCAAGCAAGCCAACTCCTTTCACGCCTTTCTCCCGCAACTTTCGAAAACTTTCAAGCCCAACTGCTAAATGTGTGAAACGTGAAGCTGGAATTTTAGCCGCTGCGCCGCAATAAACTAATTTAATTGCACAAATAATTCTGAAACCGACAAAACATCGATACAAGGGTTGAGCACGTCCGTTGCCCATTAACATAATTCAGAAGCTATTTATGGCTGCAGCAGGAGCAGCAACAGCCAGCCAGGCTAAGAGATTAGTTCTGAGGCCAACGTGAAATATATATACATATATATTCATATTGCACTCGTATTACAAATCTCAGCGGAGTTTTGGCGTTAATTAAAATCGACGCGCAATTGCATAAGTGCCGCGAGCGAAAGGGAAACCCTTTTAAAAGCGCAGCCCTGAGCACGGACAAAGAAAGGCACAAAAAAAGAAACACAAACAAACACACGAAAATTGTAGCGTGAAATTAATGTAGCGTAAGGTATTTCCGAATCATTGATTAAACAGCCTCCAGTTACGCTGCTAACTTTGCGCCGTTCAACGCGGCGTATGAGTGCTGCCAGGCAGTCAGCCAGCCTTCCAGGCGGCTGCTACAATTGCATGGCTGCGCCTCCTCGTCCGACTGGGGGGGCGTGGTCACTGTGTATATGTGCGTGCGTGTGTGCAGTCGTGTGTTATTTTGTGTAAATTATATTACCAAAAGATGCAAAATTAGCCAAATAACAGCTGCCTAATGTGCCGGAAGGCTGGCTGCCGCCAAGCAAATTTAATGGCAAAATCCTTTGCCGCCGATGAAAACATAAAACGTGGCCAGAAGCCATCGCGGCGAGCGCTAATCAAATAGCAGCCCAATATTCAATTGAACACCACTCCGCAACGGGCAATAGCAAATTCATGGAATACCAAAATGGGCGCTTCATTTCCTATGGCTAAAGCCTAATCAAAATCAAAGCCGAACTGCAAGGATATGGGCGAGGATGTGCTGGCAAACTATACATTATATAATGTGTATATAGACGTAGTTGAAAACTTAATGAGAAGTTAAAAAAGATTTTCGTTAGAGATACTTTTATGGAACATATGGAAAGTAATTTAGTATTGACTGATAGATGGGCGAGGAGATGCTGATAAGGCTTGGCAAATTATATTGATACAAACTAGACAACAAGAGATAAGCTGCATACTCTTTATATATACTCTATCCGAAGTCAAAGTGAACTCGCGATGCTATCATTTTTCACTTAGCAAAGGACCGAGAGGTATATATTTCTAGTATATATTCAGTATTCATCTACAATGTATCTCATATCTATATATCAAATATATAATTGATATACATATATCTACTACCAATCTCACATCTATCTTTATATCTTTACTATCAATCTGGTATTTACCTAGAATTATTCTAGTCTTTCTCTCTCTAGTCCCCCGCATCTAAGTTATATCTATCAAACAGATGTAAACTGCCTTTAAAATTTTCGATATTTTAATTACTGTAAGTCGATAATTATCGATTATAAAGTATGACTATGTGTTAATCTTCACCTATTGATGATCGATTACAATTTCTAGTTTATCGGTATTCAAATACAAAAACTCAACTGCCGTCAGCTTGGTTTCTAAGAGATTACACATAGAAGTTCGCCCAATTGAACAGCCGTAAACAGGGTATCATTGAGTCCGTCACTCCCCATTTTCACACTTTCACTTCTCTCTAAACATCACATGTAAATGCAAAGTTTTGTCTTTTGAGCATCTCCGAGACACACAGCAGCCGAAGCGAGCGCAACAGCAACAAATTTTGTAGTCCGACACAGTCAATAGGACAAATTTATTGGCAATTTTGGGGATTTGCCGATTGTGCGAAATTGCAAATCAAACATGACTAAAGGACACATTCGGCAAGACAAACACATTCACGCAGCGAGAATGGGAGAGAAAACTGGAGAGAGAACGGGAGAGAGAAAGCTGAGCACAAACACACAAATGGGAAATGCAAATAAATGCTACAAAACGTATAGAAAATTGTGTAGAGAGAGAGGGAGAGTGAGGAAGAGAGAGAGAGAGAGAGAGAGAGAGGAACAACATGCAAAAGAAAAATATTTTACTGCATCTCAAGCAAAAGTCTAGCTTCTGCCGTTGCTGCTGCTGCACAGCTGTTTGATGCCTGTGCGAAGGCCTCTGGGGCCCTTGGCCGGGCCGTTTGTGCTCATTGCTCCCCCGACTCGAGCCCAATCATTGGCTCCAAATATTTATGCATAATTCACAATATTTGTTGTCTATGCAGATTTCAGTGTTGGAAGTATTTAAAGCAGTTTCAGTAATTATTGAGGTTAGGCAAAGAGAGCTTAAAAATTCTATAAAAAAATGGATTTGGCAATTGACTTTAAGCATTTATATCTAGAATCAGCCTTTCTTAACTTTTGCATTAAGTATTTAAATGGAACTCCACTAAAACTCGCTTGCAACATAAGCTGCTTAGCAGCTCAAGTGCCGATGACACGCACTTAAGGCGCAGCTTACAGAGCTTTTAAGTCAAGCTGCAACTACTTAAATATTAAAGGCCTTAATGACTGGAAATAGCATATTCTATCATATTATGAATGAATGTTATGAATAATAAAATAATGATTGAGCTAAGGCTTATAGGGAAACTGTGGACTGCAACTTTGCTCTATTAAGATTTGCGTAAGGAAATCCCACAAAATATTAGATATATAGTACATAAGCTTAAAGCTCAAATACAATGCCTTTTAACTCTATAAATACAATTTTAAATATTTATTAAATCAAGTTAAACAAGATGAAATAAAGAGAAAGGCGAAGCAAATCAGATTCCTCTATCAAAGAAGCTTTGATTGGCACAAGCTAATGAAGCTTAAAATAAATTCCAACTAAAATATTAATAAAAAATAGTATAATATAAAATTTTTTATAAATAGCTTAAAGTAAATTCCAACTAAAATATTAATAAAATATAAAATTTTTTTATAAATAAATCACCTTTACATATCTTTCTTTTCTGCAAAATGATTTGAGCAAATGCTGTCAAAGTAAGTTTTATTAAGTGCATTTTCAGCTAATATTCAGCGGGCAATTAACCTCATTTTTTGCTTAGCCTCTTTGGCGACTGAGACTAAAAGCGCGAGAGAGGAAAGAAGCTTTCATTAATTTGGCTGCTTTTACTAATTCTGTCTATTATGTGCATTTGTTTACTAATTTACCAACACACACACCGACACACACACGCACACACACTCATACATGGAATTTGCTGGCGGCGCTTAAAAGTATGCTACACTTAACGCAAATCCTGCAGCTGCTTTTGTGCAGTGCATGAATTTATTTTTAGTTTCCCTTCGCTATTTGTTGTTGCTGCTAAATAAAATATATACATATATATGTATATGTATGTATATGCTAAACAACATAAATAACATGCAAAGAAGCAGCCCGCAAGCAGACATAACTAACAGTGAAAAGTGAGCAAGCATAAAAAATGAAAAGCGAGAGAGAGAAAAAAAAGAAAGCAGCAGAAACCCAGCAAATGATGGAAGTGTACAGACGTGCATAATATATCTATGCTAAGTAAATAGCGAGTGTACATGTATGTGTGTGAGGAGGCGCTTGCGGCGCAGAGAGAACACATGTGTGTATGTATGCACATATGTATGTATGAAGGTCTGTATGTATATAGCATTTGCCATTGCTACGCTGCAATTTAGATCTGTGCATATTTCGCTGCCTGCGGCCAAACAGTTGCGAATTAAATTGGCTGCTTATTAGAAACGCTCGTATTTTTAGCACGTAATAATTATAAGAGTAGTATTGACATAGTGATACCTTAATTACTATTTATGTAATGTTTTTAAACTCTACCTGAACTCAAATGTAATTCGGCTGAATTATGCATGCTCAGCTCATTTTTTATTTAACGTCTCACGGGTCGAGGAACTCGCGGCGCATCTTCACAATTTAACCTGCATTATGCAGCCCCATCCAATGAATTCAGGAAATCTTTTCCTCTTCTTTATTCGCATTAAACTTGCCACATATTCACATTCGTATTCACATTCGTATTCACATTCGCATTCATATTCGCTTACATTTTGCTTCAGTCGTGAAGCGCGTTTCTTATTTTATTTTATTGCATTTGCATTCGACAACATCTCTGCGCTGTCTGTCCCTCTCTCTCTCTCTCTCTCACACTTACTCACTCACTCTCTGCTTATCGTCGCTACGACAAAGTTTTCTGTCTTCCTCGCTCGTTCTTCACGCGCCTTCTTCTGCTTTCATTCGCGTCGCATGTGTTTTGCATTTTCTGCGGCTACCTACATACGTTCATCTCTCTCTCTGCTGGAGTCTTTGCCAATGGCTATGTGCATGTGTGTGTATGTTTGTATGTATTCGCATTAACACATTATTGTTGTTGTTGATGTTTCACACACACGCTAAAAACTTAACGAAGCAAACGCTTTTTTGCTCGTTGCATTTTATGCCAATTTTTTTCTTGCGTTTCTTCTACGCTGTAGCTATAAATGGATATGTACATGAGCGAGAGAAGCAGGCATGCTCGACTATTTAAATGTACTTTTAATTATACATATTTAGCAGGCAATTAAGATTATGTTATATATTATTATTATTTTAAATAAAGAATAATCAAATTTAATAATACATTTTATTTCTATGATAAAAATTCATTCTTTTAACATAATTTCTTTAGTAAAAGTAACTTACAGGGTATTTACTCAGTGTCCTCTCACAATCAAAACGCTTTACAGTATTTCTTGCTCTGTCTCGCTCTCGCTTAGCACTTAATTCAGAGCGCTCTCCTTTTGTTTTGTCTTTTGTTTTCGCATTGCATTTGTAATTGTAAATTTCGTGTTAGAAATGTAAAAGAGAAAAGAATAACGGAACAAAATATGCAACTGCTTGTTTAGCAGCTAATATTTGTTGAATTTGGCAGCGTCTGTGGCCACAAACTGTTATCTAAGCCATGCATGCCGCCAGCAGCTGGCAGGAGGAGCTGCGCTGCAGAAATGGAAATTCGCAAACGAATCCAGACAACTTTGTTGTGTCTTCTGTCGCTTGTAATTTCTTTTTGTTGCTTGCCGCTTGTTTGGCTTGTGGCTGTTGCATATGCCACAATCTGTCGCACCGCCCGCCCCTCTGCCAGCCCCGCCCCCTGGTTACCTGCTGTCGCAACGTTTGTTATTTTGTTGCTTTCATGTGGCCAGCGCCACTTTAAACTCTCTGTCTCGCTGCACTTTGATTGTCTGCCCCACTCGACGGTGTCAAACACAAGAGCTGCCGCAACTACAACAAGGTGAGCCAGCCAGCATATACCTGCCCGGACCGGGCCGGACACAGGTAGCCAAGTTGTCATTGCGTGTCCAGCTGCGAACTGTCCGACATGTTGTTGCACAGCTTTACGATGGGCCCCAAAGCTTTCACCCCCTTCCAACCCGCAACATTTGCTAACCAAAGAGATAAATGCTGCAATCATATGGCATAGGTGAATATAGTAAATATACATCTCTGTATGACATATATAATACATATATATAGTGATATATGATAAGTGTTTACACATATTTAACAGGTAAACACATATATTTGTATCTGCTATGGCAACTGTGCTCTTAAAGACACCCCTGCTCCTCCTCCCCATCTTGACCCATTCCATCGTTCCTGCTTACTCTTGTCTCTCTGAGCTACTGAAATTTTAGTAAGAGAAAAGAATTTAAAAAGGCTGATAAGAAAAAGAAAAGTCAAGAAATAATAGTTTGAGAGTTGCAAAAGATATTTCTACTATTTATAAAAATAAAATCCGAAATATACCCAAAAAAGTCTTCTATTTCCCGAATTTAATCTAAAATACTTTAAAGTCCCCGAGTCAATAGAGCAACTGCAGTTGGCAAACATCATCAAATATTGCTCACCTGTGTAATTTATATGGAGATAATGAAAATTCGTAATCAAAAGGTGAATAATTAATTATAAATTTTCAATTTGCATTATGAACGAACGAACAACAACGCCGAAATAATATCAGCCGAAATTAGCTATGAAGCACAAATGTTGCATAATATTTGCGGGGCAGTGGGCGCCTGCACGTGTTGGCCCTTTGGGCGTTTTCCAGCACTGCACTTAATAATCAAAATCATAATCAATGAACGATTTGCATGAACATTAAATAACATTAAAAGTGTTGAATGCGATTCGCTCGAATGCTATTTGGATGGTTCAATGGATGCATTTGGCGATAATAAATCAATTTAAGGTAAACACGTAAAGCGCTGTGCAACACTGGCGACGGGGGGCTGAAATGCAGAGAAAAACTGGGAATGGAATGCTGTAAACGACTGCGAGATGCTCGTACAGCAGGCAGAAGTACTTGAATTTATCGAAGAGATAATTGTGGAATTGAAATAAGCTAATGAGTGGATCAGATAATTGATAGATCTATCTGAAGTGGAGATCAGTGATGATTTAGTAGTAGTAGCAGAGGTAGTGGAAGTGGTAATAGAAATGGTTGTAGAAGTGGTAATAGAAATGGTCGTAATAGAATAGTAGAAGTAGTAGTAGAAAAGTAGGAATGGTAGTATAATAGTAGAAATAGTTGTAGTAATAGTAGACGTAGCAGTAGAAGTAGAAAAAGTAAGAGAAGTTGTAGTAGAAGTAGTAGTAGAAGTAGTAGTAGAAGTAGTAGTAGAAGTAGTAGAAGAAGTAGTAGTAGAAGTAGTAGTAGAAGTAGTAGTAGAAGTAGTAGAAGAAGTAGTAGTAGAAGTAGTAGTAGAAGTAGTAGTAGAAGTAGTAGTAGAAGTAGTAGAAGAAGTAGTAGTAGAAGTAGTAGTAGAATTAGTAGTAGAAGTAGTAGTAGTAGAAGTAGTAGTAGTAGAAGTAGTAGTAGTAGAAGTAGTAGTAGTAGTAGTAGTAGAAGTAGTAGAAGAAATAGTAGTAGAAGTTGTAGTAGAGGTAGTAGTAGAAGTAGTAGTAGAAGTAGAAGTAGTAGTAGTAGAAGTTGTAGTAGAAGTAGTAGTAGAAGTAGTAGTATTAGTAGTAGTAGTAGTAGTAGAAGTAGTAGTAGTAGAAGTAGTAGTAGTAGAAGTAGTAGTAGTAGAAGTAGTAGTAGTAGTAGTAGTAGAAGTAGTAGAAGAAGTAGTAGTAGAAGTTGTAGTAGAGGTAGTAGTAGAAGTAGTAGTAGAAGTAGAAGTAGTAGTAGTAGAAGTTGTAGTAGAAGTAGTAGTAGAAGTAGTAGTATTAGTAGTAGTAGTAGTAGTAGAAGTAGTAGTAGTAGAAGTAGTAGTAGTAGAAGTAGTAGTAGTAGAAGTAGTAGTAGTAGTAGTAGTAGAAGTAGTAGAAGAAGTAGTAGTAGAAGTTGTAGTAGAGGTAGTAGTAGAAGTAGTAGTAGAAGTAGAAGTAGTAGTAGTAGAAGTTGTAGTAGAAGTAGTAGTAGAAGTAGTAGTATTAGTAGTAGTAGTAGTAGTAGAAGTAGTAGTAGTAGAAGTAGTAGTAGTAGTAGTAGTAATGGAACTAGTAGTAGAACTAGTAGTCGTAGTCGTATTAGTACAAATAGTAGTAGTAGTCGTAGTACACTGCACCCGCCAATATGCCCGCTTGCGCTGCCTGAACGGGCATCGCAGCGTAGAGGGATAAGCGTTAAAGCGTTTACACGCTAAAATATACATTTTGAAAAGCAAGCATAATATTATTTTTTAGTGCAAGGTGTTAACTGTGTCTCTGTGTGTGTGTGCGAGTGTGCGTGTGTGTGTGTGTGTGTGTGGGCAGAGCACAGCGGGCGATCCTTGTTGTCGCTGTCGTTGTCCTTGCGCTGCTGTCGGTTCTCGCCAGCGTTTGCTTAATGTCTTCTTTATTATACGAAATTTATCACCGAAACTGGAAATTGGCCTGCTTGGATGGCTGGCTGACTGGCTGACTGGTCCTGGCTAAGCAAGGACTGAGGCAGCGGCAGCAGCAGCATCCGGAAAGCTTGCACTTTTTTCAGCTCCTTGCCTTTCTTCTTCTTTTTTTATTCTGCAGCGAATGTCGCTACATAAAGTAACTCCCACACACACAGACAGAGAGAGAGAGAGAGAGGGAGTGAGAGGGAGAGAGATAGAGATAGACGTTGCAGTAAAAACATGGCTTATATCCTTTATGGTGACAAAAGCAAACACAGCAGCATACGTAGACACTAAGAGAGAGGGAGGGGGAGGGAGTGGGAGGGAGAGGGAGAGGCACACACACACGTACTGTCTACACACGCTTTTTAGACTCCCTTAAGATTAGCAGCTCACACACACACACACACACACACATATATAGGAAATTAATGTGTGGGTTTTGTGCTAATGAACGAAGCGCATATGTGTGTGTGTGTGTGTGTGTGTGTGTGTGTGTGTTAGCTGTGCTGTTTTTGAATTATAGCATAATTTTTACCACAAAAACGGTTGGAAACACTTTTTTTTAATGTTTGCCCGTAAATTGTGCAAGCAAATGTATGCGCTGCTCGCTCTATGCCTGCTCTGCGCAGAAGGACGAGCCCAGGCAGCAGCAAAAAAAAACTAAAACTATGCAAATATTTACAAATTTCTTCTTCTTTTTTTTAATATTTTTCAAACATGCGATTTTTTCCACTAAATGTTTTAATTAAATGCGCTAAGCCGTTAATGGAGCGAGGATCAAAGCGAGTTTAGCTGAAATCCGTTTTCCTTTTTTTTTCTACTCAAGCTAAAATCTTCTTTTTTATCAATTTGGATCTATATAGCATTCTGTACACCCCATTTCAAAAAGTATTCAAGTGCCCCGCACAAAAACTATGCAAAATGCGGGCGGCCACAAAAGAAAACGGGATTTCGGGGCGGGGCAGGGAGGGGAGGGGAGGGGGTGGTTAGAAAACGAGGTTTGGCTTGACCAGAAGCAAAGCGAGCGAAAGCAAAAAAAATATAACTCCTCGCTTGAATTATTTATTTTTGCTTTTGTTTAGCCCTTGGAATAAAATGCTTGAATTCTCGAGGAATTATTTAAATGGGAAGATATTTTAGATATATAATTTATAAACGATAAATACTGGAGAGTCGAACTTCTCGTATTTTCAATGGAATATTTTGAAAAACTCTGGAATTATGCAAAATCTATGAATGCAGATCAATACTCCGAATACATACATGCTTCTGAAAAGGTATTATATGCCGAAGTGCGATGAAAAATACCAAAATTGCAATTTTTCGACCTAATCCGATTTTTTGTAAAAAAATTTCACAATTTCCAAAAATCAAATTTTTAATCTCAATCGAAAGTCCAGATTCATACGAGTCAAAAATTATATATAACTTCAAAATCTGGCAAATAATACCCGAGATAGAGCCATGCGAAGTTCAGGAGGTGTTTTTGTACTCTCAATGGAATGTTTTATAAAAATTCTTTGGGCCTAGAAAATCTATGAACACAGATCAATACTCCGAATCCATACGCTTCCGAGAAGCTATGGTATGCAGAAATTCGATGAAAAATACCAAAGTTGTATAAACTCAAAGTCGAGAAATAGTCCATTTTTTCGACCCGACCAGATTTTTGCAAAGATAGCAAGGGGTTACCTCACGTTTATTGTCAAAAATGGCAAAATTTCAGAAAACCTAAATTTGGAATGTCAATCGATAGTCGTGATTAATGCGAGTCATAATTAATATATAACTCCAAGATCTGGCAAGTAATACCCGAGTTAGAGCCATGCAAAGTTCAGGAGGTCCTCTATAGTTATCCATGTTTTACGCCCAACTTCTGACCAGTTATCAGATAAACTATATAGAACTACGCATTTGAAAAGTGGTTCAGAACTAGAGCTTCTGCCTGCCCTCCCTCTACTGGCCATCGTTTGAGCTGCTTTTCATAATGAATGGACGCAGAGAAAAAGCCAAACGTTTTTCAAGTGGGATTTGACGTTTTGCCTAACTTTTAACTTTGCTCTCGTTAGTTTTGGGTCAGAGGTCAGATGCTGTTGCTGCTGCTGCTGCTGCCGTTTGCCCAGCAAAAAGCGACGCATTTATTTTAATTTTTTCATGCCAATTGCCAGCTTTGCTCCGAAAGGTTAAAAAAGTGTCGACAATTTAGGTGACCCTTAAAAAAGTTGCTCTAAAATTATACTTTTAATACATAAAACACTTTTTAATAAGGAAATGGGCAAAAGCTAGTTTAAAACCAAAAAAAAGCATTTTTTTAAATAAAATCTTGCGCGCGCACCAAAATCTCACATTCTGCGTGCTTACTGTCAATTGCTCGTTCCTGCGCAAGCAAAGCCAACGGAAAGCTTGCAAAGCGCTTTATACAAGGGCGAACTCAGTTGGGCCCAAACTTTTATTGCAATGAAAACTTTCAGTGTTGGTTAAAAAATAACTAAAATTGCTTTTGGCTTAACATTTCACTCTGCATAAATAAAAATACCAAAGTGTATAAACTTCAATGATAAACTTCTGATATAAGAAAAAACAGCCAGGTTGGCTATGCTTTTTAAACTGATTCGACATTCTAATCCTAAACATTTTTACTGTTATTATATCAGTGTAAATATATATTTTCACCTAAACACATCGCTCAAACATGAGTATTTTCTCTCATCGATACATTCAAAGCACCGAATATCGATATATTGCACGAAATCTCAGTTCTCACATCTCTGGCGCACGTCAGTTTGTGTACTTGTCATTCAAATAACGGCTCTTCCCATCTGCGCTGCTCAATTAGAAAATATATGTTTATAAAATGGAGCTGCGCAGCAGATTCAATAAATTGAAGGAACTGCTGACGGGCGCGGGCGTGTACGAAGAAGGCATGGAGATTGAAGAGATGCGC
This sequence comes from Drosophila paranaensis, assembly GCA_035047545.1. Lineage (NCBI taxonomy): Eukaryota > Metazoa > Arthropoda > Insecta > Diptera > Drosophilidae > Drosophila > Drosophila paranaensis. Next base: position 9,830,970 of record JAWNPL010000153.1, read on the forward strand.
CAAATGGCCCAGGCCATGGAGATGTCCGCCTCATCGTACAATGGCGTCGAGAGCACCAACCTCGAGCGTGCGCTGCTGGTAAATATTGAAAGCAAAATAAATTAAAGAGAGTTTATTTACGTTTGAGTCATTTGCGCAGGAGAGCGAAATCGATTTCCAAATGATGGTGAACTCCACAATGATCGTGCAGCCGGCCGCGCCGGCGCCCTCGATCGACGTGTTCATCGAGGCGGGCAGCTTCGAGCGGGACTGCGACAGTCCTCCGACCAATCCCATACACATGCAGGTGCAGGCTACGGTGCATCACGAGCTCAACTGGAGTCCCACCCAGGTGCGCCCCGGCAAGAGGGAGACTAACGAGCCGGACTGCGGCCTCTACGACAAACGCACATGCCAGGACGGGGAGGAAGGACAGGAAGGGGACCCGGAGTGCTCGAATGCCACGCCCATATCAATGGCCAGCGCCGACTCGGGCGTCAGCTGCGAGGAGACGGGCACGCTCTCCAGCATCAGCTCCAGCAGCAACAGCAGCCTCAGCCTGCCCTCAGCTGGCGAGGTGCCCAGTCGCCTGCTGGCCAGCACCAGCAGTGCCGCCGTCTCGGACCTGTCCAGCCTGCCCGTCATAAGTCCTTAGCTTATAGATACGACTCTCAAATGATGCCAAAGGCTGTGCCTTGATTCCCCTGTGAATCCCAACAATATCCGATTATTGTAAACCATCATTTATTTACAAATAAAGCCTTCTCCTCTCGGTTAGCTACTGTCAGTCTTCATTCAGCTGGGATAGATTCCGATGTGGATGGATGGAATCTAGAGCACGTTGACAAGGGGATTGTTCTTCCGCTGGGTCTTCGTCTTGGCGATGGCCTCGCCGACGAGGCGGTCGATGCGCTTGCGCATGTACTGGAAGGGCATCTGGTTGACCCGATTGCTGACCAGCGTGGCGGAGATGGTGGTGAAGTACTCCGTCACCTCGATGGGGTGGGCGAGGGCCACGGCTGGCTTCTTGACGGGCGACTTGCGCAGGCAGACCGTCTGCCTGCCCCGCTTGGCCACGCGTGCTCCGATCGTCTTCGGCGAGGAGCTGTTGTTGTCGTCGTTCACCTTCTGCTTGCGCTGCCGAGGCCGTGTCGTCTTGGTGGGTGCAGCCATGTTCCTGGATCTGCCGCGACCGGCCGAGCGCAGCGAGCGACGTCGATACTGAGGCGACAAGTGGAACTCAACTACTGCTAGGTTAGCCAGCAAAGAATCCTTCAGTCTCTCCCCATCTCCATCCACCAACTTCGCCTCCACAGCGGGCGACGAACCAGCCGAACGCGTGGCAATGGCAGTCTCCTCAGCGCAGTTCTCTTCAGCCGGAGAGCTGGGCGCGCTGTAGGTTAGCGCATCCAATTTCGTATTACTGCCCTCGAGCTCCATGGCTACATCTGCTGCGATCTGCTCCACTTGAGCTTCTTCGGGCTCCACAGTTGCTGGAGAGGAGCAGTAAGCGGGAGCTTCCATCAGGTCAAGATACTCCAACTCGGGCACCCTACAAATTGTGGTTAATAGATACAGACGTATGGACGTACGCAGACTTACGGAGTGCGCAATATGTAGGTGATGCTATTGGACCAGTCTTCCCCCTCCTCCGCAGTGCTATTTAAATCCTCCTCGCTGAGGTTAGGGTATAATTTTTAATAAAAAAAAATAATTTTACTTTCAGAAAACTCACTCAGTATCGCTGCCGTCCTCATCAGAAGAGTCGGTCTCTTCCGAAGAGCCCGTGTCGCTGTCCTCTCCATCAGCATCCGAGTTTGAAGCCTCCGCGGCGCTTTGCGAGGTTGTATAATCTAACGGCGCATCCCCAATTTGTGCTTGGTCATCGGCCTCGCTCAAGTCATCGTCGTCTCCAACAATGTGAGGCACATTAGGCATAAAAGGCCTGAAATTGAGCTCATTCAGTTAATCAATTGTAAATTATTTCATAATTTGCACTCACATGTTTGCTAAAGAAAAGAATATAAAAACTATAGTACAAATTTGCCCAACGAGACGTTATTTTTGACCAAGGATTGCCGCAGTGTTGCACAGCCAAGTAGACAAAAAGTGTTGCACAGCGTCTTTTTTGGCATTGGTATTTTTTTAATGATTTCTCACTGTTAAGTTTTACATTATTTTTATTAACAGCAACTGTAATGTGCTTAGCAGTCACTGTTAAAAGATACTAGAACTAAAAAAATGATTAAAACCCTTATATCGCCAGATTGCTGAATCTTTTCATAACTAGGAACAGGCGACCGTTTAAGTTTTTATTTTGTCTGCTGGCTAGAAGATAGATAACAGTGTCAAAACTCGTGAATTTTCATACAAAGTTCGGCGCGCACTAGCGAATTTTGCAAAGAGTGACGTTTCACTTTTAACTTAACGGACCGCTTTGCACAGTGTTGCATGCTAGTGTTACTCAATCGTGTTAGCAGTGATCGTGGTATTTTTTATAACAGAAAGCAATAAATAAAATAAAATCTTTACTTATAATAAATACCAAAAAGAAAATTAATTAACAAATATATATATACACACAAATAGGGTAAGCTCAACCCTCGCAGTAATCGCACGCATCTCCGGCTTCGTCGCAATTGCAGTAAATCGCCTCCGGCGCCATGTCCGAGGCCAGATCGTCCTCGCTGAAGGTGACGCAGCGCACGTTCCGGGGATACTTGACCATGACCAGGGGTCGGCCGTCCTCGTCGGTGAGGCCCACGTTGTCGCAGCCGTCGCCCACGTTCTGGCGGTGCAGCGTGTACTTGGTAAAGCCACAAAGGGCTATCTGCAAGACCCGTAATCCACAGATCAGGGATATATATATGGCCAGTTGCACTCACCAGAAACTTCAGGCTCATCAGGGAGAGCACGAGCAGCGTGTATAAGTAGCGCATCACGGCCTGCGAGAAGACCCCGAGGCAGCCGTTGGTGTGGATGGACTCCAGGCTGAGGGCGGGCACCGGCGCCCGGCGGTTCTGGCCGTAGTCCATGTGGCTGCGCCTGGAGCAGGCGATGGGCGCGAGCACGACGCGACTCCGGCGGGAAGTCTCCACCAGCTGGCGGGGCATCCAGTCGGCCTTCATCCAGTCCCTGTAGCTGTGGACGCCGCAGCACTGCTTGCGCAGCTGCAGCCCGTCCCAGAGGAGCTTCCGCTCCGGCGATTCGTAGTACTCGTCGATGCCGTGCAGGAGTGAGCTCTCCGCCGCACTCGCCAGGACGTCGATGCTGTGGAAGAGGTTCCAGACGGCGGCGAAGCCGGAGGCGATCAGCACGCAGGAGTAGAAGAGCCACACGGAGATCAGGAGGCGCACGTTGGGCGTGCAGCGGCGCTTCCAGAGCCGGCGCCACAGGCAGAGGCTGCAGAGGAAGGTGACGACCAGCTGCGCCCCGAAGACGTAGACGTAGAGCAGGTAGCTGAGCAGCAGGCGTTGCCCGACCTCCTCCAGGTAGCCGGACAGCGTCAGTTGGTAGAACCCCGTCACGACGACGATCAGCGATCCGGTTAGAGCCTCGAGTACCAGCAGGAGCGCAACATAGACGGAAGCTCTACGGAAAGGCTGGCGCATTTGGTCATCTCTCTCGGATGCTGCTTGGAGTTTTCGATTCTAGCATCTCTCGAGTGCGTACGGCGCAAAATTCATTTGAAGTGACATATTTCACACGGGTGAAACGGAAAACCTCCTAACTGTATCAAATCGAAAATTATCATTAAAGCTCAGAAAGGCAACGACATTTAACAGTGCGCTGTACTAGCTCACTGCTATGAGACTCTGTAGGCTATGAAGAGCAGTTACATTTCTTTTAATGTAAACTAGCAGCTCTGTTGTGACGTTACATTATTAGATCGTTGCACTGACTGTTGCTTTTGGTAAAAGAAATCAGAAAGAAAACCCAGCAGAGGATCATTAAATCTAACTAAAAATAAATTGGTTTGTTTACTAAGTGTTTTTAGTTATTGATTTTATTGTTTGTTTGTTATTAAGTAACATAAAGCCACGTTCCGTTTTATTTTTCAAATTCTGGTTACAGTGACTGTAAACTAACATTAGGTTAGCGTTTGCCAACTGCTAAACTCAAATGGTAACTTACAAAAAGTATATTTTGTTTGCGAGGGCATAAAAGCTGATTTAATCAAAACAGCGAATAATAAATAAATTAGCTGTGTCTTTAGATGAACTAAATAGTATTTTTACCTAATTGACATGAAATAAACAAATCAATCAATTAAACTAATTTCAAATTTCAAATTTTAGCGCGCTCTGTTAAGCAACATTTCGCTGACTGTTAAACTCAAAATGAGCCTCTGAACTGGGAGTGCGCACACTGTGCAACACTGGTTTAAGCTTCAGATAAGGGGGTCATAAAGCCGGCTTAACGGGAGCAGCGCTGAACAAAGGCAGATTACAGAATCGAACGCAGTTAATTTAATTAAAAACATTTGAGTCATCGAGTAAACAGCAACATGTTTGCTGCGCTTTCTGTGGCTCTCTTGACTCTGGCCTTTGAGCCCAGCTCGCTGGCCGATGGGAAGTTTGTTTACGAAATCAAAGAGTTTTCCGTGCCGCTGGATCACTTCAGTTTCCTGAGCAATGAGAGCTTCAACATCCGCTATCTGTGCAACGACTCGTACGTGGACAAGAAGAACCCGCAGCCGCCGATATTCTTCTACACGGGCAACGAGGGCAACATCGAGTGGTTCGCCCAGAACAGCGGCTTCGTCTGGGAGCTGGCGGCCAAGCAGCGGGCGCTGGTCGTCTTCGCCGAGCACCGCTACTATGGGAAGTCGATGCCGTACGGCGCGGACACCTTCAACGCCAGCAAGCCGGAGCACCTGGCCTACTTCACCGTCGAGCAGACCCTCGAGGACTACGCCCAGCTGATCACGTATCTGCGCAACGGCAAGCGCCTGCCTGTGGTGGCGTTCGGCGGCTCCTATGGCGGCATGCTGGCGGCCTGGTTCCGCATGAAGTACCCGCACATCGTGGTCGGCGCTCTGGCCGCCTCGGCGCCCATACTCCAGTTCTCCGGGCTGACGCCCTGCGACATCTACAACAAGATCACCACCTCGGTGTTCGCCAACGCCTACAATGCCAACTGCAGCGCCAACATAGGCAAGTCGTGGAAGGTGTTCGAGGCGCTGGCGGCCACGGATGCGGGCAAGAAGCAGCTGGGCGACAGCTTCCACGTCTGCGATCCCATCAAGAGCGCGGACGACCTGAAGCAGTTCATGGACTATCTGGAGGAGGTGTACAGCAACCTGGCCATGGCCAACTACCCGTACAACTCGACGTTCCTCTCGCCGCTGCCCGCCAACCCGGTGCGCCAGCTGTGCTTCTACCTGAAGGATCTGCAGCAGAACGATACGGATCTGGTGGCCAGCATGGCCAGCGCGCTGGCCGTCTACACGAACTACACGGGCAGCGTCAAGTGCCTGGACTACAAGGACTCGAACGCTGGCGCCGACTACGACAGCCAGGGCTGGGACAGGCAGAGCTGCAACCAGATGGTGATGCCCATGTGCGCCAACAGCAGCGACACCATGTTCCGCACCACCAGCTGGGACCTCAAGGCCGTCTCGGAGAAGTGCTACAAGCAGTTCCGCCTGACGCCCAAGGCCTACGACATCGTGCTGCGCTACGGCGGCCGGGACCTCGAGGCGGCGAGCAACATCATCTTCAGCAACGGCCTACTCGATCCCTGGAGCGGCGGCGGCGTGCTCAGGGCGCCCAACAACCAAATCCACGTCATCATCCTGCCCGAGGGCGCCCACCACTTGGATCTGCGCCAGAGCAACCCCCTCGATCCGCCCTCCGTGACGAGCGCGCGCCAGAAGGAGGCGGAGATCATTGCCCAATGGATCAGCGAGTTCTAAGATTCATTTTTGTCGAATTTCAAAAATAAAGATAATTCCGATTTATTTTAAATATTTCTTTAATATATATATATATATATGCATAAAGGTACAGTTGTTCACGAGAAAGGAAATCTTAAGATTAACAGAAGCAGCAAAACACACAAAAAATTTAACATTTAAATCAACTTATAAACGAATATATATATAGTGTATATATGCATGATCATATCGTGTAAACTTAATAAATAAATATATGCTTTTCCATTGATAACTGCATAAATAATAGAAAGGAAACATACATGTAGATAGTATTATTTTACGAATAAGGCAAATAGAGTAGGGTTTATCAAAAAATATTAACAAAAAGTTTGATTTCATTTTTCTTCTTCTTTCTTTAACTGGATGGAGGAGAGATATAACCCGTTCCATTACTATTTCAACATTTTTCAGTTTTTCTTTTCTTTTTTTTACTTTTTTACTTTTTTTATACGCATTTTGACAAATTTGATTTAATTTTGGTTTAGCACCGGCATAGGACACTTGCTTCGTTTGCGCCTTTCGCGCACGCTTCTCCATCCAGACCGGACGCAGTGGGGGCAGCAGCTGGAGGACTTCTTGTTCGAGTTGTCTATGGTACGAATTTTGGAAATGAGTTTCAGGAATGCTTTGAGGTAAGAGAGAGCCTAGTCGGGGCTGCTGCAGTGGCACCTGTGGCGGGTGCTCCGGAGCCGTGGGAGAGAGCTTGGCTCCAGGCAGCGCTAATCCCCAGGCTGTCTCCTCTGCCCAGTGTGCACAGCAGGCGTCAAGACCCAGGCCCCAGCAGCCGCCGCATCCAGAGTTTGGGAGATGAATGCGACGGCCGACTGAGGGCAGGGTTCGACTTCTGATCCGCGCACTGGACAGTTTGGTCTATGTGGGTCATGGTTTGTCTTAAGGGTTGTCGTCCGCCAGCCGGGCCGGCCGCATATGTTCCACGATATGCGCCCAGCCACGCCCACCCTGCGCGGGTGTGGAGAGGCGTGCGCTACTCGTTGCATGTTTTCGTGTGCGTATTTTCTTCTTTTTCTTTTTTTTGCTTTCGTTTTCTTTTATCAGCTTAGTTTTTATATACAAAATGTTGGGCATTATAATTTGGGCATAGGTTATATATATATATAAATGTTTGCTGTGCAAATATATATGTATAATGTATATATCGTTAATATATGTATGTTTTTTTTCTTGTAAAAGTATTTTTTCGTTATGTGTCGTTAGTTTTCTTTTCTTTTCTTTTCTTTAATTCAAGTGTTTCTTGCTTTATGCTCGTCGAGTAGGTTGTTCAGTTTTGCTTGTATATATATTCAGTATACATATCAATATTTAATCTGTACATATTTATTTCGTCATGTTTCGACCTTCATTTCATTTTGTGGAAAACTACAAAATTTACATGACCTAACACAGCCGATCGATCGATCGATCGGGTCGGATCACATCGGATCGGATCGGCTGTCTTATATCTTGTACGAGAATTTTGTTTACATACATTTTCGCTTACATACAATATTTAGTATACTGTGTTTTTCTTTCCATTTTTTATCTCTTTTCAATTTTTAAAGGCATATTCTTGTTGTTGGGGGTGGTCGAGTTAGGGTAGTGGGTTAGGGGTAGTCTGTGGTCTAATTACATTTGGTTTGTCAGAGTTTTGGGGTTTGTTTTATTGCACTAATCCAATTGACAACGCGAGCTGTTTAGGTCGGCGGCGGGCCGTGCGGGTAGGAGAGCATCGGCTCGAGGCTCCGGGCGAAGGTGTTGGAGAACATGCAGGTGTAGTCCTCACCGTGGGGCACCAGTGTTGCCACACCTAAAAGCAGCAGCATGAGCGCCTGTATGGGCAGCGAGGCACGTGCAACGCGCCCGAGGAATCGAGCACCGCGCGCCAGCACCGTGGTATTGATGACATCGCCATCGGCAGCATCGCCATCGCTGCGACTGTGAACGGGGCAAATAGATTAGTACACAAATACATAGATGATATACAGCTGCGGTCAGTAAAATAGTAGTGCGACTGAGCACCAAATGTTGGACAGCAAAACTAAGTTAAAAACCCAATTTTTTTAAAGCAAGTTGATATGAGTATTAAGTTTAGACTCTATTCTTACTAATTAAAAGGTTTTTTTTTCTAGAAATTTGGGACATTTGTATTTTAGGGCTTCAGAACAAAAAATTTTCAAAAATTGGCTGTTCACTAAAATAGTAGTGGCCCATAAAAAAAATTAAAACAGCTGTTTAAGATAAGTTTAATTTAATATATTATGTTTTACACATATTTTATGATCGAAGAGTTCGTTATAAATTCCTAACTTTTTATAGCGAGTCCCCACCTGCGTGCTATGGAGTCGATCAGGTCCTGGTACCGCTTCAGAGGAATTTGGTGCCACGCCCACTGAACTACGTGTCAAAGTCGATTTACTTTTGGTTTCCATAAGTCTCTTAACATTGCCATATAGTTTTTCGATCGGATATCACATCTATATCCGATCGAAAAACTATATGGCTAAGTCGGCCAAGCCAAGACTTCGATTTTTAAGGACGCAAACCAATCTTGAGCAAAGGACTCGCATATTTTGGGCCCTAATCGGTCTAAAACGTCCATTCAAAAAATATTTCCCAACTATTATATAGTAGCACTATAGTTTAAATTAATTGGATGTACACATTTTTGTCAAATATTTGATTTATAATATGGTTTGCACATGATACCAGCCTATGACAAGCAGTCCCATGTCATAGTGTTCGGACCCCCGTATGCGGCCGTCCACAAGAAGTCTCTAAGTTAACTTGGAATGATGTTCCATGGTTTTTAGACTCCATACGTACTCTTTAGTGTCTTTCTCTTTGGTGGCAACCAAAAAGAACAATTTTGCTTTCATTCGCATACTGTACGGTGCCCCATCTAATGATATGCCGGATTCTGTGAACTTTGCACATAGGCGGTATAGCACTTTTCTTTTAAATGAGTCCTTTTCAAGGACTTCTGACAGATGAATTATATTGCTTAGGGCGACAACGAACTATGAGATCCCAAATTGTTTTAATTTTATTCGTTTTTAGTTTTTTTTCTGTAGCTAACGGACTAATCCTACCGTAACACACAATTAGTGGATGCACTACCAAGTTAGTTTCGAATGTGCCACCTGGTTTTTCAGGCTTCTTGTTATAGTGAATGGAGCTAAATACCATTGAAATATTGTATACAACAATATTTTAAGTTTTTTGTATAAGTTTTTGCCTGATTTTTACGTCTGACAGGTAAAATACCCTATTCAGTCGAGAAATGCTTCCCCCTCCCACTAAAATAAAAAAATATTGCACTTCCAAATAATTTCAGTTCCTCAAATAGAAGATAATTAATCACACTTCATGTAAATACATTTCTGTTTTAATTTGGTATTGTTATACATTTTTTAAAATTTTTTACATCCGGCACTACTATTTTTATGAACAGCCGATTTTCGATGCAAACGTCAAAAATAAACTAATTTTGACAGAAAGTAACGGGATTTTTTTCTAATTATCTTCTTTAGACTATACTCTAAATAAAAAGTGCTCATCCTTTAATTTTGCTTCAGAAAAAGTACCGTTTTAATCGATTTATGCTTTGCGAATGGAGCACTACTATTTTACTGACCGCAACTGTACACATATATAGGCGACTATATAGGAAGCATGCTCTATACACATCTAGGATACACACTAGGTGCCAACTAGCGAGAGAGCATTTGTAGTACTTGTGCATATGTCTCTCTCGCTCGAACGTAAACCAAAAGTCGTACGGAAAAAGAAACTAAACTACGGGAAAGTCGACAGAATCAAATAAAGTTTTCTATTGAATATTTACTTTGCATTTTCAGTGTTGGGTGCGGCGGCCTGCATAGAAGAGGTTGATAATGAAGTATTATCCAAAAGCTAGATTGCCATACAAATGTAAAGGAAAAAGAAAAGGAAAAAAGAAAATCAAAAATTAAATTAAAATCAAATCATAAATTCGATACAAATTTTTCCACCAATTTTTCACACTTTTCATTTTGAGCCAATTTTTGTATTTTGTATTTTTTTTTTTTTAATATTTCACTTACTTTGGTGCGCTTACAAAAATAAAAATATTTAAACTTTGTTTTGCTTTTGGGACAAATTGAATTGGAATTGGAGGTGGGTGGGAGGGAAGTCGTTGCACTTACCTCAGCTGACAACATTTGGAGCGGCACGCCCAGGTTGTCGCCCTCGTAGCCGAGCACGGCGCCCAGCTTGACGATGTAGATGCCGGAGAGGCGACGCAGCGATTGCAGGCGCAGTCGGAGATCGGTTAGCCTGGAAAGGGTTCTAGAATATTTAAAACATATGCTGGCGGCTCTAAGATTTGTCAGTTTTGATGAAGGGTTAGGATGGGCGGACGAATCAAATTTTGAGTACCAGAAAGAAAAACACAAAATAATCAAATACGCAAACAAAAGAAACACAGCCAAACACAAAAGTTTATATAAGAAGCGAGAGGAAGAAGCAAAACTAATTTGTCGAACTAATTATAGTAAATGAACTAGCTAAAAAGGGCAGCCATAAAGCTACGTGAGGCGGAGGGAGGGCTTGAAAGAGATAGAGTAGGAGACAGAGTGTGTGTGTGTGTGAGGTATTCCAAAAGGAAACATTTTTAGTATAATTTTGGGGTGTTTTGAATCTTTGGATAACATATGTATGTAGGCGTGGCATATAGGATATAACAAGCCAAGCTTTTGGCATATCAAACGTTTTAACAAGAACAAAGCCAACTGTGAAAAGTTAACGCGAATAAAATCTTTAAGAAACTGAACTAAAAATATTTATAAAATATTGATGAATTGAGAAATCAAGTTAAAATGAATTTAAAAATGTCGAAAATTTGATTTTGATTGAATGGAATTTCGGAATATATTTTTAAAGCATTTTAGCAAAACACAGGAATTTGTAAACCTTTCAAGTCCTTGGCTAAACTCTCATCACTTTCTGCCTTTTTATTATCATCTTTCTATAATTCACAAAATATTTATTTTTTCAGTAAATTGATTTGTTGGAAATTAATGAATTGAGAATTCAATGAAAAATGTTTAAAAAATGTACAGAAATTTGGAATATAATTTCGAAATATATTTTCAAAGTATTTTTAGAATGCAGATCAAAGTTTTCCAAGTTCTCGACTGAATTTTTATAATAATCTTTACCTAACATTTCCGCTTTCTATATGCCATAAGTAAGTTTTCTTTTTAGAATCATTTCAAAATTAATAAATTTTCTAAATTTTACACAAAACTACAGGGGTTGAGGAAAGGGAAAAAAGGAAGGAAAAGGGGGTTCTACTAATAGATAAGATGTTTACACATAAAAATGTGAAATGTAAAATATTAAAAATACATAAAAATAGGACTACACAAGAGAGAGGTATAAAGATACTAATATATTGAGATTATAAATGCCGCCCAACTAGCTCTTGATCAATCCCCGCATCTCATCGAACTACGCACATCGAACTATATAGCAGAAACGGCACCCACGCATTCAGTTCGTTCCGCCCTCGGCACTGGCGACTGCGGCACTTACCTTTCGTAGGTGTGCTGGGACTGCTCCTCGGATCCCTCGACGGAACGCAGCAGCTGATCGGCGGCATCCTGCAGGCTGACCACGCGCGGCTCACAGCGCTCCAGCTCGGCGCGCAGGTCCTTGAACTTGTTGAACTTGGCCTCGAGCACGCTGCGCTCCTCGGTGAGATCCACCGGCTCGGAGGCCTTGATGTTCTTCTCGGTGCGCTGCAGCCAGTCGACCAGCTCGTCGATGGTCTGATGGAACTCGCTGTTGCCCATGAGGGCCGTCTGCAGGAGACCCTGCCATTTGGTGGCATTGATGCACACGTTGTTCCAGCGCTCGTTGTCCGCCTCGAGGCGGGAGCGCAGCTGTCGCGCCTTCTCCGTGTCCATGGTGTGGGTGGCCAGATGGTCGCCCACCACATTCAGCGACGAGATGATCGACTTGTGGCTCTCCAGATCCAGCAAGAACTCGCGATGATCCTGGGTCACGTCCTCCAGCAACTCGATATTCGAGGGCGGGCTCGTCTGCGACTTCTGCGTGCTCTCGGCGAACTGCAGCCACTGCTCCAGGCGCCACAGATCATTGTCGATCTGCTGCCAATTGCGCTGCGTGCAGAGCGGACACGTTAGCCGGCCGACCTCACTGCATGGGCGACAGAAGTCAGAATTAGTAGAGCTAAACCGAGATTGCAGTGCGCTTATAGTGAGAGTGTAAGCGTGAGAGCTTCGAGTAGAGCAATTCAGCTAAAGTCCAGGCAAGCTCCAAGCTTTAGTTCTTTTACTGTGCTCCGCCCTGGAGACTGGCAGCCCATAGCGAGCGGGCAATGCCAGCTTTTGTCTGGCGGACGACCACACAGAACAGAGGGAACAGAGGGCGCACGGCAGGAGCTTGCCTGGGTTGTTGTTATTGCGGTTAGTGACAGGTAGTGGATAGGCACAGGTAAGGATAGGTCCGTTAACACTTACTGTATGCATGTGTATTTGTAGGCAGCAGGTAGCAGGCACCTGCTCGCCGCAGAGCCATCATGAATGCGCAGGTTCAAGTGAAGCATTTGTGTGTGTGTGATTGTAGTGTGTTTGTGTGTGTGTAAGTGAGAGCGAGACATAAAGCAATAAAACATGTTGTTAGCCATATAACCACATAAGTAAACCCAAAATACAGAAAATATATAGAAAATATGCTAGCAAACAGGAGAAGAGCTCGGGATATATGTACAGAGAGTATAATATTAGATAATGCTAAGTCTAACTGTACAAATTTGATGTCTAGGAAAGTCTATGGTCTCGAAGAAGGCAAATTCTAATCAAGCCTCTCACGAGTTCCCTACAAAATCAAAATAACGAGAGAGTCGACTGTTTATATTTTACGATTTCTCAGAGCTGTAGAAAAACTCTTTCATTTCTAGGATCGTAGATAAGCAAATTCTTTCTAATCGGAACTTTAATGAACATAGAATATATAATTATACATATACTTTATGATTTCTCATATCTATTGAATTTCTAGCAGCTTAGATGAGCAATTTCTCATCGGCAGTTAAAAAATATATAATATTTTAAATATATTGAAATGAAAATCAAAAATTTTAATTTTTTTCTGTTTCCACTTTAAATTTTTACTACTCAAACTAATAATTAGCTCAACAAATTTCAACTGATTTTTAATAAAAAATAATTAATTTTAAATTTATATTTTTATATTTACTTTAAAATTATATTTTATACAAAAATGCAAAAAATTGACAATTCATTGAGTTTTGAAATGGAAATTGAATGCTTTACACAAAAGTAAAAGAGAAACACTAATCTTGCTTTTGACTGAATCCACTTAGAAAGAGATGTGAACCACTTGGTGAGCTTGAACCAGATCGGAAGGAACGGATAGAACAGAATAGGCTAATCCCTGGAGGCAGCTCGCTACCTAGAGCCGATAATCGCCTCGAAAAGTATGAAAGCGGATAGACCGGGAAAGGATCTACAGAGCGCAGTTTGCAAGTATATATATTAGTTAGAGCAATTACAACTAGTAGACATTATATATGGTATATACACAGATCAAGAGATATATGGCTTACCTTGCATTCTGATCGTGCTGTTGGCGCGCCTTCCACTGCGACTGCAGCGTATCGAAGCGCAGCGCCAGCTCTGACACGACATCGACTTGGGCAGCCTCGTTGTCCGCCTGGCACTCGGTGAGCAGCAGGTGGCTGAGATGCTTCACTAGCTCCGTGGAGGACTGGGCGTTGCCCAGCAGCTTGGCGATCTTCTGGGGACCCGGCTTGCGCGTCTTGTCCACAATGGTGCGCTGCAGCTCCTCCAGGTTGTGCTGGCACTCCACGATGGCCGTCTGCAGCTCCATGATGTACGCATCCTTGGCCGTAATCGAGGTCTCGCGCTGCAGCTGGGCCTGGCGCAGCTTGCGCTGCGAGAGCGTGCTCACCTGGACACTGGCATTGGTTTCATTCACGGGCAAAGCAGCCGCCGCTCCGTCTCGGCCGGCACGCGCCAGCCAAGTCGTCTTCTGCGTGGTCAGCGTCGCCTGCACCGTCTGCCAGAGCGTCGTGTATTCGGCGATCAGCTTGAGCAGGTGCTTCAGCTGGGAGGGCTGCTGCTTGGAGCGCGCTTCGGCCTCCTTGCCGAGGGCATTGGCCCGCTCCACCTGCTGTTCGGCCTGCTGCAGCTTGCGCTCCAGCCCGTCCAGGCGCTGGAGCACGGCCTTCGGCTCTGTGGCCGACGCCGCCGCCTGGTCCTCGGCACTGGGCAGCTGCTCGAGGGCCTTCTGTATGTTGACCAGCGACTTGGTCAGCTCGAGCTGGGCCGCATCGAAGTCTCGCAACAGCTTGGCGTCCTTGTCGATGGCGTCCAGCTGGGCGTGGCAGCGCGGCGTCAGCAGGCGCCACTTGCTCAGCATCACCTTGGTGGGCATCGTCAGCTTCTGTATGTTCTCGGGCTCCACGCCGGGACTCATGGTGAGCCGGGCGTAGGTCTGCTCGAGCTTGCGCAGGTTGATGGACTCCGCGTCGAGCTCCTCGAGCTTGGCGCGCAGCGCCTGCTGGCGCTCCTCGAGCTTCTGCTTGTTTGGGTACTTCTGCTCGCGCTCGAGGACCAGCATCTGGGCCTCCTGCTTGGCCAGCCACGTCTTCTGCTCGGTGGTCAGCTTGATGAGCTCCTGCAGGGAGTTCCAGGTGTCCAGTATGCGCGTCTTGCGCTGCGCCGACTGGCTGCACACGTTCTTCCAGCGCTGCTCCAGATTCTGGGCGGAGGAGGCCAGCCCCGAGGTGTTCACCTGGGTGCGCCAGCTGTCGGCGTCGTTGAGCAGCATCTCGACCAGGTTGAGCACCTCGCCCACGTTGCTGCTGTGGTTCTCGATGGACCGCTGGATGCGCTCGTGCTCGCCCAGCTTGGCCTTGATCACGTTCGGCGTGTAGTTCTCGAAGCTGAGCGGCTTCTCCAGCTGCGACTCCACCTCGAACAGCCAGGTGCGGATGAGCGCGATGCGCTCCTCCAGCCGCAGCAGCGTCTGCTTCAGCTCGCCAATCTTCGTCGCGCGCTGCTTGCACATGAACTTCAGTCGGTTCCAGCGATCGATCAGGGCGTCGCTCTGCTGCTGCACCTGGGTGCGCACCTGCTGCGCCTGGGGCGTGGCGTCCGCGTAGAGCGTCTGCAGCTCCCGGCTCGTCGAGAGCAGCCATTCGCGCTCCTTGTCGCGCAGCTGCAGCTCGCCGTTGACCTGCTGCTCCAGCTGCTTGGCCGCCTGCTCGGGATTGGCCATGGCGGCCACGTCCCCATCCCGCTCCACGCGCTCCTCCAGGCTGCGCAGCCACTGCGCGATGCGCGCGTAGCGCTCCTGGTAGTTGGAGAGCAGCGACAGCCGCTCCTCGATGGCATTGATGAGCGCGGCGAGCTGGTAGTCCAGGTCGGCGTGCTGCTGCGAGAGCAGGAAGCTGCGCTGCCGTATGGCCTTGATGTCGTGCGGGCTGATGCACTCCTTCAGCTCCTCCTGGCTGACCGTGAGGCTTTCCAGCGCGGGCACCTGAGCGCCCAGCTGGACACGCTGCGCACGCAGCGCGACCAGGCGCTCCTCGATCTCGGCGGGCGTCGTGGGCAGTGAGTCGCCCGAGCTGCTGTCCAGCAGCTGCTGCGCCTTGGCGAACTCCGCCTGGAGCTGCAGCACGCGCTGCTCGTAGGCCTCCGCGAGCTGCTTGATGCGCTTGAGGAAGTTCTGCCAGGTCTCGAGGGCGGCGCGCAGGTTGCTGATCCGCTGGCTGATGCTCGCCTGCTCCATGCGCATGGCCGTGGCCAGGGCGTCGTCGCAGTACTTGAGCAGCTGCTGCTGCTGCGCCTTCAGCGCGGCGCTCTGCTGCTCGCCGCGCGCCAGCTGCAGCAGCAGCGCGTCGAGGCGCGCCTTCAGGTGCGGCACGCGCTTCAGGTGGATGTAGCGCAGCTGCAGCGCATTGCGCTCCGCCTCGCGCTGACGCAGCCAGTCCAAGAGCGCCGCCAGCTGCTGGCGGTACGCGTTCCAGCCGCTCACCCGGCGCTCCAGCTCGTCATTGCGCTGCATAATGCGGGAGAGCGTCTCGTTGTGGAGATTGGTCAGCGCCTTGTACTGCTCCGAGAGCTCCGACTCGAGGGGGGTCTCGGCCAAGACGCTCTGCTGCGAGATCAGCAGGTTCTGGTGAATGGCACAGAGCTGCTGCTGCTCGCGCAGGCTGCTGTAGTCCTCGGGTATGGCGCAGGCCAGGAACGACTGCACGTGCTGCAGGTACTGCCGCCAGAGCCGCAGCGCCTCCGAGCTGTTCTGGGTGCGGGCAAGGCGTGTGGACAGCCGATGGTACTCCTGGAACGTGTCCTGGAAGATCTTCTGCCACATGGCCAGCACCTCCAGAATGCTGTCGTCGGCCACGGCCGCAGCCACGGGACTCGCCAGCTCATTGTTGTTCTGATGGCGCTCGCGCAGCTGCCGCAGCTGCTCCTCGGTGCGAGCCAACGTCTGCAGATGGGCGCGCAGGGCGGCCAACTGCTCCTCGCTCTCCTTGGGCGTCTTCGGCTCGCCACGCGAAATGTCCTGCGGACCAAAGAGAAAGATTCGTCATTAGTGACGGCTTCGACAGCTGCCGTTGGCAACGCTTTCTGCATGGCTAATTGGCCTGACCCCAATAGGCACAAAGCGCTCTCCAGTTACAGCTGGCAAGGCAATGCACGGCTTCACAATGGGCCAACAGCCAAACGAGCTGAGAACGTTTTGCTGCGAGAGGGAGTATACGACTGCTAGATACGCTACGGAAGTATTTTTGGGTATGAGCCAAGTCAGGAGCTAACGAAACTGAATCGTAGATTAGCAGTTATCCTGGACCCCATTCTGAATCTGCATTCATATAAATCGACTCAGCTAGTCTCCCTGAACAAGCATGTATATACTGCCACGCCTCCTTCTGCCTGTTTTATGCATTTCAGCTAAACCAATATACCCTTTTTTCTCTAATGGGTTCAGAGTATAAAAAATACTATACATTAAATACTAACCTACGTATGTTATATATAGAAAAATCTTTTAAAAATGTTTCAGAATATATGTGTTTCAATAAAACCAATATACCCTGTGTTGTCCCATTTACAGGGTATACAAAACGTTGCAACTCTTTCCGCCAACTGGCAATGACCTCATGCAAGCAAAACTCACACCTGAGGGGGGGGGTCTGAGCAGCAACTTGTCGAAGGTGGCAGACACCAGAGACTCGCGCGTCTGTTTGGCATGTAAATTTCAAACGGTCGCACAGTGGGGCGAGAGACCAACATGCTAACTGCAGGAGGAGCCCAGCCGCTCCATCAATGGCTTTCCCGTTGGCTGTTCTCCGATTGCCAGCCAACTCCGACAGCTGTCACGGGTTTCATTTATTTATAGAAGGGGCGTGGTCAATAAAAATTAAATATGCTCGCACTCAAACCTCAATTTACGCCCCGTTCACAATCAATAATGACCACTGTCAGCATACATATATCTCTGTGCATATGGGGAGCGAAAGTTTTTCAACTTTTAACCCACTTAAAATAGCATGTCCTTCGTATTGTATTAGCAACAACAACAACAACAACAACAACAAGTGTCCGCGCCTGCTCTTTGTTGTTGTTGTTGTTGTCAGCAGTGTGGGAATTTCCGCACGCCACGCTCTAGCCCTATGCTAATCATCGTCGTCAGAGCTCTCTCCAATCGATAGCTGCCATTGCGGCCTGGCCGCTTGCCCGCATTCAGTTTGCGGCCTGCGCTCACCTGCTGCACATTGTTGAAGTAAACCTTGGCCTGTGTCACCTCCTTGTCGAGCTCCTTGCGCTCCTTGTCCTGCGTCTCGGCCACGTTCGCCAGCGTCGTTATGGCATCCTTGCACTCGGCCAAGCGCTGGCCCAGCGCATCCAGCTCACCCTGCATCAGCGAGGAGGCATCCAGACCCACATCGGCTGCGATCTTGGCCACAATTTCGCGCAGCTCCAGCAGCCGATCATTCTGTGTGCTCAGATTTTCTTGGCAGACCTGTGGATCAAAGCAATCAAAAACCAGTTAAGAAATGGCCCAATGCTACGCTGTTGTGCTATACATATATATTATAATAAACGGGTATAGAGTTGCTGTGATATGCATATATCTAAATAGATTAAAGTTTTGGAGATGCATTTCAAACTACATAGTTTTGTAACTTAAGAAATTAGGCAACAAAGTATTTTAGTGGAAATTAATCTGGATTGTCTTTTTTTTAAGTTTTATATTTTTCAATCATTTATTTTATATTTATTACTGATTTAAAATTTATTTTGAATTTAATTAAGTTTATTATCAAATTATTTTAATTTATTATATTCTTGTATCATTTATTTTATGTTTATAATTATTTTAAATTAATTTAAAAATTTACAAATAAAAAATAAATTTGATCATCTTTAAGTATTATTTATATCTTTTAATTCTCTATCTATAAAATATCTTTAAAATAATAATTCAGCTAAATTTTTAATCTGAAATTATAATTCTTTCTACCAAGTATTATACCACCTTTATTTTCATTAACTATCTATAAAATAATTAAATATATTTCCTGCAATTATTTAATATATATCAAGAGCATACCCTACGCCTATCTCAGCTAAAAGCTTTCTCTTTGTATGATCTACCATATGCCAAAGACAACAGATATTTCTATAGTATTTCTAGCACATCCCAAAGTCTATTTTAGTTTTCAAATGTCAACGATATATACGTATGTAGAGAGCATGATCAAAGTACTTTTCGCTTAAGCCGGCTGGGTTATGTAGTTAGCCCTTGTTAAGAGGGACGCCGCATGCTGCTTATCTCGCTCCCGTTCTAAATGCATTTCTATTTCTAATTAATGTGTCGGACAAGAGCGACGAGTGCGTATGAGTGTGCTGCTCGCTGCACTTTCAATTTCAGTTTCAATTTCAATTTCAATTTTAATTTAGAAAAGAGGTCACCCGCAGGGCTCAGCGCCAGCTATTTAAATACATAAAAAACAACAACAGCGAGAGCTGCACACACATTTAACAATTTAAAGAGCACGCGTCCGGCCCTACCGCGTGCCCTATGATATCATCTGTGAAATATTTTGGCTATGCTTTTGCTTTATCACGAAAAACATACTTAGCAACCGCCGCTGACATTGAAATGCGAGAGCCCAGATTTAAGAAAAATATTTTGTATTTATCTACAGCTTCGGACTTGCTCAAGGCATATTCTAACAATCTCATAAGCAAACGACGTATATATATATACAAATTATATGTATATATATATATATAAATAGGTATGCCCATAATTTCATGTATTTGTTGAGCGAACAGATAAAGCAGCTATATAAACACAGAGCTTACGCTCTGGGTTGATAAACTTCGCCATGTGAAGTGACAGTTGTTGGGCTGTTGGGGTCCGGCTCTACCTAGGCACAAAAATAATTACAGCGCTTCGCGGCCTGGCCTCTATAATGACCCTAATGATCAATAAACACACATAAATAACAAAACTATGCGTTAATATTTAAAGCAAATAAACCCGAAAATCAAAACGTAGTCCAAAGACAGAATTATGTTTATCTCCAAATTGACGATGATTGAATGCCCTAACAAATTTTGGCTTGTTTACAAAAATTCTTTTGTAACTGAGTGGAGTTCGATAGGTGCTGATAAGGTCTCTTTGAAGGCAACTTGTTAATTGAAATTCTTTTATATATTTTTTTAGATTATTTATATATCTGATTTATGTATTATATTTACTACATATATTGCATTTTGCGGATATTTTCTATATAGCTTATAGTTCTATAAATATAGCAAAAAGACAACTAACTGTCTTGAATCAAGATTATATCTTTATAATACGCATACACATCATACATTTTCATATTCATATTCATATTCATATTCACATTCATATTCATATTCATATTCATATTCATATTCATATTCACATTCACATTCACATTCACATTCACATTCACATTCATATTCACATTCATATTCATATTCATATTCATATTCATATTCATATTCATATTCACATTCACATTCACATTCATATTCACATTCATATTCATATTCATATTCATATTCATATTCATATTCATATTCACATTCACATTCATATTCACATTCATATTCACATTCATATTCATATTCATATTCACATTCATATTCATATTCATATTCATATTCATATTCATATTCACATTCATATTCATATTCATATTCATATTCATATTCATATTCATATTCATATTCATATTCATATTCATATTCATATTCATATTCATATTCATATTCACATTCACATTCACATTCATATTCATATTCATATTCATATTCATATTCATATTCATATTCATATTCATATTCATATTCATATTCATATTCATATTCATATTCATATTCATATTCATATTCATATTCATATTCGTATTCCATGATATCTGCTTCACAATTCCGTGTAACCCATTGCTAGAGTGTAACAACTTTTTTGGGCTGTCTGAACGTTTGTCTTTCCCTATTTTTGTGTCAAACAAAATAATTTATGACACAAACAACCAATATACACTTACGCACACATATGCACGTCTATCCACACACACACTTGTCTACGCAAAAGTTAGCTCACTGGCAGCCAATTTCCATGTACTCCGTTACAGGCGATTACAGTAACGCGCCCGAAAATTGATTGGGCCGAGCGTTACGGCTGAAAATCAATGTAATTACAGCCGGGCCCGGGTCCGGGTCCGGTCCAAGTGTGTATCGCAATTAAACGTCGACAACGTCGGTGTTTTTTTGCCGCCAAAAAAAGAAAAAAAAGCAAAAATCGTAACGGTAATCCCACCCACAACTAGAACTCCTACAACTAGCATTTAGAGCAATTACGAGTCACTTACCTTGGCATGTTGCATGGTCTCCAAGGGTTGCTCCAAGGACTTGACGCTGTCCATTTGCTGTTCGATGCAGCTCTTGACCGCTGCTGAGGCGTTCCGATACTTGTCCCAGAGCTCAACGGCTCGCTGGTAGCGTGTGCAGAGCTGTTGCAGATTCTCGGTGGTATCATTCCAGGCGACTACTGCATCCTGCACGGAGGACTCGATTTGCTCCACTATCTGCACATCGCAGCTTTCGATGAGCGGTTTGGCGGCGCCCTTAAGCTCGTCCAGCAGCTGCTCCCGACTATGCAGATCGCCCGCCAGGCCCTGAAGAGCGAAAGCGCCAAAGAAAATAAAATTCAATGAATCCGCTCGGAGCAACAATCCACGCGATACGCGCGCGTTTCGAAGTTTTAACGTCAACTGCGTGAGAAGCGAAACTCAAAGCAAGTGCAATGCACGAAAGCTTATTTTTCGAAGAGAGCTTTATGGGTGTATAAGAGCTTTGGCACTGCTACGACAGCAGCAGCAACAGCTTTTTGTAATTTCGAACTGAGTTCAATTTAGCTTGTGGAATACTGAGAAGTTCGCGTCGCACTGAGGGCAGGCAGAAAACGCCCGCGATTTTATAGCGATTTTCGAGCTGCTGATAAGGACTGGCAAAAGCCAAACAAATGTTCCACAGTGAGGCAGGCAGGTAGCAATAGCCAGCCAGAGGCAGGCCAATTGTTTTCGGACCGAGTTTCGCTCATAAAATAAAGTAAACAAAGCAAACAGCTTACCTCCAATCGCTCGGTGGCCTTACGCAGGCGTTCGTAGTCGACCTGGCCGTGGACGCGTATCAGTTCCATCATGAAGTCCGTCTCCTGGACGGAGCCGTGCACCAGCTCCAGCTGGCGCTCGTAGCGCAGCCACAGGGCCAGCCGATTGCGCAGTATGGCCATGATGTTGGTGCACTTGCTCTCGAGGAAGGCGTGGTCGTCCTGCAGCTGGGAAATGTCCCGCTCCAGCTTCACCGGCGACACGGACATCTTCAGGCGCATGGGCAGCGTGTGGAGCATCTGGCGTATGCGCATGATCTCCTGCCAGCTGGCCATGAGCTCCTCGCCCGCGCTCTGGCAGTCGGCGACGGCCTTCTCAATGATGTCGGCGCCTTGGCGCTCGGCGGACTCGCACTCGTCCAGGATGACGGAGATCTTGGCCTGGTGCTTGCGCTGATTGCTGATGCCCTCGTGGATGGCCTGCAGCTGATCCCGCAGCACCGAGGCGAACTCCAGCTCCTCAGTGATCTGTGTCGTTATCTTGTGCGAGAGCGCGAAGAGTTCGCCCACCTTTTCCGGCTCGATGGTCGGCTCCTGGAGTCCGATGCGGCCCAGCTCGTTGCCAATGAAGCCAACGCGCGTGCGCAGCACCTGGACGCGCTCGATGTACAGACAGAGCTCCTCCTCGTTCTTGATGACGCCCTTCATGCTGGTCATGGTCAGGTAGATTTCCTGCAGCTCACGCTCCACCAGCTTCAGTTTCTCGTCGGCCGCCATGTCCTCCGAGGAGAGGCAGTCCACAATGTTGTGCTGTATTTGCTCAATGGCTTGGGCCACGGCCTGCCAGCGATCCTCGAGCTGGGCATGGAACTGGCGCTGCAGCATCTCATCGGCTAGCGGTATGACCTGCAGGGATTTCTCCAGGCTGTGGCCCGCATCGTTCCGGATGTTGTTGTGCAGCTCGAAGCGCGCCTTGATCTCCCAGAATTGTCGTATGTGGGGAATGGGCTGTTCCGTGGGCTGCTTTGGTATCTGAATCTGGCGCAGTTCCTGCTCCGCTTCGCGGACGAATGCCTCCATCTTCTCGGTCTGCTGCTCGTACTGAACCCAGATC
Source organism: Drosophila paranaensis (assembly GCA_035047545.1). Taxonomy (NCBI): domain Eukaryota; kingdom Metazoa; phylum Arthropoda; class Insecta; order Diptera; family Drosophilidae; genus Drosophila; species Drosophila paranaensis. Next base: position 9,853,715 of record JAWNPL010000153.1, read on the forward strand.
TCCTTGAAGACGAGCAGGCGGTGCAGGTAGAGGGCCACCTCCTCGCGCAGCTTGAGCAGCACGATCAGGGCATCGTTGGTCTCCTCGACCAGGTTGGGCGCCTGCACCAGCAGCTGCATCTTGTTGGCAATGCCCGACAGCTGCGTCATCTTCACGTAGTGATGCGAGATGTCGTTGCTCAGCGACTGATAGAGCGTCGCATACTGGTCGTAGTCGGCGGACGTAACCGCCGACAGGTCCGGGACGCGTTGCTGTGCCACTTGGAGCCACTGCAGCTCGTCGCGCATGCCCCGCTCCAGGACGGTCCAGCGCGAGGCGGCCTGGACCAGTTTCGAGGAGCGCTCCGAGGCACGCTCCAGCAGCTGGGTGGCCTTCTGGTAGAGCTGCTTGTGCAGCTCCGAGTGCTTCTCGCGCGTCTCGCTGTCGATGTTCTCCTCGAGCGACTCCAGCATGGCGCGGCAGTGGCTCAGGTTGACGAAGAACTTGCGCTGCTTCTGCACCTCGTTGTTCAGCTGCTCCAGCGAGCTGGACACAATGGGACTCTCCATCATCTTGTCCGCCAGCACCGTGATGTTGGTGAACTTCTTGAGCGTCTGCTCGTACTCCTCGGCCAGCAACTGCAGCTGCAGGAGACGCTCCCGCTCGGCCTCGATGTTGTTGCCAATGTTCTTGCTCTTCTCGTAGGTGCTGTAGACATCCTGTGGCATTTTCTTGTTGGGGAAGTCACGCTGGAAGAAGCGTGCGGTCTGCATCAGCTGATTCAGCTGCTCCTGCCCGGCCACATGGGTCTGCTCCAGGTCATCGAGCAGCGCCAGCTTCCTAGAGAACGGATGCTCCTCGCTGACTGCCTGCTCGTAGCGCTCCTGCAGGAAGTCCAGCAATGTGGTCACTTCTCTGTAGAGCAGCTCGAAGTTCTGCCACTTGTCCAGGTCCTTGACGTCCTGGGCCTGGTTTTGCTGCGTCACCTGCTCCACGGCCTCGATGTGCTCCCTGAGCGTATCCACGCACTCCGACAGCTCCGACTGCGTCGGCTTGTCCGTCCTGGCGAGCTTTCCCTCCAGCTGGCTGACATTCGCCTTGATTGCGTTCAGCTCGTTGTTCAGCTGCTTGTAGTTGTCCAGCTTCTGCTCCGACGGACCCTCATTGGAGTTCTGGCGTATGAGATAGACGCGATACTCGATGGTCTCCAGCCAGGTGGAGACCTTCTCAATCACCGTGATGACCGTGGTGTGGATAACTGTCTTATCCCCGCTGCGTATGGCCGCATCCAAGTTCTGCAATCCTTCGTTGACCTCTTCCACCCGCTGATAGGTGGGCAGCTGCTTGATCTGCTCGGAGAGCGTGGCCAAGTGCAGGACATCGGTCAGCGGCGTCGGCTGCTGTGGCGTCGTCTGCTTCAGTTGCTTGATGCGAGTTCCAATCGCCTCCTTGGTCAGCTGTGCCTGCTTACCCGGACCCGGATACAGCTGCAAGCCCTCGCTCATGATCAAATCTTGAGTGGCTTGAATGGGCGTGCGATCCACGTTTGTGGTGCCCGTGGCAGCTATCCAGATGTTCTGTTCGTTCAGGTTGTCTGGGCCCGGCGTTATGGGCACCACCAGCTCCTCGGTGGGCGAGGCGACTTCCTCAATGGTCACCGAAGATGTGGGTCCGCCACGTGGCTTGCTGCCCTGCTGCTGCGAGGCAATGCTCACCTTGTTCTGCTCGACAATGTGCACCGGCAGATCGGGGTATTCGTCGTATACCGTCGTCTTTGTGATCTGCAGCTGCACGCGCTGCGGCGGCTTCTGGGGATCTGCCTCAGCGGGTTCAAAGTCCGGCACGGGCGGCAGATGCGGCACCTCCTCAATCTGCTGATTGGTCGAGAGCACGATGCCAGATTCGCCCAGCAGTTCGGGTGCAATCTCCACGCTCACGCTGATCTGCGAATCTGGAGCTGGCGTCGGCTGTGGCACGGGCTTGCCCTTCTCCTTCCTTTTCTTTTGGGGCTTGGGCAGCTGCATCGTTTGCGTGTACTCGTACAGCGTTGGCTCCACTACGGATGCGTCAGAGTCAGCGGGAATGGCCACAGTGGTCGTCACCTCCAGTTCATAAGGCTCAGATATGGATGTGGCTGTCAAGGAGTTGTCATCGAGCGAAACGGGCTGTGGCTCCTCGCGCGGAGTTGTCTGCACGAGGACATCGCTCACTTCGACAGGTGCTGCAGGCTGGCTAACAGGTTCGGTTGGCTCAGGCGTTACTGTCTGCATATGAGTCTCCCTGGTGACGGTGTCCTCCATGAACGTGGACTGCTCCCTCGTGGGCACGGGCAAGTCAATGGTCATGTCCTTGACCAATTCCGTGACTAGAGGATTGATAATATGGTCGCTGCTTGACTCAGCCAAGCGCGGCGACTCCTTCGGAGTTGTTTGCAGCTCCTTCTCGGTGGTGGTCGTCACAGTGGTTTGGCTGGAGATTTCCACCGTTGGCCGCGGCTGGCCATTCTCATCGGTTTGCATCTCCGTGCTGAGCGTCTCAATGGGTTGGGGCTGCTCGTCGGTGCGCGGAGTTGTCTGTGCTTCGGTCTCGGCAATCTCCACAATCAGGGTCTGCGATTCGCTCTCCTGATTGGCCGGCTGCACATCCAGGCTCGTCTGCACGGCTGTCTCATCCAGCTTGGGCACGTGCTGTGGCGAGGTCTGGGACGATTTCATATCCTGTTCCGTGGCAGTTGTTGGGGGCGAGGCTGCACGCGGCGTCGTTTGTTGTTCCACATCCTCGAGAGCGGCCAGCTCCACGATCTCTGTGGGTATAACCACGTGCGTGAAGGGATCACGCGACTGCTCTGTGGGTGAGGGTATGACCGAATCTTCAACCACCTTCACACTTTGGTCAATGTCCATGCTCGACAAGTCACTCTCCGTGCTTATCTCGACGACAGCTTCGTGACGCAATTTACCCTCGGACTCCAAGCTGGTTGTATCATCGCGCAGCGAGTGATCGGATGAGAGCGGCACCTGTGACTCCTCCTCTTGAGACTTCTCCTTCTGCTTCTTCTTCTTGCGGCGCTTCTTCTTCGAATCAGCCGAATCCTCGTCCAGATTCTCCGACACTGACTTCTCTTCTGCTTCGTAGCCAGTTTCATGCGCTGATTCCGGTTCGGAAATGGGAGCGGCCACTGGCTCTGGCTCTGGTTGCTTTTCAATCTTTTCTTCCTCCTCATCTCTTCTCTTCTTTTTCTTTCGACTTCGCTTGGTCGACGCGTCACCATCCTGCTCCACAGGCGCCGTGACAGTCTCCACAATGGTCATGGTCACCTTAGCCGCCGTTGACGTAGAAATACTGTCGTCCAGCTCTGCTGTCGGTGCCATGGCAACCTTGAGCACACCGGCTCCAGGGGTCTCCACAGAGGGCGCCGTTATCTGATAAGTCTTGCGCGGCGAGTCTGCGGCGACTGCTTCCCCAGATATAAATAGCTGCGTGGCCACATTAATGTCCGTTTGTGGCGTCGCCAACTCCTTATCGGCAATGTCAATGGGAGGCACTGCGATGACGGACTCTTCCACAGTTGATTCTGATGCTGTCCGTTTGGGCTTATCGGGAATTGCGGGTTTCTTTGCGGCGGGCAGGGCGTGTGCTTGCTCAGCTGCCAGGAAGGCTTCAACATCTGTTTTTGGTTTAGCCAGAGGCTGCTCCGGCTCTGCTTCAGTCTTTTCGTGTGTGACCTCTGTCTCGAACCGGATCCTAGCAACTGTGGGAATTGTGGGCTCAAATGCGTACAGATCCAGTGAGATGGAGTTGCCAGTCTCTGGACTAGTTGGCCAGATGGTCTCCACAGGCATTGATGTCTCTGGACTTGCAGCAGCTGGTGCTGGTGCCAGCTCCTCGGCATGGTGGGAGAAGTCGATGTTTGTGGCTTCTAAATGATGCTCCAGAGGCCAAATCTCTTTAATATCTTCCACCACAGGTTGGCTCTCTGATGTCGTTTTGGTGGTGGTGGTGGTGGTGGTGGTTTGCTCTGTGGGTACTGTTACTGCAGCTTCTGCAACATTAACGGGACTGAGAGTTTCAACATTTACGGTTTCTTCAATGTCTACTTGAGGTGCGGGCAATTCTACAGGTGCTGCTTTTGTCGTTTCTGTTGTAATTGCAGTTGCAGTTGTTGTTGTTGTTGTTGTTACTGTTGGTGGTGTCTGTTCTTGTGTTGTGGTGGTGGTGGTGGTGTTGTTGGAGATGTTGATAGACTCAATATCAAATACCTGTTGCTGCGGTTCAACTGTCTGTGGCGACAGATCCGTGGCAACTTCTTCGATGACAACGCCAGGTTGCTGCATCATGTTCTGGAACTCCTCCTCGCTCACCACTTTGCCATTCACAGTGCGCACAATATTGACACTGACATGCGGCATCGTTTCCTCCTCAGTCACCTCAACCTCCTCGGGCTCCTCAACCACCTCTTCAGTCACATGCTCCTTGCCATCAATGATGACCACGCGCTTGATTATCTTGCGCGTCTTGCGTATAACCTTACGCGTCACCTGCTGCATGACCGTGTGTATGCTGCTGCTGCGCGGATCCTGTGTGGACTCCCCAGCTTCTGCGCGGAATGGCTGCAAATTGCCCTTCGCATCGGGACTCAGCAGTTGCTCGAACTTCTCAATAACCGGCTCCGTCTCGAACTCGCTGACAATCACAGCCTCTGGCTGCGAGCCGTCCAACAGCGTGCCACGCGTTTGCTGCGTGACAACGGTGCTGTAAGCGCTCTGCTCTGGATCGGCCACAGTGTCCGTAGTCTGCACATTCTCCAGATTTATCTGACCCGTTGACTGCACTTCAATGTTACCATCGGCATCGCTGACGGTTTCAATGGAGCTAATCTGTTGCTGCTGCACGATTTGCTGACGAGTTCGCGTGATCTTCTTCACGACGATGTGCTTGGTGCCATCGGCACCCACAACCACCTCGGTGGTGGTTTCGTCTGGCTCCACAAAGGTCGTTTCGAAAGCTTGTGGCACGTTCTTCATGATCAGCTCAGTCGCTCGGTCAACATCGCCCTTGGGCTGTTGATGGTAGCGCGCCTCGATTTCCACATCCTCCGGCTGTTCGGGTATATCCTTGTTCAGCTGTGTGTCAATCTGTATCGTTTCCTGGCCATCCTGCACAGTCTGTGTGACCATTATGTTCTCGGTCGGTGCACGTTCTTTGACTGTCTGCAACGCGACTTCAGCAGTTTCAATGGCGGCCAACGGCTGAGGTTCCTGGAAGCTGGTCTGCGCCTCCACATTGCTGGTTTCGATCTGCGGCTGTGGCTCTGGCTGCTGCTGCAAGCTCAGCGATGTCTGTGTCTCAACATAGACACCCGTGGGCTTGATCTCCTCTTCAGGCATAGAGCTAGAGTCGATTGTGTTTTCACAGGACTCTATGGACTCGGGCGCTGCGCTGGCATGTGTAACTGGTGCCAGTATCTGGGCATCGGCCAGCACGCGTTGACGCTGGGACTCATCTCGCTTGGCCTTGCGAAGGTCCACGATGCGCTTCTCAATGGTAAAGATGCGCTTGGTGGCCACGGTGATCTGCTCTCGCAAGATGATGATAATGCTCTGCAGCTGCTCCATCAACGTGTCGGCTAGCGGTGCGACATCTGAGTGTGTCTGCAGCTCACGCGTTTGCTCGACCAAGTCATCCATGGATTGTTGCCGATCCTTCAGTGTGCGCAGCAATTGCTGACTGCGTTCCACCTGCGCCTTGAGCACATGCTCGTCGTTGCTGCTGTCTGTAGTGGGCTCGAACGAGGCCAACTCGGCCGAGACGTCGTTGATCCACCGTTCCAGCTCCAACAAATGCCTCTGGTATTCGTCGATCTCCTCCTCGCGTTTCTTTTGGCCATGCATGGCGTTCTGTGAAAGTGAAATGCTTAATAACTTTCCCCACATAAAGGTAAGCATATACTCACGGCTATCATGGAAATGCCTTGTTGTGTACGCCTCAACAGCAGATCGATGCGATCCACTGTCTCGTTTAGCAGACGCTCAGTGCCTGGGTCTGTGGGCAAGGTCTTTGCCTGATCCTTGAGTTTGAGAGCTTCTTTCTCATGTACTTCCAGATTGCTTTGGATTAGCTGTGCATCAGGTAAAACAAAGATGGGTTAACCAAACGAGTGTCCCAATGACAACAAAACAACAAAAAATTAAGTCAAGAAAACACAAATTGTGTTGTATGTTTATAAATGAACTAAAAGAAATCCGAAGACATCAAAAGGTTCGACTACTACATAGTATAACCATATGGGAGTGTAATTATCAAAACTAATCAGAAAACCTCTAGCTGTAAACTATATATAGGTAGAGATATGTACGATCGTTTATGGAATGATGCGATTGTGTTATTTGACTTGTGTGACACACGCCAGCATCCATTAATCGTTTCTTAATTTGCAACTAATCATTAACTACGACTATATACAGTGTCAGTATGATTATTGAACTAATATCGAACCAATAGTTAATATAATACTGAATAGTACGTGCTTGAACAGGCGTTCCAAACGTAACATGACAATTACCTTCAATCCCTGTTGCATGCCCTCCAAGCTGCTGTGGTTCATGTTGCCGATGCCATCCTCGACGGCCGAGAGCGATTGTAGCAGTTCGTCGAGCTCTTGTGCGATTGTATCCTATATATATGTATATATATAATTGCATGTTGTCACGTGTGTGCAATGTGTGAGGGAATATTAATAAACATGTTAATAAAAATAAACACGGCATATTTCTTCTCATCGAATAGCTAGTTAACATTGTAAATATTTGTCGCCGGCTTCTATACACAACATATTTACATGAAAGTGTGTAACATTTGTTTTTTTTCTTTTTCTTTTTTTTTTTTTTAATGGATGCAAAGGCACGGCCATATATCTCCTTAGACATATATATTTTTTGGCATAGATATATAACTGCATTTAACATAACGCATGCGTACATGGCAATACAAAAATCTTAAGTCTTAAATGATGGGCAGCAGAATATGAATAGATGGCGAGAGGGACAGCGGATAGACAAAAGCACCAAATGCAATAGCTCCTGGAGGACTTCACTCAAACTAAATATAAAATATTCTAAATGTTTCTTTGGAAAATAAAATGATTTTGATTGGCAAGCAGTAGTCTAGTATTCGGAAACATATATAATCTTATAGATATTTTATAAAAGCAAGTTAAAGAGAGCAGCAAAGATGTAGTCGAATATGCACGACTTGAACTTACCCTGTACCCCAGATTCTATTTTATTTTTATAAAATTTAAATTCAATTTGAGATTTTGTGGAGCATACAGATCAACTGAATATTGTATATATTTTTTCGAATTACCCAAACTTTGTTCTAAAAATTACTATATGTAGTTGAAATACAAATCTATAATTTATATATGCAATCAACTATGAATTTTTAAAGTATATAGAGATTTTCTAGAAAATTTAAAAATCAATGGATAATTGTACTTTCAGATCGGACTGACAAATTAATCAAATTAATTATATATAAATACATACTTATTTTGCTGGGCACTTCTTATATCTTCAGCTCTTTTTGCAAGCCATTTTAAGCTTTTTTTATGGGTACAGGGTAAATAAAAATAAGAGTTTAAAGGAAAACCATATATAAAATTTCATACTGCTGTTTCTTTTCTTGTCTCGTAGCTCTGTAATTTTTTAGTTTCTTTAATATATTCAATATGTTTTATTTGTCTTTAATGTATTCTGCACTGGCACTCACAAAAATCATGTTTTTTTTTTTAAATTCTTTTGGCAGCCCTTTAAACACAGTTTCTTAAGAATTTAAGAATTTGATTTTGATTTCGCAGAATTGTGCTCGTTTCGCATTGAACTCGCGATCTAAACTAAAAGAATCAAATGCAAAACACACTTTGGCACTGGCTGAGATATTTTTGAGTAAGTAATGCGGGCTGCATTGCATGGATCTCTATTTTATTTATAGCGCAAATGCCGCCAGAGCAAAAGGCGAAGGAAAAGGAAAATCACTTTACATTTGGCGAGGGCTGCAGGGCGGCAGACGAGAAGGCAATGAACTCATAAGTTAACAATCTAGTGGTACATAAAAATGGGCATATTCTGCTAGAAAACCTGTGCATGGGGTGTGCACACTTTTGAGCAGCACTGTGCAAGTGCGAATCTCTGTGCAACTGCGTGCCTGTGTGCGAGCGTGTGTGCGAGTGCGTGTGGCTATGTGTGCCTATACGAAAATAAAACTGTGCAGAAAATGTATTTAAAATAGATTTCAATATACAAATATTTTGTAAAACGTGCAGGTTGGTTAATATTTATTTTATTATGTTAAGTTTGACTCTAGAGCGTTACTACTAGAGATTAGTAGTAGCTAAGTGTTTACAACAGGTTAAGATCAATTAGTAAGGAACATTTGGTAATGCATCAATCAAACAACTAATCTAGGTAGAAGGAAATCGTGTATATAAACTTATATTTAATCTTAAACGTATTATATAAAGATGATTTTAGCGCAACAACACGTACAATACAGAAATACAATAATAAACAAAATGAAAACTTAATCAAATAAAAATGCAAAAATTAAGTTAACTTTCTTCTTTTTTTTAACAAATTGAGTTACGTTAGTATATAAAGTATTTGTATATATATAGATATAGATAGATATTTTACGTGTATTTAATTTTTATTATTTTTGTTATTGTTATTTGTTATTGTTTGGGCGCTTGCCATGCTGCCAAATTCCAACATAGCTGAGAACAGCAAAGCCAGGGTCGACCTTACTGTAGGCCATTGCCAGGCTGCGTCTCTGTTGCTGGTGGCAGCAATTGACAGCTATTGTTGCAGGCAGTGCCGCAACAACAACAACAATTAGAGCGGTTGCCGTATAAAAGCCATGAACAAATACCAAAACCACACAAAAAAGCTGCAAATATTAGAATTATGAATAACTGAACGCTCAATGTGATTTTCACCTTCTGGCGTTGTTGTTGTTGTTGTTCAAGCAAATCATTGCTCGATGTTGTTGTTGTGGTTGTTGTTGTCGTTGTCATTGTGTTGCTGCTGTCTGGCGTTGGTTTGGTTGCTGCTGCTGCTGCTGTTGCGTCTGCCGTTTCACTGGTTGTTGTTGTCGTTACCGTTGTCGTTGTTACGACAGTTCGCTTAACGATGTTTGTGCTGTCAGCAGGAGCTGCTTCCAGCGGCAGTTCACTGGGCTCTTCGCTTGTTGTAGTTGTTGTCGTTGTCATTTCGGTAGCAACTGTTGCTGGCAACTCAACAGCTGCTGGTGCTGCTGTGAGTGCCTGCGGTTGCGGCAGCTGCTCGGGCTGGGTTGTTGTCTCCACTGGTGTTGTTGATGTGGGTGTTGGTGTTGTTAATGTTGTTGTTAGCTTATTAACAACGGCTGCTGCAGCTGGCAAAATGACGCTCGTCGCTGCCAGAGTTTTAGCTTTAGTTGCTGTTGCTGCCGCATTGGCAGCAGCGTTCAGCGTCTGAGTTGTGGCGCTCGCCAATTGGATTAGTGCGTTTGCAACGTTAGCTGAGTTTATAGCATTGGATGGGGTGGTGGGGCTTGTTTCGGGTGTTGTTGGGGGTGTGTTTGATTCAGCTGGCGCAGAGGGCACCAGCTCAACGGTTTTAGTTTCGGTTAGAACAACATCCTTAGACTCTACTGTTGGTGCCAATTCTATTTTACCCTGAGGTTCGGCTTCTAAAGCCAAATAAGTACTTTGGTCCCGCCAGTGACCTACGCCGCCTGGCAAATCGGTTGACATATACTCCGATGAGCAGCTGCGGTTTTGTTCGTACTGAGCTGCGTCGTGTTCGGGCGTGGGTGTTGCATTGCCACTGCTGCCACTACCAGGATCGCGGTCGTTCGGTTTGTCGTCATCGTCATGTGGCTCACGAACTTCAGGCACAGTCAGTTTATCCCCGTCATCATCGTCGTCGTCGTCGTCATCGTCATCACTATCGTCGTCGTCGTCCTTCTTGTTGTCTGGTGTGTTGATAACATCATCGGGTTTCTTGTCTTTGTCAAGTTTTGTATCAATGTCCGCAACATCAGCACGTTTCGGTCTGTCGATGCTCGTCTCGTATAAATCCGCATCTATGCTGGCCTTTTGCCAGTCATCCAGATATAGATTTAGACGCAACTCATCGATACCGCCGACAGGTGCTGTTGCTGGCACTTCTACCTTAGGAATGCTTACAATTGACGATGCATCTGGTTCAGTCTTATCTACAACGTTATCAGTTATCAATTTGCTTGATTCTGTAACCGTGGTCGTTTTCACTACAGTTTCAGTAATGATGTCAGTCTTATGCTTATCGTCCTGGGTTTCCTGAGTTTTTTCTAAATCCGTCTTAGTCGCGTCTCTAGTAATAGTGATTAGTAGTCCGTATGCATCATCTGCCGTTTGCCTATACTTCAAGAAACTGTCCTGACTGAGATGCCAGAGTAGTTCACTTGGTTTTTCAGCTATTGATATAGGCTCTACAGGTGTCGCAATCGACTCCTGCGAGCTATCAATGAGTATTACTTTTTCAATTTCAGGTTTGGGTTCGACAATTGTTACTTCTTCAACTTCAGTTACTACTTCAGTTGCAGGTTGAATAAGCTCTTTTTCAGAAACTATTTCCTCAACTTTAGTTTGTGGCTGTTCCACGGGCAAGATTTCCTCAACTTCTACTTTGGGTTCAACGGGCTTTTCTATGTTCAACAAATGCAACTGGGCAATGGAATCATTAGGAAGGGGACGCAATAGGTTTTCTTTGTCAAGGTTCAAATTGAATGCAAGAATTTCTGAATTAATTTCGGGTAATGCTTCGGGTTCAATTATCACATAATCATCTATAAATGTGTCATCTTGGGGCGATTCTACAATTTTCTCATTCGAAATTTGCTTGGGAATATTCTGTTTGAAAATTTCATACTGAGTTTCCATCACATTGTATTTGGGATATGTCTGTGCTTCAAGTATTAGATTTCTCCTCAGTATATCCAAACTGCTGGGAACAATTGTTTCAACTGTTTTAACACTCGTTTCCTTGGACTCAGGCTCAATTGCCAGGTCTGTAGAATGTGTTGTCACGACTGTTGACACATATGATGTTGGCTTTTCCTCAGTAGTTTTAACATCCTTGTGTGTGGTCACTGTTGTTGTTACATAGGTGGTTTTGGTTGTCGTAGTTATTGTTTCCTGATTCTCAAGATCTTGCTGTTGCTTAGGATCCTGGAAATCTGTTGTCTTGCTAACAACAACTGTGGACCACTCAGGTACAGCTGCAGTTTCTTCCTTGATGGCTGGGGACGGGAATACCTTTGTTTCTGTTTGAACTATGGCAGACCATGTTGTTGGTTGGTCTGTTGGAGATTGCACTGCTACTTCTTCAATGGTATTATCAATGGGTATTTCAACAGTTATTGGCGGCTTTTCCTTAGTTTCGGTTTCAGTGGTTGTCACGATTTCCTCACTAGTTGAGACTGGCTTTTGACCGGGTTTCAATGTAGCAGACCAGTAGGACGTTTCGCATATGAAAGCATCACCATCGGATATGGGTTTGGTTGTTTTCTCTTCAACAATTGGAGATTCCGTTTGCTCCAACTTTTCGACATATTCCGAAACAGTTTCAGCAGGTTTGGAGTCTTCAATAGTTTTGAATGGGGCCAATGGTGTCTGTTCCGGAGTTTTTACTGCATCGACTGAAGAAACAGTTATTTCCACATTTTCAGAAGGAATTTCTATTTGTTCAATACTATCCGAAATTACTTCAATTGTTTTTTCAACCAAAGTCACTGTTTTTACGGGCTCTTCAGTAGTATTGAATGGAGCCAATGGTGTTTCTTTGGGTGTCGGCTCTACGATGCTTACTGAAACAACTGAGTCATCGTCGATTTGAGGGGCTTCCGTTTGTTTTGAGGTTTTCGATGTCTTCTCCTCTGTTAAAGTTACTATGGTGCTGGTTTCTTCCGTAGTGATAAATGGAGCCAATGGTGTCTGCTCAAGAATAGGCTCTACAGTTTCAACTGAAACAACTGAGATTTCCTCGCTTTCAGGGACTTGCGCTTGCTTTGGTGTTAAGGACGGCTTTTCCTCTGTAAACGTTACTATGGTGCTGATTTCTTCAGTTGTTGGGAATGGAGCCAGTGGAGTCTGCTCTATGGGCTGTACAGACTCAACTTTAGTAACAGTGATTGACTCTGTTACGACTGGGGGCTCTAACTCCTTAATAGGCTGAACGTCTACCACAACAGTTTCCTTTGGAATGTGTTTTTCTGTTTTCTCCTCCAAAGTAGTTGTGCTCTCTGATGTAGAACTCCAGTTGACTGGTTCGGGTTCTTCATGAGGCTGATGTGTGGGTGTTGGCACTTGCCTATGCTCTGGAACCTTGATTCGCTGAGAAGTTTCCTTTTCGGCATTTATAAAGTCAACAATATCAGTATTAGCAGGTTTTTTCTTCGATTTCTGTTTTGGTTTCTTTGTTTTAGGTTCCGTTTCTAATTTAAGTGATATATTGACAGTGTTGTCTTTAGTTGGTTTTTTCTCTACGTTCTCAACTGTTGTTTGTTTGGATTCAATTTGAAGAAGTCGAATTTGCTGTGCAGGCTCTGGAACATTATGTGCAGCGATTGCCGCCCACGACATACCCGACGTGATCGGAACGGGAGCTGGAGCTGATGGGCTAGTCTCTTCCTCCGTTGTCACAGGTTCTATTACAGGTAAGGGCTCAACAAACGTATTTGAAGGCTTAATTGGTTCTTCTTTTGGTTTTCTTGACTTTTTCTTTTGTGGCTTTTCTTCCATATTGGAATTTTGGGATTGTTGCGAACGGGAACGAGAACGATTTCGTTTCTTTGAAACTATTTCAAGGAAACCATGGTCATCCTGCGGTACGACTTGTTCTTCAACCTTACTAACTTCGGTGACTTGTATAATAGGTCGGCTGACTATACGAGAAGGCCTCTCAATTACTACGTTGGTTTCCTTTACTTTTGGTTCAGAAGTCCATGCCGGAATTTCTGTATCAACTTCTTCATCCATTATTTCCTTCCAAGACAATGCAGATGGCTTTTGAGAATATTCAACCATTTCATCATCGGATCTCTCGATAGACGCGGGAATGATGGGATCAGGGAATTCCTCGACTAATACAACAGATGGACTCTCAGGTCGTTCCTCGATTAACCTGGGTTTGGCTTTAGTTTGATTTTCCGTGTACTCAATACTACTGTGACTGTCGGATTCAGTGTCCTGATAGCGAATCTGTGTATTGTTGGCATAGCCCGACTTTTTAAGGACCTCGGCATAAGTCTCGGATAGGGACCAGACAGATGGTTTTGGTTTTGGCAAATCGATATTGAAATCAGGAGATGTGGCTTGCTCTACCAACACAGGTTCTGGTTCTGTTTCGCGTTTATGTTCGTGAGCAACAACAGTTTCTTCGTATGTTGGTATGGGCACATCCTCCACTTTATCTTGCTTCTTTTCCTTTTTAGTCTTTTGCTTCTTTGTTTTGGGTTTTTGCTCTGCAATCAAAATATTTTGCTCGTGGCGGATAAACTCGTCAATGTTATGGGGTTCATCAATAGTTTCCGCTACCATGGACGACCATGACTGAGGTTGGATAGGTGTTTCGTCAATAACGGTCGACGGCTGTATTACTTGAGCAGTCACTTCTTCAACAACGCTCGTCACATTTTCAACCGTAATTGTTGATTGCTTTGGTGAACCTTCCTTTGATTTCGGTTTTTCAGCCACTTCAAGTACATCAGGTACGGTCTGTTGTAAAACTATCGATGACCACGACAGGGTATTTGGAGAGCTTTCTATTACCACATCATTGTCCGGTGTTTTATCCATTTTCGATTCTTCAATTCTGGGGCGAACAGGATCTGATACTTTGCCAGGCTTTGTCTCCTTCTTGGACTTTTGTTTTTTGGGCTTGTCGTTCACATGCACTTTCTCTTCTTTAGGTACAGTGTCTTTCACTTTAGGAGCTATAGGCGCTACTTCAGGCAACTCCTTAGTGTGGTGAGTTTCAGTAATTGTTGTTTGTGAAACAATGGACGACCATGATTGAGGTTGAGATGGTGTATCCACCACTGATATGATTGGTTCCGGCTCGATTTCTTTCTCATGTACGTCGACAAGTATGGGTTCAGCAACAGAAAGTTTAGTGTCATGTTCAGGTTTAGGTAATTTCGGTTCCTTCTTTACCTTTTGTTTCTTAGGTTGCACATTTACAATTGTTGAGAAATTCTGTTCTTTGTCGATGAAGTCTTGTATATGTTGGGAAGGTAAAACTGGTTCAGATAATACTTCAGTTTGAATAGATTCAGTAATTGTTGGTGAATTGTCAATTGTTTGAGATACAATTGATGACCAAGACTGAGTTGGAGTTTCGATATTTGGAATAGTTTCTGCTGACTTCGGTTGAATTATTTCTTCAGGTTCTTCAACAACAATCTGCTTTTCAACAACAATTGGCTTTTCAACTACGGGCTCTGGGTGGATCTTAACCTTCTTCTCCTTCTTGGACTTTTGCTTCTTCGACTTATCATCAACAGGAACTGCGACATTCTCTTCTTTGCTAACGATTACTTCCACATCTTGAGTAGCTGAAATCGGCTCAGGAGCTATTTCAGTCTGATGAGTTGTGGTTGTAATGGTCTGAGAAACAATTGTGGACCACGATTGAGTGTGGGACGTTGTATCTTCATTAGTTTCAATCGTCTCTGTCTTTTTCGGTTCCTCTATCTGTTCCACAACAACATGTTTACTGTCATGTTCAGAGTGAGGTAATTTTTTCTCCTTTTTAGGCTTCTGCTTCTTCGGCTTGTCGTTTACAATTGTTGAGAAGTTCTGTTCCTTTTGGATGAAGTCTTGTATGTGATGGGGGGATTGAGCTGGTTCAGATATTATTTCAGTTCGAACAGTTTCAGTAATTGTTGGCGAATTGTCAATTGTTTGAGATACAATTGATGACCAAGACTGAGTTTGAGCCTCGATGTTTGGAATAGTTTCTGCTGACTTCGGTTGAATTATTTCTTCAGGTTCTTCAACAACAATCTGTTTTTCAACAATTGGCTTTTCAACTACGGGCTCTGGGTGGATCTTAACCTTCTTCTCCTTCTTGGACTTTTGCTTCTTCGGCTTATCATCAACAGGAACTGCAATATTCTCTTCTTTGTTGAGTACTTCCACATCTGAAGTAAATGAAATTGGTTCAGGAGCTATTTCAGTCTGATGAGTTGTAGTTGTGATTGTTTGTGAAACAATAGTGGACCACGACTGAGTTTCCGATGGGGTATCTTCACTAGTTTCAATCGGTTCTGGCTCCTTCGATTCCTCTATCTGTTCCACAACAGCAGGTTTAGTGCCATGTTCGGATTGAGGGGATTTTTTCTCCTTTTTGGGCTTTTGCTTCTTAGGCTTGTCGTTTACAACTGTTGAGAAGTTCTGTTCCTTTTGGATGAAGTCTTGTATGTGATGGGGGGATTGAGCTGGTTCAGATATTATTTCTGTTCGAACAGTTTCAGTAATTGTTGGCGAATTGTCAATTGTTTGAGATACAATTGATGACCAAGACTGAGTTGGAGTCTCGATGTTTGGAATAGTTTCTGCTGATTTTGGTTGAATTATTTCTTCAGGTTCTTCAACAACAATCTGTTTTTCAACAATTGGCTTTTCAACTACGGGCTCTGGGTGGATCTTAACCTTCTTCTCCTTCTTGGACTTTTGCTTCTTCGGCTTATCATCAACAGGAACTGCGATATTCTCTTCTTTGCTAACGATTACTTCTACATCTGGAGTAGATACAATTGGTTCAGAAGCTATTTCAGTCTGATGAGTTGTGGTTGTAATGGTCTGAGAAACAATTGTGGACCACGATTGAGTTTGCGATGGGGTATCTTCACTAGTTTTAATCGGTTCTGGCTCCTTCGATTCCTCTATCTGTTCCACAACAGCAGGTTTAGTGCCATGTTCAGATTGAGGGGATTTTTTCTCCTTTTTGGGCTTTTGCTTCTTAGGCTTGTCGTTTACAACTGTTGAGAAGTTCTGTTCTTTGTTTATGAAGTCTTGTATGTGATGGGTGGATTGAGCTGGTTCAGATATTATTTCAGTTCGAACAGTTTCAGTAATTGTTGGCGAATTGTCAATTGTTTGAGATACAATTGATGACCAAGACTGAGTTGGAGTTTCGATATTTGGAATAGTATCTGCTGACTTCGGTTGAATTATTTCTTCAGGTTCTTCCACAACAATCGGCTTTTCAACTACGGGCTCTGGGATAATCTTAACCTTCTTCTCCTTCTTAGACTTTTGCTTCTTCGGCTTATCAACAGGAACTGTGAATTTCTCTTCTTTGCTAACGACAACTTCAACATCTGGAGTTGATGAAACTGGTTCAGGAACTATTTCAGTCTGATGAGTTGTAGTTGTGATTGTTTGTGAAACAATTGTGGACCATGACTGGGTTTGCGATGGGGTATCTTCAAAAGTTTCAACTATCTCAAGGTCCATCGGTTGTTTAATAAGAGTAGCTTCCACAACAGATTTGGTTTCATGTTCAGGTGGAGATGATTGCTTTTCCTCTTTGGTTTTTTCTTCGTTTGGCTTGTCATTTACAATGGTTGAGAAGTTCTGTTCATTTTGAATGAAATCCTGTATGTGATGGATAGATATAGCAGGCTCAGATATTATTTCGGTAGTAACAGTTTCAGTTATTGTTGGAGGTTCATCAACAATTTGCGACACAATCGATGACCAAGACAGAGTTGGAGCTTCGATGTTTTCTGCTGACTTCGGTTGAATTATTTCTTCAGGTTCTTCAACAACAATCTGCTTTTCTATAACAATCGGCTTTTCAACTACGGGCTCTGGGTGGATCTTAACCTTCTTCTCCTTCTTGGACTTTTGCTTCTTCGGCTTATCATCAACAGGAACTGCAATATTCTCTTCTTTGTTGAGTACTTCCACATCTGGGGTAAATGAAATTGGTTCAGGAGCTATTTCAGTCTGATGAGTTGTAGTTGTGATTGTTTGTGAAACAATAGTGGACCACGACTGAGTTTCCGATGGGGTATCTTCACTAGTTTCAATCGGTTCTGGCTCCTTTGATTCCTCTATCTGTTCCACAACAGAAGGTTTCGTGTCATTTTCTAATTGAGGGGATTTTTTCTCCTTTTTAGGCTTTTGCTTCTTAGGCTTGTCGTTTACAACTGTTGAGAAGTTCTGTTCCTTTTGGATGAAGTCTTGTATGTGATGGGTGGGTTGAGATGGTTGAGATATTATTTCAGTTCGAACGGTTTCAGTAATTGTTGGCGAATTGTCAATTGTTTGAGATACAATTGATGACCAAGACTGAGTTGGAACTTCAGGACTAGCAACAATTTCTGCTGATTTTGGTTGAATTATTTCTTCAGGTTCTTCAACAACAATCGGCTTTTCATCTACGGTCTCTGGGTGGATCTTAACCTTCTTCTCCTTCTTGGACTTTTGCTTCTTCGGCTTATCATCAATAGGAACTGTGATATTCTCTTCTTTGCTAACGATTACTTCTACATCTGGAGTAGATACAATTGGTTCAGGAGCTATTTCAGTCTGATGAGTTGTGGTTGTGATTGTTTGTGAAACAATAGACGACCATGACTGAGTTTGCGATGGGGTATCTTCACTAATTTCAATCGTCTCTGGCTCCTTCAGTTTCTCTAGCTGATCTACTACAGGTTTGCTTTCAAGTTCTGATTGAGGCGATTTTTTCTCCTTTTTGGCTTTCTGCTTCTTAGGCTTGTCGTTTACAACTGTTGAGAAGTTCTGTTCCTTTTGGATGAAGTCTTGTATGTGATGGGGGGATTGAGCTGGTTCAGATATTATTTCAGTTCGAACTGTTTCGGTAATTGTTGGCGAATTGTCAATTGTTTGAGATACAATTGATGACCAAGACTGAGTTGGAACTTCGGGACTAGCAACAATTTCTGCTGATTTTGGTTGAATTATTTCTTCAGGTTTTTCAACAACAATCGGCTTTTCAACTAGAGGTTCTGGATGACTCTGAACCTTCTTTTCTTTCTTGGATTTTTGCTTCTTAGGCTTATCATCTACAGAGTCCTCTTCCTGAACAATATTAGTTATTGTCTCTGAAACGATTGTGGACCATGACTGAGTTTGAGATGGCTTTTGTTTCTCATATTCTCCGACATGTACTATTTCAGCAGATTGATTTTCCTTTTCAGAAACTAGTGGCAGTTCTTTATCTTTCTTTGACTGTTGTTTCTTGGCTTTGTCGTTTACAACAGTGGAGAAATTTTGCTCTTTGTTAATAAACTCTTGAATATCATATGTAGATGGAACATCAGTGGCTTCAATATTTTGCGAAACAATTGACGACCATGACACTGCTTGGGATGGCATATCACTTATATGTTGAGATGGCATAACTGTTTGTTCTGGCAGCTTCTTATCTTCCCTGAAGTTATCCTGTTTAACATTCTTCTCAGGTTCCACAGTCTTCGGTACTTCCGGTATTGTAGATTCGGCAACAGTTTCAGTTACAGTTGTTGTTGATGTAACAGTTACTGTTGTCTTTGTATCTTCAGACTCTATAACCTTCTCGGGCTCAATGACTGTGGTTGTAGTTGATGTTGTTACGGGCTCAGTGACGGGTGCTTTTCTCCACAGGAACTTCCTTCTGGACTCTTCTTCTCGTCGAGAGAATGTCATTGGTTCATCCATAACTTCCATCCAAGAGCTACTCGAATCGTCTACAGGCAGGCCAGCATATGCTGGTTTCTTGGGCTCCTCAGGTTTCTTTTCAACTTCAACAGGCTTTGGTTCTTGTGGCAGAGTCGATTCGCTAACAGTTTCAGTTACAGTGGTTGTGGTTGTAACAGTTACTGTTGTCTTTGTATCTTCAGACTCTATAACCTTCTCGGGCTCAATGACTGTCGTTATAGTTGATGTTGTTACGGGCTCAGTGACGGGTGCTTTCTCCACAGGAACTTCCTTTACAGGCTCTTCTTCCTCGTCAGAGAATGTCATTGGTTCATCCATAACTTCCATCCAAGAGCTACTCGAATCGTCTACAGGCAGGCCAGCATATGCTGGTTTCTTGGGCTCCTCAGGTTTCTTTTCAACTTCAACAGGCTTTGGTTCTTGTGGCAGAGTCGATTCGCTAACAGTTTCAGTTACAGTGGTTGTGGTTGTAACAGTTACTGTTGTCTTTGTATCTTCAGACTCTATAACCTTCTCGGGCTCAATGACTGTCGTTGTAGTTGATGTTGTAATGGGTTCAGCAACAGGTGATTTCTCCACAGGAACTTCCTTTACAGGTTCTTCTTCCTCGTCAGAGAATGTCATTGGTTCATCCATAACATCCATCCAAGAGCTACTCGAATCATCTACAGGCAGGCCAGCATATGCTGGTTTCTTGAGCTCCTCAGGTTTCTTTTCAACTTCAGCAGGCTTTGGTTCTTGTGGCAGAGTCAGGGATTCGCTAACAGTTTCGGTTACAGTGGTAGTTGATGTAACTGTTACTGTTGTCTTCGTATCTTCCAGATTCTACAACCTTCTCGGGCTCAATGACTGTCGTTATAGTTGATGTTGTTACGGGCTCAGTGACGGGTGCTTTCTCCACAGGAACTTCCTTTACAGGCTCTTCTTCCTCGTCAGAGAATGTCATTGGTTCATCCATAACTTCCATCCAAGAGCTACTCGAATCGTCTACAGGCAGGCCAGCATATGCTGGTTTCTTGGGCTCCTCAGGTTTCTTTTCAACTTCAACAGGCTTTGGTTCTTGTGGCAGAGTCGATTCGCTAACAGTTTCGGTTACAGTGGTAGTTGATGTAACTGTTACTGTTGTCTTCGTATCTTCAGATTCTACAACCTTCTCGGGCTCAATGACTGTCGTTGTAGTTGATGTTGTAATGGGTTCAGCAACAGGTGATTTCTCCACAGGAACTTCCTTTACAGGGTCTTCTTCCTCGTCAGAGAATGTCATTGGTTCATCCATAACATCCATCCAAGAGCTACTCGAATCATCTACAGGCAGGCCAGCATATGCTGGTTTCTTGGGCTCCTCAGGTTTCTTTTCAACTTCAACAGGCTTTGGTTCTTGTGGCAGAGTCGATTCGCTAACAGTTTCGGTTACAGTGGTAGTTGATGTAACTGTTACTGTTGTCTTCGTATCTTCAGATTCTACAACCTTCTCGGGCTCAATGACTGTCGTTGTAGTTGATGTTGTTACGGGCTCAGTGACGGGTGCTTTCTCCACAGGAACTTCCTTTACAGGCTCTTCTTCCTCGTCAGAGAATGTCATTGGTTCATCCATAACTTCCATCCAAGAGCTACTCGAATCGTCTACAGGCAGGCCAGCATATGCTGGTTTCTTGGGCTCCTCAGGTTTCTTTTCAACTTCAACAGGCTTTGGTTCTTGTGGCAGAGTCGATTCGCTAACAGTTTCGGTTACAGTGGTAGTTGATGTAACTGTTACTGTTGTCTTTGTATCTTCAGACTCTATAACCTTCTCGGGCTCAATGACTGTCGTAGTTGATGTTGTAATGGGTTCAGCAACAGGTGATTTCTCCACAGGAACTTCTTTTACAGGTTCTTCTTCCTCGTCAGAGAATGTCATTGGTTCATCCATAACATCCATCCAAGAGCTAGTCGAATCGTCTACAGGCAGGCCAGCATATGCTGGTTTCTTTGGCTCCTCAGGTTTCTTTTCAACTTCAACAGGCTTTGGTTCTTGTGGCAGAGTCGATTCGCTTACAGTTTCAGTTACAGTGGTAGTTGATGTAACTGTTACTGTTGTCTTTGTATCTTCAGACACGGAAGATTCTACAACCTTCTCGGGCTCAGTGACTGTCTTTGTAATTGGTTTTATTTCTGATTCAGTTGGTTTGTTTTCGGGCTCGAAAGTCTTTGTTTCTGTTGGAAGTGTGGAAGTTACAGTAGTAGTAGTTGTCACTGTAAAATCTGTTTTAATGTCTTCTGGAATTGAAGCATCGGATTTCATTTCTTGAATAGTATCTATTATCTTATTTATATTTGCTTCATCACCATTTTCAGGAAGTAAAGGTATTTCCACCTCATCCTCAATTAACTCTCTCCAAGATTTATGCTCAATAACAATATCATCTGCACCATCGTCAATCATATCAGCCCATGACTTATGGGTTTTGTCCTTAGTATCTTCAGTGACATTTGTGCTTTGAACATAATCGAAAGTATCAATTTCAGAAACCAGCTGAGGCTGCATGGATACTTTTCCTGGTTTTCTAGAAGGAACTGGTTTGGGAGACGCCTTCTCTGTTTCTAGAAAGTCGACAGTTTGCTGGCTAGTTACTGACGCCCAGGAGCTTGTGTGCTGCTCCTGAGTACGAACGTCCCTTGATTTTTTCTTATCAGTGCGATCTACTTTAACATGTTTAACAGACTCTGTTGGTTTTTGCTTTATATCCACCTTTTCCTTTTGTGGCAAATCAGTCATTTTGTCTATTTGGCTGGCAATCTGAGCCCAAGTAGTTACCCCGTTATCATGAACTGGGGGTAATGTGCTCTCAATAACATCACTGTCAGATGTGGATGATACACTGGGTTCTACCCTTTTGGCCTTAGGTTCATTAGTTTTCTTGTCGTCACTCACTGGTAGATCGGTTCTCACTCCCTTCTTAGGAATTCTCTCCTTTCGTGTTCTAGGCTCAGGTTTGTGCTCTTCCTTCGGAGTGGCAATTGGTTTTTTGCGTGACGCTATGTCATCAACAAATTCTCCTGGTTTTTTAAGCAATGCAGCCCAAGAAAAGGAATCTGAAGTACTCGCTACAGGTTTTTCAACAATTATCTGCTTTTCTGAGTCAGCCTCGATCGGAATTATTTCTTTAGCTATAGGTTCAGGTATGATTTCCTCTTTGTCTGGAACTTGTTCCTTTTTAGATATAGCGCGTTCCTTCTTCTGTGGCCGAACCTTACGTGGCTTTTCCTGTTCCTGATGATCTGGTTCTGTTTTTTCCGTTGAAGTTGTCAATGCACTCTTAATATGCGTCACAGTTGTATCAACCCATTCGCCGGGTCTCTTTACAAGTGAAGCCCACGAAAAGCCACTCGACTCGGGCTCCTTAGTTTCTTCGGGCTTCGTAATTTCCTCAACCTTTGATGAAGTCTCTGGTTCTGAAATTACCTTCGTATGTGTTGTGATCACTGCTACTTCAGCTTCTTGTTTTTCATCCTCAGAAGTGGTTGAAACTTGCTCTTGAACAGGTTTTTTGGTCTTCTTTGATTTTTTAGTTTTCGTAGTTTTTCGTTCAGGTTTTTCTTCTTTTTTGGGCTTTTCATCTGTTATTGTATCTGGATGTAATACTTTCTTTTTGACCACTGTTGTATCAGTCCATTCTCCAGGTCTCTGCACTAAAGCAGACCATGTCAATTCAGATGGTTTTGCAACTTCGCGCTCATCAGATGAGGGTTCTTTAGAGCTAGTAGTTGCAGGCTTTGATGAATCTGTACTCAAACTTTCTTGGATGTGTTCCACGGGCTTGCGTTGCTCTTGTTTGGGCTTTTTCTTTTGCTCCTTCGGCCTATCCGTCTTGGGTAAAGGTTCAACTATCTCCGACTTTGATTCCTGAACTGTTACAGTCTTTTCAGAAATTTGTAATGTTGAATTTTCGCTTGCGCTAAACAAAACGTCAGCGTATGACTTTCCATCTCTATTGTTTTCCCAGACACTTGGTTCTGTTATTATATCTGAGTCCACAACAAGTGGGGGAGGTTCTGGAGCAACAATTGGAGCTTCCTGTGGTAATTCATCTGCAGGTTTCTTTGATTTCTTAGCCGGCTTAACTTTCTTCGGCTTCTTTGGAAGTGGCAATTGTTGATCTGCTCTGCTTCGCGGAATGAACTCATTATATACTCTCTCATTAGCAAGGAATGTGTGCGTTTGATCGGCATAGGTATGCCTTAGATATGAAGGCGTAAATTCTGGAGCATCAGCGGACAATGTTGATATGAAAACTGCGCTTCCCGAACTCGGCGAAGATTCCTCCAGCACGCTAGACCAAGTGTCAATGGGACCTTCAAGTGTCAAGTTTGAATAGGCAGGACTATTTTCAGAGTCACTATCTTGTTCTTGTTCTTGAATTTCGCTAACAGTTTCTGTAACTGTTTTTGTGGTCTTTACGATTGTCTTCACGTCTTCTGAAACCACCTCGGGCTCAATGACTGCACTGTCGATGGAAGTTGAAATGGACTCAGTAACGGGAACTTTCTCCACTGGAATTTCCTTCACAGGCTCTGCTTTCTTTTCTTTAGTAGATTCTTTAGGTTTCTTTTCTGTTTCCACTGTTTTCGGTTCTTTTGGCAGGGTATTTTCGCTAACAGTTTCGGTTACAGTGGTAGTTGATGTAACTGTTACTGTTGTCTTTGTATCTTCCGACTCTATAACCTTCTCGGGCTCAACGACTGTCGTTGTAGTTGATGTTGTAATGGGTTCAGCAACAGGTGATTTCTCCACAGGAACTTCCTTTGCAGGCTCTTCTTCCTCGTCAGAGAATGTCATTGGTTCATCCATAACATCCATCCAAGAGCTACTCGAATCATCTACAGGCAGGCCAGCATATGCTGGTTTCTTGGGCTCCTCAGGTTTCTTTTCAACTTCAACAGGCTTTGGTTCTTGTGGCAGAGTCGATTCGCTAACAGTTTCGGTTGCAGTGGTAGTTGATGTAACTGTTACTGTTGTCTTTGTATCTTCAGATTCCACAACCTTCTCGGGCTCAACGACTGTCGTCGTAGTTGATGTTGTAATGGGTTCAGCAACAGGTGCTTTCTCCACAGGAACTTCCTTTACGGGCTCTTCTTCCTCGTCAGAGAATGTCATTGGTTCATCCATAACATCCATCCAAGAGCTACTCGAATCATCTACAGGCAGGCCAGCATATGCTGGTTTCTTTGGCTCCTCAGGTTTCTTTTCAACTGTCAGGCTTTGGTTCTTGTGGCAGAGTCGATTCGCTAACAGTTTCGGTTACAGTGGTAGTTGATGTAACTGTTACTGTTGTCTTTGTATCTTCAGATTCCACAACCTTCTCGGGCTCAACGACTGTCGTCGTAGTTGATGTTGTAATGGGTTCAGCAACAGGTGCTTTCTCTGGAGGAACTTCCTTTACAGGCTCTTCTTCCTCGTCAGAGAATGTCATTGGTTCATCCATAACATCCATCCAAGAGCTACTCGAATCATCTACAGGCAGGCCAGCATATGCTGGTTTCTTGGGCTCCTCAGGTTTCTTTTCAACTTCAACAGGCTTTGGTTCTTGTGGCAGAGTCGATTCGCTTACAGTTTCGGTTACAGTGCTAGTTGATGTAACTGTTACTGTTGTCTTTGAATCTTCGGACTCTATAACCTTCTCGGGCTCAATGACTGTCGTTATAGTTGATGTTGTTACGGGCTCAGTGACGGGTGCTTTCTCCACAGGAACTTCCTTTACAGGCTCTTCTTCCTCGTCAGAGAATGTCATTGGTTCATCCATAACATCCATCCAAGAGCTACTCGAATCATCTACAGGCAGGCCAGCATATGCTGGTTTCTTGGGCTCCTCAGGTTTCTTTTCAACTTCAACAGGCTTTGGTTCTTGTGGCAGAGTCGATTCGCTAACAGTTTCGGTTACAGTGGTAGTTGATGTAACTGTTACTGTTGTCTTCGTATCTTCAGACTCTATAACCTTCTCGGGCTCAATGACTGTCGTTGTAGTTGATGTTGTAATGGGTTCAGCAACAGGTGATTTCTCCACAGGAACTTCCTTTGCAGGCTCTTCTTCCTCGTCAGAGAATGTCATTGGTTCATCCATAACATCCATCCAAGAGCTGCTCGAATCATCTACAGGCAGGCCAGCATATGCTGGTTTCTTGGGCTCCTCAGGTTTCTTTTCAACTTCAACAGGCTTTGGTTCTTGTGGCAGAGTCGATTCGCTAACAGTTTCGGTTACAGTGGTAGTTGATGTAACTGTTACTGTTGTCTTTGTATCTTCAGATTCCACAACCTTCTCGGGCTCAACGACTGTCGTCGTAGTTGATGTTGTAATGGGTTCAGCAACAGGTGCTTTCTCCACAGGAACTTCCTTTACGGGCTCTTCTTCCTCGTCAGAGAATGTCATTGGTTCATCCATAACATCCATCCAAGAGCTACTCGAATCGTCTACAGGCAGGCCAGCATATGCTGGTTTCTTTGGCTCCTCAGGTTTCTTTTCAACTTCAACAGTCTTTGGTTCTTGTGGCAGAGTCGATTCGCTAACAGTTTCAGTTACAGTGGTTGTGGATGTAACAGTTACTGTTGTCTTTGTATCTTCAGACTCTATAACCTTCTCGGGCTCAATGACTGTGGTTGTAATTGATGTTGTAATGGGTTCAGCAACAGGTGCTTTCTCTGGAGGAACTTCCTTTACAGGCTCTTCTTCCTCGTCAGAGAATGTCATTGGTTCATCCATAACATCCATGCAAGAGCTACTCGAATCATCTACAGGCAGGCCAGCATATGCTGGTTTCTTGGGCTCCTCAGGTTTCTTTTCAACTTCAACAGGCTTTGGTTCTTGTGGCAGAGTCGATTCGCTTACAGTTTCGGTTACAGTGCTAGTTGATGTAACTGTTACTGTTGTCTTTGTATCTTCAGACTCTACAACCTTCTCGGGCTCAATGACTGTGGTTGTAATTGATGTTGTTACGGGCTCAGTGACGGGTGATTTCTCCACAGGAACTTCCTTTACAGGCTCTTCTTCCTCGTCAGAGAATGTTATTGGTTCATCCATAACATCCATCCAAGAGCTACTCGAATCATCTACAGGCAGGCCAGCATATGCTGGTTTCTTGGGCTCCTCAGGTTTCTTTTCAACTTCAACAGGCTTTGGTTCTTGTGGCAGAGTCGATTCGCTTACAGTTTCAGTTACAGTGGTAGTTGAAGTGACTGTTATTGTCGTCTTTGTATCTTCTGAAACCAAGGATTCAATTGGTTCAACAACACATTCTTTCTTAACTAGAATTTCCTGCGTTGGTTCCTCTTTTACTTTCTTGGGCTCTTCTGGTTTCTTTTCAGGTTCGACAGCCTTTGGCAGTTCTACTGATACAGATTCGTGGACTTCCTTCACAATTGTAGTCGACGCCTCAGATTTAGTTTCCAATTGCTTTGTATCTTCTGCTTGTGGTTCTTCAGGTTTGTGAAGAATTGCTGCATGAAGATTTTCAGCGCGACATTGCTCAATTGTATTATATTTTGGAACCTCGTAGTTATAAACGGAAGCCTCTTCCTTGTTTGTTTTGGTTTCGATCAACGGCGAGTCAACCACCGTTACACGTTCTTCAACAGAGTGTTGCCGCTCTATTGGCTCTTCTTCAGGTTTAGTTTTGACAATGTTGAATTTACGCTCAGCCGTATTATATAAACGAATATCGTATGTTGGAATTTCAAATACCCTATTTATTGTTGTTGAAATCTTCTCCTCAGGACTAGAGGTGTTTGTTGTTGTTGAAACTGTCTCGGTTTTGATTTCAATTATAGGTGTCTTAACTGGAGAATCATCAGAGGGTTTCGTAATTAATTGTTCCGCGATAACTTGTTTTTCCTCGGTTGGTGTTGAAGATATTTCCGGAGATTGCTTAGTATTGATTATGTGATAATACCTTTCAGCAGTTTCAAATGAAGACATATCGTATTTGGGAATTTCATATATCTTATCTTTTTCAGTGGGTATTTGTTTGGGAGTTGGTTCAGGGGAGTCAGCAATAAAGGTTTCTGTTACAACAGAGCTTACCGTACTTACAACCGGTATAGATTTTTCTGCAATAATTTTCTGTCGATCAGATAACAAAGGTAATGGAGTTTCTACAGACGTGGGCTTAGACTTGATTGTGTGATAATTACTCTCAGCAATATTGAATTGAGATAAATTGTATTTGGGAATTTCATAAATTTTATCAGCTGAGCAAATAGCTGGAATATTAGTGATATTTAAAGTGCTTACCGTGTTAACCACAAATGCTTCAGCAGTTAATGCGCTTGGCTTGGCAGGAACAATTTGATTAGCAATATTAGTAGGGTCGGGGAGTAACTGAGTATCACATGGAATATCAATTTGCGTTTCTACTTGAGTTTTAGAAGGAATTTCTGGCGTTGCTTGCATTTTTTCACTGTAAAGTATATCGGCCTTGGCATGCTCAATGATCTTTGCTTTGGAAATCAATGATGTATCTTGAGAAAGATTCTGCACTAAATTCACTAGAACATTGTCTGGCGAAGGAATTGGGGCGAAAGATGGTATTTCAACTGCAATAGGTATTTTAATTTCATTACCTTTACTTTCTTCAACAAGCACCTGAATAGTTTCTTGCTTAATGAACTCTTCAGGGATCGCTGGCCGCTTCTTCTTGTCTTTCTTGGACAGTTTCTTTTGAATATCTTCGAATAGTTTCTGCTCTTCTGGACTTAAATCAGATGGGGGTTCACTACTCTTTTCTACAACCTTTGGCTTATCAACCTGTTCTATTGAAATTTGCTCATCCTTTTGCTGACTCAATGAATCAGTAATTGTCGCATCAACAGATTCGACTACTTCTGGCTTGGATTCTGCGAACTCAACAATGGAAGTCTCCCTAGTTTCGGCAGTTTTCTGCAGGGACTCTCGGTTTTCAGTAACAGTCTCGGTCACGCGAAGACTAACCTCCGGAAAATCTAGATGCATTTTCACGATAGGAGTCTTCAGTTTCTCTTCATGAGTGATGAGAGAAATTTTCTGTACAGTGCCTGGTGGGTAGGCTCCGTCAATGCCTTCTCCAACGAAAAGAACATTTGTGCCATCTTCGGTTTCGAAGCTACGTTGACGGGTCGTTGTAAGGATTGTATTTTTGGTCGTTGTCGTGGTTGTAGTGGCAATGCGTGTTGACTCGTTCAGAGCCCCGTTCGTCGAAGTATATTCTGTGCTGACAGTCGGTAGTTCAGTTGTCTCAATATCTACAACCTTGACACCAGATTTGCCTGTCGTATCCCTAATGCCCAACTCAATATTGGCACCAACATCAGCAAATCTACTTTCAGTGCTAGATGTGACAACAGGTGGAGCTGTCTCCAGCCTTGAGGACACAATGGGACTAGGTGATCTCTGATCGGGCATTTCAATACTAGATGTAACTATAACATCGCTAGGTGTGTCACTTTCGGTCAAAATTATACGTCCGTCATTTGTAATGCGCTTCGTTATACGCATTGTACGAATTGTTGTTGTTTTGATGATAGCCCCATCAATTTGACTAGATGTAGTTGAGGCTTCACTTGGTAATTCCGATATGGTTGGAGAGGCTTCTCGCACAGTGATTGGTTCGCTTATTGTGCTGCTCTCCGTTGTTGTTTCACCATCTTCGTTCAATTTCTTGACAATTTTCGTCGTACGCACGGTTGTTGTCTTGGTTACACCACCAGCCTCTTCACTTGTTGGTTCAACAGCAACTGGAGATGGCTCATCAGGCGTTTGGCTTTCCTGAACTTCACCGACGGTATGTTTATCAACATTTTGGGCAACTTTCTTAACTATTTTTGTTGTCCTTGTAATTGTTGTCTTAACCACATCGTTGTTAACGGTGGCGTCATAAGGTTCAGATACGGTTTCGCCAGTAATATCAACAGTTTGCTTAGGTTCATCTTGAACTGGAGCAACAAGTTCCTGAGTAGCAATCACAATATCCGCAGTTGGTTTATGCGCAACTTCAATTGGAGCCGCCTTTTGCTTATCCTGTTTCTTCGATTTACGCGTCTTCTTTTCGGGTACAGGTTCAGCTGTCTGCTGCTCAGAGGCTATGAAATCCAGCGTTGTTGACTTGATATTCCTACATTCCGGCAACTCTGAAATAGTCGGCGCTACCAATAGAAGTTCCTCAACTTGTTTTGGCTCGGCAACTGCCGGTGCATCTGTGCTCTCAACAACTGTTGTTTTATTGACAGCCTTTGTAGTTCGCGTGGTCGTTGTTCTTGTAATTCCCTCACTGTTCGATTCAGTTGTGACCGATTCAGCAACTACTGGAGCATCCTGAATTATGGTTTCCACTGTTTCCAAGGCAGGTTCTGAAGTACTACTGTGATCGCTAATAGTTTCCGAGTCCTGAGTAATTTTCTTAATTATTTTTGTAGTACGCACAATTGTGGTTTTCAAAACAGAACCATCTTCAGTTTGTGAAACATCAACACTTGACGACTTCGTTTCAGGTTCACTCTCCACTTCGCTAATAGTTTCTGTGAGGAGGTCCTTTTCGGGTTCAGCCTTAGCATTTTTAATCGTACGAATAGTCGTCGTTTTGGTTGTCTTAACTACACCCTCATCGCTGACCTCGCGACTGTTCATCTCAGATTTCTCAACTTTGGGCTCTTCTGCAGCTTCTTCGGCAAGTTCATAGGAATCCAGCGAAGCTACATCCGAATGCATTGATGTGGACATGTCCGGACTATCCAGTTGGTTTATCTTTTTCACTATCTTAGTTGTACGAATGACCGTGGTTTTGATTAGACTGCCATCATCGCTGACAACAGATCCATCAGATGACTGAGTTTGTTTCTCGTCGGTTGTAATTGCACTTATTGTATTCAGGGGCTCTGTGGTTTCTAGTGGTGGTTGTGGCACGATTGTTTCGGCTACCTTTTGTGAAATGGGACTTTCTGTTTTAGGTCTGATTTCCTCACTCTCGGATTTCTTTTGCTTCTTCTTATCCTTTCTGCTTGGCTTTTGTGGTTTCTGTTCAGGTTCGACCTCCGCAATCTTAACAGTTTCTGTGACAGTGACAGTATCTTGTTCCTTTTTGTCCTTGCGTAGTGGCTTTTGCGGCTCGGGCTCAGCTACTTGCTCGGCTTTGTCTACAATTTCCTCGACAGCAAGTTGTGCTGCATCGATTATGTCATCTTGAGATCCAATTGGTTGATCCAAAGCTGTAATATTCCTGGAAGTTAGCACTGTAGTTGGAAGTAGTGTTATATCGCGTTCCACCTCGGGCTCATCCTCATATACTTCCTCGACTACTTCTTCGCCATCGGCGGTGATACGCTTGAGTATACGCTTCGTCTTGGTTATTGTAGTTTTTGTTATTGAGCCGCCCTGAACAACAGTTGTATCCTGAGTTGAACTTAGTCCCGGCACGATTATACTGCCGGGCACAGAGCTCGTCGTTTCAACTGAAGGTAAATCGAATTGCTCCACCGATATATTCTCCTCAGGTAAGTCATCGATGACATCTTCCTCTACGATTTCCTCCCTACCATCAATAATACGCTTCACAATACGCTTAGTAATGTGCTTTGTTATGGTCCTGGTTGTAATTGTAGTCGTGCCGCTTTCAGTGGAAATCGTGTTGGTCGACGTTGTTACCACAGGCTCGCTTTCCATCAATGTTTCATTCGTGTCAATCCTTGGAACTGCTGTAGGCTCAGATACTTGAGAAGTATGAACGCTTTCCACAACTCTTTCGACATTATTTGGTTTTTCTGTCTCAGCAATGGGTTGTACCACAACTAGCTCCTCTGTTACCTTTACCGACTGTTCAGCCTTCTTATTTTGAACCGGTTCAACAGCAGGCTCGACCAATTTTTCGATGATTTTTTCCGTAACGGTTTCGACAACTGGCTGAATCTTGATATTTGAAATTTCCACAACTGGTGCAATTTCCGCCTGCTTAATGACTTCCACAATAGGTTCCACTACGTTCTTCGTGACAGTTGTTGTTTCCACAATTTTAGTTTTCTTTTTGTCCTTTTTAGGTGGAGCAGAGACTGCGGTAGTCGGCTCATACACAGGCTCCACTACTGCTATAGTTTCTGTTGTTTTTATAATTTCTTCTACAGCAGAAGTTGGTTCAATTTCAACAGATTTAGGAATTTCTTGAGCAGGCTCAACTTTTTTGTCTGCTTTCTTTTTATCCTTTTTGATCGGAGCAGGAATTGGTTCAGCTGCGGGTGTCACAGCCTCAACAGATTTAATGACTTCAGCAACAGGCTCAATTGTATTCTCAGTAGTCGTACTCTCAACAATAGTCGCCTTCTTCTTATCCTTCTTGGTTTTAGTAGTTGGAATTGGATCCGGTGTAGGTGCCGCAACTAGTTCAACTTCAGCTGGCTTAATTTCTTCGACAGGATCAACTTGTTTGTCAGAAGTTGTAGTAGTTGTAGTTCTCACAATAGTTGTCTTCTTCTTATCCTTTTTGGTTAGAGTAGAAACAGGGGATGTTGAGTCAGCAGTGGGTATTACTACAACTATTTTTTCAGCTGGCTTTACAACTTCTTCGACAGGTTCAACTTGCTTTTCAGAAGTCATAGTCGTAGTAGTAGTTTCCACAATAGTTGTTGTTTTATTTGTATCCTGCTTAGTTGAAGTGGAAACAACTGGTGTTGGAACAATTGTGGGTGCCACCACAACAACAGTTTCAGCAGGCTCTATAATTTCTTCGACCGGCTCAACTTGCTTTCCAGTAACTGTGGTGATTGTAGTTGTTACTACAGTTGTTTTCCTCTCATCTGACTTAGATAGTGCAGTGGGCTCTACTTCAACTGGTTTGATGACCTCCTTAATGGGATCAACTTGCTTCTTCGTTACAGCTTCTACTTTTTCAACTTTAGTCTTCTTCTTATCCTTCCTTGATGGAGCCGTAACAGTGGACGTTATACCAACTGTAGGTTGTTCGGTTACAATTGTTTCCTGTTTTGTTACCTTAACGATTGGTTCCACCGTTTTCGACGTAATCTTTGTTGTTTCCACTACAATCGTAGGCTTTTGTTTCTCCTTCATGATTGGCTCTGTTACAGCAGATTGGCTGCTGTCTGGCTTAGACGTTTTCTTGGTGGTTATTGTCGTTTCCTCAATTTGTTTTTCCTCCTGAACGGGCTCAACAATCTTCTTGTCCGTAATTCGCAATTCCGAAGACTCTTCTACTGAATGTTTGCTCTTCTTAGACTTCCTTGGTTTTGGTTCAGGTTTGTGAATCTCTTCGGCTACAATAACCTTTGGTGCATTCTCAACATGACTATGCGAAGCGCCATTTGTCTCCGGAGATTTGTGCTTTTTGCTCACTTTCGGCTCTTTCCTGTTGCTCACTTTAATGGGCAATGGCTCGGGCTGCTGTTCATGCCTCTGCCGTTTGGGCCTTGGTACTCTTGCCTCAATATTGTCATCGGACTTTTCTGCCCACCTACCTGGTTGGCCCTTTGAGGTCGTAGTGCTCAACGTTGTGTGCTTGGTAGTTGTCGTCGTTGTTGTTGTATTTTCAGCATTGCGGATTTGCGAAATGGTTGCCGCGACACGTACTGGAATATGTTGCTGTTGACTGGATGGCTGGAAAACTGGATGTGCTGATCTATGCTGTTGGCCAAATAGCACTTCGGCATAGGTGCTGCCAGTACTGGGATCTTGTTGCTGATATACATTCTTATTGGGCTGCTGCACTTGGGGACGAACGACGACAGTATCTGTATCCTTCTTTTGTGCTATCACAGTTGGCTGTATCGGTTGCGAGATAATTCTTTCCTTCACAAATGTCGTTTGCGTTACGTTCTGTTGTGGTCGTGGTTGTGGCTGAGGTTGAGGCTGAGGTTGAGGCTGAGGTTGAGGCTGAGGTTGAGGCACCTCAATTGGTATTGTCTCAATTGCATCGACATCAAACTGACCAAAAGTTATGTCGGGACGTGGCTCATTCATTTCAAACTCTTGCGGCTCCACTGGTCGCAGCATTTGCACATGTTCCTCAATGAATAACTGCTGCTGTTGTGCTGGCACCTGCTCATGAGTTACTTGTGGCGTGGCCACCGCTGCTTGAATTTGCTGTGTGCTCGTTGTTAGTGGCTCTGCGCTCTGTTGCACCATCGATGCGAGAGTTGTCACCACGCGGTCGAGCACGCTATTACCTGTTGTCGATGTAGTTATCGGATTTACTTCCGCACGATATGGCTCGAGCAGATAAGCTTGATTTACAACCTCCGGCTGATAGGCGGGCACATCCGCATTAAGCTCTGTTTGTTGCTGTTGAGTATACTCCTGTGTGTACTCCTGCGGCTGTTGAGCATAATACATCTGAGAATTCTCCGTCGTGTATACGGTCGGATAAGTCTCAGCCTGAGCGACGGGCTGATAGTAGCCCGTTAGCAGCTGGTACTGCGTTGTCGTTGGTGGCACTGTCACAGGCTGGTATTGAATGGGATATTGCATCTGCATCATTTGGTCATAGTAGTTCTGCGGCACTGCCTGCTGTTGTGGCTCACCACTCGATCCCGCCACATAGCCCCACTGACCGCTGTCGGCCACATTCTCGTACATGGTCTGATATAGTTGAGGATCTGGTTGCAAATATGTGGCGGTAATCTCCTCCGCAGTCATGGGCACCTCATAATTGGGATGCTTCTGATCCAGCTGCGGTTGAGCATAGGCCAAGTCTGCATTGGGCTCGCCTATAAACTGATCCACTTGCTGCTGGTGCTGTTCTGGTTCGTTGTGTGGCACGAAAATATTCGCCGCTGCGGCACTAGCGTCGACTACATCCTGTATGGTCAGATCCTTATGCGGCTGTGCCGCTTGCCTAGCCAACTCCTCGGCCTTCAGACGCTCTAGCTCCATGCCACGCAAGACTTCTGCATACGATGTCGAACCCGGCACCCACATGGGGCTACGCGAACGCGCGCGGTCCTCTTGCGGCAGATAAAGCTGTTGATATTGCTGCTGGTGATGTTGCTCATGTTGTTGTTGTTGTTGTTGTTGTTGCTGATGCGGTTGTGTGCTGTCCACCTGTACAATGGTCTGGTGCTCGCGCCTGCGTCGAGGCGAACGTGCACGACGTTCGGGACGCGGCGGCTGCAATTTCTTACCCGTACTCAAACGCTGCTGACTGCGCTCCATTTCGATAAACTGACTGTTGGGATTGGTGCTAATGCTAGGAACTTGTTGGTCTACGGTTGATGTGCTGCTAGACGTTTCCACTGGGGAATCGCTAACGCGGATCGTTTCTTCGTAGTCGGAATTGGCATTGTTGCTGCTGGATGGTGTAACACGCTGCTTGCGCTGATAGAGCACAGTGGTTAATGGTTCCGAACTCGTTTCCTCGTCTTCGTGCGTACGTACGTTTGTCGTCAATGTGGTTCTTGTTGTTGTTGTTGTCGTTGTTGTTGTGATTGTGTTCCGCTGGTTGGTTTGTGACTGGGCCTGTGGTTGTTCTTGATGCTGTTGCGTTGTCGTTATTGTCGTCTGGGTCGTGGTCGTGTCGGGAATTTCTTGAATTTCTTGTCGGGGGGTCGTCGCCGTTTCATTACTGCTTACCGGACTCGCATGTCCTGATAACACTTCAGCATAGGTTAGACCTACTGCCGTTGGCTTCATAAGCAACGAGACAGTCGATGAAGTGGTTACCACTGAATGTGGATCCAGAGCATAGGATTGGGCGGCGGTTGCGTCGTAGTTTTGCTGCATGCCATCGATTGATTGTCGCATTGCCTATGCGTTCAGGTAATCAGGATCGATATATAGAGAGAGAGTGTGTGTGTTGGGAGAGAGAAAGAGATTGGGGGAAGATTTGCCAAAAACGGTTAGCTTTCATTTGTTTGAAAGATCATGGGCCTAACTGCTACCTAAATCAACTCTCTAAGGCTAGGTTCAACTAATCAAATAAATACTCTTTGTGGGGTTTTCATTTTAAAAATAATATATAATTTAATAAATTAATCTTGGTTTCTTGTTTTTTTTTTTTTTGTAAATTTTCTTAAGCTGTGGGTCATGTATGTGTTTTGGACATATATATATATATATTACGGCTGATCTGACATGTTTAGCTGTTGCCACTGCCAAAATTGGGAGATTGTTGCAGTGGCAGCCGTAAACACGAGACGCCGCGGTGGCTGCTTAGCTTTTGCTTTGGTTTTCAATTTCATTTCTTTGGCGAACTAGTTCTAGTATGTGTATGTAGTATACATCGGTGTGTATATATGTATATATATATATATATAGTTATGACTTAATAGGTAATGTCTGCCATAGCTGTGCGGCATCTCTAAATCTCTAGCTTAGCATCGTCCGGCGTGCCGCGATGTATTAACAATTTGATGCGCTCATTACGTGCGGTTATTTTCGAATGCAAGTTTTTGACACGTTCACGACATGCCTATACAGATTTATATATATAGTATATATATGTTTGGGGTGATATTGTTTATGCGTATGGTGCATTATTTAAGAGAGAGAGAGAGAGAGAGAGATAAAGAGAAGAGAGAGAGAAATGTTCGGCGAAGAAGAATTACAATAAGGTCAGCATTTAATCGTAATTTTGATATATTTTGTAGGCAGCGAGCATAAATACGCCATAAGATAAAGCAACCATATACCAGGTGGATATATTATATATATATATATATATATTGTTTTGTAGAAGAAGTACGCAATACCCATGTGTATGTGTATGTGTGATATATATGTGTGTGTGTTACATTGAGGATATATAGCAGCAGCATCGAGAGGAGTTTGTTGAGTTAGTCACAAATTATGTTTAGTTTTAGCAAATAGCACAAGAGGCAAGCGAGCAAAGCCCAAGAACCCGTTAGGTTAGAGATTTAAGCATGTTTCAGATATTAGTAAGAACAATTCAATTAATGTTTAATTAATGTAGTGTTTTGAAATTTTAATTGATTTTTTTGTCAGCGCAACGACACCAGATTGAGTTTTTTATTCAATAGGAATGTACCAAGAGAAAAGATAAAAAGAAATACAAATTGTCAAAAAAAAAAATAAAATATATAATTTAAATTAAAACCGTAACCATACTTGAGTAACTAAAACTGAGAGCGCTATTACGGTAAATAGAGAGAGAGATATATAGATAGCTGTGACTTCGAGCGGCTTAATGTGAAAATGTCTGCTCGGCCGTTAAGCTAACTAAGTTAACCAAAATAAAATGTTTAAAGAACAAATGAAAAAGTATCTAAGCTTTAAGCATAATGTGTTTCGTTCACTGTGCCACGAAATGTGATGTGTTGTTATGTGATGTGAAGTGAAGTGATTTAATGTGATGTGATTTGATACGATTTCAGATGTTGTAATGTATGTAATTTGGTCTATGTGCCGTCTTATTGAGTTTCAACTGTACTTGGTGATGGGTGATCGGTAAATAAGTTCTCATAGCAAGAGTTGCCCCAAAAAAAATATTTAGCTACTGTAAAAGTTTTTTTTTAATTGTTTTCAAAATGTTTCAAAAGTTTTTAAAAATTTTCAAAAATTGTTTTCAAAATTGACTTTAGAATTTGCCACTTACCGCCAACACTGCAATTCGCAATGTAAACTTAAAACGAAATTTATTTAAAACTAAAAGGCCTACTCTATATATATATCTATATATATCTATCTGTATCTATAAATATATATATACATCTTTTTAATGTGTGAAATAAATTCGTAGACGTTAATCTGGCATTGCTTAAAATAGCTGACTGAATAATGGGCTGGAGAAGGAATTTTTAGATTTTCGAAAATATATAACTTTTTTTGGGCTACCCCCGGCTAACGAGAGAACTTATTTGAATATTTCTTTTCGACACGTGACAATGGGTCGAAAGCGGAATTGAATTTGTTTTACAGACACAACAAATGTTTCGGTATTTTTGACAAGGCAGACATAACAATGATGGGCATCAAGAGTATATATATATATGTATATGATATGGTAAGAGGCATGGCATATACTATGTGGATGCGAGATGATGATGAGATGGACTACAGTTCAAGGCGGATGAGTTTTTCGATGTTGGGTGAGCTGCACGGTTGGTATGACATGATTTTGTTGTTCGTTCGCAAATTAAAAGAACATAAGAGAGCACAAAAATGAATAATGTAAGTGTATGAGTGTATGAGATGTGTGTATGAGCGATGAATGGCATAAATCGAACTCGAAAATAAAACAAACTTAAGAAAATTTGTGTTCTCTAAGCGAAAACAGAAAATTGAAAATCTCATATGCGAAATGCGCACTTGAAAATTTAAAACAAAAGAAAATAAAAATGAAAAAAGGCAAAATTGAAAAACAAAAAAAGATAAAGAAATTAGAGTGTGGATAAATTAATATAGAACTAAATACGCAGCCACCGTGCAACTTTGGTTTTCTTTTTCCGGACCTACCCGCACAATATTTCATCTTTTTGTTTTTTTTTTTTTTTTTGGATTATTAAAATTTTGTATTGAAACTTGAACTTGATCTATTTATGGTTGGTTACTTGAGGGTTAATAACTTTCGGGCCAACAAACTGGTTGTTCTGTCAACTGTTGCATAGCACAAAATCAAAAATTA
Organism: Drosophila paranaensis; assembly: GCA_035047545.1. Taxonomy (NCBI): domain Eukaryota; kingdom Metazoa; phylum Arthropoda; class Insecta; order Diptera; family Drosophilidae; genus Drosophila; species Drosophila paranaensis. Next base: position 9,891,027 of record JAWNPL010000153.1, read on the forward strand.
TATAGAATCGTTCAATATATATATATAAATAGAAAAATAATTAGCATGATTATGATGGAGAAGGGGTATGCTAAATCGTAGATAAAATCGGGACTGCTTAGCTTAACAGTTGCTGTTATTTACGAGCTACTAGAGAGCTATATAAATGGTATAGATAGAGTCGAGATATCAGGGAGTTGTTCCTAGACTGAGATTGAGTTGCCTAGCTGGTTTGCTAACTGCTCTAGAGATATAACTGATTGGGCTCTACACATAAGAAAAAGAGTTTCAGATGTTTGTGGACAGTACGTACCTGTTGCTCGGCTAATGCGCGCTCACGATCGTGCGGCAAGTACGTGGGCGCCATGACCAGACGCAGCTGCTGCTCCTCCTGTATAATACGCTGGCGGAGCGTTTGCATTTGCTGTTGATAGACATCGATTTGGGCCAGCGTCTGCTCGAGGCTCTGCGACTTGGTCTTCACCAGTTCACCGAGGCCGTCGAGCACGCGCACCAAATCGTCAACATTTTCGCTCAGGCGTGGATCGCCACCCATGCCGTTGCGGAAGTGCACCTGAAAGGCAAGAGGGTGGAGCATGGAAATGCTTTCCGGGTTAGCTATGCCAGGTTCATCCACTTACCTCCAGTTTTTCAATAGACAATCTCAGTTTAGTTTTTTGCACGTTAATATCGGCGAGAGTCTTTTCACAGTAGCCCAGCTGATCGCGCAGCGGCTTCTTCTGCTGCGGCGATGAGTCGAGGGTTTGTTTGGTCTTCTCGTGCCAGGCACGGATATCCTTGATCTTGCGCTCACATTGGTCCCACTCTTCGCAGGCCTCTTGCAGCAGCGAGTTCTATTATCGATTACAGAAGAGAAAGCAAAAGAGAAGAGAAATGAAAAGGGTTCAAGATTCGAGTTAACTTCCGTCCGCTTTACCCTCTCCAGCAGCACTGCTTCCACGGCTATCTTCGCATCCTCGGCCTGCTGCAGTTTGTCCTTGAGATCGCCCACAGTCGTCACCTGACCAATGTGCTCCAGTTCCTTATCCATTTCGCTCAAATGCTTCACAATCGGTTTAATACTCTTCACAGCCGTCACATAGTCATTCAGCTTGGAGCGCGCCTCGGGCAGCGTGCGCAGCTCAATGGTCTGGTCAATGAACGTGCGCTTATCCGCCACCCAGGACATGACAATCTGGTAGAGGTTCATGAAGCGCGTCCAGGCATCCAGACTGTCGCCCACGGCCTGCTTCTTCTCGTCCAGCCAGCCGCGCACCTGCGCCAGCTGAGCGGCCAACTGATCAATGGTCGACTGCACCAGCGTCTTCTCCTCGCTGTTGCGACAGTTCTCAATGATCAGCTGGCCGTTGGTCTTGACCAGCGTGAAGCGTTCGTAGATGGCACCGATTTCGTGATTGATGCGCTGCAGCAGCTCCTTCATTTGTGTCGGCTCCAGCGTGCGCTCCTGCACCTGGACCTCGGCCTGCAGCAGCCAGCGCTGAATCTCATCGACTCCTGCCAAGTAGTCCGTTCGCACGGTCTTGGCGCGCTTGAAATCCTTCTCTTTGGTCTCCATTGTTACCTGCACGCGTTCCGCTAGCAGTTCAAGTGCGGTAAACTCCTGGGCAATATCACTGGGCAATTGATTCTGTTTGGTCTGATAGAGCGCTTGGGTTTGCGCGACAAGGGCGCGACTCTCCTCGCCGGCCTGCTGCACCTGGCTATTGAGTTTGATGAGGGCCTGTTCCGTTTGGGCGATGTGCTCGTCGTAGACGTGTACGGCCTGAAGCTGTTCGTGCAGTGCGTTCAACTTGTCCTGCAGCTGCGAGATGCGGCGGAACACTTGCTCGATCTCCTCGAGATCCTTGCTAACCTGTTGGTCCTTATCGCGTAGCGTATCGTTCAATCTGCAAGAAAGCGAAAAGAGAGCAGGGCAAAACGAAAAGAAACGATTGCCCGGGGCGTATTAGTCAATGACGTATCCACAATATAGCTGCCTACAATATAGATATAATACGTAAACAGTTTGCAAGTGTGCGTATGAAAAACCACGCGGTTCGCCTTTTCCTCTAGAATAGAACTCGATAGAACTACGCGTGCTGCACACAGTATATATCTATATCGAATATATCTATATCTATATGTATATATGAAATATATATAATATAGAAAAGTTCTTTATTCTGATGGCTGAAGTTGGTCAGAATTGTATATATCTCGGGGCTGCTGGGAGCTGTTGGCCTCGAGGCGTTTGCGAAGATTTCCGTGAAAATTAATGCTGCCGTTAGACTACAAGAGAGTTTTCTAAATGAATGGCGATGTCGAAAATTTTGACTAGCGACGGCATGCGAGCATTACGAGTTCGAAATCGAAATTCGAATTCGAATTCGAATTATACATTCGGCAAATGCCTTGAACTGCTTTCCGAGAGAGCGGCAGCGAGCGAGCTGCTCACATTTTCGAACAAAAATTTCATTTTGTTTAAACATTTTTCGTGTGTCTTTTAAATTTGTTATTATTATTATTATTATTTATGTTAGACGCGGCGCGGCCCGCTTAACGGCTGCGTTTATTTTTATGCAGACATTTATATTTTTAAACACATATTTATGTTTATTTATTCGCAGTCGAAGCGAAACTTGGTCAAAGCACAGCAAACTGCAGCTGACGTCATCCGGCGATGCTGCTGCATTTGCAATGACTCAGAGTGAGATGGGTGAGAAATCTCTCTATTTGCCTTTTTGGCTTACGTTTACTTTGCTTTGCTTTCGTTCCAGAAACTTAATGTTCGCATTACTCATACGCCATGTGGGCGCTAAATGGAGCCAACAAGTGTTTTCAGCCGCTGTCTCGGACAAGTGTAGCAGCACTTGAAGGCAGCAATTAAAAAAAAAATAGTAAAGTCGTGAGTGCACGAATATGTTTATGGCTGAGCGTTGAAGGACGCTGTCGCCTGGCTGCCCTTTACAGCAACAGCAACGGCGGCAACAACTGAAACGGAAGAGCAATGCGCCTTGAGGAGGCCAAGTCAATCCATTTGGCTTGCAGCCAATTGATGCTGAACACACATTTTCGAAAACCGTTTCTAGCGCATTGTAAAAGGAGAGCAGAAACGAGGAATATTGTGATGAGCACAACTAGTGGATACCCGGTAGAGCTACAAAAGGTCGAGAATGGGCGTTATTCATATGATGCGGTATACGAATTCAAGAGAAGTCAAGTATATAGAAGTATACCATAAAGTATATATGATAAGAGCTCTTGAAACTATTTCTGAAACTTTTTCCTAGCAGAAAATTATTGAAAAAAAAAATATAAAAAAATAACTAAATGATGAAAGCTGAGCCAAAAAGGTTTTGAGTTCAGGTCTTTTGAAAGACTTTATAATAATATAATGTAAAATACCTCCATCATAATATTCCTACTTCTTCTAGAGTAAGTATCTAGAACACCTATTCTCGAAACTCATTTGCTTCTTATTATCATTGAAATTCTCATTCTGATTCCTATTCAAATTCTCCTGCTCATTCTCATAAATGTATTTTCAAATTCTCATTTTGAATAAGAAACTGTTTTCCTTGTAACAAATTTGTAAGCAACAGCTGCTAATGCAGATCATAAAAATATAATTCGAAAACTAATTTTCCTTATTTAAGTCCCAACAAATTGCCTAACAAATTTTCTATTAGTCCAGAAAGCTAATTAGAAGTGGGAAAATCTTTTGACATAAACAAAAATAATGTTTTCTTTTTCTCTCTTTTTTTTCGCTTTTCGCATAGTTTTCTGCTAGCAACAGGGTATATGGAAGATGCAAAATAAATTCTGCGTGAAATAACAATAAAAATTCTTGCAGATTAAATTTTGTTTTCTCTTTGTTTTCTGGGTTTTTTTCTGGCTTTTTTCTGCAGCTATTTCGAGCATCGATTTGCCATTTTACTACTATACAAATTAACGTATTAAATTTAGTGGATATTTTGAATTGAAATGGCCAAGAATGTTAGAAATGCGAGCGAAACTCAGTGAAAAGCGAAAGCCACCGAGAGGCGTGTGTGTCTGTTTATAAATAAATATAAATATATGTTTAAGGCAGACGAAAATAAAACACTGAAGTCGTCGCGTCGCTCAGTTTGATCAATTATTGTAATTAAGTGTTCGTCGACGACGACGTCATCGATTCAAATCAGAGACACGCGTCGCTAAGCAAAACACTTCTCAATACAAACAACAAAGAGCAACGACAACAACAGCAACACCTGACGACCTCGCTAAAAAGACCGGACCCAAGCCCCGAACCCAACAGCCGGCTAGAAATTGAGGCTGTTTTTTGCATAAAAAGCGAGCGAGCGAGTCGCGACTTTTTAAACGGCCCGGACCGATGACTTAATCGTGCCACACGGCGCGGCGCGACAGGCAGCGCGAAGTTGAGTTAAGTTAACTAGTGTTTAATAAACATTCACCTTTTGCTTTTGACGACGTCTTTTTGGAGAGTGCGTGTTAGCAATTACCATTCGCCTCTGTCTCTTTCTCTTTCTCTCTCTCTTTCTCTTTCTCTAGCTGCTGTCTTTTATTTCAGTTTTTTATTATTTTCTGTAGCGACAACAATCGCACCTCCTGACTGGGGAGGCAGACGTGTGCTCAGCAATTGTTAACTGCTTCTTATTCTCTCTCTCTCTCTCTCTCTTTCTATTTTTTAATTCGTTTGTTTCTGTTGCTTGAAACTTGAATTTCTTGCGAAATTCAGCAGCTAAAACCTTCGACTCTCTTCCGATTGCGTATACGCCTGGTAATCCACAAAGCGGCGTTTTAGCAATTGCAGTGCATGAAACGAGAAAATTATTACGTATAGTATTTGAAATGGCTTAACGGTGCTTTCGAGACCGCTGCACAGTTATGCGCGAGTTAAATACTTTACTGGTTTCTCTTTGGGCTGTCGCTTCTTCGTGTGTGTGTGTTTGCTGCTTCTATTTCTACTGCTTCCTAATTAAATTGTATTTTATTTGATTTAAAAATATGCGTCTATATATATATAATCTCTCTATATATATATTTCTTATGCTCGTGCGGTCGCTTCTTCGTATTTAGTTTCCAGCCATCCAGTTATAGAGAAAACACGTCCGCTTGCAACTAACTCTAAGTAAAAACTAAAATCATTCTCGCCGCACAAAAATTGCCAAAAAGTTTCTGTCGACGCTCGTGCGAGCGATCAGCGTTAACAGCGGCAATGCGAGACGGAAATAAAAGAACACCGCAACTCACCACACTCGCACACACACACACACACATGTGCAAGCGGGCGCACGCATTCACTCAAAGAGCGCGAGAGTGAAGGGGAGAGAGAGAGCAACACTTAACAATTTGTATATTGAATATGCGCTTGGCATTGAAACGGCAAAAGTTTGCCTCGCTCATTAGCAGGCCAAAATTCACCGCTGATTTCAGCTGCCAAATATGCCGCACGTCCGCAGCCTTAATGCGAAAATCCCCCAAAACAAAACATGAATGCAATTGAAATACTAAATACATACATATGTATGTATTACAGCACAAAAATGCCGGCTCCCCAAAGAGCTGCGAGAGACAGCAAATGGCAGTGAAACGAAGTGGAAGTGGAACGTGGACGACGTAGTTGGTTAACAGCAGCGCGTGAGCTAACAGCGCGCTGTTAAAATAGAAATAACAAATATAAATTTATAATTACGCGATTACCTCATTTGGGCAACGTTTTCGCTTTATTGTTGTAGTTTGATTGTAGTCTCTCTCTCTCTCCCTCTCTCTCGCTCTTGTGCGAAATGACAAATTGACAATGCAAATGCCTCTCGCATTTTGTTGTTTTTCGTTTTAAATTTTTATTTTGATTTCGTTTTTATTGTTTTTCAATGCAACGCAAAATAAACTATTTTTGCATATTTTATTTTTTAATATTTTTTATTTGTATTTATTTTTAAATATTTTTGCGTATTTTTTGCTGTTGCGATGAAGTCAGCATAGCGATTTTCGTCTGTTTACATTTAATTTCTTTATTATTTTTATTTATTTTTTGCTCTTTTTTATCTTTTTGGCAGATTTTTTTGTATACTCTGGAGCAAAGTCTTTCATACCAAAATATTTAGGTTGTCAATAACATTAATTAAGAAAGAATGTCTTAAGCAGAACCGCCTTAACATACAGTGACTGTCAAAACAAATCGTACGTATAAGAAAAATGTATTCAGAGTCTGCATAAAACAAGATTTATATTGAAATATAGTTTCTATGTCATAAAATGCGAAAAATCGGTTTGGGTTAAAAAACATTTTTTTTTTCATATAATTTTTTGCAGAAATTGTCAAATTTAGCAGAGAAATAGTTTTGGGGCCTAACCTTAGCACTTTTTTAGATTTTATTTGGAATTTTTAATAATTTTATTGATATAATTTTATTCAGTAAATCCTTTTCAAGATTCCTTTTCTTTTTATAGAATTTTTGAATATTGAATTTTTTTAAGTTTTTCATAATCAAACTCATTATATAAAGCTGCGATCTGGGATCTCTTAAATAAACTTATATTATATTCAATAAATATAATATACAAAACTTTTCTTAGCCCCGACGATAAACAGCTTAAAGTTTATTTAAAAATCCAGAAATAACTATAAACAAATAAAAAAATAATAAGCTTGCCTGGAAATACACGAAAATACTTTTTAAATGCCCCAGGATTACGCAACTTTTGAAGTATTTAAAATTTCTGCCTTTTCTCTGCATGCTTTTTGCGAGTTGATTAGATTTTTGCATGTTCGGCAGCCGAAAAGTAAATCTCGAGTACAAATGCAACGAAATTTGCGTCGCAGTTAAGGAATATGGATATATATAGTTGGGGGCATACATATAAATATAATTGTCGATGAGCAAACTTTCGGCTATTAGATCATTTTTTGCTGGGCTTCGATGATGATGGCATTGTCAATTTATTTGAGGCACAAAATATGTGAATGACAAAGTGAGAAATTATTTAAATTGGGCAAGAGAAGAAGTATTCATTGAGAGCTTAAAGTATACAAAGAAAAAGACTGAGGCAGAGCATAGTCAGGTAAACTATGGTCAAATCTGGGTAGAAGTTGAACGTTTACAACTCAGCTTAACATAAATATAGGTTAAAGTTCGCTCAGATGTAATTATTTAAAATTGATGAGCTGAGCCCATGAGCCCAGATCAGCTCAAAATGACAAAAGTTGTCATTTGTAAACAACTCGCTTTATATACACAAAATTTATTTTTAAACATTTACGAGTTATTATTACACATATATCTCGTAGATTCAATCACATGAAGCTGCTCTCTGTTAATGCAATAATTACATTACACAAATGACTAACAGCTGTTGACTAACAGTTATTAGAGTTAATGCAAAATGCGTGACTAACAGCTGTTGGCTAACAGACACATTAAACTTAATGTTAATGTCCCTTACAGCTGCCAAGCAAATCTAACCTAATGGACAAGTGTTGTCAAGAGGCGTTCAATTGTTCTCCCAATGATTGAAGTCATCACAAATCTTATCATCATTTACGAAGCAATTAGCGAGATATATTTATCGAAAACATTATTATCTGCGATCTAGTTCCACAGATGGCATACGTCACCGAAGATCATTATTGTTGTGCGGCTAGAGATTTGGTTGGGCGCATGGGGAAATGAAGAAAGGAAATTAACAGCTGCTGCTCTCGTTTTTCATGAAAGCCAGCGGCAGCCGGATGAAACAAAAATGTGTATAAAAATAAAATAACAAAAAAAAGTAGGAAAATATACGCTGAAAATATACATATATATACTTCTTATAGATAAACACACATGTCTCGGGTGAAAATTGGTGTCAGTGCTGCATTAAGAAAGGCCACAGCATGTTTTACTTTTCTTTTCTGATTTTCTTATTTTTATCATTATTTTCTTTGAATACATTTTTCCCATTTTTTTGTTGTTGTTTTTCTTGCCAAGCGAAATGTTTACGTGATCAACGGCCACACACACACACACACACGGCGCTGTTAAAGTCGAATCGTGGTGAGTTTCGCTGCTGTTAAATGTTGCTGTCAGCAGCATGTTGCCAATAGGCAGGTGTGCCTGGGTGTGTGTGTGTGTGTGTGTGTCAAAATCAATTGACAAATTGGCAACGATTTTTTATTTTGTTTTTTATTTTGCTTTGTGTCACTTCAAGCGCCATTCAAAAGAATTTCCGCAAAATAAACGAACAAGTTTAGTTTTTTTTTTTTAGTTAAATGTCTTATCAACAAGGCGCATACTATATGGCATCTAGAGCATTTGCTATGGTTCAGTTAACAGCGCCAGCGAGCGCCCTTCCGAGTATTAGCTAAAATCTGAGAGTCCCATTGAAAGTGTAGCGTATATTGTGAGCTACCTGAACGAATCTTAAATAATTATGATTATAAATTTATGGCGTCAGCGCTTTGTCTATTATCGTAGCTGTCTTAGATAAGGCGTTAACACTTTGGCACAGTTAACCGTTATCAGCTATCAGCGGGCATGCCCCGTCTGTTGATATGGCCCATTAATGGATGGGTAAACTGACTTTTGGCCAGCCACTGTGTAACGGGCAATGCGAGAAGGTCTTCTCCTTTCTTTTCTTTTCTTTTCTTTTTGAAAACTTAATGATCCAGAATTCTCGAGAACTTGACTTTAATGCTGCCATACAAAACTTGGCTTATGCAAGTGCCTGCCTTGGCTCGAGCGTAACCAGCGCCATGACGTCAGAGAGAGAGAGAGGCAGAGAGAGGGAGAGAGCGAGAGCGAGCGATTGTTTGGCATGAAATTTCGAGGGCTTTGCGGCTCAGCGAGCCGAAAACAAAAACTGAAAACTGATGTCACAGACTGCGCTATAAGCCAAAAGTTGTGTCTGCGAATCATATTGCTGTTCTTAAGTATAACTATATATATATGTATGTGTATATATATATACCCCTCTCTCTCTATATATGTACATATATAAAAGTGTGTGGAACCCGTTTAAGTGCCGCGAAATAGGTATAGAAACAACTAGTTAATTTAGTCACAATAAATTAACATTAAACACAAATCAATTATAGAACGAAATGTCGATTTCGAATTCGATTTCGAATGCGATTTCCGGCGTTAAAATTTCGATTGAAACTGAACAAACGTCACGGACTATTAGTTCTATTGTTGGGGAGCAGTTTATGAGTAAGTAAAAAAAGTAAAAGTGTGGAACTTGTTTAGTCTGATCAAGTTGTATATATAATATATATATATATAATATATAAACAATATATGTACTATATATGTCTTTGTCTGTAGTTCAAACTATTAGATTAGATAGTGTTGAACAGAGGTATTTTAAAGTCGAACCCAAACCAAACTATATCTATCACAAAGAATCACAAAATGTGAATTTAATATCTATATGGGTATATATATTCCGATCTATATAGATACACGAATGTTTATAGTTTAAGCTGAGTTCTTCAAATTAGATGAGATAGTTTTAAACATATTTATCGATCGTTGAGCGAGGTATTTTAAAGTCGAGCCCAAACTAAACTATATCCTATCATAAAGAATCACAATATGCAAACAGATATATCATCTGCTCTATATAGATACATAAAAGTTTCGTCTACAATACTATATTACACCCTTCAGAGTGATTTCTTAAGCACACAGCTTGCAACTGTTTCTATTCGTATTCATCCAATATGAATCTATTATAGATATATAGTACATAGTATATATAGTTTCATGTACTCACTTTGCTTGCTGTTCAACTAACTTATCCACTTTGGCCTGTATGGCCTCCGCCGAGGGTTTGTGTACTTCCCCAAGGAATGTGAGGATGGATTTTGAGAGCGTTTCGATTTCTTTATGTGATGATTTAAGTTCATTTGATTCTTCACGCAGTTCCTAAATACCCAAACAGAAAAAATAATAAATTCTAATTAGTAGAACAAACACACCAGACAGCAGAAAAACTAATATATTTTAATTTTTTAGTTTTGTTTTTGTTTTTGTTTCTGTTTTGTTAATGCTTCTTTCGATCAAACGCAAACAAAACAAATAAAACTTACGCAACGTTTCAATTCAAATCCAGTTTATAAACTCAAAAAAACAAAAGCCGAAGGTTAACGCCATAAAAAATAAAAGAAACGTTGACTTGACTTTAAAGCAAAAATTTCGTGTGTAGAAGAAAAAACATCAAATATTTGCGGTAAGCTCGAAAAAGAAAAAATTACAATAAAACAAAAAGTAAAAAAATAAATACCATAAAAAAGAAAACAAAAAGTAATTTTTTGAAAATTGTTTAACTAGGTAACACAACTACATTTTTTTTAGCTATTTATAGTATATAACGAGATCTATATATGACAACACTGTATTGGATGGCAGTGCGAAGGTTTTACGACTTGATAATGCTATAAATTTAATTGAAATTCCAACTTTTTTTTATAAACTAAAAAGTTTCTAATTGATTTGTTTTGCTAAAGAATTTTAATTATTTTAACACGCAAAATTTTTATATTATATTCGAATGTGCATAAAAGTAAAGTAATATATTAGCATTACTCTAAGAAATTATAGAAAGTTAAATTTAATTGATTAAAAACTAATAAATAAATGAATTAAAATATATATTTTGTTGCCTTGATAATTAATGATCATTTCAGCTAAATAATAGCTATAAACTACATATATATAAAGTTATATATTATGTAGTTATAGCAAATGTAAATTAACATTTCTGTTAATTAACATTCTGTAAACATTGAACTCTTCTCTTGTTCTAATCTATTTATATTTATGGCATATTTAAAAACTCTTTTCATCAAATCTTTAGCTTTAAATAAACCTTAGCTATTTTTAGCTATAAAAATGATAAGTTAGGTTTTTTCACTCTAAACACGAACAAAAATAATAATCTGTAGACGTGAAGTCATGCAAGGAGAATATAACAACAACAAATTGCTGATAACAAAAACAAAAACAAAATAAAAATGCTGCTAAACGCTATTGTCTCTGTTGTATAATGGGCCACCAGAACAAATGTTTAGCTAGAAGCTGTGATTAGCAAAAAAATAGCAGAAAAACCCGCCTAAAGAAACTGAAAGTTACAAATTAGACTTTTGTTTTTAGTTTTTTTACATAGTCAATCATTAGCAGAGGCAGAGGCAGAGGCAGAGGCAGGGCGAGTGAGAGGTGAGAGTGAGACTGAGAGCCGAAGCCGTGCTTTTAGTGAGAGAGCGCAAGCTCTCTGTACATGGGCTGCATGTGACCATGAACTTGGCAGCAGTATATGCCTGCGTGTGTGTGTGTGTGTGTGTGTGTGTATAGGGGCAGCATAGTGTGCGTGAGTCCGTTAGAGGGGCCCAACTAAATGAATGAATGAATATATATATACACACACCGGCATACACAATGTGTATGTATGTATTGCATGCGCACGTAGTAGCAATAATAAATCAATTAAGTTTCAGAGCTTATGGTATGTATGTGTATGTGTGTGTGTGTGGCTTCTGTTAAGGCCCGTTATGCTAATCTCACCTGAATGGCATTCTTTGTATCTTCCAAATGACGTCGCGACCTTACAGTTGGGTCGACATTGCGGAACTTATCCTCCAAGCGACCTAATGCCTTCTCCCAGCCGTGCAGACCGTTCTCGAAGCTGTCCCAGTGCTCGGCCAACTGTTGCAGCTTATCCTTGCGCTGCTCCAGGCAATGCACCAGGTCCTGCCACTCGCGGTTCAGCGCCGAGTTCTCCTGCTCAATCAGCTGGCGATTGCGGGCGTCCGCCTGGCGTATCAGGGATTGCGCTTGCTGGTTCACTAGCGAGAGGTCGCTGTTCTGGCTCTGCAACAATGTCGACAACAACAACAACAACGATCATAACAAGCATACAACAGTTATATATAGCAACAATGAGGATACGTTTGATCACACAATTTTGATGGGCGGCACGGCTCGATTGATTGGATTCGCAAATAAATATTAGAAACTAGTAGTAAAATATATAATATGTATACATATAGCTATATATATATATATATATATATGTGCAAATATAAAGCTACCTAAGCACTGTACGTGTGTGTGTGAGTGTAGTAAGTCGGTCCCTGAGCTTCGCCTCTAATTTATTTTGATTTCTCATTCATTCACTTTTGAGTTTTAGCTGCAGCGCCGACTGCGTTTCTCCTTTGACATTTCAACGCCTCAACTTTGGCACATGTGTGCGTGTGTGTGTGAGTGCACTCTTCCTCTTGCTTCATTCTTTCACAATATGGACAGTTATGAACTCTCTTCATTGCTCACCTAGACACACGCGTTCGTATCGGCAGCAGCACTTTCAAAGTATCTTTTTATTATATATTTTTAATGTATTTCTTTTTGTTGATGACGTTAGCTTTAAATTTGTCTCTCTCTCTCTCTCTCTGTTTGTCTGTCTCTCTTTCAATTTGCGCTGCTCAAGCACATGGCATATTTTATTATAACAAAGCTGCGCACAAAAAAATAACACTATTTCCTTTTTTGTTTTGCGTATTTTGCTTTTGCTTTTGATTTTTTTTTGCTTTTGCTTTTGCTTTGTCGCTGTTTCTTCACTTTATAAGCCGCATTCACAATATGGACAACCGCACAGTCAAACGTCTCAACTAGAAGTGAATTTCACATTCGCCCAAAGCACGAGTTAGAACCAACTTAAGAGAGCCGCGAACAGTGTGTAACTTGACTCAAGAGCGACGCTTGGTCAGGCACAAAGAGAGCGAATTGGGACTGTGCGGTTTATCGCGAAAAAAGAAGAACGTCGAATGAACACGTTTACATGTGCACATGCCGTTGGGCCGGCTGTGTGTGAGAGAGCGAGAGGCGTGGGCAGTTTCAAGCAATAATTTACTCTCGACTGCGTCACACATGCTCCTCACCAACACACACACACACGCCCAAGCATATATGTACTATTGCTATTGGCTTCACTATAAGCAGGCATGCCAACAACAACAAAACAGCTGTCCGCTGAGAGAGCGCGCTGAGCGGTGTGAAGTTCACTCTTAAAGCTCGCTCAGTGCTTGGCACAAAACAACAACAAAAAAGCTGCTGCTAAACATGTATTTGTTGATGCCAAACAACGTGGTTGCCAGAAGGGCTGGGCACAGAGCGCAGAACATATTGAAATTACAAATTTTAAGCTGAAAGAAATTCTCATTTACTGTTATTTTGCTTAATTAAATCTGCTAGACTACCAGACTAGATCAATTAAAGATTTTAATTTTTCTGCACTCAAATTTATTTATGCCATTTGCGCAGCCCTCACGACAAAACCGGTTTGTGCCTTCTCTGTATTTGCGGATGATGTCATGAGCTACACTCAAACAGCTGGCCTTAAGCATACACATACACATACACATATGCATGTGTATATGTATTTATGTTGAAATTGAGTGTCTGAGATGTTTGGTAGTCGTTGTTGATAAGCTTAACAAGTGCAGGTTAAAAGATTAACTCATTAATAAGTTCTCAAGGTGAAAGAACTAATGAAAGTAAACAACTATTTTAGATGTGACCTCACATAAGAGAGTTGAGCAGAAGAGCGAGAGAGACAGAGAGAGAGAGAGAGCTTTAGCTCAAAGAGCAGTTGAAGTTTATTGGTTTTGCCGGCCGGCAAATCGCTTGCTTGCACTCGGCGTGAAAGTCATCTGCAGATACATTCTCTTACACAGGCCGCAGATACGCAATTCTTGTTTTTGCACTTTTATGAAAGATGTTTCGTTGTGTCACACTTAAAACAGGTCTCTGAGCTGTAGTCGTGTATATGTTTGCATATATAGATGTACATATGTATGTACATAAATGTGTGTAAAAATACAATAAAAGGCTTTTAAAAGTCGGAACATAATCCGTTTTTTTGCCAAGGCTTTCGGATTGCATATGAGATAGGATTACATACATATGGCTGTTAAGCTATATATAGAGATATTTACCGCTATTAAGCTATAACTATAAAAGCTGCACAAAATTCAAAATTTGGGAATGGTTAAGAATTTTGTTGTATATTTTTGATTCCTTTTCTAGACACTCTGATTATATCTGCTTCTACAAGCATCAAATATTTAAATGTTATTTAGAAAACAGAACGAATTGCTCGTGAGTTTGGTGCAATTTTTCCTTCATTTCCTCAGCTATCCCATAAAATTTCGAGATCTTTATAGTTTATCGTAAGTTGGTAAGAAATATTGTAATATTGTATTTTTTTATTTCAGAATTTCTTCCAGATCTTTAAAGCCTTGGTAAGGATTGCTACCAATAATAATGTCAAAACTACTTCTATAGATAGAGCTTTCATATCCCATGAAATTTCTAGATCCTTAACACTTTAATATATATATCAAATTGGCTCATTCATTCTATTTACTAGCCAAATTCCTATTATGAACCACTCGAGCCCCATACAATTTATAGATCTTTAAAACTTAATACATATCAGCTTTGCTCATTCATTCTATTATCTACTTCTCTTATGAACCACTTAAAGCCCTAATCAGCTCTTTCAATATTTATTTATCCAATTTGTGCAACGCCAAATTCACGTCCACCTTAGCTCACCTGTACGTTTCCGATGGCGTGCGACAGCTTCTGAATATTAAAGTGCAGTCCGGCCAGATTCTGGACGGGCTCATCGCTGAATTTGGTGCGCTCGATGGTGGCCTTGACGCGATCGATCGATTGCTGGTATTCGCGCCAGCGCTCCGCCTCTCGCTCCAGTTCGCTCTGCTGGGTCTTGGCGTTGGCCAAGGTGTTGGCCAGCTTCGTCTGGAACTGTGTGAGCTCGGCCGACAGTTCGGATTGCTCGTAGCTGTTGAGGGAGGACCAAATCTTGTCGGATGCCTCCTGGATTTGCTTGTGCACCAGGTTGCGTATGGGCGCTTCGTTGCCGAAGAAGATCTTGTGCTCCTCCAGATCGTGGACGAGGTGCTCGTAGTCGATGCCGTGCTGGCTGTTCTGCAGGCGCAGCTCGGCCTCGTGCACCCAATCGTTGAACTTGGCCACCAGCTGCATGTACTCCAGACGCGAGTCGCGATTGTTCTTCAGGTACTTCTCGCGCTCCTCCAGCTCGTGGGGCAGCGAGGCGACCAGGGAACGACCCTCGGAGAGCATCTCCAGCAGGGAGCTGGGCATGCCCACGTCCGTCTTGACGCTCTCGTTGATCTTGTTGAACTTCTGCAACTGGGATTCGATGTCCTTGCTGAGTGCATGATGCTTCTGCAGCTCGCGCTCCACAGACTCGGGATCCCGATCGAGCAGGGGCCGGGACTTGGCCACGCCTTCATTATTATGCAGCCAGTCGAGGATTTCACTCAGCTCGGCCGCCATCTTCTTGTGGGATTCGAGCTGGAGCTGATGCTTCTGGCGCTGAGACTCGACAGCCTTGCGGAGGTTTTGCAATTGATTCTTCAGGGATTGCAGCTGCTCCGTGATGCTGTTCTTGTCGGCAGCGTTGCCCTCGGAGGCGATCTTCTGGCCCTTGTCGTTGGCCGAGGCCAGCAGACCCTCGCACTCCTGGATCTTGACGATAACGTTGTCGTACTTGTTGATCTTGTCCTCGAGGCTGTCCGGCGAGTTCTCGATGTCGATGATGACGTCGGTGTACTTCATGATGAAGGCAATGATCTCGTTGATCAGGGCGATGAATTGCTCGCGCAGCATCAGCAGCTGACGCAGATGCGCCAGCTGATCCTCAATCAGCTTGATCATGTCGTCCTGTTGGGCCAGGATGCTCTGCAGCTCGGGCAAGTCGTCCATCTGCATGTCACCCATCCTGTGCTTGCTGTCCTTCAGCTCCTTCAGTATGCCTTCGTAGGCACCCAGCAGATCCTGCACATCCTCGATCCTCGAGCCAATGGGACGATTCAGCTCGCGCATGCGCTGCTGTATGGTGCTCAGGAACTGGCTGCAATCGGCCAAGCGGTTCTTGGCATCCTTGTACTTCTTGATGTGGTCGCCCAGCGTGTTGGCGCGATCGTCGATTGTCTGCTTGATGCGGCCGTAGCGATCCTTCATGTTCTTGATGTCGTCGTTCAGCTTCAGCTTGTCGGCATTGCTCAGCGTGGGCAGTATGCTCTTGCCCTGCTCGGACACGTCGTTGATGACGCCGCCCATGTTGTCGGCGTTCTGCAGCAGCTTCCTGTAGTGGGCCAGCTGCTCCTCGAGCACTGGCAGGCTGGTGGTGCGCAGTTCGCTTTCGGTTGCGGTTTCCATTTCGTTCAGCCAGTCGCCCATCTTCTTCATGGAGTCCTCGAAGGCTTTGCGTCCCTGCAACAGATCGTCCAGGGACTTGCCGCGCTTGCCGCTCTCGTCCTTCAACGTCTGATAGTCGGCGGCGATTTCATCCAGGATGCGCTGCAGAGCTGCCTTGTCCGCATCCCCGCAGTCCTTCATGATGTTCGCTGCTTGGCGCTGGACATCACTGAGGACGCTGTCGTTGAACTGCTTGGCATCGTCGTCGTATTTCTTGTTCTCCTGTATCTTCTTCTCAATCTCGGCGGATGTGAGTGGATGGTAGACGGGCAGCTTGCGCACCTCGGAGATTTTGGCCTTCAGCCACTGACGCGCCTTGTCCAGATCATTCTCGAGGGCTTTACGCGCTTTGCTCGCCTCCAGCGCACGATCCAGCTCGGCCTTCAGCACGCCGGCCAAGTTGCGATTCTCGCTGTTCAGATTACGCAAAGCGGACTCCAGTTGGGCGTACTCCGCCGACTCCAGCTCGGGCTGCATGTTGGCAATGCGCTTCTCGAGCACATCGGCCAGTGACTGCTTGGCCTCGGCATCCTTCATCAGGCTCTTGATCTTCTGCTGACGCGCCTCCGCATCCTTGGGCGAGAAGCCCAGAGCGGCTGGCGCTTGCAGCTCTTCGATTTGCTGCTTCACCCATTGCTGCAGCTGATCAATTTCGCCCTTGGCTCCGTCCACGCCCTTATTGGTCACGTCGAGCAGCTGGGCCTTGCGATCGATGCGCTTGCCCAGATCGGCAAAGCGACGATCCAGCGACTTCATTTGCTCCTCCACCTGCTGTCCATCCAGATTGCTGATGACCTCGGCCACCTGGGCGGCCTTGCCCTTCAGCTCTTGGATCTTCGGATGACCCTGCAGCTCGTATTCGTTCTTAATCTCATTGATGGCCGCCATCTTCTGGGCACAGTTCAGGCCAGAGCCGCGATCCAGCACATCCATGCGCTTGATCAGCGTATCGAACCAGTTCTGCACATCCTGCATGCCCTGGCGATAGCCATCGATGACATTCTGGCCCGCCTGCTTCTTGGCAATGGCGTCCATGAGCTCCGACTCCAGCTTGTCAATGTTATCATCCAGATCGGTATCCTCATCGCCCACTGTGCAGGTAAATGAAGGCAGTTAGTATTGGGCAATGGGCAGAGATCTGATTGATAAAGTCTAGTCCCATGCTTAAGCCTTATCCTACATTAATTCTCCCATCAACTTACATGATCCTGTCATTTCGAGCATCAGCTGCGATCGCTTGTCGCCTATCGAGTTCAAGAGATCATTCATCGAAACCAGCTCCTGCTGAGCGGCCTCTGGGCGCAGCTTGCAAGGACGCATTAGCCAATCGGAGACAGAGCTCTGTTGCCTCTTAACCCAGTCCTGCAGCTCGGCGCGCTGCTTCTGCTGTTGCTCCAGTTCGCTAACGGATGTAGTCAGACCACCCAAGTGGGATTGCACCTAAGAATAACAAAAGCACGCAGCAAATTAAACAAAGATTCTAGTCGAGGATGTCCCTTAGGTTGCATTTAGTCAAGTTTTAAGTTGAAGAGAGAGAGAGAGAGAGAGAGCAAAAGCCGCCACCAATTTTGTTTCAAATGCCGCTTACCTTAGCGACGAGTGCATTCAGCTTGCTCACGTGCGCGCTATTCAGCTGTACTATGCGACGATAGTTTTGAATGCGCTCGTAAGCAATTGGATCCGACAGCGCCTCATTCACATCGCTGAGCTCAACGTCGAGATCGGTTTCATCGTCGGTTGAGCTCTGAGTCTTTGGCGGCGGTTTCTTTTTTTTTTTTTTTTAGAGGCGAATGCAAAGCAAACAGGGCAGGCGGCGAGCAAAGTGGGCGTGGTAGTGCGTTTTTTTTTTTATTTATTATACAACAACAACGAGAGTTACGGTGCGGCAAATCAACAAAGAGTTAGAGCGGTGTTTGGTTGGGGGTAGTTGATACAGTTGGTTGCAGTTGGGGTTAGAGGTATAAAAGTAAAAGTAAATTCGAAAGAACAAAAATTAACAAAAGATTGTTTCGGTTAGGATATAAAAAATAAATGAATAAGTTTTTTAAATGTCCAAAATTTGGCGAGGAGATGGAAAGAAACTAAGAAAAGTAGCTCTAAGCCTGGAATTTATAATATGAATAACTACGGAAATATGAACCAAATAGAAAGATCTATATAAGTGGCATAAAAAGGCATAAAATTGCATAAAAGTGTATTCAAGCATTTCTTAACAATTTTGAATGAATTGTTCTGTATATATCTTTCGGATAAAGCTGTAGCAGCCACAGTCTAAATGTTGACAAATGCCTTCCTTTAAGCCTTAACAAATCAGAAATTATTATATAGTGTTAGGTATCAATCCTTTTCCTTTGAAGGTTTAGGATTGATTTTGCATAATTTATTTGGAATATTTCTTCCTAGTTTTAGCAAGTTAAGAAGCAAGTCAAGGAACCCAAGTATATGTATTTATACAGTAAACTAAAATAGATCCAATGAGTATTAGATTCATGAAAAGTGATAACAAATATCTTATCCCTTTGCCTAATTACTGCTTAATTGATTTTCCAAAGCTAGATTTCTTCGCTTCGCCAATTAAATTAGCAATTAATAAGTCAGTTAACAATATCTGCATCAATTCCATCTGAATTTTCTGCTCAATGATTCCTACATCTGAAATCCCCCATCTTCTCTCCATCTGCATCGCCATTTTCTACTTTAGTTAATACAATTTCAAAATAAATACACAACAACTACATATGCAGTAGGAAATAACTGGGTATAAAACTATTGAACTTAGTGTATAACCCACCTGATCCAGCAGATCTTCAAGCTTGGCGCGCACCATCAGTTCGCGTTCGGGTATGGCGTGCATGGCTGTCTCCAGAGGAGAGCTGGGACGGCTTATGGATGCAGTGGCTGCTTCGCAGGCCTGAACGGCGGCTGCCAGCCTGGACTTCTCGTTGTTCAGTTTATTCTGCATATCCTGAGCGCACTTGAGCTGGTTCTGCGCCAACTCCAAGCTGGTGGCTGGCTCGTCCAGTTCAGTTTGTATGATGGGCTCGTAGGCCTCCAGGTTGCGCATGATATTGTCCAGCGTGTCCTCGTACTCCTGGAACTTGGCCAGCGACTCGAGCAGGCGATTCTTGATCTGCACCGAGGTCTGCAGCAGCGAGTTGTAGCTGTCCTGTATGTTCTTCAGCTGAGACTCGACCGTCGGACGTATGGCAGGCGTTGTTGGCTCATAGCGTTTGATTTGAGCCTGGCCCTTGGCGTTCAGATCATCCAAATTGGTCTGGTACTTCTGAATCTCGCCCAGCAGCGCCTCGTGCTGTTTGATTTGCTCCTGAGTCTGTTCGCGGTTCGAAATGAAGAGCGAGTTGTGCGCCATCAGCTGGAAGGAGATTTGCAGCAGCCATTTCTCCACGTCCTGCAGACTCTGGTGATAGCCATTGTAGTCGAGCATCTCCTGCTCCAGCTCCCGGATGTAGCCGGCACAATCGTTCTTCAGCTTATCGCAACGCGCCTGCAGACGATTGACGGCGTCCACCTCGGTGCCCAGGTCACGTGCCTCCGACATCAGCTGCTCCAGATCGTTGCCCTTCTGTTTGAGCTCATTGCCGAGCGTCTTGTAGCGCTCGAGCAGGGTTTTCATCTCGCTCAGCTCGCCCTTCGTTTCGGGCGCTATCTTCAGGGTCTTCTCGGTTTCGATTAGCCACTTGTCGAGCTTATCCTTGTTGGCTGCAAAATCATTCCAACGATTCTGGGCTTGCTTCAGATCGCTTAGCTTCTGCTTGACAGCCAGGCCCAAAGCATCCCAGTCCTCGCGCACCTTGGTCATCAGCTCACGCAGTTTCTCCTGCTTGTCCTCGGGTGTTATGTTCGAGGCCTTCGAGTAGGCATCCTGCACCATGGCCAGCAAGTGTTGGCCCTCAGGCAAATGGGAGGCCAAGGACTGCAATTTTTGTTGAGATTAGCTAAGAATTAGGCTTAAGATTCAGATACTTACATTAACTGTCTCCAGTTTTTGCGCTATGATGGAGGCATCGCCATCCGTGCTGCAATCGTTGAGCACTTGCTGCGCCTTCTCAATCCAGGCATCCATTTCCTTCTTGTAGTTGAGGAACTCGGTATGATCGGACAGATTCTTCTCGATCTTGGCCACCAGGCCCTGGGCAGAGGTCAACAGTTTGGTATAGTTGGCTTGAGTCTCTATGGTCTGATCGCGAATCCGAGTGCAGGCGCTCTGCTCCATCAGCAGCTCACAGTGGTCGTTCAGATCCTCGACATTCTCACGCTCAGCCAGCACCTCGTCAAGCAGTTTCTAAGAAGGAATTCAGGATTAGTTTAAGCTCGACTAAACAAGAGTTGTGTAGGCACATAAAGCGTTTTAGGCATTAGACAAAGTCTGTGTAGAAATGATTAGCTGCAATAGTGTGAGTGTGAACGTGATTAGCTGAAAAGTTAGCAATTCTGATTAGTTCTCTTTTAGTTTGTGAATCAGTTTATATATATTGATATATAGTGGTAGATATATATTTAAATTTTGCTACGGGGTGTAATTTTAGTACATTTAAGTTGATTATATATATACTTTTTCTTTGGGTTAGCGTGCGACAGTTGCGTGAGAGCTGACGAGAGACTTGTTGCTGCTTACCTTGGCATTGACCAAATCTTCGGTGGTTTTATTATCGGCTTCCTGTGATTTGGCAACGCGCTTGCTCATGGTGACAATCCACAGATTGATTTTGTTGAACTTCTGCAGGAATGTCTCCCAGGCTGTCAGACAGGTCTCCAGACCGCTGCGCGCATCTCGCGATAGAGCCTGGAGTGTTTCCCACTCTCCATTCAGGTGCTTGATCTCCTGGGCCACATTATCCTGACCCTCGCTGCCGCTGGTGGCAATGACCGCCCGGCTAAGCTCTTCGCAGGCATCCAGCAGCGATTTGCCCTCCATGGAGGTGGCCTGTATATCGCCCAGGCGATTCAAGCGCTCCTCCACCTGATCCTTTTCGCCATGGCAATCGGCGCACTGCTCCACCTCGATGCGCGTGCGACGCAGCCAATCCTGCAGCTCATTGTAGGCCTGCTTGTATTTGTCGTGATTGTTCACCTGGTTCTCCAGCGACTCGATGATCTTGTTGACTTGCGCTTGCAGCTCATCAAACTTGTTCAGGCCAGGCGCGAAGTCGTTCTTGTCCAGGCTATTGTCCTCGCGCAGGCGTGCATTGATCTTCTCCACAATGTCGTTGTGGCCGTTGATGTCGCGTTGGGTGACGCGGAATTTCTCGAGTGCGGCACGCTTCTCGCTCAAGTCGTTCAGGTACTCGTCGCTGGCCTTGACACTGGGCTCGATATCCTCCAGCCACTCAAGCAGGATCTTGTACAGCTTGAAGATCTCCTCGAGCTGAGACAAACGATTGGCCAGTTTCTGGCGCACATCGTTGAGATCCACGAGCAGCTTGTCGAAGTCCTGCTTGAGGGACTCGGTATCCTCCTGTATCTTGGCTGCGCCATTCTGCTCAGTGTTCATGATAACCTTCTCCTTGAGCTCCAGCAAGTAGCGCAGCTTGTTCTGTCCCGTTTCGAAGCCTTGACGCAAGTTCTTGACCGTATTCAGCTTGATTTGCACCTCGTTCAGCGTGCCGGGTATCTGTTCGCATTCAGCGAGCTTCTCGCGAGTATTTTCAATCCACGACTGGCACTCCTCGTACAGACTATGATGCTGCTGATGCTCCTGGTAGTGCAGCTCCAGGCGTCGCATGACCTCCTTGGCCAGGGTAAGCAGTGCGTTGTACTTGGTGGTCAGCTGCATGATGGCATTGCTGATGCGCGTGTCGGAGCAGGTCTCGAGCAGCACTTGAGCCTTCATGTTCAAGTGATCCAGTGTCTTCTGCCAGTCGAACAGGGTTTGCAGGTGTCCTTGGAATTGCTCCAGCACCACCTTCTTCTGGGTGAGGCTGTCCTGCAGCTTGTTGTAGGACTGCACCAGCGCTTCAGTCTTGGTCAACCACTCGAGCGCCTCGGTGTACTGATCTTGGTAGTCCGACCACTTGACAATGCCCACCTCCAGGTAATCCTTGGCCTTGTTGAGCGCCTCCACATAGGCATCGAACTCCTCCTGCAGGAGTGCGACTTCCTGTTCAATGATGGCGCAATCCTCGGGCTCCGCTGTGCGGCAAGCAATCTCGCCCTGGGCCAAAGCATTTTGGAGCTTCGTTGAGCCCTCGGGCACTTCTCCCTGCAGGATCTTGAGCTGGTGGGTCTTCTCAGCCAAAGCTTGCTTATCGCCTGTTGGCTCGGAGCACTTGCTCAGTCGCTCCTTGGCGTTGCGCAGCCAGGTGGCAAAGTCGTTGCCAGCATCGATCAACGCCTGGTAGCTATCGATGGTGTTCTTTTGCTTAGCGTACAGATCCTTGGCCTGCTTGGTCAGGTTCTCGTATTTGTCGGAGATTTCTGTAGCCGGAGCGCCCTGTTGCAGGTCAGAGGCCTTCGAGGTCACCGACTGAATCATGGGCTCAAATGAGACAATGTCCTGGACAATGTTGTTGGTCTGGCGCAGATTGGCCTTGCGTTCGCTCAAGCCACTGCTGAGACCCGGCTGCCCGCGCTGGGATTTGATAATCTTCTGCTCGCATGCCTGCTGCAGCTTGGCCTCTCTGTCGGTGATCCATTGCTGCAGCTGCGTGTAGCTGGAGCTGTAGTCAGCCCATTGCAGCAGATTCGTCTCCAGCTGCACCTTGGCCGTGGACATTTTCTTGACCAGGCGATCCCAGTCGGTCTGCAGCTCCTTCATTTCACTGTTGATGGCATCGCGTCCATCGGAGCGCGTATTCCGAATAATCTTCTCGCCATTATTGATGGCTGTGTGCACGAGATTTTGACCGTATTCACGATTGCGTATCAGGTCCTGTATCTGCTCGAGGCGACGTTGAAGCGCCTCCTTGGAGCCAGCGCCATCGCCGGCCGACTGAATGGTTTGCTTGGCGTTCGTGATCCAATCCCTGGCCGACTTCATGTTGGCATCGTATTCGCGATGCTGGTCGCGATTGGTTTCGACCTTCTTCAGCACATCCTTGGCCAAATTGACCTGCACCTGGTACATGGAGCCCAAGTGCCTGAGCTGGTTGTTCACATAGCTATCCAGGTGGGATTTGAGTAGACCCGCAGCGGAGGCATTGAATTTATCAATGTCGTCCTTGCCCTTTTCCAGGCGAGACATCACCTCACGCATGTCGGCCACCTGCTTCTCCTTGTCGGGCAGATTGGGACACAGGTTGAGCTTGTGGTTCTTGACAAGTATATCGATCTGTTGAAGCCATTCCATGAGACGCTCATACTCCTCTTTATATGCGCGCCATTGCACCATGGTAACTTCCAAGTTCTCCTTCTGCTGATTGATCTCGCGGAACAAACTTTCGAAGCTATCACGTAGTGCGCGTATATCATTGCGTATGATCTCCTGGCCCTGCGTCGACGTACTTGCCAGCACCACCTCACCAGTGTGCACCAAATGCTCAACCAGAAGCTCGCCCTGCGCCTGCTTATTCAGCAGAGCTTCGGTGGCCTGCACGGCGTTCTCGATGGCCAGCTTATCGCTGAGGCTGCTCTGCTTCAGTGCTGGGAACTTCTCGCGAGCGCGGCTAATCCAGCTGACGAGATCATCGTAGGCTTCCTTGAATAGACGATGATCTCTGTGCTGATCCTGGCGATCCGACAGCAGTTTCTGTGTCTTGGCAAAGAGCTCATCGAACGTGTCCAGTACCTTTTGGGCCTGGAATGCTGCCTGACTCTGTTGGCCGCTGGCAATCATTTCCTTAGCCTGAATCTTCAGGGAGTCCACATCGATTTTCTCCACGCGAACCTTCTCCTCCGTGGACTTAACACGATCCAGCTGAGCGCGTTTCTCAGTCATCGTCGTCTGATGCTCGCCCAACTCCTTGAGCAGAGCATCCAGCCATTCGTTGAACTTGCGCACGTTCTGCACTTGGTCCAGGAAACCAGACCACTGAGTGATGGAATCATCAAGATTGGCCTTCACATCCATAATACGCAGAGCAATGCCGGACCACAGATCCTGCAGCTCTGAGAGCTCCTTGTTGATGGCCTCGTGTCCGTTCGGTGCTGTATTGGCAAGCACGTGCTGAGCTTGCTCTAAGATCTTGAGCACACGTGCCGAGCCCTCGTCCTTGAGCAGGATCACGTCTTGAATGGTGGCCAATTTCTTGTCGAGTTCCTTTTGACTCATCGATGACATGTCGGAGCAGTAGTCCAGTTTCTCCTTGATGCCGTTTATCCACGATGCGCACTCGTTGATGGAGTTATCGAAGTCCTCGTGTGAGCTGACATACTGCTGCCAGCGATTGTTCAAGTCCTTGACTTTGTGGAAGATTTGCTGATATTTGGTAACCAATTCGGGGCCAGACGAACGAGTCGTGCTGGGTCCCTTCAGCAGGGTTTGCGCCTTCTCCGTCACATTGTCAACTTCAAGTTCCTTGGCGCGCACATCGCCTTGCAAGGCCTTCAGCGTATCCAATTGGGCGCGCTTCTTGGGCAGATCCTCTTTCAGATCGATGGCGTGCAATTCGTTGTCGGTGTCGCGTATCCAGGCCAAGCACTGGTCGCGCAGTTGCTCATACTCGGACCACTGCTGCAGGCGTGCTTCAATGGCTTCGATGGTTGAGCCGATGGCGGCCAGCAGACTTTCCCATTCTTGTTGTGTTGTGTCGATCTGCGACTTGATGTTCACTTGACCCACATCCACTGTGCCGGGTATCACCTTCTCGCCCAGTGCACGCACCTGATCCACGCGTGGGAACTCGTCGGCCAGACTGGCCTTCAAGTTCTTCAGACGATCCAGATTGGTATGCAAAGAAGTTTGCTCCAGATCCAGATCGCCCCAGTAGTGCACAGTATTCAGCGTGGCATCAATGAACTCCTGCGCATCCATGACTGCCTTCGAGTACTGCTGATGGGCACTCACGATGCCCTCATACCGTTCGACATAGCCCTGGGCGCGCTTCTGCAGTTTACCAAAGCGATCTGTGATATCCTTCAGAATCTGATCCACGTGCTCAGTTTTTTCAGGCAAATTGGCTGCAATCTCTTGCAGATTGCC
The DNA here is from genome assembly GCA_035047545.1 of Drosophila paranaensis. Classification (NCBI taxonomy): domain Eukaryota; kingdom Metazoa; phylum Arthropoda; class Insecta; order Diptera; family Drosophilidae; genus Drosophila; species Drosophila paranaensis. The sequence goes on from JAWNPL010000153.1 coordinate 9,916,392, forward strand.
AACTTCTACTTGATGATTGGAAATATCATTGAGTACATCACGATAGGCTTGCAGCTTGTTGCGTTTCTCATCCAGCGTCGTCTTCAGCTCAATGTCGGATGGAAGCTCGCGCTCCACATTGTCCAGCCAGCTCTTGAGATTGTCGGCAGTCTCATCAAAGCCAGACCACCTGGCAATCTTATCCTGTATCTTACGAGCAGTGCTGGCAATATTGTCGAACAGCTGGTCGAAGGTAAGATCATTCAGTTGACTGCGTATGGCCTCGCGGCCTTCGGTGGCCGTTGAGCTGTAACACTTCTCACCCAGCTCGACGGTGCTGTTCAGCAGCTGTGTTGCCGTGGGCTGCTGTGCCAGCAACTCCTGGATGATCAGCTGCTTCTTGAGCAGATCGTCGCGTGATGCCACCGTAGACAGATCGCTGCAGTCATCGTAGCGGGCCTGCGCGTTGGCCAACAAGTCAGCGCATTGCTTGTATTTCTCGTTGAAGTGGCCATGATCCTGCACAGCTTGCTCGCATTTCTTGAGGATTTCCTTTGCCGTGGCCTGTATGGACTGGAAACGTGACGAAACTTGTTGCACATTGACCGCAATTCTGGTTTCTCCTGAGCTCTGCACCAGCTCTGAGGTGTCGTCCTTCATTTTCTCGAAGTCCGCTTCGTTCTGGCGCAGGGTCTGGGCCATTGACTGGAAGCGATTCAGCTGCTCCTCCTTCTCCTCAAACGAGTTTTTCAGATTGTAGTTCTTGAGCGTGTTCTCAGCTTCGCCCAGCCAGTTAATCAAACGATCCAGATCGATTTCGTAGTCGTTCCATTGCTGCAAACGATTCTCCAGGCCGCTCTTCACATCGCTCAGCGATCCACCGAACTTCTCGAAGTCGGCATGCAAATTGGCCAAGTCACGTGTCATGGCCTCCTTTGAACGAGCCGGTATGCTGCCCGCATGCTGCTCAATGTGTTCCTCGAGGGCTTTCAGCTTCGAAACGCCCTCAGGCAGAGCATCCTGGATTTCGTTGATCTTCTGGAGACGAGCCTGCAGAGCTGCCTTGTTGCCAGAGTAGTCGGAGTAGCCGGTCAGACGATCCCACAGGTTCTTCTGATAGTCCTGCTGTGCCTTCTGCAGCTCACTGAACTGCTGATAGACCTCAAAGGCGGCATCCAGATCTGCAACCAGCTTAGCACAATCTTGTCCCACTTGTTCGTACCGCTTATTAATGTCAGCCACAGACTTGGCGATCTCATCAGCATTCGCTGGGGCGGCGGTGCTCAGCAGAGCTGCTGCCTTCTCGTTGACAGCCTCAACTATGCGCTTGTGCGAATTGATGTCCTGATTGGTCGCCTTGTACTTATACAGCTTGGAGCGAATTTCCTGTGCGCTGGTCCAGCTCGCAGGGTTCTCGTTGTGCAGCAGTTTTTCAACCTGATCCAACCAGTTGACGGTCTGACTGAGTATATCTTGATAGCTGGAGAGCTGCACGGATTGCGCCTCTTGGCGCTTCTCCAAGTTACGAATGCCTTCGTCCAGTTTATCCCAGCGATCGCGTATGTCGCGCAAGTCCTTGCGAATCTTCTCTCTGCCTTGGGTGGATGTCTCGGGCAAAGCCTTTTCGCCGGCAGCATTCAATGCACCAAACAAGCTCTCGGCCTGCTCCCTCTCGGAGAGCAGAACCTGAAGGATATTCGAGCTCTGTGTGGGCTCATCCTTGAGTGCCTTTTCCAACTGCGTCTCAATCGGCTGCAGCCACAAGTCCACCTCGGTGTATTTGTCCTGATAGAACTGATGATCGTCCACCAGATTGGACCAGCGATTGACCACCTCCTTGCTCAGCACCTGCAGCAGTTGATAACGGTTCGTGATTTGCGTTGTCAACGTCTTCAGGCGATCTGCACCGCAGTTGTTGAGCAAAGCGTGTGCCGTATCGCCAAAGGCATCGATCTCCTTCTCCTTTTGCAGGATGAGTTCTCGCTGTATTTTATATTTGTCCATTTGCTCGACCTTCTCATGCAATGTCGACTTCAACTGTTGCTCCCGGAACACGGCCTCGGCATTGCGACACCACTTGGTGAGCTCTTCCAGGTTATGCTCAAATTTGTCCCACTGTGAGAGCACATCCTTCTGCTTGCCCTCGATGCCCTCGATATCATCGAAGTGACTCTTCATTGTTGTTTCCAACTCATCGATCTCCTTCTCGAGGACTTCAATGCCCTTCTCCGAGGTCGCGGGCTTCACAGTCTCGAATTGCTCACGAATCTCGCTGATTAGATTCATGGCCTGTGGTTTGTTCTGTGCCAATTGGCCAAGCGTTTCAATCTTACGCTTGATGTCAGCCTTTTCGCCGTAGGAATCATCGCATTCCAGCAGCTTGGCTTTCTCGTTCGAGATCCAAGTCTTAGCAGAGCTCAGCGCATTATTCAGCTCGCTGTGCTTCTGCACGCAGTTCTCCAGGTTCTGCAGTATTTCATCGGACTTTTGCACGATGTTCTGGAAGAGCTGCTTGATCGACTGCAGATAAACGTTCAAGGAGTTGTCCTTTATTTGATCCACTAAGATTTGCGCCTTGTCGCACACATTATCCACGAGCACATTGTGCGTGGTGATCTCCTGATGCAACAGCTTGTGATTCTGCAGCTGAGCGCGTTTCTCCTGGAGCGTCGTCTTCGGCTCCGTGTGGCTCTGCATGGCCTTGTCCACATCCTTGAGCCACTTGGTTAGCTGATCCTGAGCGATGGTAAACTCATTGAATTGCAGCAGACATTGATCAATCTTGTGCGTAGCCGAGTTCAGATCATCCGTGTAGTTGTCCCACATGGTGCGCAGCGAGCGCAGCTGTTGACGGATAATCTCACGACCCTCCGGACTTGTGTGGCCGTAGAGCTTCTCGCCGCGATCAATCAGACTCTCGAAGACAGTGGAGTCCACAATGCGCTTGTCGGACATCTCACGCAGTTTGTTTTGCTGATCCTGCAATACGCTCTGATCGCCAACGATTTCATTCGTCTTCGCCAGCTCGTTGGCGCACGTCTGCAGGTCCTGCTTAAATTTATCGTAGTCCGAGTCGAAGCTGTCGTGATCCTTGACGTAGTTAACGTACTTCGCAATCGATTCCTTGCACAGATTCTTCAGGGTCTGATAGCGCGTATTCAGACGGGAAAGTTTCAGATTCAAATCGGTTTCACCTTCGATTTCGCGTCCCTGATCCATCAGCTGATTTATGGCCACGCCGCGACGTTCGATGTCCTTGGCGCTGTCCTGCAACTGCTTCAAATGAGCGTTCTTAGCCTCGGCAGTGCTCTTCAGGCTTTGATTCTTTACCACAGCTTCAACATTCTTCATCCAGTTGTCCAGCTCCTCGATAATGGAATCAAACTCATCCCACTTGGAGCAGAGCTGCTTCAGCTTCACTTGAGAGTCCTGGCAGAGGGACATGAAGTCTTCCCATGCACTTTTCGGCTCCTCAAAGCCCTTCAGCAGCGCCGGATGACCATTGGGATGGGTTTGTTTCAGAACTGTCTGCAAAAGCTTGTGGCACGTCTCGAAAATGGAATCACCCTCGGGCTTGTGCTGCAGCAAATTCTCAACGACAATCAACTTCTCCTCGGCGCCCTCCTTTTCGAACGTGGTCTCATTCAGAATATCAATGGCCTCCGACTTGATGGTGTTGAGCCAATCTTGCGCCTTCTCCAGCACCTGATCATAGGCCTCGTGCTGGGATACCTGATTGCCTACGGTAGTGATCCGATCAGAAATCTTCTTCGACAGCGTATTATATTCCTGTATGGACTCGTCCGTCTTCCGCTCGGACTCATCGTCGCAGAGCGTGACTGCCTTATCGTGCAGCTGCTTCAGCGCGTTCTTATGCAATGTGATTTCCTGCAACTGCGTTTTGTAGTTCTGCAGCGCTGCTTTCTTGGTTGCCAGCGTGGGATAGAGTTCATCGGCTGCCGTAACCTTAGCCTTGGACTCGTTCAGGTAGTGCGACACCTGAGTGTAGCTCTCCTCAATGGACGTCTTCTGTATGAGCACGCCCTCAACCTGTTGCATCAAAGCGTTGGCCTCATCGCGCAAATAATCGTATTTCTCGCGCATTTGGCGGAGATCGGCACGAATTCGCTCGCGATTCTCAGGAGAGACAACTGGGTAGAGTCCTTCGCCAATGTCGACAGCGTTGTTCAGCAATAGTTGTCCATTGTCGAAGGTCTTCAGATAGTTCTTGATGGTCTGCAACTGCTGAGCCGTAGCCGACGAAGAGCCTGGGGATCCCATGCGTGCCAATTCCTGGAACTCAATCTTGGCATCGCCGAACCATTCGTTGAAGTCTTTCGATGCTTTGGCAAAGTTGGCGTTCGACAGCTGAGCGCTGCGTATCTTATCAATATGTCCGCCCAGGCTCTTGGCAACGGTTTGGTAGCGCTGCACCAGGTGCGTAACGAACTGTCCAATACGCGCCTCTGGATTCTTTTCAATCAGCTGTTGTGAGGTCAGCTCCAAGTTGTTGATAATTGGCTCATGGGCGAGCACATCCTGCTGCAGTATGGCCAACTCTTGCAGTTTCTGGGGTACCTCGGGCAGATTCACCTGGCTGCTGGTCTCCGCCTTAACGCGTCCTTCGACATCACGCAGCCAGTTGGAGATTTGCTCATTGGACTGCTCATACTGGGACCAGAGATCCACATTCTCATCCAGGATGCCCTTGATGCGATCAAAGCTCTCCTGCAACGCCTGCATTTCCTTGCCCATGAGCTCAGCATCGTTGTTGAGCTCGATCAAGTTCTGTGGAGTTTCCACTGCCTTCAGCATCTCTAGGGACTTCAGCGTCTCGGCATGGCGCGCCTTGCAGTCGTCAATGCTCTTGCTGACCTCCTGCAGCGAGGACTTCTTCACATCGAGATTGTATTTGTCACTCGTCGACTCGGGCTGACACCAGGCAACCTTCTCGCGCTGCGTGGCAATGAGCCGCTTCAGCATGCCCACCTTATCGGCATGGAACTTCTTGAGGAACTGCAGCAGCGAGCTCTCGATCTTCTTGGCATAGAGATCGACGCCCTCGTAGCGTTTCTGCACATTGTTCAGCTCCTTCGGTATAATGGACTCGTTGAACGTGGGATACAAATTACGCAGCTCATCCACGTTCTGTTTGATGTTTTCAATTTCGTTGCCGCTTTGATCCAGTTGGGCGCGCAGTGCGCGACACTGCAGCAGACGCTCCATGATCTTGTTGTTGTCTCCGGACATGTCGTCGCATTTGATCAGCTGCTCGCGCAGCTTGCTCACCTGCTCGCCGGCCACCTTGCTGCGTTTGCGCAGCTCCTGCTCCTGATCGGCAAAAGATGTGGTGACGGCGCTCAGGCGCTCTGCATTGTTGCTGACCTCAGCGAACTGCTCGCCCAGCAGCTGATTGAGTGCACTCAGCGCGGGGATCTGCGCTCCATTGTTGATCTTGATCAAATCGTTCGTTTTCTCAAGGATCGTATCCTTGAGGGCTTGATAAGAAGGCAGCTCATTACGGTATTTGGTGAGACGCATGGGTCCGAATTCGATTTCAATCGAGTTATCCGCGGCATCGCAAAGGCCTTGGTTGGTTTCCGAAAGCCAAGGCAGCAGATCCTTTTTGGCATCCTCGATTTGGGACCAAATCACAGCTTCAGTCTCGTAGACGTGCGCATTCTTGGCGGTCTTGTCGTGCAGATCCTGCCATTGTTGCTTGGCAGCGGCCACCTCCTGCTGCACCTCTTGGGGCACCGGCTCGCCGATGGCCGTAAACAATTTAGCCACATTGTTGCCGCGGCGTTCGAGTTCGTCGAGATTCATCTTGGATTTGCGCAGCTGCTCCATAGTCTTGCGCGTCTTCTCAGACGCCTGATGCAGCGCGGTTTCGTCGCCCGGCTGCTGGGGTATGGCATTGAACAAGTCTTCAGCCTTCTTTAGTTCCTTGGAGAATCTGTCCTTGGACTCGGCGTACTCTCGCAAGGCCTGACTGATGAGATTGTATTTCTGAATGCGATCAGCTATTTCATTCTGCAGCGAATCGTAGTTCTTGTCCAGGACCAAGAGACTCTCCTGTATGGCTGGCATGCTGGAAATATCCTCACGCATCAACAGAGAGCCCTCGTCGTGGATGCGATCCTTCAAGTCCGACTGATATTTAAGCGCATCATTGAGCGCCACAAGATCGGCAATGATTTGATCTATGTTATTCAGATTGGGATGCTGCTTAAGGATTTGCTCAAGCTTCGCACGATTCTCCTGCAGCGCCTGGCCAAAGTTATGCTCCAGTGCATGGAACTTGTCCTTGCGCACGGTCATCTGCTGCAGCTGTTGCTGTTGATTCTGCGAACGGAGTCTCAAGTTCTCCAACTTGTTCTCCACATCATTCACGATCTGAGTGGCGATCAGTGGTCGGCGAGAGAGGGCATCGCGCAGTTGAACCGCTGGATTCTCGTCGATTTCCTTGGCTTGACCCTTCCAGTAGCTCAGACCCTGGCCCAGATGATCAATTTCATCGATAGCCTTCTTGAGCTCCTCTACAGCTGGTCCTTCGGGCTTTTCCAGCTGATGTTTCAAGTAGTTCAAGTGCGATTCAGTGTCATGTTTCCAGCCCAAGAGCTCGGTCCACTTCTCCAAAGCGGCCTTCTTTTGCAGCATATTCGACTCCAAGTTCTGGTAGTTGACCACAAGAGCCGTATACGCATCATTCAGGGCATTCGACTCCTCAGGAGTGGCGCCTAGAGCCAGCTGCTTGACCTCATCGTAGATGGCATTGAAGCTGGGCTTTTTGTCGGCATGCTCCTGCAGCAGGGCATGGATGACATGCAAGCTGGTCTCAACGCGTTCCGGATTGATTTCCTCGACCTGCGTGACCTGATTGCGCAGCTGCTCCATCCAGTTGGAGAAGTTGACCAATTTGGCATTGAAGTCCTGACGCGAAATGATGGCATCGGAGACCTCGTTGATGTTGCCGCGCGTGGCCTCCGACAGCTTCTGCAATTTGCCCTTCATGTTGTTCACGCGATCCTTGACAGCGACAGCGCCCTCTGGCGCCAAGTGCAGACTGATTTGGTCGGCATTTTGGCCAAGGGTGACCAGTTTGGCCTGCTGTTGCGATATCTCGTTGTTGAAGGACTTCAGCTTGACCAGCTCCTTTTCGAGCTTGTCGATGTGAGGAGTGTTCAGCACAGCTGGACGCTTACCCATCTGCTGTGCACCCTGCTCAATCCAGTCCTCCAACTTGGCTGCATCGCCATCGAAGGACTTCCAATTGGCGACGAGCTTCTCGAGCTTAGCACTCGCCTGCTTCGCGTTTTCATGGACCGCTGTCCAGCGGGAGTGCATGGCATCTAACTCATCGGGGGCATTGGTTTTGCATAACATTTTATGACTGATGTTTGATATGCCATGGAGCTTGTCCAATTGCTCCAGGCATTGTGTTTCAAATTGTTTGGCATTTTGTTGCATGGCAACGGCTTCGTCAAGTGTGATAGGTTTAGGAACAATATTATTTACCTTGACTTCGCTTTGCTCCACAGCGGGCTTGATTTGCTGCAGTCCGGCCTGGAATTGCTGCCAGTTGACCAGATCCTCCTGCACGGCCTGCGACTGATGGTCCACGTTCCGATTGATGGCACTGAGCACCTCCTGCAGTTTGGAGATTTCGCCCTTGAGTCGTTTCGCCTCGGCAACGTTGCCCTCCTTGGGCGCCAGCTCCGATGCATCAGCGGCCAGTAGATCCAGCTGTTTCATGCGCTCGCCTAGCACACGCTTGAAGGACTGCACCTTGACCACACGCTCCTCCGGCGTCAAGTCCTCAGATTGCAATGCTTCAATGTTCTTGGGCGCCACCTTGTTGGCCCACTCTTGCAGCTCAGCGAGACGCGTCTTGTAGTTGTTCCACTTGGCACTGTAGTCCTCCAGGTAGCCCACACGGTCTTTGACATGCTCCATGGTATTGAAGAACATCTTCTCCACCTCAGTCACTTCCTTCTCGAGTATGGGACGCTTGTCGGCAGCGGCCAGCGGTGCCAGCTCCGACTTGAGGGCATGCAGCTTAGGCAACAACTGATGCGATGCCTGCTGCAGCTGCACATTCAGATCCCGCTTCGACTTCAGATCTTGGCTCACATTCTTGGGATCTGTCTGGAGTGGTGTCAGGGCGCGCAGCTCTGTCTCTGCGGTTTGCAGCATGGAGAAGATGTCGTTCTTCTGATCGACAAACTCGCTCCACACCGCCTGGGTGCCCTTGAGTGCCTGCAGCTTATCTGAGGTTTCGGTATAAGCTTGGTTCCAGCCGGTCTCCAGGTTCTTGACTTCGGCATTGACGAAAGCTGGCGCATGAACGTCCTTGCTGAGATCACGTCCACGTTGCAGCATGGACATGATGTGTGGCCGCTGATGATCGAGCTGATTGATGGCATACTGTTGCTCCTCAATAAGGCGATTGACGCGGTCCAAGCTTTCCGGCGCTGGGATATTGGCCGTTTGGTCCTTGACCTTGGTCAACAGGCAAACCACCTCGTGCACTTCGCGACGATATGTATAGCATTTGGAGAACACCTCGGTCTTGACCATTGTTATCTCAATGGTGGGTATAAGGTTCTTGTAGCGTGAAATTAGATCTTCAAGTTTCTTTTGCTCCAGATTAGCCTCATCTTCGGTGGCATAGCTGAGCAGAGAATCCAGCGTTTTGACCAGCCACTTCATGTCCTCGCGTTTGTTATCTGCATCCTGGCAGATTTTCTATAAACAGAAAAATTAGATTAATTTCATAACTCAAAATAAAAGTATATTGAAATTTTAGCAAAAAGCAATTTAGTTACCACTAGCTCCCTCAGCTGCATGCAGGCAGAATAAATGGTTGGGCGGGTCAAGTTTATGTCAAGCATTTAGTGCAGCATTTGGCGTTTAACTCACCTGGAAAACAACCTTCTCCTTTTCGAACTCCTCCATGGTGTTGACCTCGTTCACGATGTTCTTAAGGCTCTGATCCACGCTGTTCATCCAGTTGATCATCTCGTTGAACTTCAGATGATAGCCCTGCCATTGGGCTGGGATTTGCTGCAGGGTCTGGCGCATGTCCGCCAATTTATTGGACATGATTTGCCACTGGGCCTTGGCATTATCGTAGGCCTGATCCAGACTGATATCGCCGGGCTGCTGTTGTCTGTGCGCCTGGGCCAAGCGCTGCATGTTCTGCAGGCATTTCTCCAGGCGAGGCACGGCGTCCTGTTGCAGCAAGAATTGCTGATTACGTTGCAGGATGGAATCGACATCCTCGTTGCGATTCAGAGCCTGTTGCTCCAGCTGCAGCTCCTTCTCAACATCCTTCAGTGATTGGTAGAACGCATTCTCATCCAGACGGAACTCCAGCTTCAACAGATGCAATGGCGCTTGGGAAAGGACATTCTTCCAGCGTGACTGCAGCTGCTCGACACTTTGCACCACAGCCGGTTGCTCCTGGCTGGGCAAGGTGCTCAATAGCTGCTGTGCCGATTGCACCAGATCATTCATCCAGCGATCGTTGACTTGCTCGAAGAAATATTTCTGAGTCTCAATTGTTGTCTTGGACTCGATGTGCTTCTCCACAAGCATCGACTCGGCCTGTGTCAGCCACTCGTTGACAACACGCTCGTTGTCCTTGAAGTTGCTCCAGCCACCGGCCGCGTCCTCCAAGCGCTGCTCCCATTTGCCAGCATTCTGAATGACATAGTTGAAGCGTTCGTTCAGCTGTTGCATCTGCTGGGCGGCTGGGGCCGTATCGATCTTATCATCGGCCGAGACGGCCTTAACCAAATTCTGGAACACCTTGTTCTTGCTCTCCAGCATGGAGCGATAGTAGACGGTGCGTGAGAAGTAAGTCTTGTGCTTGTGCAGCTGCTCGTTGACGGACTCACGTCCGCCGGCCAGATTGTGTGTGCCCAGCAGCTGCTCGGCTTCGTTGAGCCATTGATGGATTTCCTTTTGGCCCGCCTCCAGCGATTCCTGCTGTATCTGCAGCTGATGGACCAGATGCAGCTTGGCCGGCATTTGGGCGCGTATGCGCACCAGTGACTCCTTCTCCTGCTTGAGCAGTTTCATCATTTTGTCGACCTCGTCGCGGGACAGGTCTTGGATGAGCGACTGGAAGGTGCGACTGATGGTCTTGAACAGCTCCTCGTTGTCGTCGATCTCGCTGGCCAGCTGCTGCAGCTGCTCGCCATAGCGACGTATTTGCTCGCTATTGCCCAGCACTTGACGCTGGTCCAGCACGGTCTCGGCGCCGCGCAGCCACTTCGAGAGCTTCTCAATGCCAGATTTGTATTCCTGACGCGAACGTATGATGTCGCCAGCGTGCATATATTGCTTGGTATTGGCGAAGAGACGCTCGAATCGCTCGGCTAGGGCGCCATGACGTTGACGCAGCTGCTGAGCAATGGGCTCCTCGCAGGAGGCAATCAAATAGTTTGCCGCGTTGGCCAGAGCATCGAATTTATCCTTCCACACGGTTATATCCTGGAAGAACTCCAAGCGATCGTCCTCGCTCTGAGTCAGCTTCTGCTCGGCCAGCAGCAGCCACTCCTCGCAGCTGGGTGCCAATTGATTCCAGTTGCGCCAACAATTGACAACTTCCTCGAGCGAATTTTGACAGCATTTCAGCTCCATGGAGACACGCTTCCATCGCTCCTCGGTCTCATACATGAAGCGATCAATTTCGTTGATGTCCTTGCGGGCAACGTTGCCCTCACGCTTGTACTCCTCGACCACTTGTTGCATATCGACGAATGCCTTCTGGAACTCCTGGAAGATCTTGTTGCGCGAGACAAAGTTCTTATATTGCTCCAGCTGCTGGGCGACCTTCTCCTCGTGCCCGTACTTGCCGGTCCAGCCACGCATCTTGTTCTCCACCAAATTGAGGAAGGCAATGAGGCAACACTTGTGCTCGAGGAATTTCAAGCGGATTCTGCGCTCAGCGGCCTTGGGGCCGACTTCCTGCAGACGCCGTTCCATGTTGCGCAGCTGCTCCAGTGGCACCTGTTGGGCCAACGGCGAGCGCTTGGCATTGTCAAACATGGCCACAATGCGAGGTAGATTGGCAAAGAACAGCTTGTGCTCCTCCAGCTTTCTACTGATCACAGCGGCTGTCTCCTCATTCATCGCATTGGGTATATCGTTGTCCATGAGCAATTTCTCGGCCTCGGCCAGCCATTTGCCCACAGCACCAAAATCGCCGGGCAGCTCGGCGTCCAATAGCCAGAGCCAGTACATCATCTGGTATTGCAGACGCTGCCACAGCTCGTTAATTTCATCCCACGATTGACGTGAGACCTGCAGAAAACCGCTCTGGCTCTCAATGAGCTGCTTGAGTCGGTTGTAAGCAGGCAAGTGTGCGTCGACTTCAGAGCGTGCCAGTAGATATTCACTAAAATCACGTGGGAACGAACTCATCATGACCATCGGCTCGTATTCGGTGGTCTTCTCCAATAGGAAACGACGCAATTCGTCCACTTCTTGTTGCACATGCGACTCGTCGCGGGATGCACCCTAAAAGACATCGTACATAAATTGAAGAATATGTTAACTCTGAATATACCACAAATTTCCTACACACCTTTGGTTCGGGATACTTGTGCAAGAATTGCGCCACATATGTCATTATACTCTTCTCATCCGGTTTGGGTACGTCCACATCCTCAGCGTCCAAGAGTTTGGCAATGCCCAATTTGCTTTCGGCCACATCGAAAGCTGTTTCCAAACGCTGGCGATTGCTGGTCTTCTTTAGCTCAGCTAAATTAACCAGATTCGCTTTAATTGCATCGATGAGTGCGAGGAAAGCGACGCCATCTCTCCAGCTAGCGCCGAAATCTTTAACCTCCACACCACTGTCTCTGTAAGGGTCAAATATGAATAAGAATCTCAGTTCCGGAATCTAGTTTAGTTTATACTCACTTTGGCAAGGCATTCGTTACCCAATTGAGTAGCGTTTTCTTGGCACCTTGCTTCCATTTCTCAGCTCTTAGATCACCGCCAGCCTTGTGATTGCCAACACTGTCGAGCGAGCTAACCGAACCGCCAATACCATGACCCAAATATTCTAGATTGCGGCTATTCTCCTCGATCTGCGAAAGTATCAGATATTAGAGAGAGAGATACTTAATAGCGGCATCACAGCGACACTTAATGATCAAATCATAAGTCTTGAGTGCTTTGATAATTGAGCGAAGACTACCAACTTAAGAATCTAATGATCGAAAATGAGAGACAACACACCAACAACTGTTTACAACGATTATTTCAACCTACCTGTGGCGCATAATTTATAACTACAACTAAGTTTTTCCGCCTCTTTTTACGAAGCTTGTTTTTTTTTTTTTTGTTTTGTTAGATTTTAGAAATATTTTTTTTTCGATTATTTTTTAAATAAAATACAAAAAAGAAGATATAGAAGGGTTAATTACATTCATATAATTGGCATTGTGAATAGCTATTTGGTGCTTCATAAGTCGGTGGTCGAAATTAGGGGTGACAAAGTGGACCGCTAGCAACCAATTAGTTGTTGTTGATTTGATATTTTTCGAGTGCTTCAATTTTTTAGTGAAAAAAACTGTGCACCTTGTGTGGAGATGTGGAGATGTGAAGGTGTATTCGTTTACAGTGCTCATATGCTCACCTGGAAATACAATATGATCGTCCATATCAGGCCCAACACAACTGGTGGTCTCCCATCCACCAGATCTGCGGGATTAATATTGACCAATTTGATGCGTTTGCTGGCTAAGAATTGCAGAGCCGTATTCGCATTGCTAAGGAAATGTGGACGTCTCAGAACGCGGCCCTTCTCCACGGGCAGACGTTCGCCGGACAGCACTTCAAGCAGTGCAATGAGTTTCGTGCCATCACGTAAATCGTTGATTAAATCATCAATACGAAGCGGTGGAACACGCTGTAAAAAGCAGAAGCGATATTTAATATAATTAAATTGAATATAATTTTTATATATTTTAATTTGTATATTCTAAACATTTAATTAATATTTGAAATATATTTTTTTTTATTTAATATAACTATATATTTTAGTGTATATGTTCGAAATATTTTAATAATATTTTAAATATATTTTTATTTATTTAATATAATATCTACATACATATTTTAATTTATATATTCTAAATATTTTAATATAATATTTTATATAAATTTATATTTATTTTGATTCTATTTAAACAATTTTTTAAGCAATTTTAAATCTTTTGAATATTTATTTAATATAAAATATTTAAGTAAATACCTATTAAAATACAATAGAAAGAAAACATAAACACAATAATAATGAAGTGAAGAAGAATGCAATATCAATTCCATGTCTTTAACAACGAGCTGCACAATGCAGCTATATTGAAGTGTGCTGGGTGGACTTTTAACTATCGTAAAATTAATATATGAGTTCATATATATATACCAACATATACATGTATAACGGTTAACACATAAATGCATTGTTTAATGAGTACTAAAGCGAAATGGGCAGACGTCAACACCGACTTTGAAGTGCCTTTCGCTGCAACATTTGATGGGCTTTTTATGAGCACATTAACTATGTGCATAATGAATAAAGAGAAACATATGTATAGAAGTACATATACATATATCTATATATACAGAAGTATATAACCTGCGTATGCTTTGCAATGCATGACCCGTTCAATGCAATTTGCGAAGCGTCAACTGCTTTAAGCATTTTCGCCTTAATTAATTGCAGCGGACAAATTTGCGAATTTGTCGAGAAGATATGCCTAAAATGTAGCTAAATAATTAACGTAAATCAAATTAAATTAATTTAAATTGTTGATGTATCTGAGGCGCACGGCGCTAATTTGTTCGGCCTTTGCCTCGCCAGACAAATTGTCGAGTGGCACGCGCGACCATTTAAGCCGGATTCACCGCAAAGATTGCAATTTAAGTTAATGGCATTACGACGGAAATGGCGGCGACCAAAACAAAACAAAAACTAAAGAAATCATGACCGAACGAACAGCCATTATCATTTGAGTTTACAATTTAATTGAGCGCCGCGGTTGCACAGCACATAAGAGCTGAGCCAGGCCATATCAAGGCAAATAGTTTGTGAAAACTTGGCCTCAACTGTTGCGGACATGCAAATGACGGCTAAAGTTTTGTCTTTCTCGAGCTGTTGGCCGGAAAGTTGTTGCAACTATTCAAGAAACTATGCTGCTTACAATGCGAATTCAATTTCTGTATTTCCGCTCGTTTCGCAGCACTAACGCCTCTCTTTGCACTTCTCAGCACGATTTATGGTGTTGTCTGGCAATCGTGTCAAACTTTTATAACAGCTTTTTGTCTTGTCATGTTTGTTTGTTGCGAAGTCTCATAAGCGCAGAACTATTTACAATTTTTGTTGAATCTTTGTTTTTATTGTGTTTATGAAATTGGTTTTTAAAGTGGAAATATGCGGATGGATTTTCCAAGAAAATTGAATTTTTTAGAGAATTCCGTTTATCTTTGGAAATAAGTCACCAAATTGGCAAGAATAACAAACTGAATGTGCCATAAAATAAGTGAAAATAAATATTGATTAAATCTTTTTTAACCGACTTTAATTTTAGGTCCCTGTCAATCATACTCATGCATAAGAGGTACAGCAAATATATTAAAATAAATTCACTGAGAGTCAAGCAAAATAAACGGAAACATAATACAGGTATAAGCTGAAGCTTAAATCTATATTTAAATTTCAAAAGTGTCTTCCCTGGCATCAGTATGACACACGCACATCTTTTGGGGCATATACAGCCTATTTGCTGTACATAAAAATAGATGTCGCACGCGTCTACTTATTCTGTTTACGAGTCTGAACCGTGGTAGCATATAAATAGATAACATCCAGCAGAGTCAAGAGCTGCCATCCATTCTTGTACTTTTTGTGTCTGTTTGTTTTTCTCTTACTCTTTGCAATTGTCTACTGTGCGTTGCTTCTAGGAATAACTTAAGGCCGACTGGCAGGCACGCACCTAAGACCTAAGACGTTCATGGAATTCGCCAATGCGAGAAATTCCGCAGAGCCCAATGGCTACATGGACCGAGTGTGGTTCCAAAGCATGCAAAATGCTCAAGAAATGGGTACGTGCGCTAGCCAAGTTCATAGCCAGACATGCGTTGGCCTATAAAGCAAAAAAGAATTGCGCTGGGAGCTGAGCCGGGCAACAATGCTGCATTAATGACAGCAACAGTTCCGTTGCATGTGTGGCCCGGCCCGGCTCGGCCCGGGCAACCGTCTTGGCAGTGGCAGTGGCAGCAGCTGCCATTAGCCCGCACAACAACAAAATCCACAATTCACAATCCGCTCGCAGCCCACGCAACAATATGCAACGCCCACTGACTTACTTTCGGGCTGGCGAACGTTGATTTAATGCACTTTTCCGTAAAGCACTCCAGAGCAACAGCAGCAGCAGCAGCAGAGAGAGATACGTTTTCTGTGGTCTCTAATGTGTTATCTTTTAATACAACTTCAATCTGCAGACGTGAGCCGGCATTTCGTTTTCGTGTATCGCTTGCGCTCGAGCACATGTACTACAGCATTTGCCGGCCGGCCATAAAAACCAGTTCTTCTGGCTCTGCATGGCATGCCAGTGCGGGCATTGCAAGCTCTCGATAAGGCGCAGCCGGAGAGCCGACCATAGTCGTAAAGCGCTCAAATCAACAAAGTGACTGGCAATAAAAGGAGTCGCAGATACACACAGTCAGAGCTGAGCCAATCACTTTTCCTTTACAGCCTGCGTAGGAGACTATTGCTCATGTGGAAAGAAGCTAAATAAAAAGCTAAGAATTTCCGGGTTGTAGACAAACGTCGAGTATAGGTATAAGAAATTTATGATGTATCCTGGATAAGTTAACTTTTGACTGTCTATTGGTAAGGCTAAGCAAAATATCTTTCCCTCACAGTCTGGATAGCTTAGAAAAGGAGCTAAAAGAGCATCGAAATGCAGAAGGAATCATACATAAGACCTCTATACAATATCTATTGTGTATCCTAGAAAAGTGGAGTCAACTTTAGCCAGCAGTCAGAATATATTCGTATTGCCAATATTTAAAGCTAGCTTTTATAACAAGAAAATATTATATGTAAGATCTATTGATTATGAAGACCTCCAAAGCGACCTAGTAGTCGCCAACCAATATAATAACAATTTCCCCCAAAAACAATAGAGTTTCCTGATGACTATAACCCAACCAAAACTATATTAAATTTTGTATGAGACTTGGTTCTCATTAAAGCAATTTATAGCTAAATTTTATTTCATCTTTAAATCATTTTATGACTTGTTGCTGACAGCAAGATGAAACTATATAACATCTTAATATAATTCCTAATTAGTCTCTTTTTATTCATAGCAAACTATGACGCAATATCTTGATCAAATTATTTTATAATAATTTAAAATGTATTTTATAGTCTCTCTAGTGACAGCAAAATGGAATTGCATATAAGTACAGCTCCTAATTAGATTTGACAAATGTTAAGCAAGTTTTTTAGCTGTGTGAAACAAGTTTTTCAGTTAATTCTATAATTAAAAGCTGAATTAAGGTGATGTTTACTGTAGTAATAAAAAAATCTAGAACAAATGTATATCAAATAAATCTTCAGCATTTTAGCTTTTTAAAAAGGCCAAAACAGTTGTTATCCCTTCGCATCTAGCTATGTTTTAGCCTGCTAAAAAGTGGGCAACACTCGAATTTATGGCAGACGTGTCAAGGAAATGGGGAAACCTTTAAATAAAATGGGCGTGGGCAGTTCATGAGATCATTGATTGAAGTCATATTTCAGCCAACTGCAGAGTTGCTGAGTCGAGTCCGTTATGCAACATGCAAATGAATCATTTAATATGCCAAGCAACAATAACAATTTGTTCAATGTTTTTCTCTGCCTCTTTTTTTTTGCAATTGCACAACAACACTTCATTAGCACATTTCATCGGGAGTAAGGCATGATGGCAGAATGCTGTCTATTGTCGATGTGCTAACTAAAAGTAATTTATTGAATTTGAGTTTATTTAACATATTGAGCTTCGCCTAACACCGGCGCGAGTGTATCCGTCTTCGCTGCCAGACATTAGTTAGTACTTCTTCTGCCAGGCACACAAGTTGTAGGCACTGCCTCCAAATGGGCGTGGCCCAAAACAAATTCAAGTTATTTGTGTAGCTATATTTCTGTTCAAGGTTAACCAGTTACGTCATTCACTCAGTCAGTCAGTCAGTAAGTCACTCAGTCAGTCATTCATTCATTCATTTCGTTGACGACCCGAATACGCACTGTGGTGGTCACATTGTTCACGGAATTTGATTAAAATTTATAAACTAATTTATGTAGTGCTCGAAAGCAACAATAACAATGACAATAACAATAGCACGCATCATACGCCTGCCACATTTTCGGCTTGAATCTCGCCGTTTTTTTTTTTTTTTTGTTACCCTCCGGCTGACAGCTCAATAGCCAGGCACGAGCATGATTCGCTTCAAACTCAATTTGTTGTTGTTGTTGTTGTTGTGGGTGTGTATCATGTAGTGTAATTCACTTTTAATTTATTGAGGGTCTACTAAAATTTAAACAAACACAAGTTTGCGCTGTCATTAAGGTTTGCGAGATGAACAGCTAAGAACAGGTATTAAGCCAAGGCTAAGTGTAAAGGCCATTTGGCTATGTACTCCGAGTGGAATAAAGCCTAAATTAAATCAGCTGCTTTAAAAGCTGTAGACTGAATTCAAAACCTTTCTAGAAACTCCAGCTATATATCATAAATATAAATGGGCCTAAAACTGGTGTTTGGTTTAGACCTCTTTAGTTAAGACTTCCAATTTTGGCTAAAAATTCCACTTCACAAGTATTTTGTTTATAGAGATATCAAATTTTAAATTTAAATTTCAAAGTGAATAAATGTTGAAGCAATATTTGATTAATATAGCAAAATATAAACAAAAGTCCGGTTTTGGAAATGTGTAAAACTAGATTTATACATGCCGCGCAGGCAGAAAGTCGAAAAGTCTTAAACCGTAAAACGAATCCATAATATTTGAGTGTAATACCTATTCACCAAGTGGGAAGAGTATATTGGTTTAATGCAGTAATCGTCATAAAGTCCAAAATATCTGTACACATAACTGTTTTTCGACTGTGATCGAGCATTTTTACTTGCTTTTTTTTAGCCTTTTGCAACCCTGTTAAAAATATTGCAGTCATAATTATCATGAGTGCATCAATGCGCTGCGTCATGTCTAATAAAAGCAGCAAAAAGGCTATAAAATTATATTTAAAATGCCTAATTAGCGGGTGTGATAGTGGGAGTGTTAACAATGATTGTATGAATTGGATATATATATATATATATATATATATATATATATATATATATATATATATATATATATATATATATATAAATTTAAATGATAAACGAAATCTGACTGTTTCTTAATTTGTTCATTGTTTTCTTTGTAAGTTCATCATGTAGGATTGGCTACATTTTTATATATTTTAGCCAATATCAAGCAATAAGACGTTTATATTTCTACTATATTATTTATCTTCTCTAAAAATCTTCACTACTTTACAACTATATCCCGCAAGCGGCATCAACATATCTCCCAGCACTCCCAGCTGCTCGCCAGCCAACTAGTCGTAAACGCCTCTCAGTTGACAGCTGTAAATCGTCGGAGCTGTCTTGGCAATTATCAAAGTGAACGGATTGGATGGCCAAATTGGCGCTGTTAGGTGTTTAAATTAGAAAGGATATACATATACGTACGCTAGCCGGGTGAAAGTGGGCTAGAAGACGTTTGCAGTTCTAACTGCACTTGGCATTGGCCAATTGACAATTGACAATTGGCTAAAACGTATCTCGACTACGCTCAAACCTGAATGAAATCATTTCATTTATTAATTAAAAATTTAGCACGCAATTCGATTTTAGCAATAAAATAAAAACACAAGCTATATCTCAGGGTCGAGTCACGATTTCGCACGTTTCTTACTCTTGACTAATGCACAATCGATATGCAAATCTCATGGCCGGGAGAATGTAGATAAAAACTGTGTGTTTCGCATCGATTGAACTGATACACGAAGACATTGAGAGAGACACAAAAACTCACCTTCGATAGGTATGAATTAATCCAATTAGTGAATGTCTTCTTCTGCACACGTTCCTGCTCCTCTGCAATGAGAAATGTCGAAAAGAAAACATAAGAAAATTGTGTACAAACACAGTTGCAATGCAATTCGTAATTAAATGTAAGACAAGCAACACAGGCGACAACAACAAGTTGCCTGATAAACAAAAAAAAAACAACAACAGATAAGATACATTTCCCAGTAAACAGATACTTTGCTCTCTCCTGCCCTCTCGCTCGGCTTTATGTGTTGCCGACGCTTGTAGCTAATGTTTGCATTAATTGAATTATCAGCGAAATTTTAGAATGAAACTCAAAGCCCAATGACATCATGTTAGACAAAGTGTAGATAGTATATAGTTAGATATAAAGAGGGCGACCACAAGTAAGAGCAATAGAGTAAGGAATATAAAGATGATTTGAAATATTAAGCTGTTTTGATGCTTGTACTATGTCATCATGTGTGAAAGGGTATAAAGTCTAGGCTTAACTAGTAATGCTTGATGTATAACATCCATGGCATGGATGACTTGTCTGCAGTTGAAGTTCTAGTCGCGGAAGGTTTTTGAAGAATTTCTTGTATCTAAAAGAGTATTTTTTTCTAATTTTAAAAATATCCTAAATTAGTCAATATATTTATATTATTATTATTTTTTTTTTAATTTATAATTTAATTTATTTTTATCATTTTTTTTTAGCTTTATTTTTGAAATTTTCCTTAATCAACTAAAATTGTTTTTTAATTTTTCTCTTTTAGTAAATTTTATTCTTTTCCAAAAACCCCTTTGCTGCTATGCACACGTATCAGAGGTATACTCTACAAAACCCAAAGCTTCTTTCGATTCATTTCGAAAATATTTACTTGAAATGTTATTAACCTTTTGCTTTGTGCGCTCGCAATTTGTTAACATAAACAGCATTATTTTTTGATTGCCTTCATTTCAATTTTGCAGCGCACAAAATTTCATATAAATAATAAACAATTCATTAAAGAACAGCAAATGTAAATAATTAAACAAAAATCAAACTAGACAATGCCAAAGGCTAAATGCTAAATGCTTTGTGAATCATTTCTGTTTGGAGTGCAGCAGCGATGACTTCGACGGCAGCTGTCCAAGCATCACCATAAGCTTCACTCCACCCAATCTACATTTCTACAGAGCATAAAAAATATGACATATAGTGGTGGTGCGTGGTTTGCTCGCCACTGGCGAGTGGCCAAAACGCATGTCTATAATATGTACCGAAAATAGATTTCGGGTAATTTTTCAAAATGGAAAATTTTCGAACAATTCACAGACAAATGTGGTTCATATAAAACATTACACAAAATAAATAATCAAATATCGCAGCATTTGACAGACTTCTAGCACTCAAATGTCAAATTTTAGCTAATTGCTGCCGCAATTTACAATGCATGTTAGATATTTACAATGGAAATTGAAAGATATTTATTTCTTTAGAATTTTTATTTCAAATATTTTGTTGTTGTTCATTTGCTGCGCGTGTGACGCAATTTTTCTGGCACATTTGCAGAAAACCTGAGAAAATAATATTTAAATAGAAATTAGTTCAAGGTTAAGCAATTTGCAAGCAACAACAGCTAAGCAAGTCATTAATACATATATCACTCTAGATCTATGCCATATTGTATAAGAATTGAGCAATGAAATTGCAACATTCTCAAAACAGAATTCTGCATTCAATATAGAAATTAAAATGAACTTGAGGCAAGGTAAAACATTTCAAATGTTGTCTCGACTAAATTGATGTTCAACTATTTCTAATGGCTGCTTAAGTATTTTTATGCTTCTAAGAGACTAATATTTTATACATTAAATGGGCCAAGATAATTCTCAACTGAAAATACAAGATGTGTTGAAGAATTAGGGAGAGTATTGTCCTAATTTTCGATATTTTTGATCTTAATATCTGATACGGATTACATTAAAGCTCACATATTTATTTATTATTTTCAATTTAGAAAATACTTAAGAATATCAACAAATTCTATATATTGTTCTATATATTGCTCAAAAACGAAAATATAAATAATGTTAATGCCTAATGCTGATTATTTCCTCTACAAAAATCTAGTTTTTAATATGGGGAACTCTAATCCCCTTTAATAGTATTCAAGCCAAATATCTCTTTCGGCTTTCAGCACGTTTTGGCATATTAACAACTACATATGTCTATATATATCTATATATATGTATGTATATATATTTTTGATGGCCACTAAATTGTTGTGTCCAAATTAAAGTTGTTTTGGCCAAAATGTTTGCTTTGCTACCTACTCGTCTTGCAAATTAATTAAACCTGAAATTTAAGGTCTCACATGAAAAAAAAAGATCGACGCAATGGGAATAAATTAAAGGCGGCCAAAATCAAATCTGGTTATTGCTTTTATCGGCATTCACTTGATTTTGTTTTCTTCCACCGAAAAAACTAGTTAGCAATTGAATGTACATATGTTTATGGGCATATATGTAGCCGATTCTAAAAATATATAATTATTGATAAATTTGATTTGGCTTGCCTTTTTATTTTTTTCTGCTAGCTCACAATTTGTGTTTGCATTATAAATATTTGTAATCAGCAAATACTTTCGCTAATTGTGACCAAGATATGGAAACAAAATGCACTTGAAAAGCAAATAGCAGATAACACCAAATTAAGCCTACATTAAAAATAACAAATAAAAGTACTTATCACCAAAGCAACGCAGATTAAATACACTAGCTGATATGTGTGTACTTAGAGATATGTACATTTAGTCATAATTTTAAATTTTTCAAAGAGCTGGGAAGAAAAGCTAAAGGCAATGAGAGAGAGAGAGAGAGAGAGGGAGACGGCTAGGCTAACAGAAATTGCTTAAGCTTAAGCTTAAGCTCACTCAGCTCCATCAATCTGAGCCAGATCAATGTCTATAAGCTTAGCGAACTTTACATTTCTTTACTTATCTAATCACATATAATTAGACGTGGCTAATATATTTGAGACTGCTATAAATCTATATAATATAAGCAATATCTAGGAATGTTTGCACTTAACGATTTTTGCTCGCCCATTTTTAAGTGCACTCATATATTTTTTTTTCAATTTTTTTCAGCTAACGTAATTGATTCTAAACGTGACTAAAACATATAAATAATGCAAACTTAAAAAAATAAAAACTTGCAACTTATATAAGAACTGTGCTTGAAAGCACTCAGAGTGATAAAAAAAAAATATAAATAAATAAAATTTTAATTATTAACCTAAGCTAAATTTATATAAACAAGAAATTTAAAAAAAATATAAAGGAGTAAATAAAAAATATACTAAAAATAAAAGTAAAAGTTACAGATTTTTCTAGTCGAATAATTCAATCAATGAACAGCGTCAACTAGGTTGAGCCCTTTATAGAATACAAACGTTCAGGTTGAATGACTTTCATATATCTTGTAAATTTCAATTTCTAACCATGTAAAACCCCAACAGAAACAAAAAGCCAGCAAGAAAACCCTCAGGCAAAGCCATAGCCAGAGCCAAAGACCAAACAAACATAAATTATTCAAAAGTAACACAAACAAAGCAAAACAAAGAAAAGGGAACAACAGTATTTTGTAGAAATATTCAGCTTTTTTTTTCAGTGGTTCACTCAGTCAGTAAGTTAATGATCATAATTATAATGATGCGGCTGCTGATTATTATTTACGCTGAGTTTTTTTCGGGGTCCCTAATAAGCAAAACTCTACGCAGTTAAATGGCGTTCGAATGAAAAGAAATATAGATATAGGAGAAAATATATATACATGTTACATATCTATATATTCACATAAAACTTGCCAACTTTAAACAATTTTCTCAATTTTATTAAGCGTGAAAAAACACCTTTAAAAAGGCAGAACAAAAGTCAAACTGTAGAAACAGTTAGTAAAAGTTTGAAGCTGGCCTCGTTGCACACACAACAAAAACCATGTGTGTGTGTGTGTGTGTGTGTGTGTGTGTAAAAGAAATTACAAATACAAAAAGAGATAGAAAACAATTGTGCAAATAATGTGTAAAAATAGTTTATTTACGTTTATGCAAAGCCCCCAAATTGTTTGGCTTTCCCCAGCCACAAACCAGAAAACCAAAAAAATTCGATCGCATTTGCATAAACAAAATAACGCCGAAGATGTTGTAAATGGGAGGCAACCCCAGGGGTACTTAG
The DNA here is from genome assembly GCA_035047545.1 of Drosophila paranaensis. Lineage (NCBI taxonomy): Eukaryota > Metazoa > Arthropoda > Insecta > Diptera > Drosophilidae > Drosophila > Drosophila paranaensis. The sequence continues at coordinate 9,939,739 of JAWNPL010000153.1, forward strand.
GGGCATTCCATTGCCATGTGATATAGCACATAGCTAGAGATTAACCATATGCTAACGGAAATGTTATAGATGGGAGTGTGTGCTAGCATTTCCGTGGCTATAAATAATTGTTTATTTGCTTTAAAGCATTGCGAGCTGAATGCGTTTTTAGTACATTTGGAATGGAATATAAGTATATATATGAAATACATAATATAATTGATTATAATATATTTAAAATAAATTTTTTATCTTGGCGCAAATATTTCTGCTTATAATAAAATATTTTTTAAGATACTATAATATATAATCTTCGAGTATTTAGTATTTTTAGCTTTGCAATATTTTTACAAATTATTATCTATGTATAGTATATATATATATTAGTCACAGCCATGCTGCAGCTTTTCAAGTACATCTCTCTAGTCATTTCAATAATTATTTTATCAACTGTTTTAAATTCGTTTTTTAGCTTTATTTACGCTCGATGAGCTCGTTGAGGTGTGTTGCCGCTACACCTGTGGGGGCGACAAGCGATCGACAAATTAAGAACGTATGCGATTAAAGATACGTTCATTGTTGCACTTTACTGAACAAGTCAGATAAAATATTTTACGCTTGACTACGGATTTCACAGGTTGCTGGGCTTCGCTTCATTCACACATCCGCAACATGTCATAAATTGTATCTATTAGATAGACACACGCGTTATGAATTGCGTCATGTCTTTAAGGCAGATAGATACATATATACATAAATATATCTACTAAATTTATTTATTTATTCTATTAATATCATTCACTAAAGCCAGCAGATAGCACGGGCAAACGCATACGCAAATAAATGATTAAGCACTCGGTACAAAGCGAAACTCTTTATGCTCCATTCCCATTCGGTGAGCCTCAAAGACAGAAGAAGAACCACGCCATAAAAAGATTTCAAAAGACAGCCAGCCCACGATCAGCTCACAGTTTTTGCATACTTATCTTGATGAGGTTCTCTAAAGAACAACAACAACAGCCCACCACATGCTCAACAGCTGTCCGACTTAGCCAACTTTTATGTGGGTGTCTTTTCGCTTTGAAGAAGATTTGTCTTCCCCAATGCTTTTCAGGTTAAGTTTTCAGTTTGCTTGGGAAAATAACTTGAGTTGAGTGCGCCGACAGCGGATGGATGCTGTGCACTTGAGAAAACTGCACTTCGATAAACTTGTTTCGCTTCTTAAATTACAAATCGCTATTCGAATTTCAATAACACACTCGGTGGGGCGCCAACTTCTCGCACTCGCTCTCGAGTTGTCGCAACCACATTTTAGGCATCAATTAAAAAGCTATAGCTAAATCTATAGACCAGTACACAATAAATATTGATACTGACGGCAACAACAACACGGCTGACGGCAAGCAGCATCAATAAATAAATAATTCAACGCGATGATCTCACAGAGACAACCAGACAGCGGGACAGAGGGACAGCGGGACTGACTGACAGACGAGCGGACAGTTGTACGGCTGCTGATCGTTCTGGGCTTTTGACAGACAGATTTGAGAGATAGATAACGCCATTTAAGTATTGTTTTTGTACTCTACTTAAATTGGGGTAAATGGGGTAGTATGTGCTACTAGAGTCTGTCGGACAGGTATAAAAATTCAGAGATTCTCTCATTTCCTATATAAAAGTTGAATTTTAGTGTGATGCAGAAATACGTTCATTCTGATTATATAAATAGTATATAAAATATTTTATATGAGTAGATTAATTATATTTTCAGAACAGATTCTTACTATTTATCTTTAAATGCAGAAGAAATAATAGATTATAAACTACAGATCCGAAAATCTACGATCCAATTAAGTCTATGCTTAGATCAATAAATATTGATCTGTAATATCAGTTCAGTCTGCTTCTGGGAGCAAATGCTGAAATAATCATTTAAATCAACAATATATTACAAATTTGATATGCAGGGTATTAGCTAGTCATTCACTCCCATCTGTATTACTAATTTAAATTGTCATTTCTATCATTGTCAGTTTGTTTACATTTTCGTTTTCATGTAGCATTGAGTAGTGGAATTGTATGTCTGTCAATAAAAAGCATAATCACATAATCACATTCAAATTCGAATGATGAAAGCCAGCTTTTTGGCACTGAATTGTGGCTGGAATGCCGATGGGAGAGAGAAGGAGGGGATGAACCTTGTGTTGACACAGTAACTGATATTCAGCGGTATTTTCGCCAATAGCATTCGCATGGCTATTAAATATGCATTAAAAGCCAACTCCTGACTCTTGGCTGACCTCAAATTGGACGCTGTTTGTGCCTTAATGAAAAGCCCAATAAAATTGTAACGAAAAATGGGCAACCAAGCAACGAGCCAATCAATAGTTTTATAGATACTATATAGATATATACACACATATAGTATATGGATGGCATGTCAATTAGCATACAGTTGACATGCCATGACAAACAGTTTATAAATTTATTAAGAGCGCGCGCCCCAAAGTACCGTGTGCCGATATCTAACCCATAACACTCAATCACAAACCTCCCAAGTTTTCAAGCTGAAAAACTAAAGCAAAGAGCCGAAAGCTAAACAAAATGGCCAAAACACGCAATCTAAACATATTGGCAGAGCGCCGTTGACGTTAACAACCGAATTCCCCTGCTATGAAGACGATATAAATATATATATATATCTTTCACATATATAAAGAAAAGCAAGAAATGCACGCAAACTTTATTTATGCCAACTAATTGTCACATTAAATTGACTAACGAAATAAATAGCTGAGCTAAAGCTAAGACTTGACTTGTGGATACCTCCTTATTTATATATATATATATATATATATATATATATATATATATATATTTGTTTTTATAGGTATTTTACTATCAGCTATTAACATTTTTGAACTTTAAGTTAGCTTAACAAGCCAAGTGAAAATAAGTCAACATTTATACGATAAGAATATATGATATAAGATATCTAAAGAAAGCAATGATAAAATTGGAGCTGCGTATGACATGATTATATATTTTAAATTTCAGGTGTCTTGGTCTGATATGCAGCATAAATATGAGGAAAATATTTATCTCAAAAAGAATTTGATCTGCCTGACTGTCATAGTTGAAAATACTTTAAGAAATAAAATACAAATTTCTAGTGTAGCAAAGGAAGAGGTATAGATATAACCCTTCCTCTGCTCTAGAGGTATAGATATAATCCTCCCTCTGCTCTACTATAAATATTATATTGGTTATACCTCTTCCTCAGCTGCAGTGCTTGACCAAGAAGTAGCATACCAAGTATACAATAAAAATTTCATAGAACATAAACAAATGTTGTAATTTTTATAAATAAATCCCAGCCACGTACAATTTTCCAATCTATATAAAAAGGTGCATTGATTAGATTCATTAAATATAAATTTCCCCTATATAAATTTATATTCAATTTATAGCTCAATCGCTGCGGGCAACGCAAAAATCAATTACATAAATAGCAAAATGACCCCATTAAACTGCAATCATTGAAAGTGACAAATCAAAAGACACACCTACTCTGTACATATATATATATATATATATGTATATATAAATATTTATATAGATACGCATAACGAGAGCTGTGTGGACAGAGCAACTTGGTGAGACAATTAGACACTTAATTGTTTGTTGTGCTTAACATAATAACAGAGCAAGAGGAGGTCACATAATAGCCTAAAAGACCAGAGACCCAGACAACAGGCAAAGCTTGCTAAGCTAAGCCAAACAAGCAGGGACCCAACCACCCGCAGACCCCAACTACCCCTTTTTTTGGGTGGTTGCTTCGAGTGGTTTTTGGCTGCCAATGAATTGTTTGGGGAACTAGGGAAAAAGAGGTAACAGCCAGTTGCCGCTTGCCAACCCAGTTGAGGGTAGATATACATAACAAACGCACTGCATGCGCATTTTTATATACCTTATATATATAAATAATGTATAAACTGACAAGTCAAAAGTTTTAGCATATACTATATAACGAGCCGATAGGCCAAAGCGTCAACAGCAACAGTAACAGCAGCTGATGGTGATGTCATTTTGGGCAACAAAAATTTATCGATTGTCGTGGCAATAATTTATTTAGTAAACACACACACACACACTCACACACGCCCAGCCATGCCCAAAAACCGCAGGAGCAATTCCACAAATTGACCTTGACATTCAATGACCACAACTGACCAGCCCAATCTATGGCCGCAGTTTGAGATCTCATCTGATCTAATGACAACTCATGATTAGAATCATAAAGCGAGAGTGTGCTAAATATAATATTTATGTCAATATTAAGCGCTTTTACAGTAGTCACTCGCTAGGGGCGACACTTTGAAATCGAAAGTTGATATAGAGATAAAGAATTGAATTTATTAACTAGCTAAAACTTGATTATATTTTCATTGCTGAATTTTTTAGTCAATTTTGATAATTACATTATTAAAAATAATTATTTAAATTTAAAAATTCTAGAACTTTTTTTATTAACTTTTGAATATTATTATATATTTTTTCATTTTATTTAATAAAAGTAAAAAATGTCTAGAAATTTATTAAATAATTTGATAAAAAATATTTCTAGGAATAAATTTGTATAAAATTTATCTATTCAAATATGATATAAATATATAAAAAAAATATATATATACGATATTTAATATCGTATTCTATGCTAATGCTCAAAATAATAACTCAAATAAATATATGTCAAAACGTTTTCCGCTAAATGTTTATTAATTCTAGCAGAGACAACAAATTAGTAGTTTTTCTATCGCCTACAAATGAGACGTTCTGAATGGCTAATCCGTCATTTCATTTGAGACGTTCGAATAGCCGAAGCGACATTCCATTTGATATTTCATTATCATTCCAAAAAGTTGTCAGTTAATTGCGCTCGATGAAATCTATAAGCTTGAGCAAATTGTTGGCGTTTTATATTTAAGTTATCTATATAAAGCTAATTGTAGAGAAACTTAAGTATGAGGAAATGCAAGATTTAAGGTAGGAAATAACTGGATGATTGATAGAACTTAAGAACTCTGTCCTTTTTTGAGATTTTTAATTTGACAAGACTTGAATAGAATCTATTCTATTTATAGCATTCAAATATTAACATCATCAAAGTCCACTTTCCTTTAAATGTTGCAGCCTCTCATAACTTGACTAGCATATAGCTGATTCCATTTATATTTACTAGTCAAATATATTAACACCTGCCCATGTAAGCTATACAAATACCAAATCGGAAGCTAAACAATGTGAGCAAACGAAATATCTTCGTACTTTGCGCTGCAACCACTTCGCAGGCTACCTTATCAGTATATAATATATTGCGAAAAAGTAGAATTCGCAAATTAATTATTATATAACAAACATAGCTGGTGCGATAACAAAACAGAAACGAAATTATTTGTCTAGCAAAATAGTGTGATATGACTGAAAGATTGAGAGCTACAAAAAGCTAATCGAGCCAGGCTAATAGAGAGAGCAGCTGATATGTCACGTAAAGATCGATTACTTGATAGAATAGGAATGGGAAGATAGTGTCAAGCGAGACTGCAGGTGCAGGCCAGACTCAATTGGTTCAATTGAACTAGATCCATTTTTAGATGAATATGAGCTAGCTCAAAGAATTCAATTGTTAGATTTAAACTTATGAACTAGTGCTCGAGTCAAATCAGAAAAAAAAACTTTGAGTGAACCAAAGGTTCTATAAGGAACCTGGGAAATCGGATACATTTTAGTTCAGCTGAAACTTTATAGGGTTCATGGATCTATGAATGCCTCAGGTTTGATTTGATTTTCAAAATCAAGTTGTAGTAGAACTGGAACTGGAACTGGAACCACTTTATATACCTTTCCAACAGTGACTAAAAACTAATTTGTTTGCCTAAAGTTTACCTCGTTTCTCCTTAATATGACTGTCGTACTGGGAATTGCTGCGTGCGAAGTTGATCGACGCCATGGTGGATTGGAACTCCTGGTATTCGTGTTCGGGTTCGTTGGTGTGGGTGCTGCGGCTACTTTGTTGCGCTTGAGTCTGATAATCCTGACGCAGACTCTTGCTAAAAGTACCGATGCCGCTCAAGGCATGCGCCGACGAGGGCGTTGTTGAGCGCGTGGGCGTGGACACAATCACAAGACTGCTGGCCGGCACGCCCTCAGTGTCGGAATCGTTATCGATGACGTCGGCGTTCGCGTCGTCGCTGATGCGTATCTGCGAGGCGGTAAACGAGATATTGCCAGCGCTGCTCGGACTCCTATTCGAGTCAACGAAACCGATTGATTTACGCGACGTGGAGGACGTCGAGGACCGCTCCTCAGACCGTTCGGACCGTTCGGATTGTGTGGTCGTTGTCGTTGTGCTGGTTATCGTTTTGTGGCTAACAATTTTTCGGGATTCTTCCGTCGAAGAACCGCGCAATTGGCACGTTGCAGCTGGACTGAACACCTCGTCCGGCGTTACTGTTTGCGGTTGCTCCTTCGTGCCAATCGGCGTGGATGTTAGCAATGTTTTTGTTGTTGATTTTCCCGTTTGCCATGACAGTTCGCTGGGACGCGTTGCTCGTTGCTGTTGTTGCTGTCGCTGGTGGTGCTCCTGGTGTTGTTGTGGCGTCTCGTTGCCACCCACTTGATACGTTGTTTGTTGGTACAAACGCTGACGCCTTCGTGGGTTGCTACCCACGGTAATGTCAATGCTACCCGTTGCCATAGCATCCTCGTCCTGCCCACCAAATTGACGAATGCGTGCTCGCACCGAGCCGTCAGTTTCATCGTGCTGCTCGCCGGGTTCACCACCGGCCAGCGGTGACTGCGGCTCATCCTCCAGTTTGATTAATATACGTCGGCCACCAGCCGTCATATCGACGCTGTGCGGCGAAGTGACGCTCGAACGCTCGCTGGACAGGCTGGAACGTGACCAGGAGGGCGAATCTCGCGGCGAGACATAGCCCTCGCCGTGACGATAGATCTTCTCCTCGGCATAGCCACCATCACTGGTCCGCGACGAGGTTATGATGGTGCGCACCCCATCCGCCGCCTGCACTTCGCGCACGGTGCGCTCGCCGTCCAGGAACTGCTCCAGTTCCATTTGACGGGACAAATCCTTCTTCACTGTGCGTCGAGTGGTGCGTAGGGTGACATTGAAGGGCGACAGTTGATCCTCAACACTGCCCAGCTCAGCGCCTGGACTAATGCGGCTGGTGGTCTTCAGGGTGACATTGAAGGGGCTGGCCGTCTGCTCGCTGGTCACCTCGACGCGACGCGGGGTCGTGTGACGCAGATGCACCTGCTGGAAGGCCAGCTTGGCTGCCTCCGCTTCGGCCATGCCGCGTTGTCGCTCCTCACGCAAGCGTCGCTCTATTTCGTGCACATCAATGTCGAAGGGATTCTCCTCGTCGTAGTCGTCCGTCTGCTGCTGACGCAGTTCGTCCGTGCCCAGCTCGGCAGGTCGCTTGCCAGTGCCATCGGACCACACCTTCTCGTACTGGGCCACCTTCTGGCGCAGACGTTGCGGCGGAGTCTCCAGCTGCAGATCGCTGGTGCTGCTGGAGGTGGTCAGCGACGTGGTAATGGTCTTCATATACGTACGCGTCACTGTCGACGTCTCCAGCTGTTTGGTCTCGGACGCCTCCTCCTGCTGCTCGACATTCTCAGTGGTTTTCTGCTCATGCGCATGGCGGCGTCGAACAGCTGGTATCGGGGGCGCGTCCTTACCCACATCCATGCTAGCGCCGGCATCTATGGTTGGATCCTTATGCCTGCCTGGATCTGTGCTATCGGCCATGATAGCATCGGTTTTCTAATACGCTTGTCCTTAGGCCAAAATGTCATTTGGGTTCGCTAGTCGTCCGCCAACAGCCTTGTCCTTTTGTCCTGCTTCGCTACTGCCCCGCTTCGCCTGGCCTGGCCCAAATGCAAAATTGATTTTTCTCACGCAACGACAACGACAACTACAACAACAACAGCAACAACTGTAATAATAACATCAGCTTTTCCACTGAGTTTTCCTTGCTCGGGAACAACCCCCGTGTGCCCTTCGCTTTAATTTGGAGTCACTTATGGCCCGCTCGTAATTGTAACTGTAATTTGTTAAAAGCACACCACACACAATTTTTAATCACCGAAGCTTTTTGGATTTTGGATTTTCGGTTTTTTCTTTCTTTGCTTATTCTCTTGGTTTTATGACACAATAATATACATATCACATACGACGACGGAGTCGTTGGGTAAAAAACACGTATTTCATTCGTATGCCTCAGACATAAATTTGTTTTAATTTAGTTTTCGGCAAAATTCTATAGTCCACTTCTCCACACTATTAAACTCAGACTAAAACGGCATGCCTTCGGCGAGCAGACAACACACATTATAGTCGAGCTTCAGGTTTCATTTGTTCCGTTTCCAATCCGTTGTTGTAGAAAGCCGGTTCGATACTGAGTCGTCGTGCCATCGTCAATGTGCTACGCCTTGTCCAGAGACAGAGACCAACAGCAGCAGCAGCAGCAGCAGCAGCGGAGCCAGCAGCAGCCCAGAGTACTGGCTGGACTATAGTAATCGTAGTAAAGCTCACATTTCAATGAGAGAGCGCGAGCGTAACGAGAGACGCTGCGCAAAATGTTTTTTCTTTTTTTTTTATAAAAAGAGAGCAACACGTATAGGAATGAGAGAGAAGGCGAGAGAGAGCGCGCATTTATGTTATTTACGCATTTTGATGTATGTTTACCCACACCGTGCTTACTGCTACGGCAGCACGTACTACCTTTGAACCGACGACTGGTGCTATTATGGCATGGGCGAAGTTAATGCTTTTTTTAAAAGGGTCTAATATTAAAGTAATAATAATATATATCTATATTAGAGAACTATTGATATAATAATTATTTTTTTATAATATTATATAAAAGAAAAAATAGTTTTTACTAAAGTCAGTGAAGATTCAGTGTGAATTCAGTTATAGATTTTGGCGTTTAAAACATTTGTTCACATATTTATTAGCAAAAATATTTAAGTATATAATAAAGATTAAAATATATCAAATATTAAGTAAATGCTAATATTTTATATTTTTCATAATTGTATTTTATATTTTTAAATTATATTTTTTTAAAAGTTTAATTTATATTTTATATTTTTTAATATTTTTATTTATTAATATTTTATTTTATATTTTTCAATATTTTTATTATATTTAAATATTTTAAATAAAAAGAAAAACATATTTTTAAAAATAATATAATATTAATATAATAATAATTATTCTAATGAAAATTGGACATTATAAATTCATTTACATAATTTTAAGGCCCCTTAAAAGTTCGCTGCATTGCTTAACAGCGACGACACTGAAACTGCCCTACGACTATGCAAAGTGCCGATACGCAGAAAAGCTCTGCTATCTTTATATTGGGCAGTAAAGGCTTGAATGAGCGCTGTAGCTTGCGCTCTCAGTTACTTGCGCTCTCAATGTCATAAATCATCCACACACACACACACACGACCTCTCTCTCGCTCTCCGTCTGTCTACAGTACTGCTTGCGCTTGTGTATGTGTGTGAAGCTCAAGTACAATTTAACTTCTTATTGCGCTTTGCTATTGTTATTGTTGTTTCCTTGCGTCTGCTGTCTGTGACATCATGAGCGTGAGAAAATACCAATTACACACACACACAGACACACAGTTGGGTGGTTGTTTGTAACAAACACAGCAATGCACTCACACAGACACACAGTGAGAGATATGTTGTATATTGGTATGTAATTCGATACTCGCTGGAATAGCGATTACAAAGTATTTGGCAAACATGTACCGTTTTTATTTTCTGGTCGAACTGGCGCCTGCATAGCCAATGTGGGTCATCGCATAATCAAGCTCAACTTACAGCATTTAATGAAAGTCATTCATGAAAGCGCGATCGTCGCCCGCCCGTCACTTAAAACTCGAAACCAAAACCAAAACAAATGTTTATTTTTTGAGCTTACATAATCGCCGTTTTGTGTTTATCACATTCAAACAAACGAGTTTTTGGAGCCACATATTGAGCTAGGCTAATGACGTCACGCTTTGGTGATTGCATTCCATTCGATTGTTGTTGCCGTCGTCAAACTAGAAGTTGACCTTAAAGCCAGACATATATTCATCGAAAACAAAATTCTAATCTAAATGTAAAAGGTCAGCAGTCAACTTTCGCAAATATATAAAAAGATCAATAGAAAAGTCAGCTATCCATTGTCACTCAACTAACAGCTGTTAACAGACTGCAACAGTAACATATGTATCTGAATAGCATATTCCCATGGAGAGCGGCCCTCTGCTGTAGAGCTGATATCTAGTCATAGAAATCCCCATAAAAACAAACACTTAAATCTATATAACAACAGCGCACACATGAATTAATTGGATAAACAAGAGTGAATACAACATCTGGACAGCTCACCAACAACAACAAAAACAATAACTGAATGTAAATTTTATTAGACAACGCACAGCAGAGTGCGGCTGTAAAAATGTTAAGTGCCAACACACTTGAAAGGGCAACCGAAGTGTAGCTATAAATAGCCAAAATGTTATTTTAATCAGAACAACAGCGGCTGTTAGATCTCTAACAGAAGCTGTTAAGTCAGCTTTATGGCGCTGTTAAAACACGTTCGGTGTAAATCAAGGGTATTATCTAGCATAGTTATTGCATTTGTTCAAAGATACCCTGTAATTTTGCTCAAGAAATTGCTTAGCTGCATAAACAACTTGTTGATTTAGTATTTATAGGATTTCCAAAAAAAATATTTAAGAAATTCTTTGACTGCATAGAAAAATTTGTAAAATTTTTGTATCGGAAATTTTGATATACAAATTTTCTTAAGATATTATTATTGCATTTAAGTTATTCATGAATCATTTGAGGCTTTGATTATATAAATATTTACTTCAAATTTAAGCAATCTTAAACTATATTTATCAATAAATACTTTTTGAAATAAAAACTTTTCAGTAAATTCGGATTTTTTAAAATGAAAAATATAATAGTTAAAAATTCAAATTTCAGTGAGCAGTTTAAAAATAGAAAAAGACAACATAAATTAGCTGGAAATAAAATATATATATATATATATATATATATGTATATATACATATATCATTCTAGATATGCTATTTATAATACTCGATAGAGTTGAATGAAAAACGTATGTTTTTTTATCGCAATATATCAATACGTAAGTTTCATAACAAAGCACTGAATATATTTATGATTTTATAAACATATTGAAATCTATTTCGCTTCGGACGGATATATTTATCATCCATCAATCTGCATTGCTTTTTGTTTAAGTTTGAGCAAACAACAAAATATTCGCATAAACAATTGTTTCCTATTTTTCGCATTTGGTTTTTCAGCACTTTTCAATATTTTCGACTTGGCTAAAAATACATTTTTTTTTGCCATTTATTTCGCACCTAACCATAAAGTTGGGCACTTTAATGGAAAGGCAAACGCAAACATTCTTTTTTCTTCCTTTTCGAAAAATATTGACTCAAGAGCTAAAAGCGCTTTTGTAAACAGACATTCTTCTAGAGTCTTAGATATATATATGTATTTGTGTATTTGTGTATATAGGTATCTGGTCAAGCGTCAAATAAATGAGTCGAAAAGTCAATTAAAAACAGAATTGAGTTCCTTTAAAGATTTGACCAACAAAATATTTGCACAGAAATTAAGCTATGTAAACCATTAAAACTATTAGCCATCAAAATATTTTCAAACACACACACATACACACACACACACATACACACACTAGCACAATTACCAGAATCATAAAAAGGCAATTAAAAATCGCACTGTCAACAATTTTGATTTGTTTGAATTGCGGCATTCGCATGTGTCTCGAGTATATCTATAAAATATCATTCGTGACCGATTTTTACGTGCAGAATTTATTAAAATTAGTCTCAAAATATCTATTTATAGCTATACATTTCATATGTTTGCCATTTGCTTTTGGGGCCGTTTATATATAGATACAAATTTAACATCATCCCGTATGGACCCACGTCATAATAGAGGGAACGAAAGAAACGTCTATTTCGATTATAGTACAATTTCTATACAAGCGAATCCAGTTGGCTTATGTGGCTTACATTTATGTTCTTTTAAACAAGACAGACTAATTATGCCAGAGTTTATTTGATTTTGTATATTTTAGCTAGATTTGTTCGATAAATCTTCAGTTTTAGTTAAATAAATATTCGTCGGAAATATAAATATAATAATATGAACTATATACATATATTGCTCTGAAGTTTTGGATATATCTTTGAATGAATGTAAGATATGCATTGAATATATTTCAAGCTGACTAAATATGAATCAATGCTGTTATCGATAAATATCGATATTTTACTCAACTCAACTGAAACTAACTGCTTATGTATAACAATTTCCATAAGACTTTCATAATTTTAGAGTCGCGCCTCTCGTTCTCAAAATATCTGCTTCTTTCTAGTCGCAGATGATCCTATCTGAAAACCCCAAATAGCCATCTCACTCTCACAAGCAACAACAGCTACCTCTGTCTCACTATCACAGAGGAACAACTTGAGGATACTGAGAAGCTTGCTGCCTGCTCAGATCCTCCACGACAACTCTATATAAGCTCTCTGCCTCTTGCTAACCCTACTGTAACAGTCAGACACTCTGCTGTTAGACTGTGCTGTTAACTTAACATAGTTGTTTTCCCTTTATACTTCCTACTGTTAACTCATATTCTGTATTTTTTCGTCTCCTTCAATTTTCATTCTTTATAAAAACAATACAGAACCTGCTCTAATACTAATTTTCTTTTACTTAAAAGAAAACCTGTCGCCTTTTACTTTTATTTATTTATTTTTTAACTCAACTTTATTTTTAATTTCAGCACAAAATCCCTTTTAAAAATAGATCAAGAATATATGGTATACATATATCTATGTGCACAGGCGAGTGCACTGAGAAAACCCAGAGAAACGAGACAAATGCTGAAAGACTTAAGGGAAAATTAAGAAAAATGAAAGAAAACTCTATTTTTAATCACTTTAGCGGCGTGACAAGACAAGTTCGAGTAAATTGAAAAGAAAAAGAAAAATGGCTCAGAATGAAAATAGCAGGAAAAGCAGGGCGAACGAATCGACTAAATATAGCAGAGTCATACCCGATTCCCTAGATGATATTTTATACCAAACATGAAGCATATACATATGTATATATACATATATACATATACACACGATTAGCTCGTGTTCTTTCTTTTTGGCCGGCTTTGTTGGCTAACAAGACAATTGCAACAACAACAACAATAACGACACTGAGCGAGGCAAATGCAATTTATAAATAACAAAATGTAGGCAGCATTTCCCCCGTGACATCAGCGCCAGCCAGCATCCGTCGAACATGAAAACTCATTTTCACTCGCTGCCTTTGTCTCTCTAAACAGCTTTAATTGTACATACATACATCCATATGTACATACATACATCAATAGCAGACGTGCCATAGACGAGCTGCGTTTCAGTATAGAAAAAGTGATCTCATTGCCTCTTTGTACTTAGCAAGAGATATATATATGTATATACATATACATTCATATATATACTTCTACTTAATACATCTATTCAAGTCGTATAATCAACAAAAGGCTTTAATACTCGTAAACCTCGTCGACAGCAAAGTGTGATCACCATTTTGCGTTTGACTTTGGTTTACAGATCGCATTTACATCGTGGCTTTGAGTCAATTGCGCTAACAATAATACAATCTCTCAACAAGATAAATTGGCTTAGCTATTTTTCAAATTTCAATTTAGCGCTCACCTTTACGAATTTCCAATGATAAATAATATGGGGACATATTTTTTTAAGCAGACTGCAGCAAATGGCTCAAATAGTTAAAAAGGGAATTTAATTTGAAAAATTCCCTTCTTTAACTTATGCAGCGCTGCATTTGCAATAGGATTATTTGACAGGGAAATTTTAAAACATACTTAGGGATGAGAGAGTTTAAGGGGAAATTTGCCTCAAGCTGAGCTAAGGAAATTTTGTTAATTAGCATATTTATGCTTACGGAAATTAAGTGCTAAGAAATTTTAATTTATTTGCGCGCGAAATCTTTTTAAAGGAAATTTTGCCCGCTAGGCAATTTATTATAAGGAAATTCGCAAGCTGAGCGCGCAAATATTTAAATTGAAAATAGAAACAGATGTACGAATTGCTTAAAGATATATCATCAAATGTACTATATATAATTATAAGTGTGCAATATAAGTATACAGTATATAAACAATATTTTATATATATTTTTTAACGACTTGGCAACCGACAAGAGTTCATATTAAATAATTTATATTTCAGAAAATTGTGAAATCAAGAAGAAATTAAGTTATCTTAGGTGGGCTATATCTAAGCGAGGCAGATATCATATAACGCACTTAGCAAGATATCGATCTGCATCAATATTTGCGCGCCCAATCATCAGAGGCCAATTGATAAATGGAAAAATTTGGATCAGCCGCAGTTGAGTTGACACTTGGATAAACAACTTTGGGGGCTGGTCATCGTGATGTGTGGTGTGAGATTATAGTAGGCTTCACGCGCAGTTAACTGAAACATACAACCTATATCCCGCTCCCACATCTACGCCATTGGCTGTACAAACAGAAGTTGGCGCTTGCGATAAGAGCCGCGTGCCGCAGTAGCTGCTGCCAGCAGCAGCAGCAGCAGCCCCAACCGCAGCCGCAGCAGTAGCTGCGCAGCATTGCTCCACATATAATCAGCCCAATCTAAGTTCCACTCAGTCGCTTGATAGACAGCCAAGATCACAGTTAGGAAAAAAAAGTGAACCAAAATAAACGTTTACAATGTCCACGCTCGAAAACGAGGTGACATTCCGCCAACAGACCCAACTCAATCACAATCTGGAATCGCAGTTTAGCAACAGCTCCACAGAGTTCATTCTCCTCACGGATCATCGAACCTCCAAGTTCAAGAGTCTCGAGCAGCTGGAAGCTGCGAAGCTGGAGACAGATGAATCCTGCTGCAGTCGCCGCTGCGACAACCTCTGTCGGCTGAAGACCCTAAAGAAGCGTCTGCCCATCCTCAGCTGGCTGCCCAAATACAACCGCAACGATGCCTTTGGCGATCTCATTGCGGGTCTGACCGTGGGCCTAACGGTCATTCCCCAAGGTCTGGCCTACTCGGGCGTCGTTAATTTGCCACCCCAGGTAGGCTCCATCTACTACTACTATTCAGTTCAGTGTCTGTGTAAATATGTTTTCACAGCCTTATCTTTAGGGTTTTTCAGTGAAAATCATAAACTAAATAAATATAATCACAAAAGTGATATTCTCTTAATTACGTATAAAAGATGCTGACGTATTCGGGCATTTATGTGCTCGTATATTTTGAACTTTATATTGTGTATTCAAATATATATATATATTGGAGAAAATGCATTTCCAAAATGTCTTTAAAATGTAGGGCAACACACTCTCATTCCAAGTCAAGATAGAAAGGCATAAATTACAGTCCTTATAGAAGCACTGAATAGCCCTTAGTATTCAGGCATCCCAAGTTCTTTCTTAGTTCTAAAAAACTTAGGAGACTATTGCAATCTTACGCACTTATTTTCAATTCAAAAGCAAAATCAATTAGGATTGCAAAACTTTACAGAAAACCAAGCCAAGTTGCTCAACACATTTCAGTTTGCACAAAGTTGTGCAAGTTTGACGAAAAGTTGTGGCAAGCGGAAAATTTTTGGGTTTTTAAACAGGTATTTTAAAAAAAAAATGTTCAACTATGCAGACCGCGTAACAGGCTCAGAACTCAAGCCGCACTCAATGAGTTCAAGTCGGTTTGCAATAAGCAGAAAAAATATAAAAGAAAAATATTATAAAATATTTAAAAGTATATAAAAATCAAAACAAAATCTAATTAAATCCAGATGAGAAAAATAAATATTAATAAAAAGAAATTGTTTTAAGACAAGAATAAAATTATAGAAAATTTTTATAAATAAGTGTACAAATTTTAAAGTTTTAAAAATTAAAAGGATTATATTTCAAAATATAAATAAATCAAAAATGTACCTAAAATATTTTAAAATAAAGAATAAAACACTAAAAGAAATAAGTGAAAAGAAAAATTATTTTAAAACAAAATTAAGAATTTCAATAAATCAACCAAGGATAAAAAAATTAAAGAAAGGATAAAACAATGTTAAAAATTTTAAGAAAAATATTCTTTTTTAATAAATCGATGTGTGAAATAGTAGAAAATGTATCTAAAATATTTTAAATCACATAATAAAAAACTTAAAGAAATAAAAAATCTATAAAAAAATACTATGAAAAACTTAATAATAATAAATAAAAAATGTGCAATAAAAAAACATGCCAAAACAACATTTTTTACAAATTCAAAATAAATAGTTCAACTTGTGAAACAATTAAAAAAGTAATCAAAATAAATATTTATATTATGGAAAATAAATGTTGAATAAATTTAAAATCATTTAAAAAATAAATAAATCTAAGGGTAAAACTAAATTTAAAAAAAAAATTAATTTACATACAAATTAATAATAATTAAATTGAAGTAGAAATAGAGCAGCAGTAGTAGTATTTAAGTGCTCTATAGCCAAACTTTCACTTTTAATGAAGTCAGCTCTTATGAAACCACAAACAGAGAATATCTTAGTCTGTCATACCCAAATTTATTGCCCCATTTAATCTCCCTACTTCCCTTTTCAGTACGGCTTGTATGGCTCGTTCATGGGCTGCTTTATTTACGTGCTGCTGGGCACCTGCAAGGACTGCACCATTGGCAGCACAGCTGTGGCCTCGCTGATGACGTACCAGTTCGCCAGGGGCTCGTGGCAGCGTTCGGTGCTGCTCACCTTTCTCACGGGCTTCATTGAGCTGCTGATGGCGCTCTTCAAGCTGGGCTCCCTCGTGGAGTTCGTTTCGGGCCCGGTGAGTGCGGGCTTCACCAGCGCCGTGGCCCTTATTGTGTGCACCTCGCAAATGAAGTACATTCTGGGCGTGAATAGCGATGGAGTCTCGTTCCTGCAGCGCTGGATTAGCATGTTTAGGAACATAGGCAACATACGCTTAGCCGACAGCTATCTGGGCGTTGGCTGCATTGTTGTACTCCTGATCATGCGCAGCCTGGGCAGGATGACCATTGGACCCAAGGAGCCAACGCAGCGTTGTCGCTGGCAGCGCATTGTGAATCATCTCATACGCTTCATGGGCATCTCGAGGAACGCAACCGTTGTGCTGGCCACCACAGTGGTGGCCATGAAGCTAGAAGCAGCTGGCAAGAATCCCTTTCAGTTGACGGGATATATACCGCCTGGCATGCCCACGCTGGCATTGCCACCCTTCTCGATTGAGCCGCAGCCTGGCAACGCCACAGCCGGCATTCCGCCTGTGGCTGGGGAAACATTCCTCGAGATGGTGCAGGATTTGGGCTATGGATTGATCATAGTGCCGCTGATAGCGCTGCTCGAGAATGCCTCGGTGTGCAAGGCCTTCGCCAAGGGCCAGCCCATCGACATGACCCAGGAGATCTTCGCCACGGGCATGGCCAACATCGCCAACTCGCTCTTCTGCGGCTATCGGAGCAACAGCGGCCTGGCCCGCTCGGCCATCAACAATGCCAGCGGCTGTCGCACCAGCATGTCCAACTTCTACATTGGTTTAGTTGTGGTGCTCGCTCTCAGCTTCCTCACCGAATACTTTTGCTTCATACCCCGGGCTGTGCTGGCTGCGGTGCTCATAGCGGCGGTCATATTCCAGGTGCAATACCAGATCGTAATACCCATGTGGCGCAGCAAACGTAAGTTGAAGCAATAAGTCCTCCTCCTCATCCTCCTTTACTACTTTATGTTCTCTCTCTCTCTCTCTCTCTATCTAGGCTCTGATCTGCTGCCTGGTATCCTGGCCTTTATCACCTGCCTGGTGCTGCCCTTGGAGATTGGCATTCTGGTGGCCATCGCAGCCAATCAGCTCTTCATACTCTATCACTCGGCCAGGCCCAAGGTCATGGTGGAGCAGCTGGAAACGGAGCAGGGCATACAGTTCCTGAAAATAACCCCCGATCGCTGCCTCATATTTCCCTCTGTGGAATTTGTGCGCACCATGGTCATCAAGTCGGGCAGCCGCAGCTCCTTGCCCATTGTCATCGACTGCACGTACATCTACGCCGCCGACTTTACCGCCGCCAAAGTCATCTCCTCGATGGTCGCTGACTTTCGCGCCAGGCAGCAAAAGATTATATTCTTTAACCTGAAGCCCAGTGTGGCCAGCATCTTCGAGGGATTGAATACAAGATTGGTTCTCTGCTATAATACTTATGCACTCAATCAGGAGCTGAGACCAAATGAAGCTATGTCTCCTTCTTTGGATTCACTGAACAAGAGCCAGAGCACCGACTGTGTGAGCATGGCTAGCACACTCTCTTTGGCTAAGAGCTAAGCTAATAAGTTGGCTATTACGATAAATATGCCTGAATATATGTGCATATAACTACATAGTATAAACCTCGACTTAGTTGTATAATAAAGGCTTTCATTTGTATTAATAAAATAAAATATTCAAAATATTATATATAAATATAAAAAATAAAATATTAGAAATATTCCTGAATAAATACGTTTTTTTTTATTGGAAAAATACCAAATTTTAAAATATTTTTGAGCAGACCTCGCATACCGCTCAGCACACCCATATATGTATGTATAATCTTCATCACACTTATCGTATCAAAATATGGCACTTAAAAAGCTTAAATAAGAAATTAAATTAGGATCAAAATCCCATTTGACTTTGAACTTTACAGTTTGAATTCCGATGAAATCAAACGGAAATTTATTTAGCTTGTTGGCCAGTGTAATCAAATAAAATGTGTAAGATCTCAAAATAAATGGTTACACATGTATTTCATCTATCTTTGCCGTTCGCATTCATTTTTATTGTGTCAAAAGTACCAAAAATGGCTTCTATAATGTATATAAAGACTTTATGGTGCCTTGCTCGATTGGCGATTACTAATATAGCTATAAACAGAGCTGCACAAGTTGCATAGCGACTAGGGAGGGTTCTATATAACGTACATTTTATTATTTTTATTTTAAAATTTTTTTTATACATATATTTTTATTTGCTATTTTTTATACATTAATTTATTTTTATATATATTTTTTTTTTAATTTTTAATATTTTTTATATTTGTATTATTTTTTATTTATATTTATATTTTTGCTATTTTTTATAACAGTTTAAATTTTATATATAAATTTTTTATTGTTAAATATAATTTTTTTTTATTGTTTTATTTTTTTATTTATTTTAAATTTTTTACTTATTTTTATTTTGTATTTTTTTTTTGTTCGATCTCAAATATTTTTTATAGATATTAAATCAAATAAATTAATTATTTTGTGGATTTGTTTTGTTGCATTAATTTGTTTTTATTGTTGATATTTATATTTATTTATTATACATTTTTTTATTTTCTGATATTTTTTTATTTTAATTTTTATATATGTATTTTAATTTTTTTATTTACTTATTATTTTCTGCATAGGAACGTCAAGCAAGTCAAGTTTTATAGCAAGCAGCTAGAGCCTATTGTGAACTAATAGAATCTTTCGTTTGGCTAGCAGCCCCGGCAGTTGGCATTTGTCAATTTCTAATTGCCAAACCAAGTATGTTCGCCATGATCTTACAGGGTATATACACGAACGTGCACATGTGTAGTTCGTACACACATTGTGAAAGGTGAGAGAAAGCACAGAAATTTGTGTGTGCATGGTCAATTTTAAAGACTTGGGCGACGTTGATCAACGTGGGCGACTGGGTCAAGTTCAGATGAGACATTCAAGGGGGGCCGCGGCTGAATCATCAGCAGTGCCCAAAGGAATGCGAAAAGATATATTTGTATATATTTATATGGATTTACATGTGTAAATATCTATAAATATATATTTTACAATATTAAGCCAAAGAACTCATGCGCCTGCTGCTGCTCTAACCAAACTTTAGCAGTGAATAAAGCAATGTAAAAAATATGAGTTTATATATGTTTCTTCACATATCTAGGTATAATTATATATCTAAAATACCTGTGCCACACACAATTTGATGATTTAACGTTTTATTGAACATTTTTAATCAAATTTCAATCTGAAACACAGAAATTCACTTTTCACTCGAGCACGCACAAATATATCGCAATGCAACGATAGGTAAGCAAACAAGACTGCCTATCGCTGCTATCGATAAGTTGCTTGAGCGATGTTACTAGATTATTTTCGGCTGTAAGTTGACGTTGTAAGCTGTCAAACAGATTGTGAATCCTTTCAATAAGAAGAAGAGCTATGCACTATGTCTGTCTCGCTCTCTGTCTCTTTCTCTCTCTCTTTCTTCACCTGCTGCTCAACATGCGGAACCGTAAAGTTGCTCCGCCAGCCAGAAAATTCCATTTTCAAGCAATGGAAACGAACGCAGCGGAAGCACCTCATCACCCCAAGAAGTTGAAGGAGCTGCTCTACGGCAATTTGGACGAATCGATCGATGAAGATTTGGAAAATCATCCGAAAATAAAGATAACTGTAGAGAAAAGTTTGCCAGTGCCACGTGTTCCCAACGGAGAGTCGGCCATGAGCTTGCGGGCGATGCAGCCGCTGATGAGCATGGACACAGAGATGTGTTCAAGTGAGGACGAGCCTGAGGAGGAAGCCGAAGAGGAGGATGAGGAGGAAGCTCTCGAGGAACTGGAAGGCAAGAGAGAGGCTCTCGTAGCCATCAGCAAGCCTAGAGACTTCCCGAAGCAAAAGGATCTGGAAACCATTTCGTACAGCCTGATAAACGGTAAACTTGTTAAACAGGTGACCTACTATGACACCTGGTACGTCATACGGCCCAGAAGCTTTCCAGCCGAGACGCGCCATCATCACCAACGATACCATCTGGAGCTGCCGCTGGTCAAGCTGGCCAATGCGGCCCACCACATGAAACTGCCCTCGGCCAACTGGAGCAGCAAGGTCACCTTGTACAAGGTGGCTCCGGTCGTGCTGCAGCGCCACACCCTAACCATTTTCACGGGCGACCTGAAGGTGCACAAGATACCCGAACGCGAGCGCCACAATTACCAGCCGTCGTGCGTGATCTTTCGCCGCGAGCTGCCGCCCGAGGAGCGCATCAAGTGCCACGTGCCCTACGATCGCGTCATCATCTTCAAGCATCAGCAATTTACTGTCAATTTCGATGGCAAGCTGGTCAACCTGGCGGGCGCCCCAGAGGCGGTCTCGACCCTGCAGGACATACAGAAACTACTAGATATTCTGGACAACATGACATTGTCCCATTCGATGGTCGAAATAGTAACGCCCAAGTGAGAGAGGAAATGTTTTTATATCGAATTAATTATAGATAGATTTTTTGACATGCTATATAATTGTATAAAGAGATAACTCCGATTCTACACAATGTCTATACCAAAAATGTTTATATGCAGATATGATATATGATTATACAAAAGTATTTAAATTGAGTTATGATATAATTGTGATTTGCACATTTTAATTTGTTTCAGCAGCTCATATTTTAGTTTGCATATGGCAAACGTTGCTAATGCTGCAAGACTATGAAAATTTCCGAAATGAAAATTCTTTCTATAAAATATTTTGTATTTTTAATGTATTACAGAGAATTGAAAGGTAACGTATTCATTTCTATTTGCCAAATAACAAATATTTTTATTATTTTTAGTAGAGCAGCAGCCGGGAAACTGAATGATCCTCAGTCAAAAATTACAAAAAAAGTTTTTATATGTGCATAAAAATCCTTTTTAAATTCCCCTATTTTTAATATGTATATACATATATACATACATATTTAAAAAAAAAAAAAAAAAACTTTTTTAAATTTGAATTTTTTTGTTACATTTCTTTTTTTTTAATTCACTTCAATAAATTTTGAATTATTTGACATATTAAATTATTTTGAAAATTTATTTCAACAGAAAATTTGAAGCTTATAAAAATATTTAAATTAATTATTAACTACTTAACAAATTTAAAAACTTTTAAAAGCTTACAATTTTCTGTTAAATTAAATTTTGTTTAAAATTTAATTTAACAAATAATCAACATTTAATATTAATTTACTTTTGAAGTAAATTTTAAAAAATCTAATATAACAAATAATTTAAATTTAAATATATAAAATAATTTTAAAAAAAGTTAAAGAAGGAGGACAAAAAATATTTGTTTAAATTTCCACAATTCATAAAATATTTCAAAAATTTTATCAGAATTATCTTCACCATAAATTGTACCGCTATTCATATATCTATATTTAATTGTTTTATGGCTTCACTCACCTTGCAGCTGCGTTATTGTCATTTGATACTCGGCTAGCTTCTCATCGATGTAGTCTTGAGATTGATTCGCAATGATTTCGGCGGTCGACGGCCCGAACTCCTCCTCGTCGTCGTAGATGACATAGGATCGGGGCTGTGGCGGCTCCAGGGGCACGCCCACGAAATCGATCTGATCCTGTCCGTGTTGTCTCGGTTGCGGTGGCAGTGGTGGTGCGCCGGACTGGCGCAGATATTGCGGCGGCGGTGCCGGCTGCGGATAGTGGGGCTGCTGATGCTGATGCGACAGCGGCGTCTGCCTGCTGCTGCTGTATGTAAACTCCGAGCTGGGCGTCTGACAGACGATGGGCGACGGCGTGGGCGACAGCTGGAACGAGCTTGTCGGCTGGCCCCCATACGAGTTCTGGTGCTGCATCGGAGCAGGACGATAGGGGCGTGGCGCGGCGCCGTACGCATAGCCCGGCGGCTCGAACATGCCCGGCGGCTGGTACGGAGCGGGCGACTGGTTGCCGCCCGGCCACTGTGGACGTGGATGCGGCATGGCGTTGTTGAGGTTGTTGTTGCTGCCGATGCCCACGGGTCGCTGGCCACGCAGCTGTGGCGCCGGCGACATGGCCTGACCAAAGGGACGCGGTCCGGAGATTATGGGCGGCGGACTGGGCGCTGTTGTCCACGGCGAGGGCGGACGGTACAGAAACGACGAGGGCGACGGCGAGGCGGGATTGGGTGCACGTGGATTCCAGCCACGTGGTCCATTGCCAAATGGCGGTGGCCCGGACATATTTGATTTTCACAGCCTACGTGCAACTAGTTTGCGGTTTTGCTTTGCGGTTTCGATATGGATACTATTTTTGGATCTTAACGCAGACACTTCAAGGGGATGCGAAATTTTTGCTTTGGACTAGGGGCACACTTCAATATAACATATTACACTGCGAGAGTACGCAAGAGATTGGATTTAGTTGAGACATTTCACTGATATTATAAGAGATTGGAGTGGGGCAGTCTGAGTCAAGATCAGTCAAGGAACTTAATATGATAATGAGTTATATAGAGTTAAGATGAGTTCAAATGGAACCTTCTCCAGTTCCGAGAGCTTGAATAGAGTTAAGATCAGTCAAGGAATTCACATAGATAATATAATGTAGTAAGAGACTGAACTGGAGAACTCTCAGAACTTGGATAGAGTTAAGATCCGTCAAGGAATTTGCAGTGATAATATAATTTGATAAGAGGTTTGAGTGGGGAAGTCTGAGAGTTATATGAGTTATATGTAGTGAAGATGAGTTAATAGGCAGTAATAGATGGAACTGGAGAAGTCTGAGAGTTCGCTTAAAGTTAAGATCAGTCAACGAATTCGCACTGATAATATAATATAATTAACTGGAGAAGTATGAGAACTCGGATGTATTCATGAAGGTCTCCCAAGATGAGTCAAGGAATTCTGAGAACTTGAATAGAGTTGAGATCAGTCAAGGAATTCATATAGATAATATAATAAAGTAAGAGTTTGAACTGGGAAACTTTGAGAGCTTGGATAGAGTCAATATCAGTCAAGGAATTCACAGAGATAATTTAGTATAGTAAGAGATTGAAGTTCAAAGAGTTCGCATAGGGTTCACAGAAATAATTTAGTATAGTAAGAGATTGAAGTTCTTAGAGTTCAACTTAGAGTTCAGCCCAGCCTTAGGCTACGTAGACTTTCCTCACACACACACACACAGACACAGAGATTAGCCATTGTCTAGCCAATAGGCTAATCAATCACTTTTTGCACTTAAGCACACCTGAACAGCACACCTAACCCAATTATGTCAGACACAAGTCGTACACAAATAAATCATGACCTATTCTAAAGTCTCTGATGAAATTGTCTGTGCAGAGTCAATTCTGTGCTATTTTCTAACGGAAGTGGGCTAAATGTTTACTCGACTTTTCGCACTCAATTCCCAATTCTTGTTCGCTTTTCTATATATATGTGTATATATATATCTAAATCTATTTGATTTCGACTTTTTTTAAAATGGGCGCTGACGCCATTCGCTCGCTTTGTCTTTGCCAATTTCTGTTGGTTTTTTGGTTGTCACGGATATAGTATATACTATATAGAGTATATACTTTAGTTATACGAATATTAATATATCGAACCTATAACTAGATTGTCTCTGTGGAGAATTAGCCAACTGTCAGCATGCATGAAGGTCTCCTCCCATCGTGCGATGTTTATGCTGCCGAGTGCTCTCTGGCATGCGGCAAGGACATAAATACTACACACGCCCAGCCAGCAGCAGCCGTCCACTGATATCATTCATAAACATAGCAGAAGTCGACGACGAAGAAGCACCCGAAAAGCCATTAATTTAAATATTAAATATGTATCTTCAAATATATTTATGCATATTTGTGTTGCTGACACAAGTTCTCGCTGTGAGGTAAAAAGACTTTCACGAATATTTTCGTTTTCCATTTTAATTGCATTTCAAGTGAATAGAAAAATAGGATTTTCGAATGTTTATGAAAGTGAAATTGACGAGTTTTCAACAAATTTTTGCAAATCAACTAAATAAATACATATTTACAGTAAATATTCGCTAAAATCAAGCGTGAAGCTAATTTTGAAAATATATAAATATTTCTAAATAATTCTATTATTTAAAATAAAAAAATATATATATATTTATGGGGAGATTTTAGATCTGAATCAATTTTATAATAAAATTAAATTTAAGTAAATGTTTTTTTTTTATCAATATAAATGTGAATTCTTATTTAATTTTTAATAAAAGCTTTAAAAAATTGTAAGCTTTGGGTAAAAATATTTATTTAAATCTCAACAAAAATATAATTGTTTTTAATTAAATAAAAATTGTTTTAATTAATATTAATTTTAAATATTTTATAAGTATGTAGAATAATGAAAATAATTGCTTAAAATTTAAAAAAATTCAAACCAAAAATAAAATTTGTTTAATTATAAAAGTTAACAAAAATTAAAAAAAGATTTAAAAATTTAAAGCAATTTATAATTTAAAAATTTTAAATTTAAAAAAATTGATAAAAAAAATACTTTCAGATGAATAAATATTTAAAATAAATTTTTGAAATTTGTTTTCGACAAAAAAAGTTTTTAACAAACTTAAAATCTTTTTTCCAAGCCCTCTTAGCGAATATTTACTGTATCAATTTCGCAATGAGCAAAAATTCCATAGACTCGAGCACAGTCATCTGCTCTCAATAATTATTGCTCGCTTAATGTCCAGCGGGGGCAAGAAAATTCGCACAGTGTAGGCGTCGTATGGATCTGTGCCCATAGCACACATTTTGCCGCAGCGGAAAAACCATGCAGACTTTTCACTTTTCTTTTTACTTTGCCGTTGCGTTGGCTGCTTTTCTTTCATTTTCTGCTGCTTCTTCTTCTTTTGTGATTCGAATAAATTTCAAAAATAGAAATGAACTCAGTTCGTTAAACTTTTGGTCGGAAAAATCATGCTGAGAGTGCAGCATGCTTCGATTATACATATATCCACTACGGACTCCTACTTCTTCTTCTGATTCTTCTTCTTCTTTAGCACAACACACACGCCCCCACTTGTGGACGCCCTCTGATCTTAAGTGCCAACGATTTAATGAGTTTTAAAAAAAATTTAATTGCTTTAAGTGCACGCGCTTTGACTAACGCATGATTAATCAAACGTTTTTCATTTGCGTTTTTTTCAAGTGGAAAACGTGTTTTTCCACGTTTTTCCTTGCTGCGATTATGTAATCCATTTTCAAGTGCGTCAGTGTGTGTGTGTGAGTGTGGGTGGATGGGTGGGAAATTGAGTAACTGAACGAACCATTGAGAAGAACTGAAACACGTTATTCGATTTAGTTCGAGCACACAGCGCACAGATATCGGCTTTGATTATAACTTATATATCTATCTATATATATGCACTCGGCATATATAGGCGTATATATGTATGTGTGTGTGTGTGTGTGCTGTGACAAAAACTTTCGTTTATGTTGAGGAAAAACCGAGAACAACACTCGACGAGCACGAAACACTAACTGAAACATCCAAGCAACAATATGTTGCCGATCTTTGATCTTGAAGGGGAAATTCGAGGAAAACAGCTTCAGCCGAACCGCAGTCTTCGGCACCCGACGAACTTTTCACGACTCGCCGCCTGCTGTCCGCCCGACGCCGGCTAAGGCCACTGCGCATGCCCCAAGGGAAAAGCGTTTTTCTCACTTTTTCATTTTGTTTACACCGCGTATTCTAAACAAAAAGGAAAGCAGCAAAGAGAATCGACAATAGAAATTGGCGCGAACTGTAACATGTGCTCTAGGTGAATCATATTGTATATAAAATGAGAGGTTATAAAATTTGTATTTATTTTTATATAAATAATGCATAAATTTAATAGCTAAATATATAAACTAGATAATTGCCAATAATTTATAAGTTTTATTTAATTTTGCATATTCAATTCAATTGAGCCAATTTGAAAATATAACGTGCCACTGTTAACTTAACATGCCACTTTACATATGCTACAACTGCTCAATCATGCTGTGCTGTCTGTAAAGTCGAGTCAAGTCTGTTAAGTGGCCAATTCAGGCAAGCAAATGCTGTTAACTCCAAAGAGAAGTTAAATGCTGTTACGTTGGAGCTTTCATGCCAAGCAACCTTTGTCAGCTAACAATATGAAAAAGCGCCATCTAGCGTTCAGTGCCTTTCGACAAACGTTGAGTTGGCGCGCATTTGAATTTGAATTTGAATGCAGTATTTAAAGTCTTTAAATAAAACTCAATTTGTTTTTTATTTTATTTTTATTTGCATTGAACACACAACATGCTTAAAGACTTTATTTATTTATCGTTATCGATTTATTGCATTGTATATCTTGTCAACATTTTTTATTTGTTTTTTTTTTCGGCTTATTCTTTTATTTTATTTGCGCCTTGTTTTGTTTTAGTACAGTGTTTGTTGTTGTTGTTTGGTTTTGCTTACTAACTAATTAATAATTAAAAATAGGTTTTATGTTATTTTGTGGCTGTTTGTTGTTGTTGGTTGTTGCTGCTGTTGTTGGTTGCTTGAGTTTTGGCTTTAATTGAACTATTTATTAAATAATATTGCATTTGGAAATATAGTTTTTCGATCTACGCTTGGATTGGCAACATCTTTGGATTAAATGCAATTTACAATTACTTTAAATTGGGATAAACTTTTTTGTCATTTATTTGAATAGTTTTCTGGTGTTTATTTTTTACTCTTTTTTTTAAGTGTTGGCTAAGCGCATCGAGCTGAAAACTGTAAATATATGCCTCTATATATGTATACATATATATTTTTTTATTTATATATATATATATTTCTTTTTTCTTTTATTATTATTATTATTATTATTGTTAGTATATTGCATTTTTAGCTTTTAGTTTCAACTTTTTATTCATTTTTGTTTTTTGCCTTGCATAAACTGTTTTGTGACAGTGTTGTAAATTACAAAAATATATCTCGTTTTGTTGTTGTTGCTGTTTACTGTTGTTTGCTGTTGTTGTTTTTCGAACTGAAGCAATAAATTTATGTTTTTTCTTAATTATTTTTCTTTTTTTTTTATATATCATACTTTTCTTGTTTATTTTTTGCTTATTACAATACAAAAGGTACGAAAGGCGCGACAAATTCCGCAAAGCGAAATTTACACTAAAAATTGACTTAATTCTTGAAAGTTAAAGGCAAAACTGAAAAAAAAGAATATATATATTGATAATTTATTAAAACTGTTAAGAAGAAATTCCAATTCTTAGTGTCTACATTGCAGAATCTAGAAAGTGTTTTTTTTTTATTTAATATTTTTTTATTTAATTTAATTTTCTTTTTTGTTTTTGCATTTTAAATTTTTAGCATAATAGGAAAACTTGAATTGAAAGCGGCAAACTAGCACGAGTATCTGTTATCTGATTTATATATATGTATATATTTATAGATTTGCATTATCTTATGTATGTATATGTATGTGTTTATATGTATGTGTGTGCATTTATATATGTATTCTCTATTCGGCGCGACAGAGCAGCGAGGCGAAGCGAAAGAGCCGCAGCCAGCTGAAGAGCTTCGACTCGATCAGATTCTCCTCCGCCGTCGAGGTGGTCATCGAGACCCGCGACATGTTCGAGGATTTGCTGGTGCGCTTCTGCTGCATGATCCGCGGCGAGCTGAGCTTCATAATCGAGTAAGTCGTCTTGACTGCTTGGGGGCGCACGCCGCAACGGGGCGTGGCAACGGGCAAACGAGAAAAACCGCAAAGAGCTGCAAAGAGAGAGGGAGAGGGAGATAAAGTGAGATATAGAATATGGTATTAGTTTGAGTATTCATTCAAGTGCTGCTCCGAGTGCCCCGTCAAGTGGGCCTTGAGGAGGGAAGACAAAAAAAGTATGTGGAGCGTGACATTTGAGCGGCTGTTGGCCCTCGGCTCACAAGTGGGCAAATGCTGACAGAGCTGACACAGAGAGAGAGAGAGAGAGAGAGAGAGAGGCGCATACACAAATATGCAAAACTTTGTTTCGGCTTTATTGGCTTTGCTCATAGCCCCAACCCTAAATCACTTCCGCCCTCCAGCCCGTCTTACCCCTATTCAATTGCCATCGAGCTGCTGACCTTGCCCACTCGCTCGCTCTGCCCGAATTCGTGTGGCATGCTCCAGTTTGCTGGCCCAACCCAACCGAACCTAACTCAACCAAAGCTCACCAGAAATAAGCGCTTCGATGACACACTCAACGCTTCGTTAATTAGATATGTGAGAGATACGAAGATATGGATATCGTGACACGATATTAACGAGACTTAAGAGTGGAGATTACAGAGAGATTTGTATAGAGTGGCAGGAAATGAGACTGAGGCTGGGTAAATAGGTATGGGAAAATATATACTGTAAGAGGTAAATGGGTATAATCATCAAATATGATTATATAGGAATCATCGTGACACGAGATTAACAAGATTGTCAGATAGAATAATATATAAACATATATATATATATATATATATATATATATATATATATATATATATATATATATATATATATATATATATATAAATATAACTATCGGGATACTAAATATGCATGAGTTAATAGCATCATCTATATAGGGTGTTGCATATTAAGAGATACGATAGTTGGGCATGTGCATACCGTGACACGAATAGAGCACGACTCGATAGAAATAATTATATAGAGATATTATTATAGGAACTGAACACGTAATACAATAGATAATATAGAAAAAATAAAAACATTATTTAAATAAAAAAAAAAATATTATAAAAAAATGTTAAATAAATTAAAAAACAAACAAAAAATGTAGATTTAAGTAGAACACTAAAAAAACATTATTTAAATATTTAAGAAAAATCAGAATAATATATATAAAATAAAAACATTTAAAATAAAAAAAGAAAATAAAAATAATTAACTTAATGGTAAAATTTGTTCATTAAAAAATATAAAATCATTAACTTATTACTTATTAAAAATTAAAAAAAAGTTTACCAAATATATTTGTTTATATACAAAATCCACAAAATACTATATTTCATGCACACAAGGAGCTGAGAATAAAGAAGTTTTAGAAAAATGCTCAAGAGAAATTTAGAAATATTTCATTGACTTTGACAAATGTCAAATAAATTTACAAATCAAAACAAAATTTTGTTCAGGCTTTAAGTTTTAGAGAATTAGTTTAAATGTCTAATAGAGGCAACAGTAGAGGTGCTAGTAGTTCTACTAGAAGCACTAGTAAAAGCTCTAGTAAAGGCACTAGTAAAGGCACTAGTAAAGGCACTAGTAAAAGTACTACTAAAAATAAGAGTGAAAAATCTGATAAATCCAAAAAGAACTCTACGCGCAAAAATTCAAAAAGTGAAGAAAATGTGACAGGAATGTACAGCCCTTTTGATTATAGAAGTTATTACTTCTGGCCGCCTTTTTATAGAGGCATAGGTATGTGTGACGGAAATTTAATTTTTATGGATTATTATATTATTTATGAGATGTATTTTATTTATATAATATATTTGATTTAATATTATTTATGTGATATTAGTTATATCATCTTCTTGATGTGATATAATTTAGCTGATATTTTATGATTATATTATATAATATTATTTATCTAATATTTTTGTATAAAAATATATATTTTGAAGCTGAATAGTCAAGGAATATAATAATATAATAAATATGTATGTATAAGGGCCTATGTATCTAAAACACATTTGGGTAAGTATAAAGCTAGCTGATGTAGGCATATATATCTACTTATACATGTCTACCCATCAGTCGTACACATGTCTATATGTATATATACCACTTATCTATATGTATATATTTGTCTGTGTCTACGTCTACGTCTACGTCTAGCAAACCAATATTCATTTGTGTTCCCGCTAATTGCCCAAAAATTCTGGCAACAAACATTTCGACGTCATTTGCAATTATGCAATGCAATCGACACAATCACAACAACAGCCCCCCATCCACGACTCCACCGCCCACCGCCATTTCCTTTCGCCACTTCCCCAGTTTTCCATGAAAAACACTTCGAGCTCTTTGGCTGCCCACGCCGAGTGTCGGCGGCGCAGCAAATTAATTTCAATTCTCATTTAAGTTTTACAATCTCAGCGCTTTTGTGTCTTTGTGTGTGTGTTTTGGAGACTGACGACGACGACGACGACGACAACGACAACTGAACACAACAACAACAGCAGTTGAGAAATATATGTCATGCAAACAACAAAAGCAACAACAGCAACAGCCAACAACAACAGCAAATGCAACAGCTGAACGAGTAGACCACGCGACAACACTTTATTTATTTATGTTTTTTTGTGAACAGCAAAATGAGATTATTTTTTTGTTTTTGCTTTTTAGTTTTTACTTTTTGTTATGTATATTGAATAAAAAACATGCTGTAGCTGCACGTTTTGAATACCCTTCATAAAAAAGAGTTGAAAGAGTTTGAACAACTCTTAAAGTATCTTAGTTAAAGGTCAAAATGAAGGTGCCTAAGGAGGGTTGACTGAGAGAACAGATCTTTATCTATTTCTTATTTTTAAATTAACTCAAATACTTAAATAACTTTAAGACCAAAAAATGTTAATAAAAAAAATTATTTAAAAAAAAATATTTTTAAATTTTTTTTTAAACAAAAGAACGAATTTTAATTTGACAGAAAAAAATTCAAAACGGAATTTATAAAATTCGTAAAAAAACTATTCAGAAAATAAATTATAGAAAAAAATACTTAATATATTTCATTTTAATTTATTTTTAAATTTTTATAAATTTTAAAATTTGTTAAAAAAACGTATATATAATATAAGTATATAATAAGTATAACAATACAATAAATAAAATATAGAAAATTTAGGATACGAATTATTTAAGAAAAAAAAAAAAACAAAACATTTTAAAATATATTATTTACTTTTTTTGTATTAAAAAATATTTTTTAAATATTTTAAGATCTTAATTCTCCAAAAACGTACGAATTTGTTTAATATTTAAAATAAAAATAATCTAAATTTATAAATAAAACTAGGCCTTGACCACAGCCTTCATTTATACTCATAGAAATCCAAAAAAAAAGACTAGCGATATATAACTATATATATTTCTAGCATTTTTCTGTCTACATTTTTCAATTAGAATTCCTATAAGATTACACAATTTTCATAGAAAACATAGCTCATTAGAGAAGATATTGAAGAATTTGCTCTGATCTCGCACAAGTCCGTAATAAATTCTCATATCATGTTTTCTCCCTATTCGAATTCGCTAGAAAAATTTCTTGACTGCAACGGTATCCATTCCAATTGGATTTGACGCAGACATTTGGGAATGGCGTAAGGGAGGGGGGAACTGAGAATGGCAATGGGAATTGGAATGGGAATTTTTGGTTTCGTGTTGCGCTTTATCTTGCGTTGCGAGTTATGCAGCAGCTGCCGCTGTTGCTGTTGCTGCTGCCCACGCATGCCTCCGCCCCTTGGCCAATGGTTGACACTTTGTCGCTGCTGCCATTTATATTAGTTGATGTTGTTGTTGGCTGTGGGGCAAGCAAATGATGAAGCTTTCGCCGTGGTTAGGCGGGGGACGCGCATTTGTTTTATTGCATTGCCGCTGGCAGCGGGGCGTATACGTGATGTTTTTATTACCGTTAAATTAAAAAGAAGAGGCGTGCCAGACACGAGCAAATGGAAATGGAGTTCAGCCAACGATAGCTATCAATCGATGCTGGGTGCAAGAAGTTCACACTCGGCGCCAGCGATCCTAATTTATGAGTGCCCAGTGTCGAATTCCAATAAGAATCGTTGATGAGCCATGGGCGCAACACTAATGTGTGTTACCGACTATAAATAAATGCAGGCAGGCAGCCTCTCTCTCTGACTGTCAGCCTCTCTCTCTCTCTTTTCTACTGTCTAATTGGCTCGTGTGTGCTGTCACTGACTGACTGACTGACTGAGTGACCCACTTGGCTGGCAACTCTGCAACTGCTAACTGCAGTTAGAGCCTGTGCCAAACTCAATTATCAATTTGCGCTTTTCATTCACGGCGCCCCTGGCCGTGTCTCTATTTCGTTCAGTTTCAATTGCCCAGAGTTGACGCGCGATGCATTCGTTCAATTGACAGCAGCAGCCGTGTTGGCGAAGAGAGAGAGAGAGAGAGAGAGAGAGAGAGAGAGAGAGAGCGAAGAGAGTGCACAGTGAGAGCGGGCAGTGTGAGCGGTAACGGGTTTATCTGTTAGCATATGCATGCATGTGTGTGTGTGTGTGAGTGTGCATATAGATTGTTGAAGTCCCAGCTGGAAACTTGACGATGACACGGCCTTCGCTGCGTTGTCAGCTTGTTGACATGGCAATAGGCATGCCGCTCACCTAATGCAGGATATATACATATACACATACATATATAAATATATAATGCGCGCTTAGAACTAGCCTCATCATCAATTTTTTATGGTTTTCTTTGTGCCTTTTCTATTGATACGTGAACAAGACGCATGTCAGCACCAGCAGTGACATGCGTAGACATGTTACTCGGGTTGTCATTTACGCACTCATCAATTTCCTACTGGGTGCTCAGGCATATATATTCTTGCTGTTGATTTCCAATTGCATTTGAAATGCGCTCTCGTTGCTCTTATCAGAAGCGTGCCAATTGTCTGACTGACTGACAATCTAACTGGGTTTTCTTATTTCTTATACTTGACATCCATCTGAATTGAACACGAAAACAACAATTGTCTGACATAAGCTACGCAACTTTTTGTCCGCCTCTAATTGGGTCGTTCTCGCGAGAGACGCCCAAACACGCTGAACTTGAATGCCTTGACAAAAGCTTTATTTTTTCAACTCGTTCGCAGTTACATGAGATTGGTATTTGGGCACGATATGAGCTCAACAATTCATGGAGAATGACATCAGCTGCTGCGAGCAGTTCAACTTGAATTGGCGGCTCATAAATATTTACAGCAATAATCTGAACTCTAAGATACTTTTGCAGCAACTGCAAGATGCGCTGCCAGCGACAAACAAGCGCTAAGTGCATGGGGGAAAACCGCACAAAGTAAATGCTAATTTTAATACACACACATTGTAACTGTAACGACGTCTGCGAAAAGTCGCACACACAGCCGCAACAGCTGCAGACAGATACAAAAACAAAAAGTATCTAACAGATTCGCCGCA
This sequence comes from Drosophila paranaensis, assembly GCA_035047545.1. Classification (NCBI taxonomy): domain Eukaryota; kingdom Metazoa; phylum Arthropoda; class Insecta; order Diptera; family Drosophilidae; genus Drosophila; species Drosophila paranaensis. Next base: position 9,973,907 of record JAWNPL010000153.1, read on the forward strand.
TTGTGTTTGGCCCAGAACCGCATCGAAGCGCTAGGCAGCAAGTGGCCCAATGTGGCCCTACGTGTAGCAACCTGTCCCTACCTTAGCTCCCAGCTCTCCCCCCTTCAGTTGTAACAGTCTAGTTAACTTGCAGCTACAAATGAACGAATGTATCTGCAAGTTACTTACAATGCCCCCATGTAGCTGTATCTTGTTGTCGCTGTTCATTGTTGTTGCTCTGTTGCTCTGTTGACTGACTGACTTTCGAAACGTGTTGTCATGTAAATTAACCAAAAAAAAAAGATAGAAACAACAACAACAACAACATGGCCATGTACTTTGCATAGCTGTCGCATTGGCCACAGGCCTCCATCTTCCATAGCCAGAACAAACAGCGAACGCCGCCAGTCTGAGAAATGCAAACACTGTGATGAGTTGTCCCCCGCCCCCTAAGTGGATAGACAGATAGATGGAAATGCTCCACATGCATACGAAAACAGCAGCAATCAACTAACTAGCTACTAACTCTAACTAGTAACTAGCATAAGTAACTAACTACTCAGCGGAACTAGCATAAGTAACTAACTACTCAGAGGAACTTCACTCCAGGCACTTTCCGCTGATAAACATAACTGTAACTTTACAGTCAATACTTTAGATAAAGACACAAAAAGTTTTTCGAAAACATTCGAAGTGACACGAAAACTTGTAAAATGCGGAACAAATTTTTGTCTGAGGGCTGAGGGCTTTATTGGCATAGCTAAACCAATTTGTTATCTCGCTTGAGCGTAGATAGGCTTAGTGGCTTTCAAACTGTTATGACACCTTTACATAGTGATGTTCAAACTGTAAAATATTAATACATTTGCTGTTAAGTTTAAGCTGAGTTTTTAGAAAGTTTTCGAGTTTCAGAATCGTATGGGAGAAATGTGATAAAAATATTTAATTTAAATAAAAAATAAAATAAAAAGAAAGAAATTAATTAGAGTTATAAAACAAACAAAAATTGAAAATATTTAGCTATAAAGATTCCATCTGTGAGCTATAAATAATCGGCCTATAAGCTATAGCTCTATAGCTTGAATCTTTATAAGTTTCAGAATCTCAATGGAAAATTGTGTGAATAAAATTGCATTTAAATTAAATGAACAGTTATAAAGATTCTAGCTAGAAACTACTTATATTCTAGCTTTAAGCATAAGATCTAGAAACTATAAAGACTCTAACTTTAAGCTATAGCTAGACTCTTCATAAGCTATAGCTCTATTGCTAGAATCTTTATAGGTACAGATTCTAGCTATAACTAAATCTACCTTTTATATTCTAGCCTTAGGATTCTTCCTTTCAGATTTGAGCTTTATTTTGCTATCTATACATATGTGTATATTGCCTTATGAGTTTAGAATGCATAGGCTATACTATACTAAACAACTATATACTATTACATTCCCAAATCTTTGGCTTTGAACCCGTTTTCAAAGAATCTGAACAATTTACAAGACGAAGATCTACCGAAGTTTAGAAGTCAAATTTTAAGTCTACGGCTGCGTCTCTTTATCACCCTCTCTCAAGCTCTCTCTCTCAATCTCTTCAAATCTCTCTGTACCTCTCTCTCTGTATCTCTCTATTTATCTCTTTACATATCTCTCTATATATATCTGTATATATCTCTCTATATCTCTCTCTATATATCTCTCTATATATATCTCTCTATCTATCTCTCTATCTATCTGTCCATATATATATCTCTCTCTATCTCCCTTGATCTCTCTGTATCTCTCTCTCTATCTCTCTTTCCTCTCACACTCACTCTCTTTATCTCTCTCTTTTTCACTCTCTCTATTTCTCTCTCTATCCCTGTATTTCTCTCACTATCTCTATCTCCCTCTCTATCTCCCTCTCACTCTCTTTCACTCTAGGAGTGGACAGCACGACATACCCTGCACTAACGCAATTTACACGTCTCAAACCCACAATTAAATCCCCCACCAAAAAAGAAAATACACTAAAATGCCATTATGTACCAAAGCTTAATCACTTCATAAACGGCAATAAAAAGCAGCGCAAATAGTATAAACAATTTCCTTAAACAAAGACAAAGATAGGTCCACCTCATATTGAAGCTCGTGTTTTATAAACATTTTCAATGATTTATTTGGGCTGCAGAGAGAAAGAGCCAACTGCGGCGAATGGGCATATCAATCTGCGCACACATCGCGTGTGTATTTACGTGAAACAATAAAATTGGCCAGATACAGCTACGGTCACAATTATAGACACCAGCAGATAGCAGACATTGCGGCATTCTTAATTTCCTGTTTGGCCAAATATTGCGCATTCGCCGCGTAAAACTACAAAAATGCAAATATTTAAAATGCGAAACAGTTAGGGCAATAAACAAATGGGAAATCAATAAACAAATGAGTCGAGGCAGAGGAGGAGGAGGAGGAGGAGAAACAACAACTGAAGTTCAAAGTTGGCCACAAGTAATTGCGAGGCTGCTCATTAGCCACAGAGAGAGAGAGAGAGAGAGGGGGGGGAGAGAGAGGGAGAGGGGCAGAGATCGTGGTCAGTCGTTAAGGGGCGGCACTGAGGCTCAGATAATGATGGGAAAATGTTTTGTTTGACGGCGCCCGATAAGAAAAGGTCGAAGAGGAAGCGCAACTAATGGCCTTCAAACGAAACGAACTCATTCCGTGAAACAACAACAACAACAATTTCCAGCATCAGCTTTTATGGCTCATTAAACGGCGACGAAAACAAACGTGTTTCAAATTAATTTACAAAATAGAAAAAAAAATAAAAATAAATAAAATTTAACAAAACTACCGAACTGAAATTTTCCAGTTTTCAAGTGTTTTTCTTTTGTCAGAGAGAGAGAGAGAGGGATAGAGAGAGGCAGAGGCAGAGGCATTGGGTAAACAAAGATGACTTTTAGCTTTTTTTTTTTGCCTTGCTTCGGTGGAGACCACACGCCATGCACACACCTGAGCCACACCTCGAACCACATTTGACCCGCAACACCATTTGCATATTTGATCAACTCTTTTGCGCCCGTTCCAATTGCTTGGAATGTTCGAATCGATTTTCGATTAAGTCTAATTGGCCGTCAGTCAGACTTTGCCCAGCTCCAGCTCCAGCTCCAGCTCCGGCGGAATTTAATAAATTTCTTTTGCATTTCCGTCAATTTGACGCACTTCGCATTTTGTTTATTTCATTTCAGCCTGCGCTGAGCTCTTCTCCTCTGCGATGGGCATCAGCTGCTGGCAGATCATTAATTTGCCAGCGTATCTTTGGCAAATGCTCTGCAATTTGCATAAGATTTATCTAGGCCATCATTATAAGTCAGCTCTAATTGTATGAGTCCTAGCAGCAATGATTGAATCTCAGTTGGGATAGCAGCGATAGATGGAAGCGAATCCGAAACCAAATTCAACTTGATTTGCCCAGAGAAATGAAGTGAAGAAGATAGAGAATTGATTATGATAAATCCGAAAGATAAACACAATTCAGACTGAAATCTCTACGTATTAATGCTGTCTTAACAACATCAGCTAACTCTAAATTTATTATTCATTTCAATTATGAACTTGAAAGAAAAGTCAATTAAATGTATCTTAACTGTATATATAATTTAGCTACATTAATTTAGGACATATTTATTATTTTCCTTCAAGCTCAAGAATAATTTTTGAAATATTTTATTTTAAAAATATATATAAAATTTATAAACTTAAAAAATAAAATTAGTTGGCTTTAATTTTAATTAATTCTAACTTATATAAATAAATAATAAATAAATATTTTAATCATTTTATTTTTCTACAATATTTGCACTTACGAATTACTCCAATATTTCTCAATTCTCAACAAATCTTCTACAAAACAATGAAAGGCAACAAAGGAAAACTGATAAAGAATACCTTAAAATAAGCGGAAATCCAATGCAAAAACTTTGGAGCATAAATCTGCGTTGGCTTTGTGGCTCTCAAGTCTCATAATTTAAGGCCCTTCATTACACTTTATTGCATTTGTTTTTCAATAAAAAATGCACAAGAGTGGAGCAATGGGGGTATGGAAGGAGGGGGGGTACATTAATAGAGGGAAAACTGCGTCTTATCGGGCAAGTGGTCGCACGCCCCCACAATGCGTGGTGATATAATCTGCCTTAATGCTTTGCTTTGGGTTTCATTTCATTTTCCTTTTTTTTCGTTTTTTATTTGGGCCACAAATATTGATTTGCCGTGGCTCTTGGCTTGGTAAATGTAACTTAAGCGATAACACGCCGATAAGTCGAAACTAAAACTCGGGCACTCATTGTGCACATATGTTACATACATATATGTATATATATGTGTATATATATTTATCATGTTTTTTTTTTTTTTTTTTGGAGCCAAGTGCATTTAACGATATGATAAAAGTGCGGAGCACATGAAAGATGGGGCAATGTGGCTATGAAGTTGACCCAAATAAAATGCGAGCACAGCTGCCAGTTCATACGCGATATAGAACGGATATCTATGTATATATATATACGTATGTATATATCTACGTATGTATATATCTAGCATTATGCTGACAGCATTCAATTAATTGGCAAACATATTCTATCAATTGCGCTCACTCTTAATTAAAATTAATTATGCACTCCAAGTGCTGGCACATAAAAGAAATTAATAATAATATGATATGAGCCGAGAGGCTCTGCTGCCCGCTGTTACAATACAATTGGCCTATATATGTATGTGTAGCTAACGTTAAGTGCTAAGTAAAGTAATTAATTAATGTGGCCCGAGTGCTCGGCAAAAGGACATAAAAACTCAGATATATGAGCTGAAATTAACATTCTTAGCCAAAGCTCGAGGAAAACTTCATTAAAATTCCAGCCATATTACAATCGAAGCTTTAACTAAACGGGCCACATTAAAGAGATTTATGGATTCCGCAAAAATATCTCTGATTAATAATATAGAAATTTTTATATATATTTATTTAGCTATCCATGAGCAACAGTTGCCGCATGCTTGCAATTTGCAGTTCGAAATATTTTCAAAAAATATTCAGATTATAAATAAACGTAATCCCAATCATCATCAAATATATACATACGTATGCAAAAGTAAATGCGTAAGGTCTTAAAAGCAAAAAAAAAGCGAGCTTAGCTTTACGTTTGAATGAAACGCAGCGCGTAAACTTCTACTGATTACGTAAAAAGCGTAAGACACACTCACATACACACACACACACACACACACACACACACACACACACACAGAGCTGATAGCCAGTTGGTTTTTACGCATTCAAGGACAACAGGCAGCCAAGGGCACTCGAAGCAGTGACGTCTTCTAATACTACATTTTCGCTGGCATTACACAACACTGATTGCTGCAGTTGGCAAGACTTACCGTTAAAATGAGTAGTTGGCAGCGCCTTTTGGTAGACACTACGCTTTATCTTGGCTTACAATCTAGCAGGCCTCTGACAGTTTGCGTTAGAATTATGTTTATATTGAGAAGTCGGAGAGCATAGATCAGAGCGCAGCCAACTTTCGACGTAAATGCTGCTAACAAATTTTCCGTTCTATTAAGCAAAATCGTCGTAACTTTTATGTTGTATTTCCCAATTCACACGACGCGTAAAACTCGTGAACGTAACAAACTGTTTTGATTAGCAGGGGCCAAAGAAGACGACAACCTTGCGCCGCGAACTCAGCTGACTGAATGAAAACGGACGCAGCGCTCGAGCAGCCGACAGCAGCCTCAACGCAAAACAAGCAGCAAAAGCAGCGAAGAGAGTGAGAGCAAATACACCAACATCAACATCAACAGCGACGGCAGCAGCGCCAGCGGCAGAAACAGCAACAGCAAAAGCAAAAGCAGCGCTGCTTTGTGCTCAGCATAGAAATAGTGGGAGGCAGAGCAACAAGCACAAACCGTTACTCAAGAGAGTCGTCAAGCAGGTGAGCGTAAAGTTGTGTTGTTACTATTTGTTGCTGCCGCTGCTGCCCACGCGCTGCACTCGGCTGCAGCGTGCATACATGTTAATATGTATACGCATTATCATGTACGTAGCTGAGTGCACTAGAAAAAACGTTATAAATTGATGCATATCACTTGATAAAAATTTATAGCAATTTTTCATTCACTTTTCCCACGCTGCTAATGCAGCTGCAAGGCAGGCACACACACACACACAAACACACGCTCACGCTCACGCTCTCTCTCTTTAGCGCGCGCTCTCTCATGCTGCATGTGAATGTGAAATGAGGGAAATTTGGAAAGAAGGAGCATAAAAGCTAAAGCCAACTGACGACGTTGACGCTGCTGTTGCTGCTGCTGCGCTGCTTATGTAACTTGACGTTGTCTCAGGCGTTGAAGGGCAGTCAGCGACCTCGTTCTAGAAAAATGCCAGCCCACAGCAGCAGCAGCAGCAACGGCAACGGCAGCGCACAGGAACAACACAAAATAAACATTCACAATGAAAATGTAGGGTTTTATTCTATGCAGCCACACATAGCCCATAACAGCGGGTGTTACTGTGGGTAGGTGGTTGTGGTAGCTGGTGGGCGCGTGTTTTTCTTATTTTCTTCTTTTTTCGGGCGACATCAAAGCCAAAACGAAATTGCGCAACAGCAACAAAACTTCGCAATAGCCACGTGAGCATTGTGAATGTCATTTTCTGTGTGTGTGTGTGTGTGTGTGTGTGTGTGTGTGTGTGTGTGTGTGTGTGTGTGTGTGTGTGTGTGAGTGTTTTTTTCTCCTTTTCTAATTTGCTTCTGCTCTTGCTCTTCGTTCTTCCTTCTTTTGTCCTCTTGACCCAGCGACCCACATGATTTTTATAGACTGCTTGCTGCAGTGCAGCGCAGTAAACAATTATGCTACCGTCCCGTCGCTGCCCGCTAAGCCCTTTTCTTCCTCCACACAAACTGTTAGCTGAAGCGTAATTCAATTCCAGGCGTCATTTATTTATAGTAGCCATCGGTCGGGAGCCAACTGCAGGTTGCTGTCTGAGCAGGATTTATGGCCAGCGCAGATTGGGTTAGGTCAGCAGCGCGCTGAGTGAATAAAACACCTGATGCAAACCACTCCACTGAGCAGCTCAGCGTTCTTTTAGTTACCGTTATCTTCTGGCTAATGCACAGCCCTAACAGCTGAGCGAGTGACCAGCGGCGCACTTACAGTTACTTTCAGGCTGCTATTCTTGCTTCTTCCCTTTCCCTTTCCCAGTGTGTTTTAGTGCTCGGCGGCATCTGGCTTTGCCTCGGCCACAAGAAACATGCGTAAAATGCGTTTTAATTGAAGGGAAATGTTCAAAGCACATGTGCGTGGCCCGGCGGCGGGCATTGCACGAGTCTAATTGAATTATATGCACACATACATGCATATGTATATATACATATATGTACACATATATACGTATGTGTGCGTTGCTTTGTTTATGGCTCGCCGTTTACCAATACTATTAGACGTTGTGGCAAAAGTCGTGCGCTCTGCTTTTGTTTTATTCATTCCATTTTGGCCATTTTTCATTTGTATGACCCAGTTCCTAGACTATTGTTGTCTCTCTCTCTCCCCCACATGCACTCACTTGCAGCTGAGAGTGTCACAAATATAAGAGCAGCGCGAAAAAATTGAGAGAGAGTGAGCAGCTGTCATCATCGATACATATTTAAATTAATTTAAGTGGACGCACGCACACAAACACACATACAGATGCAAACAGCTGTTTATTGGGCAGCACTTAAAGTCTCTGCTATAAATAGCAGAGAAACACACACACAAAAGGAATAGGCAAAAAATTATGCATATGCATGAGAGAGTATGTGTGTACGTATATACATACATATATTTGCATGTATTTTCGTACTTATATACGTATTTATGCTTATGAATTCCCACTTATGACGACGGATTCTATTTTTTGCATGCGGGTTAGCGTCTAAGACTGCATTTAGCCACGTTTTTGCCATTTGCTTTGCAGGCACGTAACGACCCACATTCACACCCACTCGGAGTCAGGCAATTAACTTGGCAGACTGCGTGGCTCACGCTGATGTCGTGACATAACTTTAACAAAAAGCAAAAAACAAAAAAAAAACAACAAAAAATAGAAAACATCAATCCAAAGCAACCATCCCTTTGCCTGCCCAAACCACCCCCAACCATTGGCCTGTCACGAATGTCCTTGAGGCGTGAGCTGAAGGCCACGTGAGGCTTTGTTTTCGCTCAGCTCCCCCCCCCCCCTCCCCCTCTCACCCATTAGAAATAAGCTTCAAAAGTAAACTATTTTCTATTTTTTTTTATTTCTTTTATTTCAGGCAGACCATATTCCAGCATGGGCGCCGATGCGGAGAATGGCAAGAAGATTTTTATTCAGAAATGCGCTCAATGCCACTCCTACGAAGTAGGCGGCAAGCACAAGCAGGGCCCTAATCTTGGCGGAATAGTCGGACGGAAGTGCGGCACGGCCGCTGGCTACAAATATACGGATGCCAATATCAAGAAGGGTATCGCTTGGTCCGAAGGCAATCTGGATGAGTATCTGAAGGATCCGAAAAAATTCATTCCCGGCACCAAGATGGTTTTCCCCGGACTCAAAAAGGCCGAGGATCGCGCTGATTTGATTGCATTCCTCAAATCAAACAAATAATTTAGGCACATCAGCAGACAATATAAAAAATAAATAAAAATTGGGAAACATTGCTTTCGAAGAACACTTTTTTAGTATTGATAACAAATTTTAAATTTTGCGCCAAGCTGTAGTGCAATCAGCTTTTGTCTGCCTCAGCCGACAAGTGCCAGGGCGCGTAGCAACTGATACGCAGTAATGAGAATTAATTGCAATTTCTGTGATTTTTTAATTTCAATGAAAAGTACATTAAGTGAAGCTCAAATTATATTCACAACAGAAACGATTAAAATTAAAAGCTAAAAGATAACTAAAACTTTTATAACAGAGGGACGCGCGATGAGCTGTGCTGAAAACGTCATATCATTTAGCATTTGCAAGCCTATAAATATAAACAAGAGTTAAAAAAAACTTTTCTTATTATTTTACAAATTAATCTGTAATATTAGTTTACTAATAAAAAAAAAAGTCATTGCCGATTAAAACTATGAACCATGTACAGCATTTAGGTATCGCTTGCTTTAAAATGAAATGTATATCGATATTTCGATATATGCACGATAACGATACTCACGTAACACTATCATTTAAACCAATTGGATTTTTTGTCTCATTCGTAAGCTAACTGTTCGCAACGAAAGACGGTTTGTGTTCAATGTAAGTAGCGGGAGTTTGCGAATGACGTAAATATATTAATGTACAAACCCTGAGTAGTTATTGATTGTGTTCAAAGTGTACAGATAATTCAGTGATAAATAATTGCCTTTAAAACTCTTACATAATGAATGATGGCATTGATGCGATGATGCTCAGAGTGCAGCTGTAAATCCCACGCAAATTTCATTTTTTTTTGGGGTTGTTTGCGTTACATAAACGTGTGACTGCCTCCAAGGGTGTTTGTGTATGTGTGTGTGCGTGTGCTACAATTGTATGCAAAAGTCCAAAAACTAACAACTATTATTCATGTAATATATGATGAAGGTTTTTGCATATATAAATATGTGCGAAGAGTCACATTGACCTTAAAAATATCGCAAGTCGATTACATGAGCAAAATTCTCGGGCTAACAAAAAGGCCACACGATCACTGACGCTATCTCGCTCGCACACTTTTTGCTTAAAAAAAGTAGCTTCCACTTCAGAGAATTTCGACCCGCGCCACGTGGTTGCTAAGCGAGTGCGATTTCTCATATTGCCCATTGGCTTATGCTAAAAAATCGCAGCTCGCTTATGTAAGCAGCTCAACACTTGCAAGAGCAGTAACCCAATTTCGCTTTTACCTGCTCTCACGCATCCTCTCTATCACACACACACACATACACGCACACTCTCACATAGAACGTAGCATCAGCATTTGGCCTGCTTCCAATGCAGTTCCTATAGAAAAAGTGGTTTTATTTATCTCACCAAGGCCAGAGCAGCTAACTAGGCGACATTGTAGACTTTCATGTAATCATGAAAAGTGTGTGCGTCTGTGTATGTGTGTGTGTGTGTGCATGCGTAGGTGACTTACTAATTGCAATGCTGCTTATGTCTCGCATGCAATAATTCGTTCAAGTTCGCATAACTGCATGCAATGCAATTAGTCACCACCACATAAGCCGTTAGACGGCCGCGACACAGACTGATACTGTATTTCTGGGAATGTGGAGAATTATTGGAGTTTGGCCTGTTGCTGTGCGGCAGCTAAATCTGACGCAATTAAAATTTCAGTTGTGATGAGATCTCATAGAGATGACAGCGCTGCTCTCTTTCTTTTTGTGCAGCCAAATCTGGCTTTTTTTCAAGTATGAAACTTAACAGCTAAAAACAGCTGATTTTTTCAGTTAACATTTCTCTGTTAATCTACAGTAAAATTCTGTTATTTTCCACTGCAATTAAATAACATTCAGCTTGCGGCGAAAACTGAGCTTTTTTCGCCTTGAAGCTAGCAGCGCGCAGCACTGCGACGGCAACATGTGACCAGATCGTGTGTAGGTATGAGTGCGTGTCTGTGTGTGTGCGTGTGTCTGGTGACGTTGTTCGTATTCTCTGGCACGTTGAGAGCGTTGAATGAACTTTGGGCGAGAGGGTTTGCGGGTGCAGAGTATTAGATAATCTAACGGTTTTTGCACATTGCATTACTAATGGTTGGCATGTGCTGTTATCAGTGAGGCCGATTAATGCGTCGGATGTTGATAAAGTAGAGAATTTGCCAACATTATTTGTTTATATAACGATATAGAACGATTCTAACTGTTCGTTTTCCTCTATCTTTCTCTTTCGGCCCTGCAGTCGAGTCGGTGTTAACACATCAAATATTTATTAACTATAATGGGTGTACCTGCTGGTGATGTTGAGAAGGGCAAGAAGCTGTTCGTGCAGCGTTGCGCGCAGTGCCACACCGTCGAGGCCGGTGGCAAGCACAAGGTGGGCCCCAACCTGCACGGTCTGATCGGTCGCAAGACCGGCCAGGCTGCCGGCTTCGCCTATACAGACGCCAACAAGGCCAAGGGCATCACCTGGAACGAGGACACGCTCTTCGAGTACCTGGAGAACCCCAAGAAATACATCCCCGGCACCAAGATGATCTTCGCCGGCCTGAAGAAGCCCAACGAGCGCGGCGATCTGATTGCCTACCTGAAGTCGGCCACCAAGTAAGGCGGCTGCCTCACTCGCATCTACCCACATCCGAATCCTGCACCACCTCTTAGCTATTACGAGCTGCATATATATCATCGTGGCAGGCGTGGCTCACCCGGACGACGGCTTGTATTTGGGTCACAATAATAACAAAGCAGAGAATACTGAACATAAAACAAATACGATTATGTTAATTTTAAAGTTTAAATAGGACAATTACATTATTTAATTTATAAAGTGGATATAACTAATTTAAAGCCGAATCAATTGTGACGCCCACGAGAAAAATAAACAACAAATTAAATAAAAAACAAAACAATAAAACCGAAAATAAAAATAGTTTATTCTTTTAAACTGGGGAACATTATAGAACCAACGGCATCACGAGTCAAGCGAAAAGCTTATCGGAGGCAAAAGCTCAGAGAGAGTGAGCTTCCAAAGCTCGGAAGCTATTGAATAACAGGCCAGATCTATATCAGTGTTGCCAACTCTTTAGGCCAGATCAACTTATAAAAAAAGCTAGACTAAATATAATTGAAGCTATTATATTCCAGCTAAAACATAGCTATAAATCCCGCCAGATGAAGCCAACACTCTCTCCCGCATAGAGTTTACCAACTATTTATGATTTTCAATTATATTTATTTATATATATATATATATATATTGTTTTTTATTTAGTTGTTCTTTTTACATTCAAAAATTTATCATACACTTTAATAACAATTCAATGCATTATCAAATTATATAATATACATTATATAACAAACAAATAATGCATTATCTTTATGTGATTCTCGTAAACAATTTATTATTCACACGCTTAATAACATTTTAATAATATTGCATTTATTTGATTTTTGTTTTTTTTTTTTTTGTTTCCACATATGCTTTAAAGAAAAGAAATACTTGATAGGTTGTACATGTGCGCCGATGCGTTAATATATAATACAATTTTACTATTTAGACTTGGTTTGAAGCGGGAAGAGACAAACTCTCTTTCTCTCTATCTCTGTACAGCTCAGCGCAAAGTAGAATATTTAAAACGACAATAACGAAATATAAACAAAAACAGACGAAAACAAAATATATATCAAATTTACTCTCTCTATCTCAGAGTGTGAGTGTGAGGGCGAGTGTGTGTATGTGTGTATATATTTTCAGCTTGTCTAATTAACTTTCACTCTCCTCTACGTATCTCTCTAGTGTGGGGTTCGGAATGCCAACAAAAAGAGCAACAATTAATTAGTTTGTGGCACCAACTGGAATCTGCAGCTGCAGATTCGCCATGGAACTTAGTTTACTGATTAGGACAAAGAAATATGCGCTTAAATGGTAGCAAGAAATAAAACGATATTTTGTTAATGGGCGTGGGAGATGGAGGTGGACGACACGCCCCCAACTCTTATTGTTAGTTAAGTTTTTTCTTTTTCGGTTGTTGAAACGAGCGCTGGCGACCCACTTGGCTATCGGAGTTGTACATGGTGTAGCTGAGCGGTGTCTCGATCGCCTTAGGCCTTGCCAGCGATGGGAGCGGCGCCCTGTTTCTGGGTCTCGTTCTCCTTCTCCAGCTGCTTGCCCAGGTATTCCCTAGATAAAAGAAGCACACATCAATTTTGAGTTGCACCAGGCGAATTTTGAGATTATTCAATGATTTGCGATGAGGCCGTATAAATGCGCGTGTGATTATCGAGTGGCACCTGCGTGCGAGGCAGGTGTGCAGCTGATTAGTTTAGAGGGTCCACTTAGAGCATACTAACCAGTTGTGTACCATCAGTTTTTGCACGGCCAGCAGAGCCTCGTAGCGCACGTTGGGGTCCTCATGGCCCAGATGCTGCATGACAATCTGTTTGCCGCCCAACTGCTCCAGCACACTACACAAAGCAAAGCCAGATTAGACAGGTGCAAATAAGCAAAGATATAAAAGATATACTCACTGCTTGCCGCGTGGATAGTGACGCACATACTCTCCAATGTCGAAACAGGCAACGGACAGAATGATGGCATCCTTCGAGGTCTCCAGCAGATGGACCAATATGCGCAGCAGTTCGTAGTTCTTCTCGTTGAGGCGTTGAGCGTTCTCGCGCCAGAACTTGGCCGATTTGTGGACGGGCGACCATTCGAGGCGGCCGCTGCGCACCTCGGTGGCGTACTCGTCGAAGGAGCTCAGGTCCTGCACGGAGTTCTGCAGCTTCTCGCTCAGATACTCCACATCGGCCGTAATGTCCTCGTCGTCGAAGCGACGCTGCTCCAAAATGGACAGCTGCTTGAGCACCTTGCACTGCACCATGGCAATGCAATGGTCCTTGGCGACGGACGAGTCCTCGGGCTTCTCGATCAGATTGCGGAAGACGGCCAAAATGATGCGGGTGACCTTCTCCTTGGCACAGTCGCTCAGTATATCGGCCAGAATGGGGATGACGCTGAACTTGTTCATCTTGGCGGCCAGCAGGGGATTGAAGGTGAGCACCCACAGGCAGAAGATCAACTGGTATTGCACCTATGAATAAGAAATCGAATTTAAATTGTACCAAACAATTTACACATTTCAATTTCAAACTCACCTGGAAGTTGACACGGGTCGACAGGATGCGAATCAGGGTGCTGATGCCATCGACGCTCACAAACGCAAAACGATACTCATCCACGCGCAGCATCATCTGCAGGCAGCGCGCCACCGACTGGATGTACTCGTTGTTCTGTGGACCCAACACGAGCGATATTAATACGGATCATATATCACTTAAAATTCTCTTGATTTTAGTAGCGAGTTAGTTATGACAGTTTATCTTATATTTTGTTTTTTAATTTGAAATATTTTTGTATCTAATTGAAAGTTGTTTGGACTACGCGCTACAACAACAGCAACACAACAGTGACTACAGCTACTTAAGAGAGAGAGAAAGTGGAAGTGGAAGAGACAGACAAAGAGAATTGTGCTCTAAAAAAATATACCAAAAAAAAAAGGAGATGTTTTACAAAGGACAGTTTACGCTGTCCGGCTTGGAAATCCGTATAATGGGCATGGCAATTGTTTGGTTTTGTTTTTGTTTGTGTATTGCGTTCACACCGACACCGAATCTGTTTTTTTTTCTTTGTTTTTTTTTTTTTTAAATTACCTTGACACCTTTACCGTTACCTTAAAGTTATAATCAATTAACGTTTTGTACATTTGCTGCTCTGCTGCTCATCTTGAATTGAGATCGATGATATTTAGTGGAGTTAGTAAACAGTTATCTTTCGATTTATAAATCTAGATATATACAAGGCACGCACACACACACACACACATACACGCACTCACACAACAATATTTATGCTTTGGGGGAGATATGGAAGTTCTTTGCGGTCTAACAATTTCGGGATTAGATTTAGATAAATTACAAAAATATATAAAAAGTTAAAGGTTTTTTCTTCAAATAATATAAAAATCAATTTGTTTCTGAAATATTGTATGAATATTAGAAATAATAAAAAAAAAAAAACTTAGAAGAATTTGAATTTGATTTTAATTTAAATTTAATTTTAAATATTATTTAAATTTTTTTAAATTTTAAAATATTTTATTTACAATTGAAATAATATTTAAAATAAAAGTCCAGTTAAAGTTCTTCTTCTTCAATATATTCCATTTCTAACATTTATATATTATTTAAGAAACCACTTGAAATAAAAATTCCTTCTCAATAAAATTCTAATCGAATTCCTATTGAAAAATGTATTGACCAAAACAATATACATTTGTTTATCAGAATATACGGATATCTAATTGGAATATAATTTAGAAAAGCTTTCGATAGACCATACATATCTCTTGCCGCAATCTTTTGTTATTAGATATAAGGCAAGAAATATTGAAAGACAAAGTAAAATAAAACTCCAATTCGAATTATTATTAAAATTTTAAATTATTAAAAATTAATTTAAAATCAAAAATCTAATTTAAGGTCTAAAAAGGAATCTATTGAGCTTTATAATAGCATACAGAGTGAAGACTCATAGAAATCCAATATAAAATTGTCATAAGGAAAGCAATATACATTTGCTTATCAGATCACAAAATCACTCAACTCTAATTGGAAATGGGACAAAGCCTTCTATACACAATGCATATCTCGGCCATAATATTCTATATAGCATAAACGAGCACAGCTTGCAGGCGTGTGTATGTGTGTTTGTGTCTGTGTGTTGTATAATTGTTTGGTAATTGGTTTTGTTTAGCTTTGTGTGTGTGTGTGTGTGTGTGTGTGTGTGTGTGTGTGCGTGCGTAATTGGTTTGGGTGAGTGTGTTGGTGGTGGTGGTGATTGGATAGCTTTTGGGCTGCATTTTGGAATACCGGTATAACACATTTGCCATCCTGCTGCTGATCGGAGGCGGAGGAGGTGCGCACTTCGCGGTAACTCTCATTGGCCAGATCGTGGCGCTGCTGCAGCTGGACCATATTCGGACTGTACTGGTTGCCATGATGATCTTTGCCATGCTGTCCATGCGAGTGCACAATTATCGTTTGCGCCCGCTTGGCCAGCTGGGCCATCTCTTGCAGATATTCAGTGCTCTAATTTGAGTTCAGTGTGTCGGGGTCAGGTCAGAGTGCGTGGGTCGAAGGTTTTTATTTATTGGTTTTTGGTTTTAGGGTCAGTTCAGCACAGCACAGCACAGCATCCGCATTTGATTCGGTAAATTCAGTTATTCAGGTGTTTGGTTGTTGGTCGATTTCAATTGTAAATTAGCATTAAATAATAAATACATAAAAATATATTTCATTTTAAGTTCAGCCATAAAAAATAAAAGAAAAACTTTTATGTTTTGGTTGACTTTTTTGGGGACGGCAGAGTACACATAAATCGAGTAAACGAGTAAACGTAATGATTACATAATAATATTATTATTTATTTGGTTGATTTGGTGGTGCAGATGGTGCAGGTGGTGCGGGTGGTGCTGATGTTCTTTCAGTTCTCCACGGCGCACACTTAAATGCGATGCGGTGCGATGAACGATTGAGCATAATTTCTGTTCTTTTTTTTTGACTTGTCGCAACGGTTATACGAACATCTTTATTATTTGAAATTGAATTTTGTTTTTTTTTTTATTTGTTTTTGTTGAATGATTTTTGATGCCAAAATCGAATACTTTTAATCACGCTCACAAATAAAAGACAATTTTATATACGCAAGGCTAGTGTTGTTTGGCCATTAATAACCTGGCCAATGCTTCTTGATTCACGTCTCATTTTTAGAGTTTTCTCACTTTTGTTTCGATTGAGTTTAGTAGAGAAATTTCAAAGGCAAGCAAAACTAACAAAAAGCGTGCAGATTTAGGTTAATTGCAATCAAACAAAATGCTATACTTTGTGGATAAATATTGAATTTAAAGATCATCAGAACTTTGTAGTGCCCAAAAACATAGAAAGTGTGCAAATTTTCAAAAATTTAAGTTCAATTTGGAACTGAACTTAAGCCATATGTATATGTATAGCTCAGTATGACCTTCCCAATTGGAACATGCTCTAGTACAAACAGCTTAAACAATTGACCTCTATTTCTTATATATATATAAGATTTTATGTTGCCCAAGAATTTATATTTAGTTCTTTGGAATTCTTTGTTATATGTATATGGAAAGTTCTTGAAATGAGATTGCGGCATAGTACAAATGTTGTTGCCTATAGTCTATTTGTTCTATCACACTTAATCAATTGTGTATTTAAGATACTAAATTTGAAAGACAAAAACTTGACTTCATACCAAAATTGTTATAAAAAATTAAAATAAAAATAGAAAAATTTTAAATAAAATAATAAATATTTCAATAAATATTTCTCACAAACTTCTTTTTAATTTATTTTACAACTTTTTTATTTAATTTAAATCTTTTTTATTTTTTTTTTTTAAATTTAATTTTATTGTTTTAAAATTGTTTTCTTTTTATTTATTTTTAAAAATTTAATAAAAAGTTTAAGAGAAAAATTTGTAAATAACTAAAAAATATCAAGTCTTTTCAATTCAGTCTCGGCTAGTGGGTTGACTCTATATGTAGTCAGTATAGCTACTCGGGTCGCTTTATACCGTATTATGTTGGTGCATCCTTTTAAAATCGATTTTTCACATGAAGCTGCATTCAGTATATAAGGGTATTGCAACTTGATACTATAAGAGAAATAAGTAACAAGAACTTGAACTAATATCTAACTGTAATTGTCGATTTTAGGCGTTTTCTTAAAAGCTTTCATATGCACGCAGTTTGCATTTATTATTGAAATTAGGTCAATGGATGTATGATTCCTATTCGATATACTGCATACTTCATACATATTAGAGATAATTCGTCAATAATATAGCATAAAACTTTTAAATTCAATCAAATATTTACTTATTTATTTAAATTCTATAAGTAAATTAGAATTTCAGTTGTTTTCGCTGCATGCCGTGAATATTTCTTTAAGAAAATACTATAATACCAACTAAATAAATATTGTTAGAATCAGTCTGAGTGAAACCGATATCATGCTGCATGCTATATATATGTATATATATATATGTATTTACATAGATATATATGTATATCTCTGTGCCTAGTGTACCTGACTAAAGTTCTATATATGTACAACATAAACATGCAATTTGGGAGGGCTGGGGGGAAGTTGGTAGGGGCATGGGCTGGATGCTTGTGCTTGGATCTACTTACACTGGTGGCCAACTGATCCTTGAGGAACTGCAAGTAGAAGTTGAGGTCGGACTTGGGCATCGTCTCGTGACCCCAGCAGGCGAACTTGGCCAAGATGCGCGAAGACATGTTGACAATGAAGCCATCTTGGCGATTCAGCAGGTTCAGGAATGGACCCCAAACGCACTGCTTCAACTTGGCGGAGGTCTCGTGGAACTGATCGACGCGAGAGCGATCCTCCTGGAGCAAATCGTCGAGCAGCACGAGTATATACTGAATGGTCGAGTCCTTGGAGAGGTGCGAGACCAGATTCAGCATCGTCTTCACCACCTGCGTCGAGTTCTGCGCCAGAAAGTTACCGCGTGATTTGTCCAATGAGCTAATCGTCTGAAAGTCCTCCTGGCTGATCATCTGCGACTGCATGTACGAGGCCCAGTTGATGCTCTTGGTGCGTATATCGGCTGCCTGTTGCTGCAGCACCGAGGTGGCAGCAATCATGTCTGTAAAATGCAAACGCATTCACAGTTAACCCATTTTCTGCAACATACGGCCAGGGGCGGGGGTGGCTGGGCAGAACTTCGATTTTTCACAGAGGTCAGCTGCCTGGGCACTGGCACTTACCAATGTTCTCCTCGGGCAGATACAGTGCGGTGGTCATTTTGATGGATGTTTTTTAGTGTGTCGTGTGTGTAATGCGAAATATTTGTTGTGTTGCGCGCGTTTGCACACAATTTCAATCGAAATATCTAGGAAAAAATATATATTTAAATTACGAGTGTCTTTTCACACTAATGCGACAGCACCGAAATTCAGCTGACTGGTCTTGTGACTTATTCGCCGTGTTCGCCGCAGTCAAATGTTGCCACCCCCATTGCATTTGCACTGTGTTGGCAACTTAATGTGAATGGCAAATATTTCAGCTGTGGTCACACTGAACAGCTTTTTGCGGCGAATAATGGAAATAATTAAATAATGTGCGCATTATGTTTATTAAATATTTACAGTTGCATCTATTGTTTTTTCCGCATATTTGAGTAATAGTAGATTACGCACTGCGATGTGTTAACTTGAAACTACGACGTCCCATTATTTTGTATGTATTTATTAACCAATGCGCGCGCGTCGAACTTTGTATAAAAAAGTCGAAAATGGGACGTCACAAAATAATGTTAATTAACATGGCGCAAACTCAAGTCTTTTAACATGTTTATGATGAACATATAACAGCAAATGATTTTGAAGACCTTCAAGCAGCTGTCATTCCACTATAAACATTGAATTCTTTAAACTATGGAATTCACGCCACATTTCAAGCGCAAGCGCAGCAATTGCAAAGATTATTTTAAACTTGCGCCCTTCCCAGCAAACACTGATGGACAACCTTACCGAGGAATCTTTAATGGACTCTGCGTAGAAGTGTTTAATACAGAAGACAAACCAATAAGGACTCTGCACGACAATGGCTGCTACGGCAAAGGAAGTTGCTCACGCGGCGGCCCGATGTCAGGAGAACCAGACGAGACGCTACTACTCGGCCTGGAGGAGGCTTGTGTACTGGCCTACTATTTAGGTGTACTGGCAATAAAAGACACATTCAACAAAGAGATTAGCTGGAACGACTACGTGCTCGCTGCGCTGGAGTATGACAAAGAGTTTATCTATAAACTGGCTGCGTATTTGTACCTTAAATCGAAGAATTGGATCATTAAGAGCGGCATTAAATTCGGCGGTGATTTCCGTAAGTGCCTTCTCCCGTCATTCACAGGCATGAAAACAGCTTTTAATCTTTAATCTCCGTCTCACAGTCATCTACAAACAAGGTCCGCGACAGTTTCACGCCAGTTTCTTGGTGCTGGTCCACTCTGCCGTCCACATTAGTCACGCCCATTACGTGGGCAAGAATTTGAAGGGAGCTCAGCGCGTCGCCGAAACCTCAGACAAAGATGTACTCATTCTTGGCGTGAGCGAGCTGAATGGCTTTGATCCGGCGCTGGCGACGCCGGCGACTCTGGAATCCCTGACCATTGAGGAGACTGTGATTCGGCGCTTTAACTACACATCTTTTGTGCAAAGTAAACAGAAACAATAAGATGAGTAAACTAGATTTTCTCCACACGATTCTTCTTGGGTATGCCCGTGCTGCGGTACTCCGCCCGCTCCTGCAGGTAGATCGCCTTGCACTCCTCCTTGAAGGCCTCGTTCTTGTACCAATGGGAGAGACAGTTCATGAGCGCGGAGTTCTGCTTGCGACAGGTGGCCACCATGAGTATGCTGCTCGCCTTGCAGCACTCCTCAAAGTCCGCCACTTCTTTGGGACACAGTTCGCTCCGCGCGCGATCTCTCATTATCTTTGGTATTAACACCTCTCGCTCCACCTTGCGCAACGTTGTGTCATTCGGGTCACCTGTGGATAGCAAAACAAGTAATAATCTAGTAACCACTCATATATTGCTTGGCTCACCTAAACCATGCGGATTACGCGGATTAAATCCGGTGGGCTCCTGTTGTGCCAAGCTCATTTTGCGTGTTTTGGTGTATTTATATTTTGGCTTAAAGGCTACTTTGACCTAACATGTCAAACAGTGTGGCTGTACTCTGAACTGGCAATGATACCAAATAAATGAAGTTCCTAATCTAACGATTCATCGTATTAAATGGCACGCGTTGGCAGCTCTTCTAGATACGTTCGATTGTTTATGTTTCTCAACACTGGGCACTTCCGCCTCTTTTTCTGCCAGCCTGCAGCGCCTTTGGACGTGTGTCAAAAGCGCTCCCGTTGCAATTTTACAAGTAATATTTAATTATGTCTGAGACATTGCAATTGCGTGGTACGCTGATCGGCCACAATGGCTGGGTCACCCAGATTGCTACCAATCCCAAGGATCCCGACACCATCATCTCGGCATCTCGTGGCAAGTATTTATAACAATTGTGAGGTTATGTTGGCGTCATCCGAATCCACCGAGAATTCAGACATCACAGCATTATTTTTAGATTTTGTTTGATATGTTAATTAATATGCTGCTTGTTTTATAGACAAGACCTTGATTGTCTGGAAATTGACCCGCGATGAGGATACCAACTACGGCTATCCCCAGAAGCGTCTCTACGGTCACTCGCACTTCATCAGCGACGTTGTGCTCTCGTCCGATGGCAACTACGCTCTGTCCGGCTCATGGGATCAGACTCTGCGCCTCTGGGATTTGGCTGCCGGCAAGACCACTCGCCGCTTCGAGGGACACACCAAGGTGGGATAAGTTTCCAAATGGTTAAAAATGGTTTTAGAATAGGGCCAAGAATTGCTGCTTTATAAACTACCCAATCTCTCGAATGGTATTGGTGCACCCATGACCCCTATCATAAGGTTAGACTTAGCTAGCACACCAATACCAATATACATATAAATGTATATATAAAAAAAAAAAGAATATATTGCGCCTATGCGAGGCAGAATTGATCTGGTTGACATCTGTAAAGTTCTACGCCTGAGTCAGACACACTTTTGCGTGAAGCTCTTCCGTAAGTAGGCAACAAGATCTATATCCGCTTATCATTTATCCACCCTCAATCCTTTGAAGAATCTCCCGCTAATAAACCCTTCTGTTCTTCGCTTGTAGGATGTGCTCTCGGTTGCCTTCTCGGCTGATAACCGTCAGATCGTGTCCGGTTCTCGGGACAAGACCATCAAGCTGTGGAACACTCTGGCTGAGTGCAAGTTCACCATCCAGGAGGATGGCCACACCGACTGGGTGTCGTGCGTGCGTTTCTCGCCCAACCACTCCAATCCCATCATCGTGTCATGCGGCTGGGATCGTACCGTCAAGGTCTGGAACTTGGCCAACTGCAAGTTGAAGAACAACCACCACGGTCACAACGGCTACCTGAACACCGTGACCGTCTCGCCCGATGGCTCCCTGTGCACCTCCGGTGGCAAGGACTCCAAGGCTCTGCTGTGGGATCTGAATGACGGCAAGAACCTGTACACTCTGGAGCACAACGACATCATCAATGCCCTGTGCTTCTCGCCCAACCGCTACTGGCTGTGCGTCGCCTATGGCCCATCCATCAAGATCTGGGATCTGGCATGCAAGAAGACCGTCGAGGAGCTGCGCCCTGAGGTCGTCTCCCCCACATCCAAGGCCGAGCAGCCACAGTGCCTGTCCCTGGCCTGGTCCACCGACGGCCAGACCCTGTTCGCCGGCTACTCCGACAACACCATTCGCGTCTGGCAAGTGTCTGTATCAGCGCACTAAACTTATTCTATATGTTTGACATAGTTCGTACAATGAATCGATGGCAAATTGATTTGTTTATGCCAAGACAACAATAAATATAAAACACGACAAATCTTTGTTTCTACAATTGATTGGACTTCTAAAGGAATATAGATATAGATTATGAGTTATATACACAGATATATATATATTATATATATGCCAATATTGGCTCAGAATATATTTATTCAAAGATACAAAAAACTTCAACTTGAAAGCATTTTTCAAAGGCCTAAAAATCAAATTTCATCGCCAATTGTTTAAACTCTTCAATTTATCGAGTATTTTATATTCAACGTTTTTTTTTTTTTGTGTTTTTGGTTTTTGAGTTTTTTGTTTGACAAACGCAAAGTTTACGTATAACAAAATAATTTAAATAAATATTTATGAGTTCGATGGAGAATGTGAGGAGCGGCAGGAGGTGGGGGATAACAAAGTGCATTGTGATTGTGATATTATCTAAACATTTCGTATAAAACAACAATTTTAAAAAATTCTTTAAATCCTAGAACGAAACCAGAGAAGAAGCCACCTAGACTGGAGGAAAAACATAATCGTGCTGGTGACGAGGCGAAAGCATCGCGAATGCTTATATTATAATATAAATATCTTGGGCACTTTATAAGGTTGATATTCAATTGGTACAGAATCTCAGATCTGTCACTTAGTTTTGATCGAGTTGGAGCGCTCGACAGCCGCTGCGGCTGGAGCTGGAGCTTTGGCTAAGGCGGCATCGCCTACTTTGCCAGCGGGTTGGCTGACAATCTTGTAAACATCGTTCTTAAAGACAATGACCAAGACGGTGATGTTGTCCACGGATCCGCGCTTGTACGACTCCATGGCCAGGGACTTGGCACCGAAGTCCGGCACCTTGAGGTGCTCCTGCACAAAGCTGCACGCCTCCTCGTTGCTGAACGTATCCCACAGGCCGTCCGATGCGAGTATTAAGAAACGGGGCCTGTCAATCGGAAAAAGAAATCAAAAGAAACACAAAAGCAAATGACGCAGTCAGAGACAAGGGTTCATTAACTTGGCCAGGCAGCTGCACTCACTTGTGATCGTTTAGCTCGAAGGTCAAAATGTCCGGCGTGGCTATGACTAGATTCTGTATGGGGTAATATAAAGTGTAGGCTGATTAGCAAATTGAGAATTCTATACGCTGTATGGAACGTGAACGTCACGCCATCTATGTATATGGAGCAGCGGCATACCTTATCTTTCAGGGGATAATCACCCATTGCCCGTGACGTGGCCAAGACCCCAGCCACGCGCCAAACGCCACGAAAGGCTATGAAGCCGCCAGCGTCGTGAATGCGCTTACGCTCACGCACCTGCTGTGGCTTATGGTCAAACGACAACGGTATGGCAATGCCACGTGCATCGAACATCACGCCACGCGAGTCACCCACGTTGGCCACAATCAACTTGCTGTCCTTCACGATGGCAATCAAGGCGGTTGTGCCCGCTATGTTGGTCTGCAAAGGGAAATGGGAATCGATAGGGATCTATAAGGTAGTTATTTACGGGGTCTTCCACTCACTGCGAGCTTGGCCTGCTCGACCAGCTTGTGATCGGCTGCCAGTATCTCGTCCGTGATTAGCTTGCCAAAGTTAATACGTCCATTCTCGACGTAGCATTTGGCTTCGTAGCTCGGCGGCGGCGCATTCCCAGAATTTTGCGCGTTGTTGTTGTTGTTCAGAAATGAGTCTTTGACAGCGCTGTTGCCGCTGGCGCGCATCGCGCTGTTCAGCTGCGCCGTATAGATGTCGGCGACAGTTGCCTCCGTTGTCTTTTGCTTAATTGCGCTGCAGTCGGCGGTGAGGCTGTGCGCCTTGCGCAGACTGTCACGTCGGGCCACGGGGTCGGCGTTCTCCTTCTTGCTGCCCTCTTTGCGGCTCTGCTTGCGTGCCAGATACGGACTCTTGTCGAACCCGCTGTACTCCGTCGAGCTGTCGGACTTGAGGATCTTGTTAATGTCTATGATTTTGCTATAGATATTCTTGACCAGCACATCCCGGGCAAAGTTGGCAGCGAACTCGCCGCCGTGTCCGTCGAAGACGGCAAAGAACGAAATGTCCGTGTTGTTGTTAATGTTCTCCTCAATAATGAATCTGTAAGAGCAGGGATACATGTTAAGGGCAAGCTTCTTTCTGGGGAATTTTCTCTCTTTCTCTCTCACCTGTCTTCCATATGCGGTCTTCTGCCCAGCACAGCAAAGGCAGCGCTTTGTTGCCGCACCTCCTCCCAGCTCTGGTGATCTCCGGCGCCGCTCGTCATCTCCATGACCCGTGGCGCCTTCTGCCTGCCGAGCGTAGCTTGGATGCGGCCCAAGATGCTGCGACTCCACACATCTACCGCTTGCAAATAGATCAACAAGACAAACAGAATGATACCACAGAATATGACCTCGGGACGGAGCACGTAGATGCGGCATAGTTTCCACAAATATGCCAAGGGCGAGTTGATGGACGAGAAGCCCACTGCGAACTTGGATAGGATTTTCATATGTGAAACGTAAGTCTGATAGAAGATCTTGTCTTCCAATTCGTCGTCCATTGATCGAGCCTTATGTTGTTGTCTGTCAATGAATCTGCTTGTTCTAATTCGTTTTTCGTCGCACTCTCAGATATTTTATGCTACGTATATGTAACACACTGTAGGTATTAGATATCGGGGAGGATGGCGTGCGGGATTTTAGTCTCGAATCGAAGAGAAATCACAACCGCACTATAATCTCAGGGGGTCAGACCAGGCAGGCAGGCAGGCAGCAAGCACTTGGATTTGAAATCGAAATTTCGATTTATTTATTTGCGTCTGAACTTTTCCTTTCCTTTCCGTTTCGTTTCTTCACGTTTTCGTTCCCTTATTGACGAATTTTGCGTTGTGTCGCTCTCATTTTTTGACGTATTATTGCACAGCAGATTCGCCCGACTTTTTGTACCATTATATTATTTCAGAATATTCTTATTAATAGCCTCTGTTGCTTGCATAAAACAAAAACAACAACATTCGTCTATGTACGATACAGTACATGTGTGTGCGTGCCTGTGCGTAAATATATACGTACATACATTGGTATTAACAGCACAGTACAACCTCAATATAACGGTTCGTTAGAGCTCAATGTGCACACTGACCATATATGACACTAAATTTAGTTTAAATACTACAAATTTAAAATTTTAAAAAATTTACACATAATTGGAATTATATTTTGTCAAGTATTCTATGATGAATTATCAATGAAAGCTGGATCAGTGCTTATTAGTTGGTGTATAATTCGTTAAAGTAGGCGACAGCTGTAGGCTATGTGTGCATGTGCTAAAGGCCAGAGTTGTTCTCGTTGGTATCGATAGTATTTCGCAACACCAATAATCGGCATTTGACCGTCAATAAGATATTTGAAATTTGAATGTCAAACAATATAATAAATAGGGAATTTGTAAGTTAATAAAGTAAGAATAATATAGAGCTTACTATAAAACTAATACTACTGTAATTGAATTATTTTTGATTAAAGTATTAAAGATATATTTAACACTATTGGCCGTTAAGATTCCCATTTGCTGAAACTATCGATAGTCTGGCAATTGCAAAACAGTGTGGCCATATTCAGATATAGCATTAATATTAGCACTCTTCTGTCCATACCCTGTGCTTTCACTCGTATTAAATTTTGAATTGTGCTTGTGAATGAACTGTATATCAAATATTTACTTTATTTTGTTTTTTATTTTTATTTGTTCGCAGTGGACTTCCGTCTGGAAAATATTTAAATTAAAATTGATTTAATACCTGCAGAGTTTCTGCCCGAGTACACATGTCGCCTGTCCATGGCAGTCACTTAAGAGCTTATTAATTTCTCCATAGTTAAAAAATAAAATAAATCAATTTTACACAAATAAAGAAAGGTAAAATTTGTAACTTATGAAATGAACAATCAAAACAAGAACTACAAGCGATGCGGAGAAGAACTGCAACAAAACGAAATGACAAACCGCCAACTGGCAGCGTTTGGATATATAGTATTATTTATTATGCTTTGCCATGGCGTGCAAATAAACAAATTGATATATACATATATGTATATATATAAATGAGTATGATGATGAATGTGTGCAAGTACAAACAAATGCAATTCTATTATAAATAAAGGGATTTATGCTCTTCCAATAAATTCCCTGCTTTCCGAAATAAAACTGGGTTATTTAAAGTAGTATGTATTTTAATTATATTTATTGTATTTTTCATTTAGTTTGTCGCATTACAAAAATATTTGCTTGGTTTTGTTGTATTTATGTAGGATTAAGAAAAACTTAGCGCAATAAAAAATGGCATAAATTTGAAATGAATATTGCATTTAACATTGATTGCTTATAGTACAAAACGTAACGGTTACACTTAACAGCGTTAAATAGAAATAACTTGTTGCCTTTGCTGCTGCTGTTGCTATTGCTGTTAATGCTGCTGCTGCTGCTGTTGCTGTTGCTAATGCTGCATTACGCATTTTGTTCATAAAATATGGCAATGGTTGAGCTGGCCGCTGGGCTTGCAACTGCAAAGAAATTAAGAAAATTATATTATAATTTATATATATATATATAAATAATTTTTTACAAATTTAAGAGTATACAAATATTTAGTTTTACCATTAAAATTTGCATTCAGTGTTGCTAATCGATCAAATATAATCTTAATCTCATTTAAGGCTTTGTTTATTATTCTTATACTCTATGCCTGAAGCTGAAAATGGGTATATTGGTTTTGATATTTATAGTATCTTTTTTAATATTCCTCAAAAATTCCTCAACAGAAAGACACTCACTGCCTTCACACCAGCTGTTTATATTGCTATAAGCAGGGTATAGCCCAGTCGGATACATACACTTTATACACCTCCACCTACCTCTTTAAACTGTGCACTGTCGGAAGCGATCGGCATTTTCCTGGATGTTACGCAGATAGATGTTGAGCTGATCGTTGAGCGGCTGTATGGACAGCTCCAGTTTCTCCAGCTGAGCTTTCCTATCCTGGTAGGTGCTCTGCAGCAAGTTGAGCTCGGTGAGCTTCTCGTTGGT
Organism: Drosophila paranaensis; assembly: GCA_035047545.1. NCBI lineage: Eukaryota > Metazoa > Arthropoda > Insecta > Diptera > Drosophilidae > Drosophila > Drosophila paranaensis. The sequence goes on from JAWNPL010000153.1 coordinate 10,001,158, forward strand.
GTCCACCGTCAGCTTGGAGGCGCGCTGCAGCAGCAGCTTAGCGCGCTCTCGCGCATGCTCCGATCGGTTGGCGCGATCCGTGAGCGTTTGGTTGGTGGCACTCGTCGAGAACTGCAGGTTGCTGGCCTCGCCGCGTGCCCGGATCGCCTCCTGCTTGACGCGATTCGCCTGCTCCGTTATCTGCTGCGCATCCATTTCGTTCTTCAGTATATTCTTCTGCAGATGCTGCACCTTCCGAGCCAAGTTCTCCACTTGCTGCGCTGTTTTATTTGCTGGAGATTCGGCCTCTTTGGTCTCCAGATCGATCTGATCCAGATCCTTGTCGGCCAGCTCGATGTTGCTGTTAGCCTGCTGTATGGCATTCTGTGCCTTGCCCTGTGACTCGCTGGCCGACACCAGATTCTGGACCACCGAATTGGCCTCCTCCAGTATTTCGTTGGCCGTAGCTTTGGTGTTATGCGCCGTGGTCTGCAGGTCGTTCACATTGTTCAGATCGGGTCGTGTTTTGTATATGATCGCCTCCACGTTCTTCAACGAGGAGACAGCGTCGTTGATCTTCACGCCCAGGGACTCGATCTCTTTGGGATCGAGCGTCAGGTCGAGCTGCAGCGTGTCCTGTGCCAGCTGCTTGCTCTCGGCGGGCAGGGCGGTCTTATTCTGCAGGAAGTCGTTGACATCTTCGAACAGCTTCACGGCCAACTTGATGCTCTCATCCGTCTGGTTCAAATAGCGTTCAGAGTTCACAAATCCGAGCTGGGCCTTCTGATACGCCTCCGAAGCATTGAGTTTGGCCTGGGTGAGAGCGCGTATGGTCTGATCCGCTGCCTCCTTTTTGCTGGTTATGGCCGCCTCCGTGTTCTTGGCCACCTTCAGAGCTTCCTCCGAATGAGCACGTGCGCCATTCTCGCAGGAGAGGAATCCGCCGCACTTGCCGCATCCTGCGCCGCCGCAGAGATTGTCGCAGGGATCGCCCGGCTTGCCGCACACCTGGTTGTTCAGCTCCGGAATTTGGGAGGTCAATCCGCTTAGCTCGGCGCGATAGTCGGCTATGGTCTTGTCATTATTTGCTATGGCATCGGTCTCGTCCTTGATCTTGTTGGTCAGCGTCTCGACACGCTTGCAGTTGCGCTCCGTGTTCGAGGCCAGCTCCGTGGCCTCGTCCTTGAGCGCTGCCAGGCTGCTCACACGCTGGTAGGCGTGGCGGGTTAGATTGAGCGCGCCCTCGATGTTGGACTCCTGCAGCTGAATGCCGTTCTCCTTGAGCTCACGGGACAGCTGCTGCACGAGACGCGAATGGTTCTGCAGGCCCTCCAGCTCCACGGCGGACAGACTGAGCGAGTTGTAGATCTCGTCCAGCTTGACTTCCGTTTCACTCAGCTGCTGATGCGAGTTGACCAGCTGTTGCTTCAGCGCATTGGCAGCCGTATCCAATTGATCGATATCCTGGAGACTGACCGAAGTGTTCTGCAGCAGATCCCGGATGTGCTGCAGCTTCTTGTCCAGCTCACTGAACTCGGTGGTGTAGGCGCCCGTTGCGCCCACCTGCTTGATCTCCTTGGCACGCTGAATGGTCGCCTGCGTGGACTCGTCCAAGGCCTTCAGTATGATGTCCCAGTTGTTGAAGCACTCGCCGCAAGGAGCGCAATGCGGGAACTGGCCGAGATAGCCTCGAGCGCACTCATTGCACTTGTAGCCGCCGATGCCCTCGTGACAGACGCACTGGCCCGTCTCCCGGTCGCACTGGTAGTCGGCGGCGCCGAACTGATCGCACTCGCAGGGCTGACACTGCTCGTTGGGATTGCCCCAGAAGTGCTCCTGGCACTGATTGCACGCACGTCCGCCAAAGCCAGGCTTGCACTCGCACTGGCCCGTGAAGGGGTGACACTGCTCCTGCACAGCGCCGGTCGCATCGCAATTGCACGCCTCACAGCCCTCGCCGGAGCCGATCTTCCAGTGATTCAGGGCGCACTGATTGCACAACAGGCCCTGGACATTGGGCAGGCACGGACACTGGCCCGTGAAGCGATCGCAGTGGGCGAGCGTCTTGTTGGTGCCCAGGAAATCGCACTCGCAGGGTCGGCAGTTCTGCTGCAGTGCATCGCCGTGGTAGCCATCGCGGCAGAGCTCGCAATGATCGCCCGTCGTGTCGTACAAGCACTTGACGCAGGCGCCGGTCTGGCGATCGCAGTTGCCCGTCTCGTAGAGATCGATATTGTTGCTGCACTGGCACTTGGAGCAGCTGCCCCCAGACTCCGGGTTGCCAAAGTAGTTGTCCGCACAAATCTCGCAGCGTGCGCCCGCATAGCCTTCCTGGCAGTTGCACTGCATGTTGTTGTTGCGCGTGTCCAGGGAGCAGCCGTCGGCATGCGACATGCCACTGGCAACGGTGTCCGGACAGCGACAGGCGCGACAGCCGATCTCGCTGCCCAGCAACGGATCGCCGTAGTAGCCATCCAGGCAGGTGTCGCAGTTGAAGCCATCGGTAGAGTCCAGGCAATTGAGGCACTGACCCGTTAGCGGGTCACACACGGACGCATGCCCGTTGCACTCGCAGACGCGGCACGCGGGGAAGTTCCAATAGCCCGGCTGGCACTGGTTGCACTCACGGCCGTAGGTGTTCGGATGGCAGGCGCACTGGCCCGTCAGCAGGTCGCAGTTGTTGTCCTTGCTGCCAATGCTGTTGCAGTCGCACGACTGGCAGCCCTCCGGGCCAAAGCCGTAGGTGCCCGGCGCACACTGATCACACTGGCGGCCCACCACGTTCGGTTTGCACTGGCAGAAGCCGCCGTTGGCGTCGCACTCCTTGCTCAGCGAGCCGGTGGGATTGCAATTGCACATGCTGGCGCCGTCAAAGATGTACTTGCTCACATCCTGCTCCAGGTCGCGACAAACGGCCGAGGTGTGATCCTTGTAGCGCATGTCGTACAGCGACTGGTTGCAGTTCATGTTGATGTATTCGCGCAGGCGCAGATCGGCCACGGGCGACCCTTGGAAGATGGGCGTCACCTCGATGCGCGGTATCAGTGTCAGCGAGTCGACCAATATGGTCGCCGTGGGATTGTCCTCGTTGTGGCGCCTGTGCTCGAACAGAATGCGGAACTTGTAGACCTTGCCCGCCTCCAGGCAGACGTCGTGCAGCGCCACCACCTGCCGATCGCGTTCGGGCAACGAGAACGACACACGCGCCTCCGTTATGGGCGATTGAATGGCCTGGGCGCATTCGCCCTGCGGGTCAATCTCGTCGGGACGCACCAGCGTTATGTAGGCATCCTCCCAGTCATTGCGGGACGTGGACTGATAGCGTATGAGCACGTCGTAGGGCATCGAGCGCGGGATATCGTTCACAGTGAAGATCATCTCGGAGTTCTCTGGCACACGCGTGAAGCCAATGCCCGTAAAGTCCGGGGCGTGGCCAGTGGGCGGCACCTGCGGCACGTTGCTGCAGTTGCCATTGCTGCTGTAGGAGATGCACATGTCGGCCACCTCGGCATCGTGCACCACATGCAGATCGGGTATATAATAGTTCTGCTTTGGCTGCGAGCACGTGCGTCCGGTCATGTGAGAACGGCAGCGACACTGGCCCGTCAACACATCGCAGTAGTTGTCATAGGAGCCGCCCGTATCGCAGTTGCAGAGCGTGCAGCCATCCTCCGACTCGGAAAGGCCAAACGTTTCCGGCTGACATTGATTGCAATCCTTGCCGGTGACCAGGCGCTTGCACTGGCACTCGCCGGTGCGCATATTGCAGCCGGAGTTGTTGACAGTGCCAAGTGTGTTGCAGGTGCAGGCCTCGCAGCCCTCGGGATTGTTGGGATCCAGGTTCCAGAAGCCATCCTTACACCTATCGCAGCGACGTCCCTTGACATTCGGCTTGCAGTGGCAGGCACCGGCCTCGACTCCGTTTTCCGGATCATAGACCGAATCGCAAATACCCTCATCCAAGGCGCCGTCGGGATCACAGTCGCAGGGCTTGCAGACATTCGGGCTGCTCAGCTGCTCGGCAGGATCGCGATAGAAGAAGGCCATGCACTCCTCGCAGTGCTGGCCCTGAGTATTGTGCAAGCAATTGTCGCAGAAGCCGCCCGACACATGGCCGGAGGCCACAAACACAGCCTCATCGAAGTGACAGCTGACGGCGTGTCCGTTGCACTCGCACTTCTTGCACGCATTCGTTTGCTTGCCGAAGGCCGGCTTCCAGGGCAGATCGTTGTAGAAGTCCTCGCAGGTCTCGCAGTTCAGACCCTTCGTGTTGTGCGTGCACTCGCAGCGTCCGTGGACCATCTCGTAGTCCTGGGTAACCACATCGTCCAGCGGCAAGCACTGCGAGGCGTGGCCGTAGCAGGAGCAGGAGCCGCGCACCACCATATTCGAGATGCCGTAGTAGTACTTCTCCTCGTTCTCTAGACGATTGTCGAGCAGATTGTCGCCCAGCTTGTGCAGCTTGGTCATCTGGATGCGCAGATTCGTCATCTTCAGCTGGTTCTGCACGTGCTCCGCATACGGATCGGACACATTGATGTTCGGTGGCAGCACGCGGAAGATGACTTCGCCATTACGCGATGGCTCCACGTAGGAGTAGCGCGAGGTGCACATCACATCGGTGATATTATGCAGTGTGGTCGTCACGCCTGGGAAGGATTCGGCGCAATCGTAGGCAAAGTAGCGATAGACGTGCCACGTCTGGCCAAAGTCGAAGCTACGCTCGATGTACATAGCCGCCGGCCGGAACGTGGTGAAGGTGATGATTAAATGGGTAAAGTGAAACTCCGCCTCCAAATCCAATTGCAGTGTGACATTCTCTTTGCCATTCTCGGACTGCCACCAGGTGGGTATATTGGTGCCAGGCTTGGTCTTGTAGATGATCTGTCCAATGCGATGGTTCTTGTACGGATCGTTGCGTGTCTCATCCCGCGAGTCGCACAGGAAACACTTCTTATCCTCCAGATGCGATAAAATACAGAAGCGCTCCGGTGATTGCAGACCGCACGTGGAGCTGGCCGTCAAGCGATTCTCGCGTCCAATCAGCAAATTGCCCGTTGCCGGATAGCAAGAGGAGCGCTCACATGGATGCGTCTTAACATATTGTCGTGGCGGATTGCGCGGTCGATCGCGACGTCCGTGCTGCTGCTGCGACTGGGGCGAGCGCTGCGCCTCCAGCTGCTGGAGCACGGCGAGCACAAAGAAAAGCGCGATAAGGCCGCTGCGAAGCGACATCGCTTATGCTCTCTAGATCTCCCCCTCTCTCACACACGCTCTCCCTCTCTCTGTCGCTCTCCCTCTCTCTCTCTCTCTGGCTGAGTGTTTGTCTCACTCGTTGGCTGTCTGTCTTGGGGCTTGAGGTCGTGTTCCACTAGAGCGCTTCCGGCTCCGTTTCTTAATCAGCTTTCGTTCGATTTCCTTTACGGAATGTAGACCACGTGGATAAGCTAAAGGAATACAATTTCAGTTATTATCTTACATACCGATTTATATACATATGTATGTATCTATACATTTATCATACTTACGCTTCCTTAACTTCCTTCCTATGAGTGCTGGACACTCATTTTGCCTCGATTCTCTAGCTGCAGCTTATCTGTGCACTGAAATAACAAAGAATAGAATTAGAATAATTTCATCTCAACTGCAACTCTTATCAACTGTTTCCAATAGCTCCAATATGATTATATATATATGTGTGTATTTCAATAGCTTGAACTCCCTACATAAGTAGATGCGACCCCCGAAATGGAGAAACGTCCGTAGCCAGCGACTTATACGCATCAACTGAGCGCCAGCCAAAGCCTTCTCCAAGCTAAATGTGAATGAATCTCAGCATACATAAGTTCGACTTTAGGGCGATAAACAAGAATATATATACAACAACATATGTGTATGTATATGTGGAATATATACAATCCGTTGTTGCCTGGTGCTTGGCGTTTATCAGCATTTAAGACATGTACTAAATGCTCAACCAAAGATGATGATTATTTTTAGACACAGCTGCCTCAAGTGTCACACATTAAAAACATTAAAAAGAGTTGTACTTGCTAGGAGAGTGTACTATATATACATACATACATAAATATATATACAAACTAATAATGAGCTCATTAGTTTTGAATGTTTCTCTTTTGACGAACTACTATTGAAAAGATCTTACTTAAAAATTTATTAGATAAATTTCCATATAGTTATGGGTATTGAAAGTAACAGAAATTCGGCTCTTACAGAACTGTTGGAACCCGAACACAGAACTGTGGAATTGCTCTTTTCCATAGCAATTAGAACTCAGTTTCTATTACATCAAATATCCACTCTCAGTTAATATATTTGGTATATGATACTAAATTAAAGTTGATTTAAGTTGTTAGATAATATTAAATTTAATTTAATTGAAATTGATAGATAATATTAGATTAAACTGCATTTTTTATATAATTTTGTTCGTATATAAATGAATAAATATTTAAAATATTATATATAAAAAACATTTTTAATAATATTTTATTACATGATAAATATAAATAAATATTTTATATTTATAAATACCATTTTTTTTAAAATTGTTTTTATATATTTTTTTTCATATTTAAATATTCATATTTAAATATTCATATATAATTGTTGTAAAAATTAATATATAAAATATATACAATATATATAATTTATAGTTCTAAAATTTCTAAAATTTTGTTTTCTCTATAAATGTTCTTATATTATTTTTATAAAAATTAATATCATATAAAATGTATATATTTTAAAATGTCGCATAATTGTTTTCTTTCAGTCTATTTTAAATTTGTTTCGTTTGAAATTGTGTTTTTAGTTTCAGTCACTATTGAATCTGGGTCTATATTCTTATCAGCCAGCTTCATGTTTCATGGGACACGCAACTAAATAAAATGGAAATTGTGCTAAAGACTCAGCGCCAGCAGAGATTAGCTGGCATAAGTCAAAAACTTGTGCCTTTGATGTGGTCAGTGATATGGGATTGGAATGAAATCAACTCGAGGCAAGAGACAAACGCTGTCTCTCTCCCTCTCTCTCTCTCTCTCCCTTTATCAGTTTGTCACTCTCGTGCTGTCCTCTTCTCGCTCATTCTGTGGCACTTTTTTAAAGCGCCTGCACAACTATTTTGTAATTTCGAATGCGACTCGGAACCGATAAGAGTTCATTCACAGATGCCTGAACTATGTATACTATATGTTTATAGCTCTGCGATTGTCTGGCTATGCATGTGTGTGTTTGATGCCTAGGCCTATTAGCGGATTCTATACACTAACAAGTGGCATGGCATTAATGTGGCCTAAAGTGTGTAACACAAATTAATTAAATATAATATATAAAATAAAGACTAGCTAGTTATATAACGATATCTAGACAGCCTCAACAGCTCACAATTGACAAACTTATTCCACAAGTAAACCTAACTTTTTCCAGACTTAATTCAATTCCCTCTCACATATCTTCAAATCAGCTAAGTAATTATTTCTATAACAAAATCTAACCCCTTCTTGACCTTTGCTCTATCCATTTTCGCCTAGTTTAACCCATATTCAGATAACATTGCTGATTTCAGTGTATCTGATAAGGAGCGAATTCAACTTGCCTGTTGCCCGCCTTTAATTGCTGAAAGAATCTTTTATTTTACTTTTCTTTTTTTTAGCTTTTTGCCTTTTGTTAATTTCAGTTTCGTTTGGGGCGCAACACAAAAAGCACTGGAAAATAAACAAATAATCAAGGAACTAAACAAAACGTTAATTTACCAAGCACACACACACACGCATACAGAGGAAGATATACACACAGATACAACGATGCACAGAGATAAATTCTGTGTGAGCTGTGCTTGTGTTTGTTTATGAATTGCTATTGAATAAACATCAGGCCGGAATGAGCCAAAATTATGGAAAATGACAGACCTACATATACCCTGTCTTTTTAGGGGTATTTTTAAGTTTTTATATTAAAATTGAAATAAAAGCGAGTTAGATATGAAATATTTAGATTTAATAGGCAACTGTTTATAGAGGGGGAATCCCAGTTTCGCGTATTAGTGAGTAAGTTCTATGCGAATAAAGCTAGATTTTTTAATATTGCAAAATATAAATCATCGTATGACGAGTTTCCGATAGGCTCAGCAGGGGCATAGGAAACCAGGAAATACTATATAATTCTATGTATAACAGAATCTCTTTTATTCAAGTGCCAGAGACTAGAAATTTAGAGTCCCAAGGCCAAAAATATTATAGTGTATATATCTCGGCCACTCCTTTGGTATGACAAATACTTTATCTTCCATAGTTTTAGAGTCAGAAGTTAGATACCTTCTTCAATCTTTAAATATCATATTTACAACTGTTTTTGGGAACCTGAACGGGTATTATGAAGTCAATATGCTTCTTAATTGTTTTTAAATTCAATATATTATTAAAATTCATTGTTAGTTAAGAAATTTGAAGAAGTTCAGATTATATAAAATCAAAAGTGTATAGCATTATTTTATTTTGCTGACAGGTAAAAATATGTACCTTAATTTGAGCTTGTTCCTGGAATCGAATAGAATAGAAATATAATAGAATACATACACTCATTGCACAAAACGTTCAACAAGTCTCAATTTTGACTCCAAATTTGCTGTTTGCTTTGTCTATATATTTTGCATATATACACAGTATACTCATGCACATACATACACATCTACATATATCTGTGCAATTGTATATATCGACAAGTTCATAAAATTTGTGCTCATGTGAATGTTTGCTTAGCTTTGCCATGTTTATATTTTCAATTCCATCAGAGCGCGCTGCTTATTGACCACACATCCTCAGCTGGAAATGGTTTTTACTTATGGAGAACATGTGTGGAACTTCCCTCTCCCTACCTATCTCTCTCTCTCTCTCTCCCTCACTCACTCACAACCCCAACATTTAGAATGAGATCATGCAAGCGACGGCAAAACTATTATTAGGCCTGAACTAAGTCCTGCCCACATACAGTTAGATAAATATATGTATATATAGAAATGCACAGTTATTTAACTATATCTTTCATGCACAGATCGGCCCGACTTAGGCTTGGGTCTTAGTTTAATTAATAACCTCGATGCAAGACAATTTGCTTAGCTTTTAATGCGCTGTTCCTTGCCTAGTGCAAAATGCACTGCATATATGTATGTATGTACATACGTGCATATATACACACGCACACATATGCATGAGTATGCACAAATATGCGAGGGTAGCTTGATCAGTGCATGCAAGAATAGCAGTTGGCTTGCACTTGGTGCACTAGTTTCTTTTAGCTTATATTTGTGTCTTATATTGGGGTTTCTCTTAGAAGAGTATATTTATCTATTAAATTGCATTTATATAAAAATATTATTTAACATATATGTAAATTATATAAAATAAAAAAACTATATTGTGAGGCGTTATATTACTATATATTTACTTTCTATATCTTATATGCCTTAAAAACACTACAATTCTTTTAAACAAGCAACTGCAATGCGACATATGCAAACAACTTGAGCTACCCTCGTTAGCTATGTGCACAGGCACATGCATGCTATATGTGCAAGGCAAGACATTCTCGAATGGATTTGGGTATGAGGCATCATGTTACAAGTCGCATATAATCCGAAAGAATTCCTATGCTTTACATTGTAAACTTTTGCTGTGACAAATAAAATAAATACATTTTTTAGTACAAATCTCAGCCTAGCGATAAGTCTTGCAGTAAAAAACATGCACACACACACACATACAGACACAGGCAACAGCGAGAGTACTAGCGGATGCAGAGAAGTAGAAGACGAAAGCAGAAAAAGAAGTAACAACAAACGGAACATAACAGATAAACTCAGGCAGGCAGCAGCAGCAACAACAACAATAACAGCTGCGTACTTCAAACTGCGTACGAACTTCGAAATAGTTATATGAATTTACAGTTAAATTGTGTAGAACACTCACCTCGCTCTGGCACAGCTCCCCCACTCCAATTCCTTGCACTTTTAATACAACATTTTTCTGTTATACACAAGAAAACACCAAACACTACACAATTTCTGTTGTTGTTGTGGTTGCTGGTGCTGGTGCTGCCACAGCAAACACTTTTCAACTTCTTTTTATAAACTTAAAGGGAGCACACAAACGCGCACACATGCACACAGAAGATATTTTCCAAGACAATCAGAGGACGGCGCAAGAAAAACCGGGACTACCGAAAAACCCGTCCGCTCACCAAAGATCCACACTCGTTACTGAGCGAGTGGTTTGCTAGGCGGCCTGCTAAGCGTATGCCAGATACTTTTGAGCGAGAGCTCAAGAGCGATCGCCTGTATAAGAGTAGGCGGCACAAAGAGATGAAGTCATAAAATAGCCCATACACTCTACACTCTGTCTGTACCTGCTGAGTGGAGTAGTACGTGATTGCAGGTATGTGCTAACAGAGATTTGTACCTAAATCGATGAGTGGAGTTTAATGTAATTGAAATATACAAGCTTTAAAAATATTTATATATTTTGTATAATTTATTTAATTTGTATTTGTTTTTAAAAATTCTACGCAAATGAGAAAATATAGAAAATATACAGAAAATATACTCATTTTGGTACATTTGACCTTCCACTCAACATACTCAATGCAACAAGTACCCTCGCATGCGCTCAAGTTGCACAGATGCATGACACTCAAAGTGAGCATATGATTTAACTCTCTCTCCCTCTCTTGCCTACATATGTTTGAGTGCGAAAGAGTTTTGTACGCCATGCACAATCAGAGAGTTTCTCTGGCTCTAAAAAAAAAACATATTTACTTATTTCTCATTTTTATCAGTGACAATCATACGAGCTTATTCTTTTCCATATATTTTAAAAAGGTTTATTCTAAATTTTTGAACTAATATTCATTATTCAAATTTAACTGACATTAAAATTAAAAGGAGTGAAACATGATTGAAATCATTGGCAACGCTGAAATACAAAAACGTTGGCAATACTATTTTAGCAGCCCTGGCAACTTGTGCGAGAGCGAGCGCAAACTTATGTGAGAGTATTAGTATTGGTGTATTTAATAGCGGGCGAGCGCTACTCACACAAACACAAAACGAAAGAGAACACAAAATGCAACGGAAAAAGCGCCAACGCCGCAACGAGTTGTCAGTTCACTTTTGGAGCTCAAACTGAGCAGTCAGTCAATCGCAAAACGTAACTCGGACGTCGCAGTCGCACTCTCTCTCTAAGAGATCGTTACGATTTTTGAAAACACAAAAAAAAAAAACATAAAAGTGGAGAAAAGAAACAATCGTCAAAGCTCACAACTAAAAATGTAATAAACTGGGCAACAAATCTACAAAATTATATGTATTATATTTGTCATCAAAATTCGTTAAAAACGCGTAAAAGGAGTAAAAAAAAATATTGCGGGTGCTGTGTTATACGAAGTCCATTTTTTTGTTATAGCCAAAATTTCTAGTTTTATGGTGTGCTCACGGCCGCTGTTGCTGCCGCTGCCCCATCCCGCTGTGCATATCAAAGCACCAAAAAATATTTAGGTGAGTTCGCCGCAGCTACATACATACATATGTATGTGTGTATATGAACATACATTTAAAGCTGCCTGCCAACTGTGCAACTGTTACAAGTGCCCCTCGCCACCCAGCTAATATCCAGTGGACTGCTACGAATGTACCCCAAAAAATTGATTACGCAGTACACATAGCATACAGAGCGACGTTTGCTTCTTCTTCTTTCCCCTCTTCTTCGATATTTCGCGTTTAGTTTCATTTTGTGTTGGAAGAAGAAAAATGCGTTGGTTGCTTTTATTAATACAACACTAACACACACATACATACGTATATGCTTGCACACACACACACGGACAGCTAAATGAACAAGTGTAAATGAAGGAGAGCGGGAGAATAAGTCGCATCAGCTTTTAAGCAGTCGAGAGAGAGAGAGAGAGAGAGAGAGCGCGCGTGAGAGAACATGCGCTGTGCTGGGCAATAGTAAGTGGAGCCATTGGAGAAGCTGTTGCTACTGCTTTCTGCTTGTGCTTGTATGTGTGCTATGTGCGCGGCAAAAATCTCTGCTTCGGCCTCGGCGTTCGTTATTATTATTTTTTTTTTTTAAATAAGAACTGACAACTAACTGTGAATCGCCGCTGCCGAACATCGCCATTCATTTAACGTTGACAACAGAGAGCGGCTGTAGTTGGGCTATTGTCGCGAGTTGGTGACGTCATTTGACAGTTCTATATTTAAAAAAGTCGTTTTAAATGCTTATTGTTGGGACAGCTTAGTTCTAGCTACGTACAAAGCCAATGAATGCAAGTGGATGCCTTAGTTATGGCTGCCCCTTTTCAATGTTTACATGCCGCGCGAACAACGATAAGCGCTACATCTGTGTGCGTGTGTGTGTGTGAGAGAGTGTACATGATATGTGTATGTGTGTATGATTGTTTTTTCTTTTACTGATATGATTTGTTGTCGTCACGTGGAGTGCACTTAGCTATGTATGCATGTGTGTATGTGAGTATATACTCATTCATGTATGTGTTTATACTTATTCATGTGTTTGTTTTGGCGCGATGGAATTCCAGAGCGAGGCGTACGCTCTTTTGTAAACTTTGCACATAATTTCCGTTAGAAGTCTTTCATTTACCAACACTGCGCAATTTATTCAATGAGATCAATGTGTGTGTGTGATTGTATTTCTAAGCATTGATGAAATTTAATTAAAAATTTATTTAAATTTTATAGGGATATCGCATATAAAAATATAAATTTAATTAATGGAAAATAAATAATAATACTAAAATATCTAAAATGTATACCTTATTTAGTATATTAGTATAAATTATAGTGATATCATATGATCATTATATATGTATATAATGTCATACGATATATATGATGTCATATGCTATTACTATCAATAATACTAAATATTGCCCATTTTAAATATTTCTTTATAATATTTTCGTTTTTCTATAAAAGTTTTCATAATAAAACTTTTTGAGAACAGAGTTATTATGCTTAAAATTTCGTATACTTTAAGTAAGTACTCACATATATTACATACTTCTTCAAGTCCCCATATTGCCCATCAGGCCCTGGCCCTGGCACACCTTTGAAGCCGCACGTCACTATTTTTATTCTCATATCCGAACTACATAAATTTTCCCACTTCTGTCTTATATAGAGGCAGGTATACATATGACTGTCGGTGTGCTAGAGCCCACCTGTGTTCGTAGCCTCTCGCTTTAATTGCAATCTATCTTTAGCTCGAGCGTTTGCCCCAACTCCTGTTCTGTCTGACTGCCTGCCTGCCTGCCTGCTTGATCTGGCATGCATTGAGGTTTCTGTTTTCTGTTTTCTTGACTTTTAAACTTTAAGTCCGGAAAAGGAAATGTAGGTCCCTTCACTAAAAAAGCTAAGAAATTCCCTAACGGCACGCCAACAGCTCTTCGGACTAACTAAGCAAAAGGTTACAAATTTGCATAAAATCGAATGTTATTAAAGTGTTGGTCTGCTGTGTGTGTATGTGTGTGTGTGCATGACGAAACACATTCCTCGACATGGCAGGCGGGCCAACATCACAAACCTTGCTCTGCCCCCACCCAGCACTACGCCGATTTCCATCAGCTTAAGGACTAAAAAAGGAGAACGCTTTAGTACCAAACTATTGTGTCAAGACTTTATGCCCGAACTCATGTTGAAAATTGTTTTGTTTTTCTGTTGACAGTACAAGTTTTTTTGTTCCTCTCCGTTTTTATTGCTTTCCAATCGATATTTATAAGGGCTTGTCGTACATCTTCAATATGCTGCAATATAAAATCAAATTTATATTTTTATTATACTCTTTTTATTTGTGCGGAGTCGAGAGAGTGTATGAGAGAATGTGAGCAAAAATATGAGGGTTTCTATAGGGGTGTAAAGCTCTTAGGGGGGGGTCTTTCAATAAATCATAGAAATGGGATATCTTTTAGATGAAAAAGTTTTTGAAATGGATTTTTTAAAGAAAGTTTAGATTTCGGCTTATTAATTTCCATGATTTCTTTATTATATTATTTAAGTTTAAGTACATTTATGTACTATATCATATATTACTATGGAAAGAATTGTTGAAAGTTAAGCTCTATATATAAACCGTTAGTATTGACGGCTTAGACTGCTCTGAACTTGGCAGTTGTAGATTATTTTACTCTAAATTTAACTAGTATATTGAGAATTTCTCTGAATACAGTTGATCTTATATACATATCCCTTTAGTATAGGTTGAAATCTAAAGATTTTGAGTTGAAATTCATGCAATTGGTATGAGCCCTAGACCAAACTTAAAGACTTGACTTGACTATGAGCATAATTGTTTAAGGAAAAGCCTTTTGTACTGAACATCAAAGATTTTTAAAGAGTTAAGCTCCCCATGATACCTATTATATATAATATATATATAATATAAATGTTCATTGAAATACCTAAGTCAGTTAGCTGTTCTTTCTCGTTTCGCTACTGATCGTGGGCGCAATTGAAAGTGATTCAGGAAATACAAATTGGAATATAATTGGCTAACAAAAGCTGTCTTGCCCAAATAAGAAGTTCTTACCTTATGCTATGAAAAGTACCTTGTCAATCTTAAAGTAATTGAATATCGTATGATTATATATCGTAAATTTTCTTCGCTTCGGCAAGCGTGTTTCGTAGTCGTTGCTTTGTTATATTTATAGTTTTTATTAGGATGCGGATGTCGACAAATTTGTGTCTTACGTGCCTTTTATGCATATCAATAAACTCATATCCAACACACATCGCACACACACTCATGTCTATATGTCTCAATGGAAAACTGGGGCAAATAAGGAAAATGCGGCAGCGTCGCAGACATTGTCCTCTTGGCTGCTAAGCAGGCCAATTGGTATAACAAGAATGAAATACATTACTTTTTTATTTCAATATAGGTTACGACTAGCTATATAAAGATATAGATATATAGATATGTTTTTAGCGGAAAACAGCATTTACTTTGTTCAATTAAGGCAAAGTTAGCTGGGTGGGCGATTTTATTGGCCTGAGATGAATAGCGAAAAATACAAAAATGAAATAAAAGTTGAAAACAAGCGGAAGTATTGCTGGGAGAGAATACAAAGCGTGGGCAAGGTCTAAAAAAGGCGCTCTATAATCGAATCTCGTTTGCTGAGCAAGTTGAAAGTTTAAACGGAACTTAACCAAAATTCTTTTGCTCTCTATCTTTGCAGTTTGCTATAAAATTCACACACACAAAATGCTGGAAGACGACAATTCGGATCTGTTGGTCTGTGCCACAGAGTTGAAAGAAGGTATTTGAATTGGCTTGAACTCTTCGATTGACCCATGTTTAATTCGCTTTCTCTTGTGCATTTCAGACCGCTTGTACTTTGTTGTATTTAAGAAGAATATCAAGCCAAAGAATACGGCTAGCACACATTACTTTAGCATAGACGATGAGTTTGTCTATGAGAATTTCTACAACGATTTCGGGCCACTCAATATATGCATACTGTATAGGTATTGCATGAAGCTCAACAGCAAACTGAGTGCCAAGAGTCACGCGAACAAGAAAATCGTGCACTACACCTCCATGAATCCGGCTAAGCGCCTCAATGCGGCCTACCTGATTGGTTCGTATGCAGTAAGTTTAACCTTTCCATTTTGGTCTGATGTGTGTGGAGTACATATATATCACTTTGGTTTAACGCCTCTAAAGCCACAAATTGAAATCTTGTTTATAGAATATAAGCTGGTCTGTAACGTGTCATTGTAATAAGAACTTTAGGAAGCTAAGAAACTATAGTAAAGTTGTAAACTGTGTATATGTAGTGTATACTATATACCTTATACTTTATACGACATATGCATGTCTTATGATACTATAATGTACCATATATACCTACCATAATACCACAGTTTATAGTCTATGATACATCATCACACATTAAGTATTCAGCGAATCCAATTTATAAGCAATGCCTAAAATTAGCTAAGGGTTCTGCTTGACTCAGAATAATATAATAATCAAAATTAATATATCATAATTTTCGAGATTTCTGAACATTTTCAATGGTTTTTATAATTATAATAATAAATTTTGATATTATCTTTTCTTTTCAGATAATTTACCTGAATAAAACGCCCGATGCGGTGTACAGATTGTTGGCGGGCAGTGAGGTGCCAGCGTATACGCGCTTTTGTGATGCCAGCTATGGTCCCAGCAGCTTTAAGATCTCGCTGCTCGACTGCCTCAATGCCATACACAAGAGCCTGCAGGCGGGCTTCCTTAACTTCAATGACTTTGATGCGGAAGAGTACGAGTACTTTGAGCGCGTGGAGAACGGCGATTTCAATTGGATAGTGCCCCAGAAGTTTATCGCGTTCTGTGGGCCGCATCAGAAGTCGAAGACTCTGCCCAATGGGTATCCGTGCCATGCGCCGGAGCGCTACTTCACCTACTTCAGGGACAACAATGTGACGACGGTGATTCGGCTAAACGCCAAAGTCTACCACGCCTCATCGTTTGAGAATGCTGGCTTCGATCATAAGGATTTGTTCTTTATCGACGGCAGCACGCCCAGCGATACGATACTCAAGAAATTCTTGTCCATCTGCGAGCTGACCAAGGGCGCCATCGCGGTGCACTGCAAGGCCGGCCTGGGACGCACTGGCAGCCTGATCGGTGCCTACATAATGAAGCACTACGGCTTCACTGCGCTGGAGGCAATCGCCTGGCTGCGCCTCTGTCGGCCTGGCTCCGTCATCGGTCATCAGCAGCAGTGGATGGAGGAGTAAAGATTGAACATATCTATTGTTGGAATATCTCTTATTAATTGTCATTTCCTTGCAGCAAGCAGAGCTGGTTGTGGTCGGAGGGCGAACGGATGCGTCGTCGCATGTCCATACCGATTATGCAGCACAAGTATGGCATCTATAGCATTGATCTGAAGGAGAAGTTGGCCAAGAATGAGCTGGTTGAGCAACCGGCGCAGCCGCTGGCCGCTTCGGATCCCTTCGAGCACGTTGACTTGCTATTGACGCGAGTTAAGCGCATTTCGCAGCGTGTGGACACAATGCATTTGCATGATCAGGACACATTGGACGGGGGATGCGAGCAAACGGATGAGGAGCTCTCCGAGCAGCAGCTGGAATTGCAGGAGTTGCACTATCATTCCACAGACGAGGCCAACTGCAATGCCAGCGACAACGATACGGATACGGCTAGTGCGCCCGCCGAACAGACACTCGGCTCCAGCTATACGATGTCGACGCGTCGTCGCAAATCACCCTCGAACGCCAACAAGCCAACGGTAATTGCCAATTCGCTGCGCCGCCTGGTCAATCCGGGCAGCTTCCGTAACACCAGCGGCACTAGCAGCACTATGCCCGTTAGCCCGGAACCAGCTGGCAGCTGCACGGAGAAGAAGCTGCGCAAACCGAGCAGCAATGTCTTTGAGGCCGCTCGCCATACGATTGCCTCCTCCGTACGGATGTCTCAGACGGCACAGGAGAAGAAGCAGATGCAGACGCAGGGCGACAAGCTGAATCAGATCAAGGCGTTGCGGCGACATCATTCGCGGGTTGTGAACACCAACAGGTGGGTGCTTGCCAGACTCATAGACATAGCTTTACACTTGCGAAGACACATTGTACTCAATACACAAAATACCCTGTAATTTATCCTGCAGTGACTCTGATCCCAGTCAGCGGCATACACGGGCGCGTTCGCAGCCCTTTCGCAACAACAACAATTTGGTGAATGTGTCGACGTCGCCGCCTTTGGCTCTTAAAGCCGTCAGCTGCCTGCCGTCAGCGACAACAGCCACAGCAACAGTAACAACAGCAACAACATCTACAACAGCAACAACAACAGCATCACATAATCTTAACAACAACAGCAACTACAATCTAAACAACTCTTTGCATAACTGTAACAATAATAGCACTAACAACAACAACAACAACAATGCGGCCAGCCGCACACGCAGCCTGGCCATCTACAGCAAAAGGTAAGTCCTCAGCGATCGCCACCGTCCCCCCTTCCCGCACACCAAACAGCGCTACACACAAACACACACACACACACACACGTATACATTTTTGATTTTGAAGCTCGAACTGTTGTGCAGCGGCTTTTTGTGTATTTTCGTCTAGTATTTTTTATAGCATTTTTACTCCCTTTTTATACCCGTCTTACTTTTGGTGTCCTCGTTCGCTTTGCCAGTTTTGTATATAAGTTCTTAGCTTAGTTTTAATTTTTGTCCCTTTTGCTTAACCGTTATTTTTACTGCACACACATCCAGCTGGCGTGAGAGAGAGCGATATGGTTGTCGATAAACCGTTATCGATTGCTGTTATCGCCCTGCTGCCGGCTGGCTAATAAACTCGTTAACAAACACTAATTTTTACCAATAATTTCTTTTTTTTTTGTATGTTTGATTTATTGAACTTGTTTGAGTATGTACTTACACTTGTTGTTTTATTCTTTCCTTCAATTAATTATTAGTCTTACAATTTGTTTGTGCATGCAAAATTTACCAATAAAAAAGAAAAAAGAAAAGAAAATCGAAATCCAAATTTACAGAGCTTGCGATAATTTTTGTTTGTTGTTTTTCGTTTCGTTTAACGTTTGGCGATTATGTTTCTGTTGCTCCTCGGCATATTTTGCATACTCTTCTTTATTTCGTGCGTACTTATTAAGCTTCTGTTGGTTGCCGTCCAGAAATAAAATCTCTCTCTATTGTCTCTCGTGCTTTGGCTCTGGGCTCACAATCACTTTCGCTCCCCTTCTATACACACCCCACCCCCCACCCACGACCACGCCCAGAATGGAGTTGAAGCAACTGCGCAATGCGGAGCAACAGCAACTGGAGCAGCAGCAGCAGCAGCCCGCTGCTGTCAAGTCCTATGCCACGATCAATGAGAGTAAAATCCCCGTCGGTGTGGGTGGTGTCGCAGGTGTGGCCGGTGTTGGTGGTGGTGCTGGCAGCTCGGCAACCATACCGCCCGTGCGCAGCAGCCTGAGCCGCAGCTCGCTTCATCACATGACGCTTAGGGGTCGCTCGCGCATACGCTACCAACGGCCGGGCCAAGAGCAGGCGGCAACGGCCCGCTACTACCGTGATGTGTCCGCCTTGCCCGCGACGCTGGTCAACAGTTGCTACACGGTGGCGTTGCGCTCGTCGTCAGCTACGCTTGACCTTAACTCTAATCCGCTGCCAGCTGCCTGCAACAGTACAATTTCAGCAACTGCAACAGCAACAGCAACAACTACGACAACAACAACCAAGTCAAAGATACCCAACTTGAACAACAACAACAACAACAATAGCAACAACAACAGCAATTTGAGTAATTCGCATTCTTCTACACCTCCCCCAGACACAAGCCGTCTTAGTATGTTGGCCGCCAGCAACGGACGCACCAGCGATGAGCAGCCAGCCAACAGCAACAGCAACAGCAATGATCAGCAGCAATTGGTGAGTCAGTTGGGCGGCAGTAAGCGGAACAAGCGTTCGCTTAGCTCCACGCGTATCGAGAAGGACAAGTGCGACGAGTACAATACGAAGTTGCTGCGTAAGACGAGCGTAGCAGCCGCAGCAGCAGCAGCAGCGGCGGCAGCAGCGGCAGCAACAGCAGCCACCGGTGCAACAATGAGCAAAAGCAACAACAACACCATCATCAGCAACAACAACAACAATAATAGTCTTAGTATGAACACTAACAATAACAATAACAACAGCGCCAGCAGCAGCAAATACAATAGCCACAGCGGCACGCCGACGGCCGGCATTGGAGGAGGCAGCTTTAGGCTCTCGCGTCGAATCTTTGCTGAATCGGGCTCATCAGCCTCAACCTCGGCCTCCAACTCGGGCATCCCGACGCCAACGCAGCCGCCAACGTTGCCCTGGCAGCAACATCCGCATCCGCATCCGCATCCGCATGCTCATCCGCGTATTTCCAGTCGCTTGACCACGGAGCGCGAGCAACAGCAGCAGCACCTGAAGCTGCGCAAGAAGATTAGCTACTGAATGCCGCTGTAATTGTTATTGTTCAATTTGATTTTGTGTAAGAAATTTTTTAGTATTAATAGTAAAATTTACTTATTCGAGACCCATAACTGAACGATCGTGGGCTTGCTTGTTGATGTTTTATTTTTGATTTTTTTTTTCTAAGCAACATTTGGCTGCAAGAGGAACGAAGCTGCAGGAATTGGTAGAACTGATTTGTTATCCATTTGCCTTGAATTTAAGATATCATATATATATATAGTTTGTCATATCTGATAATTTATAGTTTTTGAAATATGCTTGATTAGATGCGTTAGGATCTTAGAGATCACTTAGATCACTTAGAGTCATTCAATCGGATATGTTTGCCTTATATATTATATACATAATTCCTAAGCTTGTTGATCGGAAAGTCATTTACAACTATATAGTCTTACGTTTCAATATGCATCAAAGTTTAGCTCTAAGTTCACAATTCTACAATGAATGATTAGTGAATACGAAAGTAATTAAAGAAAAGTGCATTTAAAGTGCGATTACTGTTATTTTTTTAAACTATAGTTATACAAAAGCAATGGAAAATAACTCTTCCTTTAAATGCAAAAATAATTTGTAGTTTATTTAATTTTGTTTCAGAGTTTATTATATTTTAGAGAAGTAATACAAGCAAATATATTTTTAGTGCAGGGTAACTTTTAGTCTGGCATTCTCAGAATTTGCAACAGAACATTTGGTTATACTTCAATTTTTTTCAACATTCGTAATTTCTTATTATTTTATTTTATAAATACATAGTTAACTTATAGTCTAGCACCCGCAGAATAGGGGAAGTACACCGAGTTTACATAGATTTCATTTGCAATACAAAGTTCAATTGATTGTTGAAAGAAAAGCTTCTGCGACTTCGTTCCTTGAGCCACGTTAACAACAAATTGTACACGACGACCTTAACAGAACTCTCGCTTTTATAATCTAAGCACATACGTATGTATGTACTGTATTTTTACGCGATGTACAAAGTATATAAGTATAGATATTAATTTACAACTATATATATATACATACAGAAAATCATGTGCATTATTTCAAGTGTTTACTGTAAATAACACGTTTAATTAGTTTTAAGTATTAGTTGAAATATATGTTAAATATATATACATATATATATAAACAGAACTCGCCTCTCCTTTCAGTCTAGACTAACATATGACGAAAATATTCTATCATATCGAGATAGATATGGCTCTCCAGCCCCACAAACACGCAATCGTATTCGCAGTTCAATTCGATCTGCAGCAAAGGCTCCATCGAGTTGGCGTCGAGTTTGGAGACGCGTGGAGATAGTTTGAGTGCCTCGAGCACGGCCAACAGTTTGTCTTTGGTGGATAGATAGCCGTCGCTATTGATGACCTCGAAGGCAGCCTCTTTCAGATGTGGATAGAAAGATTTGAAGTAATTGTGACGATCGCATAGCTTCACGGATTGAGTGTCTTCGCCGCCGGCGTCAGCTAGCTCGCGATATGTCTTGAATTTGCGCCGACGCTCGTTTTCCGTATCCTCTATGCTGCTCTCCAGATCGCTATTGTCGGTTGCCTTGGTGCTCACCACCTGATTGTTCGGATTTACAGTATCCGAATCGTGTGATATAATGCACAGCATTTCGATGGCAGCACGCTGGCGTGCATCCTTCTTTTTATCCGACTTGCCGTATCGCTTGATGGAGGCCACCGAGCAACAGGCCACAAACTCGGGAGCATTCGGTGATCCGCTCTGTTGGACTATTTCGATAATGGGCAGCGGCATATCGTGCCGGACACAGTAGTCGCGTAGCTCCTTCAGCATGTCGCGATTCATGTTCGTCAGCTCATCGGCCACACTACTAATATTGAAGTTATCCTGGCCGTTGTCGGTGCCATCTGTTCCCAGGTGACTTAAGCCCGGAATTTTGCGTAATTTACGCATTATATTGGAGGCGGCCAGGTGCTTGGCATCACGTTTCGATCGGCCTGCAAGAGACATTACAGTATGAAGCTTCGACTGAGGTATTTGCTTGGGGCTTACCATTGCCGAAGGCCTCTATATCCATGAGGACGACTTTACAAACGTAACCGCTGTCTTCGCCATCAATATAATCATAAACGGGATTCCCGGTCTTTGCCTGGGCGCAATACTCCTGTAGTGCTGAAACGGCTGATTTGTTTTCCATGGGGCGCACCGATAATTAAATCCAATTGTTGGCAAGTAAATATGTGAAAAATTTGAACCATTCACCTTTAAAGCTATATGTGTTATTTTCAATTTAAAATTCTTAAAAATTAAGTGTCGGCAAATTTCTAAGTCTGAAATTCGTGCGCAGTGTTGCCATATCATTTATTTGCTGTAAATGTACTAAATTTGCCTTAATTTTTTGTATTGCTTCATTTCTGTATGTATAAGCTGGAATTTGAAATAAATGTGTTTTATATGAACTAAAATCACACGAATGAATTAAGCTTAAGTTGAGATAATATTCTCGTCATCTGCATTGAAACACGTCATTTCGTCAACAGTGGCAGCACCAAAACTACCAAAGCAACCCTGGGGTGCGTATTAAAACAAGTGTTGCTATAGACGAAGGAACTTTGATTATTTATTTTGCTCAGCTCGGCTCTGCTCGTAAACTCGTTTCATAATCAACAGTTCTCAATTCACTGCAAGGCGCCGCACAACGAAACACAGCAACAATTACGTTTGTAGTAGAACATCAATCAATATTCGTCATAAGCTAAATTTGTTGTTGAAAGAAAATCGCACCAGAGGGGAGAGTCAGATGAACTGACCGTGGAAGTCTACACAATACAAGTATACAAGCATACATAGAGGAAAATACGGTGTGCGACCGCCCCTGCATAACCAACTGCAGACCCACTGCCCAGCGCTGACGAATCACGAGCTCACAATAAAATAACAAAAAACAAAAGGAGAAAAAAAAAAACACTTGTCGCTTGTTGCTCCGTTTCGCCGTGCCTTGCAATTAGCAACGACGCAGAAAGTGACCCGGGAGGGTGAGGTGAGGAGGGCCAACAAAAAGTATGGATGATACCACAGCCACAACGCCGTCGCCGTCATCAGCGGCCGCTACGGCCGCTGGCTACGATGCTACCCAAGACAAAACAAACGAACCAGTCGCTGCCGCTGCTGTCGCCGCTGCCACTGCCAGCAGCAGCATTAGGCTCTTGATTAAATCGTCGAATCAGCAATACGACGATGTGAATATCGAGAGTGATCTCTGCTGGACGGTGCAGAGACTCAAGAAGCAGCTATCCCTGGTGTATCCCGGCAAGCCGGTAGGTGTACACACACACACACACACACAAACATATTCTTATATATAGGAATATACATAATCATATATATACGTCTATTATAAACATTGACGTCAGCTTTAGTTAGTCTTTCTTATCAGCTGCGACGCTGGCAAATCTTTTGTTATTTGTTATTGTTTATCTTGTGCCAGCGACAAATTTCTGTTCGCTCTGTCAGTTGCGTCTCAATTGACGCTTCGCCTTCGCGAAAGTACACGTCATTTCATATTTTCTCTAATTGCAAGCCAAGACTTGACAAACTAACTACTTAGTATGCATACTAGAAGACCTGATAAGCTAACTACTATATAGTCGTCTCTGCTATGATTATTTTTGTAATTATTTCGCTTTGCGTATATAAGATAGAGTTTTATTTGTGAAGCGAATATAACGCGGCGCATGCCAAGATAATAATGTCGTGCAAATTAAGTATATATATATATCTATCTATATATATATATATATGTATATATGTTTGTCACAGCTTGAGCAACTGTTCTCAATTGTAAAATTCTCTATATATATATATAGATATATCTGTATACATACCAATTATAATTCAGTTTTAGGGCAGTGTGTCGGGAAAGTATTTAAGGTCTAGCTAGATATTTATATATAATTCTATATACATTTATATATAGATATATCCACAAGTTTAAACTCCCTAAAGCGAGTTGAATCTTCTTTATAAATTGATGCCATCAATTGTGTATTCTGTCTAACTGAGAAAACGAGGTCAATGCCAAGCGAAACTGGGTCGCTGTTTTGTATATATCTCTCTAACTGTAATGTATAACAGTTGTTAGTTGCGCTAATATGTTGACCTTTTGGCATTAGATAAACAGCTTTAAAGCTGAGTCAGTGAATAGCTTGAGAACTATATGAAATTCATCAATTTCTAGATTTTAGATATTTATTTTAGATATTTTTAATATATTTTGTTGTTTTCTAAAGTATATTTTGTATATATTTTACATATTTATTTTTTTATTATTTTAAATTTCGTTTTTTTTTATATTTTTGTTATATTTATTTTTATACAAAATAATGAAACTGATAGCATAAAGAATTTATTATTGCTTAGATTCCGACAGCAGCGTGTTATCAAATGTGTTTATTAAGCTGAAGCATTAAGATGATTTAGTAAATAAAGAGAGGCAGATGAAGGTTACGCCCACACAGTTTATGAAGCTATAATTAAAACAGTATAAAAAGCAAA
Organism: Drosophila paranaensis; assembly: GCA_035047545.1. NCBI lineage: Eukaryota > Metazoa > Arthropoda > Insecta > Diptera > Drosophilidae > Drosophila > Drosophila paranaensis. Next base: position 10,025,749 of record JAWNPL010000153.1, read on the forward strand.
CTAACTGAAAGTTCTAAATTAATATATAAATATATATACTGTAAATATATAGATAGCTCATTCCAAACTACTTGAGATAATGTTAAAAATAATATATAATCAACTGTACTATATATTAACTTCCATCATGAAATTCAAGTATCATTTCCATACTTTCGAAGCAACTCAAGAGCCAACTGATATTGATTATCTCCTTTCCTTTGCAGGAAATTAATGACCAGAAGCTTATTTATTCGGGCAAACTGCTGGACGATGCCCAAAAGCTGTCCGAGGTCATACGCAGCTACAAGGATGTCTATCAGCAGCATCATATATTTCATTTGGTGTGCGCTAACAAAAATGCAGCTATAAAGGCGCCATATAAAACGACCATGCCACCGAAGGTTACAACTAACACGCCACTCGCTGCGGAAACAGCCAACACTGCAAATAGCGACACTGAGCTGAGGCAGCGTCATGTGGCAGCCGCCGCTGCTGCTGCTGCTCAGTATCCTTATCAGCAGCCCAATCCGCGGCAGGCAAATGATCCACATCTTTGGTTCCAGTTACACAATCAGGCCTATCTAATGGCCACTGGCCAGAATGCCTCAACATCGGCAGCGGCTGCAGCAGCGGCGCCATCGACATCATCGACAGTCCCAAATACACATTTGGCTTTCCAGCAGCAGCAGCAGCAGGCGCTGCTGTATAATGCCTGGATCCAGCAGTGGTATGCAATGTATATGCAACAAACAATGCAACGGTGAGTTTGAGAAAGAACAAAGATATTTAAAATCTTCATATTGTATCTTACGAGACTTGTTATTATTTAAGAAAGTGTAAAGCTAGAATCAAATTTTGATTGCTCTCAATATAAGGTTATTCGTCAGTTTCCCTTTAATTAACAATCTGTTACAATAATTGTAACTTAACTTACCTCTACAACAAAAACGCCAACCGCTCAAAGGCTTACTATATTATATGGTAGATAATTGTGCCACGATTGCAAATTATTGATTTTGCTGTTTGTTATTGTTACTTGTTTATGAAAACTGCCAATGGTCACGACAAGCTTGTATATAGTATAGTCTATAGTATATATACCTTTTTCTATATATATTGTGAAACTCAGTTTGAGTCAAATCAATTCCTTAACATTAATATTTGACATCTATAATGTGTTGGCAAAAGACCGATATACCACCAGTAATGTCATTCACTCGCCGTGTGAAGTTTGACATATATGTAATAAAAATATATCGATTTATCTATCTGCAGCACCAGCAGTTCAGGCAGTGTCATTCCGCCGCCCATGCTGCCACCGTTTATGCAAAATATGCCAGGATTTTACAACAATATGGGAGTGCCCTTTACGGCACATCAGCCGATGCCGATGGCGGGAGCAGCTGGCGCTGTTGCTGGACAGCCCAATGAGGAGGTCGTTGTACGTCGGCGAGTCCCGCCGCCAGTCGATGGTCCTCAATTTCCTATCATACAGGAGGAGCCGGAGGCGCGCGACTGGTTGGATAGTTTCTTTAGCTTTACTCGATTGGCCATTTTTGTAACAGTTTTGTATTTCAATTCGTCGCCCATGCGCTGTTTGGTGGTGGTGCTCATCGCAAGTGGCATTTATCTGTGAGTACCAATGATATTTGAGAAAGATAAGACTATTTGCTAATTGATTTATGTATGTTCTTTTATAGGTACCACATCGGCGTACTTCGGCGTCGTCGTGAGCGCAACAATAACAACATCAATCGAAACAACAATGCTGGCAATAATATTGCCGCCTTTGCGGCTGTGCAACAAATCCAACGAATGATGGACGCTGCCGTTGAGCAAGACAATAATCCACAGGCAGCCGATGCTGCTGTGGCCGGTGCCGGTGCCGCTGATCAACCCGATGCAGCAGGAGCAGCAGCACCACCAGATCCTGCCGCTGGACAGAATGATGCTGCACAGCCAGCGGACAGCGCTGGTGGGGATCAGGCCGTGGATGCCGCTGCAGCTGCAGCTGAAGCTGTTGTCGTTGAGCCAGCGAATGCCAATACCTCTGTGATTTCTATTGTGCGCACCTTTGTCATAACGTTCTTCACGTCGCTGCTGCCCGAGGCGCCGGCGCTGTAAAGTCGAAACTATAGCATCTCTACTCTCTGTGGCCTCTTGGATATTTTCTCCATAATTTCCTTTCTGCACCCCACGTTCCCCCTCCCCACACATTTATAAATGTTATAATTTATGCATACCTGAACTTTTGCAATATCTGTTTTTCTAGCTACGTAATGAATTATATATGTATATTTATAATATGTCTGTATGTGCGTCTGAATCGCAAACTGGGCGTACCCCAGCGCACTCCGCACAGCAGCCAGCCCACACTTTATGCCCCCATGATGTAGCCTTAGAGTTTTTTATAGAGTTAAGAAATAAAAATTGTTTTTGATGTGTAAATGCTACGAAACTAGCTAAATGGCAAATGAAACTATGAAATCGATAAATTACAATTATAAATATGAATAATAAAAAAACATGTATGTACATATACATACATATATGAATATGCTTTAAACACCAAAACCTATCGATTGCTTATCTCAAACTCAAATTGGAAAACTTCGCTTTTCATGAATGGAAAAATTTGTGAATGGAAAATTTTCAGTCTCGAAACACTTTCACTAATCATTTGCAGAGAGAGAGAGAGGCCGACCTCTTAACACGCCTCTTGTTATTTTATTAGGTTTACACGCTGCCCGGAGACGCTCATTATGCCTTGTGTGTGTCCGGCTTATCGCCCAGCATATGCCCGTCCGTCTGTCCGTCCGTTTGCCGTTCGCTTCGTTCGTGCCGCTGATAGAGGCGCGTCGACTTCTCGCTTGGTAGGGTTTTTAGAACGCATCGAGTGCTCAGCGCTGACGGATCTTGCAGCGGCATCAGCACTTCGGATCATCACAATAAGTCCATACACATATATATACGTAGTGCATACTTTTTACTTTGATTGACAAGTGACAGACGGAACATGTCGCGTTTTTTGCAATTGCGCGCAACGATCGCGCCTGCGCTCACGAGACAGCGTCATGTAAGTGTGCGTCGAACCAGCATCCGTTTATGAATTATGAATACGAATCTATATATTACTTATAGCATGGCCGTGTTATTGCCATACGTCGCGAGGACCAATCGGTGTGGGAGCGACGTGCTCCTTTTGGACCAACCCACGTTCAGAAGCTGGTCAAGCAGGGCGTCAAGGTCATTGTGCAGCCCTCCAATCGACGCGCCTATCCCATGCAGGTGAGCCCAGAATCAGATCAAAATAAATGCATATATAAATATATATACATATATGTATGTATGTATATTAAGCTTAATCATCATGTTATATGCGAGCTTAGTTACAGAGTCGCATGATATAGTATATGTATATGGAGTGCATCATAAAAGTATTTGGCAGATAAGCTCTAAATTTGGCAATCGCTGGCCTTGGCAGCAGTCAAGAGCCGCGAATGTAGCGTAATTTCATGTTATCGCCAGGGGAATATGCTATTGGTGAACCTCTTTATTTGTTTCAGATAATATATATAACTGAACAAAAAAGAAAACAATATTTATTTGACAGGCCTTTTTCAAAACAATAACAATAATAGCGAGATAATAGCTGTGAGGTGAAATCGAAATCAGATTAGTTGCCAAGGACATAAGCTTATTTATGCTACAGTTAGTTATAGCTCAAGTAGTTTTGTTTGATTGTACTGATGTTTAAAATTAAAAATTAAATATTTATACGTTAGAGAAAAATTAAAAAAAATTAAATAATAAATTTTATAATTATATAATTAATTATTACACATTTTTTAAATAAACTCTAAGAATTCACAAGAAAACAAAATAAATAAATATATATATATATATATTATTAATAAAATATACTATAAAATATAAATTTAAAACATTAATAAATATAAAAAATAATAAAATAATATTTAAAATAAAATGTGAGAAATATATTTTATTAATTCTATATTAATACTTAAACTACATTTTTTATTATTTATTTCCCTTTTTTTATTTAATATATATTTTTTGCATTACGTTAATATATTTAATGCAACAGGAAAATTAAAATAAACAATAAAAATATATACAATAAATGATTTATATTTTATTGATAATTAAAACAATAAATTATTTATAATTAAATTATAATTTCTAGTTATGCTAAATTATAGATTTTTTGCAGTGTATTTCGCAGTCGTTCTTAGTTTTCATTTCTAATCATAAAACTGGCCAATTACTAATCTTTTAATGTTGCACGTTATGTTGGCTATCAAAATTTAAAAACTTACAGTAAGATTACGGATAATCAGAAATAGTAATTGGGAAAATTATGAGCATAGGGTTCGAGTTATTTGTGATAAGATAAGTCAAATTCCAGGAACTCTTAACTTACAAAAATAAAACTTTTTTAATAGAATATATATAATCTCTTATTTGATATAGGCATATATGCAAGCTGGAGCCCAGATCCAGGAGGACATTAGCGATGCTTCGGTCATCTTTGGCGTCAAGCAGGTGCCCATTGATGCGCTTATACCTGGGAAAACCTATTGCTTCTTCTCGCACACGATCAAGGCGCAAGAATCGAATATGCCGCTGTTAGATGCCATACTCGAAAAGGTTGGAAATTATAAATGATTCTATCTCAACTCTATTAGATTAACTGTTTCTTCTCTGCCGTAGAAAATCCGTCTGATTGACTACGAGCGCATCATTGATGAGCGCGGCGCCCGCCAGGTGGCGTTTGGCAAGTATGCCGGCGTTGCTGGCATGGTTAACATACTGCATGGCATTGGCTTGCGTCTGCTGGCACTGGGCCATCACACGCCCTTCATGCACATTGGCCCCGCCCACAACTATCGCAACTCCTCGATGGCCCGCCAGGCGATACGTGACTGTGGCTACGAGATTTCTCTGGGCATGATGCCCAAGTCAATTGGACCGTTGACCTTTGTCTTCACCGGCTCCGGCAATGTGTCTCAGGGCGCGCAGGAGGTCTTCTCCGAGCTGCCCGTTGAGTACGTGCCCCCAGAGATGCTTCGCAAGGTGGCCGAACATGGCAGTAAGTAATGAGGATTAGAGAGGGAGAGAGAGATTGAGAGAGAGAGATTTCTAAGCATCATTCTCCCCTTATAGATACAAATAAGTTGTACGGCTGCGAGGTGAGTCGCTCGGATCATTTGGAGCGTCGCGAGGGCGGCGGCTTTGATGCCAAGGAGTACGACGAGTTTCCCGAGCGTTACATCTCCACATTTAGCCAGAAGGTCGCGGCCTACGCTTCGGTCATTGTCAACGGCATCTACTGGGCCGTGGGCAGTCCGAAGCTGATCAGCATTCCGGATGCCAAGAATCTTCTACGTCCAGCCAATACACCCTGGCTGCCCACCAGCAAAGGTAGTCCGGCGCTGCCGCATCGCATGCTCGCCATTTGCGACATATCCGCCGATCCCGGCGGCTCCATTGAGTTCATGAACGAGTGCACCACCATCGACACGCCCTTCTGCCTGTACGATGCGGATCGCAACAAGGATACCAAGAGCTTCAAGGGACCCGGCGTGCTGGTCTGCTCCATTGATAATATGCCCACGCAGCTGCCACGTGAGTCTACGGATCTGTTTGGGGAGCTACTGACGCCCCACGTGCACGACATCATCAAGAGCGATGCCAAGAAGCCGCTGCATGAGGAGAACTTTACCTATCCCATACAGTCGGTGAGTAAGAGATACGGATTTCCGTATAATGGAATACAAGTTAGCAACTGGTCAAACCTCCCTCGCATATTTGCCCAGTATATAAAACATTTCTCAGCTTATCAGTGCCATCGTTATCAACTGTGCACATAGTTTCATTGCCCACTGTATGTCATTTTGCAATCTCTCTCTTAATCTTTATCGCTCTCTCTCCCTCCTCCACTCTCTTAGGCAATTATCGCTAGCAACGGCGAGCTGACCGATAGCTTCCAGTACATACAAGAGTTGCGCGACTCGCAGAGCAATCGCTCCCGCCACAAGATGGAGGGCCGCTCGGAGTCACAGAAGAAGGTCCTGGTGCTGGGCGCTGGCATGGTCTCGGCGCCGCTGGTCGAGTGGCTGCACCGGGAGAAGGACGTGAGTATTACGGTCTGCTCGCAGGTCAAGGAGGAGGCGGATCGTCTGGCCCAGCAATACGCGGGCGTTGATAGCGTCTATTTGGACGTGCACGAGAGCACCGGGCATCTGCAGGAGCTGTGCGGCAAGGCGGACGTGGTTGTCTCCCTGCTGCCCTACAGCCTGCACGGCATGATTGCGCGCTACTGCGTGGCGGAGAAGACGCACATGGTGACCGCCAGCTACCTGAACGATGAGATTTCGGAGCTGCACGAGGAGGCGCGCGCCAATGGGGTGACCATCATGAACGAGGTGGGCTTGGATCCGGGCATCGATCATCTGCTGGCGCTGGAGTGCATCCACGAGGTGCAGGAGAAGGGCGCCGTAGTCGAGTCCTTTGTCAGCTACTGCGGCGGCCTGCCCGCACCGGAGCACTCGAACAACGCGCTGCGCTACAAGTTCTCCTGGTCGCCAAGGGGCGTGCTGCTCAACACGCTGTCGGCCGCGAAGTATCTGAGCCAGGGCCAGATTGTGGAGATCTCTGGCGGCGGCGAGCTGATGTCCAATCCGCGCAGCTTGGACTTCTTGCCCGGCTTTGCTCTGGAGGGCTTCCCCAATCGAGACTCCACCAAATATGGCGCACTCTATGGCCTGGGCAGGGATGTGCACACTCTCCTGCGTGGCACCATACGCTACAAGGGCTTCTCGGAGTCCATTAAGCCGATGCAGCTGCTCGGGCTCATCGATCCGGAGCCCAATGCGCTGCTCCATCCCAGCGGACCGGACGTGACCTGGCGCCAGCTGGTCACCCATCTGCTGGGCATGTCCGACACGAGCATCTTCTACGAGAACCTCAAGCAGAAGCTAGTCGAGCGCCTGGGCGACGTGGATGGCATTGAGAGTTTGGGTCTGCTGGATGAGACGCCAGTGGTCAAGCTGCACTCGCCGCTGGACACGCTGAGTCATTATCTGTCCAAGCGCTTGGCATTTGGTAAGTTGGGATTAGCATTTGGACTTGACTAAAGGCGAGCTTATCTGAATCTTCTCCCTTTGCAGAGCGTGAGGAGCGTGACTTGGTCGTGCTGCGTCACGAGGTGGGCATCCGCTGGCCCGACGGTCGTCGCGAGGAGCGCGGCATTAATTTCGTGGTCTATGGCCAGCCTCAGGGACACTCCGCCATGGCCATGACAGTGGGCAAGCCAGCAGCCATAGCAGCCAAAATGATTTTGGATGGTTAGTAGAACTCTATAGACTTTATAAGGAAATACTTACCCAATTTGCATTTCCAGGTGAGATCCAGGAACGCGGCGTCTTGCTGCCCTTCACGCCGGACATCTATCGCCCTATGTTGCAGCGTCTGCGCTCTGAGGGTCTGACTGCCACGGAGACATCCAGATGGCTCAACTAGTTAACCCTAAAACTATATAAACTGCCGAATTAGCGAAACTTTTTCTTTTAGTTCTATGAAACTTTCCATTTTATGTTTGTTAACTGTTTTTTTGTTGCTTCTATTATTATTTATAAACAAAGATTTGTTTTTATTCCATTTTCAGTCAAGCGAAATTTAGATAAGACTGCACCTGTTATCTATATACTCCATGTATACTTATTAGTATAGATATGTATTATGATTAGAATTTTGTTCTAAAACAGGAAATTAATAACATTTCAAAATTTCTATAATAAATTTTATTAGACAATTGTGATTAATCAAAACATTAAAATGCCAAGGTCTTAAGAGGTGGCTCTTTTAGTTAAGACTGTTGATTAGAATGGTAAATTTTTATCAACTCTTTCCTGGTCTATCGCTGAGTCATGTATTTATGTATGTAATTGTGTCTATAGTGAAATTTTTCAATAATAATACGAAATATTTTACTAAGTGTGGAAAATTGATTTAAAATTGATGCTTAAATATATATATATATAGTACGCTGCTATACAACCTTATTTGATTTACTTAAAAAATCCGTTGCAATAATTCTGCTGAGTAAAATTGAAAAATATTTAAATAGTTTATCAAGGCGTATACTGGATTTCAATATTAAGAAAAAATGTCCTTTATCGTATAACTTATGAAGTTTGGCTTTTATATATTTTTAAAAAATATTTTAAATATCCAAAGCGTATTTAGATATAGAATTTTTTTTATATTATCTTGATAAAAATTAATAAGCTTCATATAGATAGAAAGAAATTAAAAATTTTAAAAATTTATCTTTTGAGCTTGAAATTTTCAATGATAACAAAGTTTTTAATTTACGTAGTATGAAAAAGTTCAGATTTCTGTGGAATATTGTTCTATTTTCGAATGTGTTTTCTTTTCACTAATAAAATAATTTTTGAAATTTTTAAAAAACTTCTTTAAAATTCTTTGAAAAAATCAAAATTGATCTATTTCCAAACATATTTCCATATATCATATTTTGTCATATTCTAATGTATTAAATATTATTATAATGTTATTAAATTATATTCCAGAGGTTTGCATTTATATAGACCTTTTCTATTAATAGTTTTTGTCTGTTGTTAGTTTGTTCTCAATTTGTTAATCACTTGGCAACCCGTTAGCTTTATTTCTATTTGGGGTTATCAGTTGAACTTGAACTACTTCAAAATCATAAATAAATATGTTCAAGTACATACATACATACCTACATATTGCTCTACATTTAGTCAAGTGCAGGCTAACTGACCAGAGTTCCCACAGTCACATGATGCGGCTTCCGTTCTTTTTTTAGGGTTTATTGTTCGCCATGCAATCTAAATTGGGATTCGAACAAGTAATCTCACCTCACATACGTATACGTATACGTATATGTTAAATACTTTGTCCCAGAGATTGGGGCTATCAGCGCCGAGTCCAACGTGATAACCAATAAACCCCTTCTGCTTCTGCTACTAGCACTTGTTTAACTTTTACAAATTTTAATTCATTCAATGCAAATTCATGTGTGCATGTGTGTGTGTGTGATCACTCTCTTTAGCTGTGTGTGTGTGTGTGTTCGGGTAAATTGTAAAGAGAGACGCAAACTGTGCGATAACAACGTGTGCAATGGGATTAGTGAAAAGCAGAGAGAGCGAACCGAAGCTCAGCCGCAGTTGGCGCTGTAAATTAAGTGCTTGGATTTTTGAATACCCTATACGTTGCTGTGCGAAAAGAAGAGTATGTGGACCAAAGCTATGACTGCCAGTAAAGGGAGGTTCTGTGAAAGTTTAGGTATTTAAAGCTGCGCTTAGTAGAGGATTGCTTAAAAATATTTTGCTTAGCAGATCGAAATTCTTAGTTAATAAAAGTAAGCCTTATTAAAGCCAAAAATCCTATAATTACTAGAGATACAAATTCCAGATACAGATAAATATTATTTAACATATTAACATAGAGTATGCTGCAGTCGTTGCGACTGCACTATTCCTAGTTGATTTTTTTTTTAAATTTTTGGGCTGCGCTCGAGCTGCCGGCCAGCCAGCAGTTCGTCTTCAGTCTTGATAATACACAGTGCCGAGGCAGTCGCAAAGTGTTGTCATTGTCTCACAAGTGCCTTCGTCTGTTCTATATATATATATAAATAACTGTTATATACATATATTAGTAACGGCTGTTTGCGTGTTGCGTGCCAACAACAAAAACAACAACTAGAACAGAAGAGGAGCAACGGAAACCGCAGGCGAACGGCATCCCGTGTGCCTATATAAACGATTATTTAATTTATGTTCTGTAGTTAAAAAAAGAAGAAGTAGGAAAAGAAGAGGAAGGTGCAACATAAGTTCAATTTTCGTGGAGAAGTGCGTGCCGGTGTGGAACAGCTGCTGAAATTCCCCAACGTAAAATGTTCAAATCGAAGACAGTTGCTTGCATTTGACCCCACCAGGCAAAGGTCATAATTATATCAATAATATAACTGTGTTCCACTCTTATCATTGCAACAAAAACAAAAAAAATATATATATATATATATATATAAAAAAAAACAAAAACAATATGTCCAACATGCGCTATTTGTCGGAGACCCATTTGCGGGGCTTCGAGCGTTACAAGGTAAGCATTAAACGGCTTAGACTACAAACGTACAACTAAATACCAACTAAAGCGCAACTGCAACACGAACCCCAACAAGCAGAGGTGTACGAAAAATCAATGCTCCATGCATATTTTAGAGGCGCCTCAATCATTCAATCAATTTTATGACAAAGGCAATCAGTTATTATCAGGTTTACGACGAGTTCCGGTTCGTGTGCTATAAATATTTATATATATATATACATATGGAGAGGATCGCATGATTAATCTAAGAATTGGGCAATGGGAAGATTTTGTTGTTGCTGTCAATGTCACTGTCACTGGCATGTGCTCGATGTGTAGACATTCTCGTGGCTTATCAAATCGGCCCTAGGCATGACTAGGCCTAGGTCATCAATTTAATAGACCGGATGATGCTTGTTTCATTTCGAAAATGCCGCAGAAAAGGCATTGAACTGCAAATAAAGCATGTGCCGTCTTTAGAGAGATAGTTCCCGGCTTGACAGATCGAATGGAATTTGTACGGGAGAGATTAATTAAATAAATGATAGAGAAACAGCACGAGAAGGAGAGAGAGAGAGAGAGAGAGAGAGAGAGAGAGAGAGAGAGAGAGAGAGGCGGAGGGAGAGGCAGAGGGAGGCTTAAATAAGTACAGAAAAGATTACCGATTGAAAAATCAATATTATATATGGGTCTATATATAATATTGCTGATATGCTGAAGTGCAGTAAACTCTTATATAAAAGACTTGAATACCGTTTCAAGAGAGGCTTGGCTTAAACTTTTTCATTATGTTCAGACTGTAGATTATAAGTATATTAAATTTTTACTAGAAAGAGAGTGAGAGTGAGCTAGAGAGAGACAGAGATCTATCTAAGAGATAAAAATATATATGTACATAAATTATACTTGATATTGTATATCGTTTTGTGAATATATGAATGACATATGACAGGGTCCACATATAACTACATATTCTTGATTGGGACGACGAGCTGTCCGTCCATCTCATATTATGCAGCAGGGTGTTTCCTAGTCGGGAACTCCCGACTAGAAAACTTTTACTTGTTTAAATTGAGCTTAAGCGTAAACAGGTGCAAACAGATATCATGTTTAAGTCTGCCCACCAATAAACGTTAATTGCATTTCCAAGAAAATTATATTTATAGGTTTCCAGACGTAGTTATTGGTGATTAGGAAAAGTTGTTTAGGAAATATTTTGTTAAGGTTTTTTTTTGGCAAGACAGTTTCAGTTTAAATGGAAATAGAAACCATTTGGCGGGGGCTGCAAAGTAATAATTTATAAATTACTATATAAGTATTTTAAATATATCCTCTATTAAGAATTTTAATTATCTCCCTCTCTTTGCCATCTTTCCTTTCTAGTACAACAGCATAGACACCAGCTTTCTGAGCGTCTATGTTATGCATCCCTTCTGGAATGCTTGCGTAAAGGTATGTACTACATCAAATTTAACCCCCAATTTCATTTATAGATCTAATGATCTCTCTTTTAGTATTTACCAAAATGGTTGGCACCCAATCTACTCACGTTTGTGGGTTTCCTCATGACCGTGGTGAACTTCGTATTGATAGCCTACTACGACTGGGACTTTAAAGCGGCCAACGACAAGTCGGTGGGCAATACAGTGCCCGGCTGGGTGTGGACTGTGGCTGCCATAAATATACTTATCTACTACAATCTGGGTGAGTATGCGAGGAAGGATTATCTGATATGAATCGCGTTGAGCTTAATATTTGTTGCAGATGGCATGGATGGCAAGCAGGCGCGACGCACTGGCACGAGTGGTCCGCTGGGCGAGCTCTTCGATCATGGTTTGGACTCCTATTCAGCAGCTCTTATACCCATCTATATCTTCTCACTGTTCGGCACCGACGATTTGCCACCCATACGCATGTTTTTCGTCATTTGGAACGTGTTTCTCAATTTCTATTTCACACATGTGGAGAAATATAATACGGGTGTTATGTTCTTGCCCTGGGGCTACGACTTCACCATGTGGGTAAGTGTAATTAAATGAAGTATGAAGGGTTTTGAGCAGCTGAAAATTGTTTTAACAGTAACTGTTATAAACCTTTACAACCAATGTGGTTAAGTAATGAAGTCTTAAGTGTTATAAACAGTTGCAAATTGTTATAAAAGTTATGAACTGTAATAAATATTTACAAAGTCTGATAAACTGTATGAATTGTCATACACTAAAATAATAAGGTTTAACAAATGTAATGTATAACAGTTACTATTATAATCATTACAAACTGTTACAAATTGTAATAAACTTGCTTGAAAATTTAAAAACTTATTAAATTGATTACAAACTGTTATAAATTATAAACCTTACAATTATAAGCTATTAAAAACTGTTATAAAAATATCAAACTCTTCTAAAATCTTATAATCTCTAGAAGATCTTACAAACTCTGACAATCTATCATTAACTTTCCAAGACTGTTATATAACTGTTATACAAATTATAAACTGTTATAAACTCTTATAAACTGTTAATAACTACTATAGTCAAAAGCAAAAAACTGTTATACATTTCTAATAAATTCTTTCTTAATTTTAGGGCGTCAGCTTGATGCTGTTTGTGGCAACGCTCGTGGGTCCAGAAATCTATCGCTCGAGTTTTTATGGCTTTACGGTGGCAAACGTATTCGAGGTTGGCCTAATTGGCTCCGGCATTTTGTCCAGTCATCCCATTATTATACGGAACATATATCTGTAAGTATCAAATATAAATTCAGCTAAAAATTGAGAATTACCTGGAAGCTTCTAACGCTCGCAGCTCTTATAAGAATAAGACGGGTAAAATGCGTCCCATGATGGAGATGCTGCGTCCATTCTTCGCTTTCCTCTGGCTGTTTGTGATAACCCTCGTTTGGTCGTTCTACTCGCGCAACAAAGTTATTAATCTGGAGCCGCGCATACTGTGGATACTCTATGGCACCATTTTCTCCAATATCGCAGTGAGTTCTTAGTCTAAACGAATTGAACTGGAAGTAGCTTTAGCACTTGCTTTTATAGTGCCGCCTGATCGTGGCCCAAATGTCGGATACGCGTTGCGATAGCTTCAATATACTCATGTGGCCTCTGGTTGCGACCGTGGGCGTCTGCTGCTTCCCCTGGTATGAGCAGGTGCTGGGCACGGATCTGACGGCTCAGGGTGAGCGCTGGCTCGTTCATGGCTTAACAATATTTGTTACCTTGGCCCATTGGCACTATGGCTATGGTGTGGTAAGTGCAGACATATATTTCCAAGTCTTCCATATAAGTATTCTAACTATTCCTGTACTCCTATCTATAGGTCTCGGAAATGTGTAACCACTTTAAGATTCGTTGCTTCAAAGTAAGAATAGCCCCCAGCCATTCCGTTGAACATACATTCCAGAACAATAACAAATCCCTGAAAAGTCATTGAAACTAATTACATAACTAACTTCAGTCAACAAAAAGAAAAACTCAGAAATTTCAACAAAAGAAAGAAAAATGTTAAAGAAAACCACATGGTTGGCCATTTTGTATGTGATATAAATGTTGGGTGTTACAAAATTCGATTTCGCCTCGCTCTGGTCTAAGTTTAAGTGATCCATAAACAGTATGTAAGCTCTCTATCTCTCTCTCACATGCGCCGCATCAATGTAATGGTAAAGTTCACCCAAGAAATCTTATTCTAAACTAACCTAGTCTTAAGTATATAGTCTATGTACTAAATATCTATAGATCAAGACATGTATGAACATAACGTGGTATTTAAGTGCATGATAAGGCAGCTGCATGACCCCTAACTGCATGTTCTGATAAGTATTAAATGCATTCAGCTGATGGAAAACTGGCTAAGCAATATTATCTCAAAGCCCGCATTATGATTTCCCTAGATAACAAAGACGTCGGCCAATGCCGCTGCGGAACTGAATGAACCCGTCGATGCTGCAAAACCCACTGAAACCGTTGAGGAAGTGTAATTGGACTCTTCTCGTCTTGTGTCCAAATCTCTATACTAAGTACAATAGTTGAAAGTTGCTTAAAAATGGTTTCTTAGTTTAAGTTAAAGTCATAAAAAAAAAAAAAAAAAGAAAAGAAAAACAATCATAAATGTTACTGTTAAGAAGCGCAAAAAAGCTTACCGAGTGCCTTATTCCCTAGACTTATCACAGATAAGCTTTCCAATGAGAGCTTTGCTGAGCTGCACAATTTGCCCGCCAGATGGCAGTTGTGTGTCACCCATTTTGCTGAATAAATGTCGATTTAAATTAAATAAAATGTTTTATTTGTTTTGCAAATTTAAGCAAACTTTGTTTAATAGTGAATATATATTTAAATAAATATACATAAATTATATAAATTTGTATTCTTTAGACAATGAATCAGATAGTTAAATGAAGACAAAAATCAAGCTAAGTTTTTTAGCATGCAACAAAACAATAAACAATAAAATATGTTGAAAAACAGCTAAAGCTTAAATAATTATGTGATCAGTTTTATAAATATATAAATTAAATGTATATGGATATATATATATATTTACATAGAGTAATATGATATGGGTATTGAAATGCATAAGTGTCATACTTCATATATTTTTATAATTTATATATCTATTTTTTTCAAAAGTAAAGGATTATTAAAATTATAATATAAAAATTTGTTCATGTTGCATACAAATTTGCTTTCAAACTAGTTATAACCTTTGACAATCTAAATATAATTTTTTTTTAATTCAATTTTTTTGCTGCTTTGTTGTCAGAGACTCTAGACTCAATAGCGCATTTAGCACTTAATTTACTTTAACTTATTTTGGGCAGTTACGCCTGTATGAAACATAAGCATCCAACGGGATTCCAACCGGGGCTCTCACAGTTTCCAGGCCGTCTGCTTTATCACTGGCCACACCCGGTCCCTTCTAGATATACTGTCCTAGATTACAGAAATCAAAATTTTGAAAACTTAAAGTATAGTTTAAAGATTCTCAACTATATACTTGTAGATAGGGTTTTCGCAGGCCTTTTAGCAGTTCCGCTTTGCCATTGTCACGTAGCGCATCCATTTCTCATTTCTCATTTGCTGCTTGCCTCGGGCTGCGACACGCTTCTGTCAGCAGCAACAAATTATATCTGCGTCTGCACACATATCCAGCCCATATCTATTTATATATATATCTATATATATATATATACATATATATAATACATATATATATTTCAACACTTTGGTCTGCTTTTTTATTGGCATTGCATTTAGAAAGTGATTTGGCGTATATATGTTTGAAAAATATTACACACACACACGCACACCCAAACTCTCCTTCAGCTAATGCACACTTTAAGGCCAACAATTTTTGCATGCATGTCACGCATTGTTGTGGTCGTTATTATATTTGATGCCATTTTACCTACACACACACAGACACACGCACACTTATACATTGAACGACGGATCGTTTAAAGGGATATTTTAACTTTGTGTAAACCTCAGTGGGTGGTTTTTCCTCTCTTCCTGCCTTCCTGTTTTATAGATTACGCTAAGCGCCAGTGTGGATAGCAGCAACATAATATTGTTAAGCCCTGCCAAAGGTCTGTAAAAGCTGAATCCACGGAGCATAAACATATCATATTGACAATAGTGCTGAACTCGGGGGGATAGATGTGCATAGAACTTAGTATAATTTCTATTCACATAAATAGTTATTTAAACATAGGTACTAAGGTATAGCTAGGAAATGACCCTTTTTAGATTACGGCGATCAAAAAATATTTAAAAAAAACTATGATTTCTTCATACTTTTTTATGATTCTTTCCAAAATTAATACCAATTTATTTTTTTTAAATATTTATATTTGTCTAAACTTTAATATTTTTTGAATATCATTTCGTTATTGCAAAAAAAAAAATTATAAATACCCTACTTATACTTCTGCAAAATAGTTATGAAAATAACATTTAAAAATATATCTTCTCAAGCTTAAGTTGCCATTGAAAGTAGCAATTTATTTGCTTTACCAAACTTGACTACAAATAAGCAAACTTTTACTCGAATATCGAAAGGAAATGTCTATCGTAAAAATAAAATAACTTATCACAAAAATCAAAATTGTATGAAAGACATTTGAATGTAAATGTGAAGTTTGGGAACTTGAGCTGCAAAGATGATTTTAAAGCTAAATTTCAATACTTATACTAATCGATAACATTAAAACGGGAATACTTATCGATTCCGTGAAACAGGCTTGATCTGAGGACGAATGGATATACGGCACATGATTTACATAAATTAAAGATTACGAACATTCTGAGCTTTAGATGTGATAAAACAGCTAAAATATCGCCATCGACTGTGCCATAAATTTGTTTTAAAAAGAGGGAAAAAACTGCCCATTTGGCGTGTGTGATGAGTACCTCAGTTGCCATTGTTTTTTATGCGGATACAAAGTACATATATGTATATATAGAGATATTTATAAGTGTGCGTGTGTAAGCATATGTCTCGATCTACCCACTAAACTGATGGTTCATTTGTCTTTATTTGGTCGCAGCGCACGAAATGGTCGCTCGGAGGCAGCATTTATTGACAATAAATAGGTCATAAATTATACATTGGAGCGGGGCGATGGGGGGTGGCAGTTTGGTGGAGTCGTTTGGCCAGCTTGTTTTAAAGGACTCGCCCGGTTTGTTGATGTAGTTTGGCTTTGGGGCGGAGACGATGCGTTAAAAGAAACGCATAGGAAACAAACTTCAAAGCGGAAGCTGTGCAGACTTTGAGAGCCGAAAGCGAAGGGCGGCGCAAGTGTAGGCGCAGAGTGGGCGTGTCACTTACTTGGCAAAGTGCACTTGAAAACAAAGAGCGTAAAGTTATTAAAGGTTTTTGCGCTTTGTGCGCCTTTCATGTCACTTACACTTTTCCACATGTCTGCTGAAGTAAAAAAGAAAGAAAGTGGCGAGAGGCGAGAGGGGGGATGGGGGCTGGCCGCCACCAGCAACTAAAGCCCCAAAAGCCTCAGCCCAAAACTTGGCTCGTCTTTTATGTATTGGAACGGGCTGGGCTGGGTCGGGTCGTGCTTCATGTAATCTTGAAGATGCTTTGCATCCAGTTGCTGGAGTGCCTGAGAGGGGTTGGGGGTAGGTGGAAGGGGAGGGGGTGATCCAAAGCAGCGAACTTCAAGCGTGCGGCAAATTCAATTTGAAATTTCCAAATGTTTTTGAAAATTACATTTTTTATGAAGGGTGCAAAAAGTTGACGGTGTGTGTGCGAGTCCCAAAAGCGTGTCAAATGCTGAGCCGATGCTGTGGTGGGCGTGTCGCGGACTTGACTTGAATGATGCATCCTGTGAAGCAACAACAACAACAACGACAAACAAATGTCAAGTAAATGAATATTTTATTGCCAGGCATCAGGCAGCGAAGCATGCGATTTGCGAGTCCTGTTGGCAGGGCGAAAGCAGCAGCACCAGCACCAGCAAAAGCTACCGAAATTGGCTTCCCACTGTGTGCATTGGTTGATTCTATGGCCGCTGTGGGAGCACCCAAGTGCGTGCCCGAGCTGCGCTCCCCATTCGAGCAAAAACTAAGCAAAAATTGATGATGTAGATGATTTCAAAGAGCTTCCCGCTTCGCGAGTCTCACACGGACTATTGAATTTTTATAGCGGCGTCGCGTGTGCTCCATGTGTGCGCGTCATCAAAGGAGCTATTCCGACTGCTCTCCAGCTGCTATTTGCCGCCAGCTGCCGACTGGGTAACCTGACAACCGATCACAAACGTAACTCAATGAGCTGATTTAATATATTTTTGTTTTTGAATACTCTGCTGATACCGCACTGCGTGAGAAGGTTGAATATGGGCAGCAATCGCTTATCATACCAGAAACGAGCAGGAGAGTCGAGCAGCAGCATGAAGTGAGCTGAGCAGCATTCGAGCAGCAGCAGCAGCAGCATTTGAAGAGTAGAGTACCTGGAGAATTCAGCATCAGGAGAGTTAAGCATCAGGAGAGTTGAGCAGCAGCATGAGGAGAGTTGAGTAACATTCGAGCACCAACAGCATTAGGGGAGTTGAGCAGCATGAGAATAGAGCATCTCGAGAGTCGAGCAGCAACAGGAGGAGTTGAGCAGCAGCAGCATCGGAGAGTCAATTTAACAAACACAATTATCATTAGCATAATGATCTTTATCTTAGTAAAACAATTATTATTATGAATAGTATTAAAAACTAATACAATTCATTATAAAATATTTAACATAGTACACAAATTATTAACTATTAAAATACTTTCCAAATCCACAGCAGGAAAAGAATGGGAAGAGGAGGAGAAGCACTGCACTGCACGAGATCAGGAAACCAACTGAAGCAATGCAGTAGGCCGCCCGCCTTTATATAGGGCAAGCCTGTCGCCAAAAATTGTGCTCAACTCTTTCGAGCTCATTTCCACTCAACCCTTTTTTTGCGTTTGTGCCTGCTGTCGATCGTTGAGTGGGAAATGGAAGCGCTAGCCTCTGCAGCTACAAATAACTGTCAGAGCTAAATGGTTATCCACATTCACATATTGCATTATATGCGTAGGCGTATATTTACATGCATCTAAGCTAGACATATGCGCATGAGCACACACTTTCCCTCACACACACACACACACACACACACACACACACACGCATATGCCGTCACATTCACATTTCATAGCATACTTTTTCGCGGTGCGTCTATCACAGTGCCAACTGACATTGAGCTGCCCATGTGAAGGTGTGTGTGTGTGTGTGTGTGTTTGTGTGTGTGCGAGGGCATGTTAAAATTCATTTGTCAAAAGGATTACCATGGTAATAGGGTTTTAAGCATATATACATACATATGTGCGTATATCCTGGCAAACATTCGCAGCCTTTTGTTTCTTTTTTTGTTTTTTGCCTTCCTACACAAACGTTTATCATGTCCTTTTGTTTGGCTGACATGCTTTTTGTATTTGGCTTTGTATTTTACGTTCATGCGTGGCGGCTAATTAAAAACATGGCGTTAAACAATTATGTCAGGCATTTGTAATGCTCAATCCCGACACCCAACGGCAGCAGCTGGCACCTGCCACACGCCGCATGCCACATGCCACATGTCGCTCCGTTACCTGGTCAAATGCTGGCTTTGGCAACATTTACAAAGCTGTTAATAAATTGACTGCAATCAAAGTTGTCATAAGTTGAGCAGGAAGCAGCCGACTGATAGCTGTGGTCACGTGCACAAATACACACCCACACAAACACACACCTACACATACATGCACATACATTGTCCTTTTCAGTCAGGCCCAAAAAGCAGCTGCTGGTTGTGTGTGTGTGCCGTCATCATCGTCACCATATATATATATAACTATATATATATATAGAGCGTCTTCGTTTCTGGCCAACGAGGCGAAAATGTACAAATTGTTGTGATTTATTTTAACAGATTTTTTTTGTTAACCCAACGACAAGCCGAGTTCCAGCTGAAATTGGATGAACACTGTGGCATTTGCTCTATTGATGAATATGCTGGTAGCTCCTTCCCCCCCTCTCTCTCTCTCTCTCCCTCTCCCTCTCTGCATGTGGCAGGTTGGGAAAGCGCGCGTGACAATGCGCCAATGTGTGGTCAAGTAGTGCGCACGGCTGAGCTGAGCTACGACCAGTCAATTTATAGACCAACAAGCTTCACAATGGTTGCAAACTTAACGTTAACAGGTTTAACCCAGCCAAGGACAAGTCTGGGCACATGAGTGGTAAGCTGGCATGCCCGCCTACACACTCGCCCTCATCATTAGTGGGTACCCATAGTCGAGTTGAGCTTTTACTGGACTCCTGTCCACTCTCTCTCTCTCTCTCGCCTCTTGGCCTCTTGGCTACCATGGCTGCGTACTCACTTATGGAGTCTCCATTCGAGCAGGGAGTCATCTAAAGTTAAAGCTCAGTGAGTGGAAAACTTCTTGTACGTAGCGTGGTAATTTCTTAGACTATGCCCCACTTTGATTTGTCTGTGTGTGTGTGTGTTGGTATGTGCTTCATAGGTCTTAAGCAATCCTTAAGTGATTTATGCTCTGTTTCATGGGGCATAGAAATTGAGTAGAGGCAGCTTGCTCTGCTTAAAAATTTATTTATTTTTTATTTTTTATTATAGCTAGAGTCAGTTGTGTTTGATATAGGTTTAACCGACAAATTTGTATTGCTGTCAGATTGGAAAATATTTTATTTAAATATTTTATTTCTATTTTTTTATATGCATATTTTTTTTTATGCATATTTCTGCTGGCAAAAGTCTTAAGCTCTTGACTCTTAAAACATGAATAATAATATAAAAAATTAATAATAAATAAATACATAAATAAATTCATTGTCATCAAAATTCAATTAAAGCCAACTGCGTTTTGCAGATACAACTGTAAAATATTACTAACTTCGACTAACGGATATATATGGTATTCCTTCTGGCACTTTTCAAAATTTATATATTTTGCACGGCTTCGATCTATATCTATAGCGCATCTATGTATAATCCCATAAAATCAGTCACCACTATCAATTTATGTTCATTGGAATCGATTTGATGAATTGATTTGTGGTTTTAAGTGCACATTCTAATTAAATGCTAATTGCTCTTAGCATATTGATGTCGACAGCCAGAGCTTGATATATATTTAGCAGCAGAGACTATAAATTGGTTATGCTCCAAGAAAATGAATCGATAATATAAATCAGAGCCTGTAGACTGACAGACAAAGATAGAGAGAGAGAGAGAGAGAGACTTTGATTATGTTTAAACTTAGTTGGAATAATATTGATGGCAAAGTCGAGAAGTGTTTCGGCGCCTAAACCAACAGCTGCAGCAGGTTGCCATTAGCATGGCCAACTGGGGTCGGCTGCCCCTGCTCCGGCTGAAACAGTTCCTTCAGTCAATCTGATCCGGCACTTTGGCTAAGCAAACGCTGTCCTGGGATTATGCCATTCAATGTATACACACCCACACACACACATATATATATAAATATATTTATATGTTGGCATTAGCTAATTCGTGGAGCTGGAGAGCTCAAGTTTATGAAATATTGCGGCATGCAGCAGAGTTTTATTCTAGAGGCATCTGGTGGGCTGACGGATTCATGGCCACGTACTTCAGCTCAGCTGCGAGAGGCGACAATTTAATTTATTTGGCGTTTTACGGGCCAAGTCAGCGAATTTACGATTGACATTTGCGTTTAACCTACTTATGCTGATTTGATGGCAGCTCATAAATAAAATTTAAACCAATTGCTGGACACCAGCAGCAATGGCAGCAGTGGCGCTGCGGAAGCAGGTTGCCTGAGCGACCATCAATCGCAGCTGCTATCAATGTGGGCCATAATTGGTTACGTATACGCCCCCTGCGACGGCGTGTCATTATCTTAAGCATTCGACGGTTGGCCGTCTTTGGCGTCTTTGGCTACGTAGTTCTCGGTAATTGAACACTTAGTGGGCCAAGCAATTTGGGGCTTTGGTATGCCAGAGGCGAATATTTAAAATCCGGCTGATGCAACAGACGCACAACTCCTTTGGACATTATCAATGGACACGAACCGTTATGCCACGCCCATTTCACATTTATATATAGAGCACGCCCAGCTGGTTTGGCAGCGCAAATTTGTCGTAGCAAATGATGCAGAAAGTCGCCGAGGCGCCTAGGAATTAAAACGTGAAATGAGTCGTAAGAAAAACAATGAAAACTCCTCGCAACGGCAATACGCAAAAAGTCGCCTCAAAGTTTTCCAATTGTCTAGGGAGCATACTAGGTGACGCCTCAACTGGGGCATCCTCTATCCCTATATCTTTCTCTCTCTCTCTCTCTCTCTCTCTCTCTGTGTGTGTGTGCAAACGGATTGGGTTTGCAAAATGTGTCACTGGGGTGCAATTTGAAAATGAAATTTTCTCAGCATTTTTCTTTCGTTTTTATTTTGCTCCTCGTTCATTCATCGCTTGGCATGTGACGCTCGAGTGGACGACCTTGGCAAAAAGTTTGAACATGCCTTCGTAAAACTAGATGTGCATAAGCTGAAAACTCTATCAAGTGCTCTGAGCATATTAAAGTGCATATAAACATATTGCTATTGGACTATTTCTGTGCTCTGCTCAGGGCATAAATGGAAAACGTTTGCCTGTCACATATGGAACTTGGGCAAATTACTCTTGCATTCAGATTGCTCTTAATCAGCAATTAAAGCTTTTTCTGGACAGACACATGTCTGTTTGCCAGCCTGTTTCCACGAGTAAATATTGCGGGTGGGGAGTAACACATGAGCAAATGTACTTAATAGATTATTGCTGCTACTACTATTTCAACTACTAGTACCTTTTTTATGTTTTTCTACAGATTCCTCTACTGATTCCGCTACTGCTTGCTCTGCTGTTTTTTCTATTACTTCTACTATTACAATTTCTACTACGACTACTACCAATTTTTGTTACTACTTTTTTTACTAGTAGTAGTAGTAGTCTTCTCTTACTGCTTTTACTACTACTACTTCATCTATAACTACTTCTACTACTACATCTTCACCTATTACTTCTCCTATTATTACTACTACTTATTTTATCACTACTACTACTTCTTCTGCTACTACTTTTATTTGCTTTTTCTACCACTACTATTACTTCTTATATTACTATTATTAATACTGTAACTGCTACTACTACTACTACTTCTACTACTACTAGTACTACTTCTACTACTATTTCTTCTTCGACTACTACTACTACTTCTTCTACTACTACTACTACTATTTCTACTACTACTTCTACTACCACTACTAGTACTACTACTACAACTTCAACTACTACTTTTTCTACCACTACTACTACTATTAATAATTCTACTGCTACTTCTTCTACTACTACTACTACTACTACTACTACTATTCCTGCTATTTTCTTCACTTTTCAAGTAAACTATAAGTCTTTTATATTTGTACACACTTTTTACATATATCACATTTATAACATAGTTTTCTAATACCGCCCATAATTGACGAAACTTTTAT
This sequence comes from Drosophila paranaensis, assembly GCA_035047545.1. Classification (NCBI taxonomy): domain Eukaryota; kingdom Metazoa; phylum Arthropoda; class Insecta; order Diptera; family Drosophilidae; genus Drosophila; species Drosophila paranaensis. The sequence goes on from JAWNPL010000153.1 coordinate 10,048,928, forward strand.
CGTATTAAAGCCTAAATTCTTTATCCATATCTCACATCATATGAGATATGTATTACAGCATACTCACATACACTTACACACCAACTCCCACACACATTTGTGTATTTGTTCGACAAGCTTGAGTGTTTTTCCTGGAATTTAATTCTTATTCAGCTGAGCTTTAAATGTGGCCTAAATTTGTTGACTTGTTTCGTTTGCTCAATTTCCAAGAAATATTGCGTCTCACTCTCTGCTTTGCTGCAAATTTCATCATTTTAAATAAATAGACGTGAAATGAATATAGAATCTGTCAGCCAACATTTTTTTGTTCTAAGTTTTGTTTTTATTAAAAATAGCACAAATTTTTGTGAGCAATAAAATAAGTCAAATTTACTACGAAATAATTTAAATTAATTTTTAAATATAAGAAAAGGTAAGGAATGTCTTTTGGAAATGCAAATTTTAAAATTTATGTAATTTTGCTTGATCAAATTTGTCATGTTTATCAAATTTATTTGCATATATTATAGATAGTCTAGCTGACAAATATTGTGATTTAAGCTCAGTCAACTGCGAAGTTTTTTTCCTTTAAAAGTATCTAAGAGATACTTTTCGCTTTATGCACTAGATATAGCGAGTTGATGGCTTGAATTTTGACACATATCCAAGTGCTTATGCCAAACAACTCAACAGAAAATAAAAAAGATGCCAAAAGAGAATATACATGTACCTTTTTCCACATGGTGAGTGGTCGAACCAGAGCTAAACAAAAGAGCAGCAGAAGCGCACCCAGAAAAAAAGAGTTTCGTTTTCTTTCTTTTTTTTTCTTGGGTGTCAGGCGACTGGCGTTCTCTGGGGCGGCCAAAGGTCGGCAACCGGCTCAGTAAGGGCCACATTCAATACCTCTTACTCAGAATCACAATCACAATCACACAGACACACTCACACACACACACACACACACACACACATGGGCACTCATATAAATATACATTGCCATTCACGGAACATGGCGGAGCCTGTGTAATGTGCATGCCCAGAACTAAAGCAAACAAATATTTATAAATGCGCAAATAGAACAGATAACTGTATTTTTATATGCACACCGACACACACATGGGCACACACACATACATACTAATCCACAGAGCCGCTCACTTTGCCGGGCAAAAGCATTCGAGATTCGATTTCGCATCATCGTGGAGTCGTCGACGGGTCGACGCTTTCATTCATTCAGCGGGCGCAGAGCCCGCACCACCCGCCCCACCCGCAGCTACAAAAACAACAAGTTACATTTTTATTGCTTTGGCATGGAGCATATGAAAGCGCCATCTCTACCCTTTACCCAATCCTTCCGTATGTGAGCGCTGCTGCTGCTGCCGCTGCCGGTTTTTCCTTCCTTCCCTTTTTGGTCCACACTAAAAACGAAAAGAAAACTCGTGCAGGCAACCAAATAAAAGGTCTGCGAAAAGCGATGGATGGGAAAGGATTGCTTGCGCAGAGAAGAAATATATATTTTTCCGATATTTTAACATGAATTTTGCATATTGTTAATTTTGCCTTTCAACTGAATGCGGAACGCACAGCGCCACTGTGCAACATCCTTTCATATCATTTAGCTTCCGTTTGTCTGCAATATTTATGAGCCAAATTGCCCAAGTTTGATTTGTTGAAAAATCACACACAGATATGAAATATGTGAACAGTAAATGCATAAGCAGCCCAACTATAATTCCGTTAAGCTAGACAAAGTCACATGATTTATGCTGATGTCGAACAGTCAGCACACACCAGACATAATGGAATGGTTTAAAGTGTGATTTATATTAGTTCTTCTATTAGAATACTCAACTCTGATTAGTGAACACATATGATATAATGGCGTGGGTAATTAAACTGTTTAACACACTTTAGCCACCAAGCCTGATCATCTGTCGACAGTCTGGCAACGCTGCTTAGTCAACACATATGACATAATGGCGGGGTCGCCATTTTGTCTTCGTTAAATAAACCGTTCAATACACTTTAGAAACCACAGTCGATCGCCTGATCATCTATTAAGTTTCTGTCGACAGTCTGGCAACGCTTTTCTCTCATGCGGGCTTTCAATTTCCATTTTTTACTATTTCGTGCGTTTTGTTTCGTTCTCTCTCTCTCTCTCTCTCTCTCTCTCTCTCTCTCTCTTGATTGTTAGAAACAATTAAATAGCTGTTATTTATTAGTGCTCCTGGTGAAGTGCAAGTGTTGTAAAATGTAAACACAATGTAATATGTAAATTAAAACGTTGCAGGTGCATGTCAGGTGCTACAAAGTGTTATAAATTCATGATGATGATGATGATGGTGAGTGTGAGTATGAGTGTGTTTGACTCTGTGTTGCCTTCAAGCCAATAACAACAGTTTCTAGCTGTTCAATAGAGAATTTAATGTGCATATATATATATATATATATATGTTTATATATATATTTCCTATGTATGAGTAAGTTCAATAATTAAATGTGCATTTGCATAAAATATTTGCAATTTCTTTCTTTGCTTGAGTGCTAAAAGTATATTTACAAAAGTAGTTAAAAAGTAATCACTGTGTTTTACTCCTTTGAAAATTAATATCTTCTGTGAGTATGATGCGAGATTCATGGGAAAGAGAACAGAAAGTATTGCTGGTTTCCTAAAGCAAGGAACTAATTATATTTTTTATAATATTTAAATTTATTTTGTAATTCAAATATTTTATATACTCATAGCTGAGCTAATGACAATGACGAAGGCAGAGTCTACGTTGAGTTTAGTGTTAGAGAGCCTAAGCAGAGTTATAGGCAGAGAGCAAAGCAGAGCCAGAACTCAGTCAGAGGCCCAGCTATTGGGAGAGCTATAAGAACAGCAACAGTTGAGTCATATTAGCAGTAGAGTCATTGGCAGAGCCTAAGCAGCATCACTGGGAGAGCCAGAGTTGAGCTAGAACTGAGTCAAAAGCACAGCTATTGCCAGAGCCAAAAAACAGCTACAGTTGACTCAGCTCAGGAGCAGAGCGAAAACAGTGGAGCCATTAGGAGATCCAGACCTCAGCCAGAGGAACAGTCTGTGGCAGAGTCAGTAGTCAGTAGCAGTTGTGTCAGATCAGACTTAAATAAATAAAACGCTGAAAAAAATTACAAATAAATGTTTCATCTACAAATGCCTTCAAATTATAATTATTAGTATGATCTATGAAATTACAAAAAATATTTTCATTTAAATCACAGTTTAAATACTGATATTAAATGGGAACAATGGAAACTGAAACTAAATTTAGTAAATCATAAATTTGGTAATTTACTGTACAATATAGCACGTACAATTATGTTGGAAATTCCAGTTGGCTAATTTGCAAATTAAATGTATCGTAGCTGATTAGCATATGTAACTATAGCCATATCTCTATATGTGTTTCTGTGTGTTGGCAAGCCAATATGCTGCACGCTGTTATCTTTGTGTATGCATATTAGAAAATTTGTCTAATATTACAGCTGTAGCTTAAGTTTGTGCTGGCTCTAAGATTGGGGATGACTGCAGAAGGGCCGGGGTATGGGGTGGATGTTCGCCTGGTTTTGCCTTTTAACATTTGACAAACCGCTTAACCTTAACCTTAGCTGTGTTGCTATGTCCCTTGCTTATGCATATTTCATAATGCATTACTCATTTCGTTGGAAAAGCCCTTGCTGCATGTGGGGGATGCTCCAATGCTAATCCTGTATTACAACAACAATAGCAACAACTCGAGCAAAATGACTAATGTGCCTGACTGTTAGCTGGGCGTAGTCGTTGCAGTTGCAGTTGCAGTTGAAGCAACAGCAGCTGCATGGCTTGATAAACATTTGTTTAACATGACCATTAAGACAAGTCAAACTGCACACACATACACACACACGCCCTCGTACACACACACACACACATTCATATGGGCCATTTGGCACAGTCTCACATAGTAATATGTAACAAACAACAGACACGATTACAACCAAATGACACAGAAAATCACTCCTGCTCGTTATGTAAGTATGTAGGTGTGCGAGTGTGTGTAGACATTCGGTTTTGTTTGGTTCATATGGGAAGTAAATTAGCCTAGTGCCCAATGGAAGCCAGCCTGTCGCACACTATTTATGTATGTGCAGCACTCACACACACACACAGCTGCACACGGCGCAGTGCGTGTTTTGGCCAACAATTTCATTGCCAATGCAGAGCAGCTGCCGGTTCCATCTCCATCGCTGCTGTGCCCTTTCTAAGGCTAACTTAGTGACTCTGGCGTCGGTCTGTCCGTTTGGGCAAGCCTCTCCGGCCGGAGGCTTAAATCGAAATTCATGCGGCCATTGCGGCCACTCGCTTTCGATTTGTTTATAGCTGCGTTTAATAAATTACAAATGGAGCCAGCAAATGCGAGTGCTTACGTTTGACTTGCCCTCTTCGACTCGTACTTTATCTCTTGCAAGATTTAAGCTTCACAAATATATATATATATATACATATAAATTTATATATTTGAAAGGAAAATTTATTTTTAACTCTGCAACTATTTTATCAAGCCAGCTCTCTGCTTTACGTTTATATATAGCTACAAATTGCTCAAATATTTGCAGTATGATAAAAATTTTGTTGCTCCCAAAAGTATGCTATGTTTTTGTTTGTTCTGCTGCCGCTCGAGGCTTTATGTTTATTATAGAATTATGAATAGTGCTCTAAAGTGTGTCTACATATATTTTTCTTTTTAATTGTGTTTTGTTTTTATTATCTGCTCACTCTATAAATAAATATAAATATTTATGGTTGCCTTGATAAATACACGCTTATCACATTGGGCATTCGTCAATAATTTGGAGTGAAATTTGTTAATTATCATTTATTTATTTCTGCTATTATCTAAGTGCTTATATTTTTTGAATAAGCCTCGAAGGCTTTCTTTATTACATACATAATTTTCTTCTTAACATAAACGTCTATCTATTAAGTATTTAAATTGTTTGGAGTTTATTATAGTTTATCAAACAATTTACTGCATTTTTTAGCGGAAGGCAAGTAACTGCTATTATTATCATAATTATATAATAGCTTAGTGTAACTAGCTAGCTATTTACTAGCTACTGCTATGATATTAAGACAATTATGGCAATTGTTTTGGTTTATGTGTTATCAAACTATTGGGAATTGCGTGACCTATATATTTTTTCCAGATTAATGGAGCAATAGAAGTTTATTAAATTAATTATTGCTGCCTTTATTAATATTAAAATTGATTGGAAATAAAATTAAAAAAAAAAGTTAATCAAATTGGCAATTCTAATTCTAATTCTTTGATCGAACTTGCTTATTTTTAATCCTGGCCTATATATAAATTTTAAGAAATATAAATAATATATTTCTTAAATTAAATTTCTTTAAAATTTTTTTGTATATGTTATTTTTATTCAATAAAAACTTTTTACTTCCATCCAAGTCCAGTTCATAACGAAATCATATTTCATTTGAGATTTATAATTGAAAAACATTTAAAACTTATATAAAACAATAAAATACTTGTAAAAAGATAAAATGCAAATATAAATAATTTAAATACAAATAAATATCTATTCAACAAACTAAATTATAAAATGTCTAAGTCTGCACTTAAATTTTCCATTTCAATTAAATAATAATTGAAAATGGTCACAGAGTCAACGTGCATATTTCATACATTTAGTTTTTGAAGTCAGGTCTTAAAGCGAAGTTCCATAAATCTATATAAATAAATAATGCATTTGCTGCAACTCTCTACTCTACTCTACACATATTCTCTTATTTATTATCGGGCAACAATTTGCTGGCTAGCGTACTAAAGTTTCGTTTCGTTCGTTTCGTTTCGTTTCTTTCACTGATAACTTTTGTTCTTGGCCATGTTTATATAGCCTCTGCTTGCTTTCTATTAGTTTTTGCAAGTGTTTATATGAGCTCTAAGAAATATGAGCGCTCAGTGCCTGCCTGCCTGCCGCCGGCCCCTCGGCGTCTGCTCCTCCTCCGATGTGGTCATAAAAATTGTAGAACAGGCGATGCCAACAGTCCAAAATGGCAAATGCTCCAAGCGCCAACGAACCAAAAATGAAATGGCTTAAGCTTTCTGCCTGTTTGCGTGTTGTTGCTATTGTTGTTGTTGTTGTTGTTTTTGTTGCTGTTGCAGTTGTTGCTGCTCAAATATAAATGCATTTGCGCCCGACCACAAAATGTGTTCAACCGGAAATTGTACGTGGAGAGTGCATGAGTGGGCGGTTTGGTTTTTGAAGGGGCCGTATGTGCACTGGCAATACCCTTTTTTTTGCATGGTGACAAGGGTATATTAGGCGGCAGATATTTTATAGAAATTATTCAATTTAGAGATTATTTTTAGTATTGGGAAAATGAAACTCATTTGAATGTTATTTCTGAGAATCAATCCAATAAATATATAGCGAAAATGAGGAACAAATCATGAAATGAGTGAATTTTTTAAAATAATATATTATAATATATGTGTATTATTGAGAATATTCTCTGATTACAGACATTAATTATGCTTTACAAAATTGTGAACTCTTTCAAAAAAAAGTGATCAGATGGAATTACTAATATTTTATGACGATAAAGCTAGTTGTAGCCTATTTTTATATACATTTAAATATTTGCCTGATTTCCAGCCACTTTTATAAATTTTTGATACATTTTGAAGCCGCCTTTAGTTCATCTTTAGCCATAACACTTCAAAAAGAGTATTTCGCAGTCAGTAAAAGGCAATCCACACTGCTTTCACTTGTTTGTGTGTTGTATTTCTCTGTGTGCGTGTGTGTGTGTGCGTGTATTAGTGTGGAATCGGGCAGCGGGTTTTCGGTTGCTTTGACAGTCATTGCCATACGTTCCATTAGCTTTTTTAAGCGCCTATTGCTGTGGCGACTATGGCTTTAGCTCTGGCTCTGGCTATGGCTGTATCTATCACCGGCTATCTAGCCATCTATTTGTGCGTGCTGAAAATTTAACAGATTTTTGCGTGTGCGGCTTTTCTATATTGCGGTTGGCCAAAAAGCCGCTGCGACTAAGCTGCAGCCTATGTGCTGAGTACTAGGCATCAGTGAATGAGTCAACCAGTCAGTCGATCAGTCAGTCAGTCCGTCAATCCATCAATCCGTTAGTCAATCTGTTCGCCCATCAGTTCTGTGTGGCTCTGTCATACGGTTCTTATTTGCATCGATGGGATTCAAAATGGAGCTAAGCAGTTATTGGACTCGTTAACGTCATCATTGCCATCAGTTGCACCTGCCTGACTCTGCACTTTTTGCCAGCAATGAAGCGTCAAAGTGCAAATGAGCCAGGACACGCACACACACACACACACACACGCATACACACACAGAGCACACATACACAGAGCTAGCAGCTCTGTGCAAACAGAAGAAAATGCACTCATGCAATATGCAGCAGGTAATCTCGTTTCTTTTAATCGCTGTTTGACATCAAAATTAGAATTTCTTAAGATGCCAAGAAGACGCCCCAACTATGGTACTCAGCATAAAGACCTCCTTTATTGCGAGTTGTTTGCATAGCTTTTACGGCAGAAGACGCGACACTCGCTTTCAAAAGACACCTTTGATTGGGCAGGTGTGTGCCTGCGTGCCTCTGTGTGTGCCTTTTCCGTTCTTTGCTTAGGCAAATTGAAAATTGATGGAACGCTTTTAGAGCTGACCACAGTTTGCTCGGCATCAATTCGAAATTATGCTTCCTGGCAATCCTTACACACAATGCAATTGCCGTTTAGCTTGCTTTAGCCACACCGTATTTTAGTCCCTTTTCCGACTATTTTTTGCTTTGCTGCACACTCTGATTCCCTGCTTGCTAGTTGCGCATTGTTCATTTTGTTGCATTCGGGGAGTTGATCCTCAACGGTCCACTATTGATGCCGTGACACGTTCCAACAATCGCTCACTTTGACGGCTTCTATGGCCCAGTGTTTGAAGTTTTTCCTATTATTGTTTACTTTTCTTTTGCACTTAGATTCCCTCATTTTATTCTCACACTACTTCTCTCCTTCTCCATCTCTCTCTCTCTCTCTCTCTCTCTCTGCGTGTAGTTTTTTGCACATTGGTTGGGTCTAAAGGAAATGTTCAAGTTTTGCATTAACAAAAAAAAAAAAAAAAGAGAAGAGAAGCGAGAAAATTGTAGCAAGAAACTTGAAACAGACGGAGCAGCAATACCCTTGCTCTCTATTGCCAATAAATTGTTTTGAGTTGACTTTTAGTTGAAAACTTAATTCTGTTAAAGATAGTTTTTACATTGGCTATAGCCACAGTTAGCTGGATTGACACTGTGGGCTTGACTGGAATAGAGAGGAATAGATAGAGTAGAAGAGAGGTGGTCCAGCCTACCTATTATATTTATCTGATTGAAAGCTTTGAGCAAGATGATCTGATTCTGTTTCTTGAGATCCGTTTACTTATTTTTGCCTTTAGCCTCAAAGTTCTTTAAGCACAGCAAAAAGTCGCTGGCGCCAAGTTTGATGGTTGCGAAAGCAATTCGAAGCCTGGTTCAAGCAGTTTTGTTGGAATTAATCATGAATATTAAGTCAAGACTAACATCAACATTTAGTTGCATGAATATACCCTATCGAAGACCTTTAATTTCCACAGGCCCTCTTTCATATTATATATATTTATACCATAAAATATCACTTAAATAATATATAATATCGATAAAAAATATAGAAATCATTTTGATTATTTACATTTTGCGCCCATTTCATAGTTTCCCCAGAGTCTTCGTATGAAATCCCTTGTGGCATTATTTATGTTGCGCCTCAGACTCGGAACAGCCATTGCCTTAAAGCGCTTAGCTGAGCCTTGTTTTCATTCGTGTGATTGGATTGTGTATGAAGGAGAAAAAAAGAGGAGACAGAGCAGTGAGTAGTAGAAAGGAGCAAGAAGAAGTTGAACTGTTGTCTGTTTGTTTATGTATTCCATTGTATTATTGTTTAGTTGCTTGGGAGACCCAGATGTGCCATGGGTGTAGCAGCAGCTGGAGCCTAGCCCCATGCATTCAGGTGAAACACTTTTGCAATTTCACGCGGCCAGCCTCTGAACCTCAAAAGGGTAAGGCTGGCCAGGCTCCTCGTCCTGGCGCTGTGCGAGTGCCAGTTACGTCAGCAGTTGACTGAAAGACAAATGGAAGCTTCACTTGGCTTGGCTACTGGCTACGCCAGCAATTAAAGGATTTCATGTTGCTGCTGCTGCTGCTGCTGCCGCTGCTTCTCCTGCTGTTTCTTCGGCTCTTTTTTCTGCAGGATGAGTACACAGAATTTTTTTGTTGCTCTTGTATCCATTTAGTCACTGTTAGTTTTAACTTTAAGGGTCATTTGTCTCTTGCTAAACTTTTCGTCTCACTTTGTTTTGCCAAGTTGCGTGTCATTGTGCAGGGCTCGGAGCTTGACTGGCTAGCGTTCGACTTGGAGCATGGGCATGGCCAAATTATTGGCCCCATGCATATTGACATCTATATATATAGTACTTCATATAGGGCCATAAACAATATAAATTTATATGTGTTGTGAAACGTTTTAATTAATCACCAGAGGGCATCAATTGCATTTTGCATGCTAATAATTTATGTTATAAATATTGCACAATCCCTGTTCCACTCTTTCCCTCTCCCTCTGTCTCTCTTTCTGTCTCTTTCTCTCCCATGATCATATATCCATAATTTAAGGCTTCTCCGACTCCTAAAATGCTTTCCCCCTTTGGCTTGTGGCGCGCATTTCAAATGAATTGATATTCAATTATGCCAAACAACTCTCCACTATGGCAAACAATTGAGTTTTGTGTTTTTGGGTTGGGTGGGCAGGCGTGGCTGGTGCTGCTGCTGTTGCTGCTGATGACTCCCAGCGCTAAATATTAAACAGCAAACAATAAATATTTATTTAGGTTTGCAGTTCATATTTTACAATATTTGATGCGGTCGTAATTGTTGTTTAAAAAGTGCATATAAAAATGAACAATTTTCAGCTGAGCGAAAATTTTCCATTGAAATTCGGTTGCCCTATGGAAATGGGGGCGTAGACAATTGAGTGGTAAATGCGGAGTCCCAGACGAGTGTGTATTGGTTAATAATGTTTTAGCCACAGTGAAATTAAAGTTTTTACTTTAATATATATAGCTTTATATTATTAGACTTTACAGAGAGAGAATCACAAAGATGACTCAATAAAAAATAAATAAAGAATAAATAATAAATAAATTTAGAGAAATTTATTCTTAAATTCACTTTACACATGCTTGAGATTCGCATGGATATATTTATTAACTTAGTACAAATACACTTTTATTAATGTGGCAATTTTAATCTTTACATTCTCCTTCGAATTGTTGTAGTTTGCTTTTTGAGATCTTAATTAAAAATCTAATATTTCTGACCATATCTACCGCATTCTGTTACTACTACTGGTTCTTGATAACTTAGATTGATTAAAAGCAAGTAAATTGCTCTTCACAAAGTACAACCATATCGAACTCCATATCTTTCCAAGTATTCAAGTTTGAAGTGAGCACGGATCTTTTGATTGATTTTGGTCGCGATGTGCAAGCGAATGGGATCGGTGTGCCCTCTGTTGATGCCCGGCTTATGTACCAAGAAGGCGTTGTTCAGGGTATGGAATCTGTAGTCCAAAAGGCAGAGCATATAGGAGTGGGTCATCTTGTCGGACATGCCCTCCCAGGTCAAACGCTCGTCGTACTCTGGATCATTGATCGTGCCAATATAGATAGGATCCCAAACATATTTCCGTTTGCTGCTGCTAAACACTGTGATTGCTGCGGAACTGTCATTTTGGCTGATCCAGTCGGGCAGATCTGGTGCCGAGTTGCATTCGGGACAGACATAGGCGTGAAAGGGAATCGCCTGACCCTCGGACAGTTGCTTCTTCAACTCCATCTTAGTGGACGGCATCGTGGCATTCGCTTCCACCTCAAAAATGTTGAGTGGAAAGACAATAGGTGGAGTGGAATTAACCAAGTGCATGTTGGCAGAGAGCATCTTCAGAAAGCCTTTAACCAGTCCGGGTGTGGGGTACAGTTCGATATCCGAGGCAAGAATGTAGTGGGTCAGCGATGCCTCCTTCGCAATATTCCGGCCAACGTTGATGGGGTAATCCAGTTGCTTTTTGTTCCTATAAAGCGAGCCTTTGGGCACCCTGACAAAAGGCGGAATTTTCGAACATTTCACTTTCATCTTCGGCAATGCTTTTTGTGCGTATACATTGTGTGGTATGTGATCCATTTGGAAGTATATGTGAAAGCTGACCCAGTGCTTGATGAGCTCCCGCTCTGGAGCACATTGGCGCAGCCACATGATGCCACGCACTGTCGCATAGAAGTCCGTGCCAGGTGCGTAGATGGCCAGGCTAATGGGCGCCTGCCAGCGCTCCACCAACGGACCCACATTATCCAAATACCGATAGTCGCCATGCGTGGTGTAGGTGACGCTAGTCGAGCAGCGTATCAAGCCATGGCTAGCGGGCACATAGTTCACCAGAGCCCAGTAGTTGGCGTGGCGTATCTTCTCGAATCCACCATCACGATCCACACAGTTGACAGCGAAGCGTAGACCAGCGAAATTCATAGCTTCATCATCTTCTTCATCTGCATTCGCCAAATCGCTTGAATTCCCTTTTTGAATTTCAGCTGTCGATTGGCTCAGCCAAATGCAGAGGCTGAACACATCAAGCAGCAGCCACAAACATGATTTTCGCATTATCTCTCTGTTGTGTGTCAAAACTAAGAAATACAAAAAAAAAAAATCTAACCTAATTAAAATGTTTAAGTTAACTTCGATTTATTGGCCGCAGCAGAGTTTACTTTGTTTATTTTGTTTTAATATATTTTTGATGAGCTTACATATTATAAATTGTTAAATATCTCGATGTGTTGTATGTATATGCAAAAAAGAACCTCTTTATCTTATCTCTCTCTCTCTCTCTCTCTCTCTCTCTCTTTCTGAGGTATGCCAAAAGTAATTAAACTAATCTTGAGCACTGATCAAGTATTATGCAGTTAATATTAGCCCATTCTAGATAGCTTTATATGTCATATTAGAGTATTTAACTTTTGGCAATCCGACAACAAAACTTTGCCTTTGATTGGCCAAATGTTTATATTTTTCTAAAAACCCATTCACTGAGTTCAGCTTTTGTTTATTTTTTACCACAGAGTTTTGTGTTTCGCAATTTATTTGGTCACAGAAAAATAATACCCAAAATAAAATGTGAAAAAGTTCGAAAACCGAATTCCACTTAAGAGAACGGCCAACAATATGACAACAATATGACTGATCTGCAGTTATAACTGTATTCGGTGGCAAATTGATTTGTTTTCGGTGCAATTTGGCGACCATTGAAATCAATATAATGTAAATAATCTGTTTTCAAGTGAGCCCACTATTGATTAGCGCGAAATTTTAATATGCAGCCGGCGCAAATATACAATTAATAAACAAAATTAATGTACATTGTTATTCATTGTTGTGTGCCCATTCCTCAGTGCCGCAACTCTCGCCGGACACAGCGAAATTTTAATTATGCCCCATCGAATACAAATATATTTATATATATGTATTTGTGTGTGTGTGTGTGTGTGTGTGTGTGAGTGTGTGTGTGTGTATGTATAGAAAATATTAGTAATTACGAGTTGAAAATTCATGAAAATACAATTTGCGATTATTGTTATTAGTGTCAGGCAACAGGCAACAGGCAGCAGGCAATGGCTGCGCGAATGCGCCCCTTTCCCTATCCCTATCCCTTTCCCTTTCCCTTTCCTTCGGCCCCACAACTTTCAATGGCGTAAAAGTTTTACGAGCTGCGTCGTCGAGCGACAGCAGCTGAAAAATTTATAAATTCAATAGCACCTAATTAAAATTAAATCTGAAAGCTTGTTGTATCGACGACGACGACGATGGCACACAGCTTAGGCGCCGGCAACAGTATCAGCAGCAAAAGCAACAGCAACAGCGGCAGCAACAACAACGTTAACAGTTACAACAAATATGTAATCAATAGTGTGCGGGACTGTAATATACCCTGTAAATAGGTAAATACCTCAACTTGACTATATGAAGAGGAGTATATTAGTTTAGAGTATTTGATAAATAAGTTTTTTACTGCTACAGACTCGTCCACATAGTCATGCCTGAACATGTAGTAGAATAATATATTGCAATAGCCATATACATATATTCAATATATAAACTGTAGGTTATTTTGGAGATTTTTATTCGAAATGCAGTCTTAGCTCTGATATTCACGATGCACGATATACAGATATAAGCAATTGCAATTCTTCATCTATTTCTTTCTTATTCTATTTATGCATAAATGAGCGGCGTATACTTAATAATAATATTATCTATAAAAAGTTTATCTGACATATTAATAACAAAATTTAATTTTACATATCTTTTCATTCATGTAATGTACATAACATATGTGGCGTATACTTAATGCACATATAATTGTCATATATATACTTATCAAATATATATATGAATATCAAATAATATACTCCAATCTATAAGCTTATACAATCCAGCTGATCCTTCGTCAATATCTCTTTCTTTTCCATTATTTTCTTCTACTATCTTTACCTTTCATCCTTTTAATATACGCCCCTTTAGCAAATTGTAATAGGTATACTTACGCGAGTTCCTAGCAAAAGACGGGCAAGGATGCTGCCTAGCTTGCTAAAGTCGTTGTTGCTGCTGTTGTTGTTGCTGTTGCTGCTGGCAGGATATGCACGGTAAATGCTATAGCCGGAAATGAACACGTACTCTGTGTGTGTGTCTGTGTGTGTGTGCGTACCTGGAAAAAGTTTACCAGCTGCCTCAGTCGAGCTCTGCTGAGCTTATTTATGAGCTGCCGTACTGCGTGCGTGTGTGTGTGTATGTGTGTGTGTGAGTACAATATTAATTATTGAAAGATTTCATATCGGCTTAAAGTTTCTGCTGCCGTGAGTGTTTTAGCCTGGCTTACGCCCAAAAGTATGCAATGCGGCAAGCAAATTGAAGTCACTTGTCGCATGCATCATCATCATCATCATCATCGCCAGCAGCAGCATTATCATGCTCATCATCGTGATGGCAAATCCAATTTAAGGCATCTAGCAGCATCCTCTTCTCCTTCGTTTGCAACTGACCAAGCGTGGGCTGAACTCTGGGCCGAACTGTAATGCGAACTACTTTAACCCCATGGACCTGGCGGGTACACTTTGGCACTTCGACTGTTGCACTTACTCCTCGGAGTCAGGCGCTGGAAATGAACCAATAAATCAGTTTATAATGGCAAAAAGGCAAAGGCAAAGGCAAAGGCGGAGGCCAAACGCAATATGATGTCAGGGCAAACTTTTGGCGCCTCTTTTACAGCTGCAGCAACAGCAGCAGCAGCAGCTGCATAGATCAATGAACCAAACTCGAAAGTGTTTTACGATGCGCCTGAAAGCAATGCAATGGAATTATATTTACTTGTGTGAGCAATAACCAAACCAGAGACCAAGACATTCACTCTAAATGGCATTGTGTCGGCTGTAAGGGATACGAAAAGCGATTGATGACACACACAGACCCAAAGTGGGAAACCAAATGTGAACTGAATGTACTCAACTCAGAAATCAGTTGGCTTTCAGCTACTGGGGTCAATGGAACTGAAATAAAGGTGAAGTGTTTTCTAGTCTATTCCGATGTGTCGAAAGTAAAGACTATATGGAAATTTAAGAAAATATATTAGACAGGTTATATGTACATTTTGTTTATGATTGAGATTAAAAAGGATATTTCAGAAATACTTGAAATGATTTTTGAGGTTTAAATATATAGATATATAGAATAAAAGAGGAGTTTTTTATTATACATACAAATATTTACTACTTATATATCTAATTTACACATATTAATATAGGCTATGTGATTGTCAGAGTCGTTTGTAAATCTCCTTTAAGTTGTTAATTTAACTTTTTTTTTTTTGTTTTGTTTTTTAATTCAATTTTTCTTGCTGATTTGTTGTCAGAGAACAGAAACGCAATTATCACAGCAACTGTAAATTCGATCAAATTTATTATTATAATATAACCCAACAGTATTACTTCACACTTACAACTCCATTGCAAAATTCGAGACGTCGGAGCGTCATTCAATTCATATTTTGTGCAGCCCTGGCAACTTCAGTCTTTTGCTGAATAAATGCTGTCAAGCATAAAACATGTAAAGATAAACTGCTGCAAAAAGAACTGTGGCAAGTGTTGTTGTACCCTGTAAAGCGGTAAAAGAAGTGTATTAGTTGAGTGGAAATATTCGTGATAAGTTAAAGGAGAACATATATGCTATATGTGAATTGAATTGTCATAATGAGACGAGAGTATTTGCTTGAGAACATTATACAATTTCTATATTTTAATCAAAATATATATTTAAAAAAATATTTTTGTAGGGTATCTACTGGTCTCATCATCTTGCCTATGCACTCTAGCACATGTTTTGCAGATGTCTTTGTATAATACACATAAATTATAGCATGTAAACAAATATGTATCTATAAATATGAACAGATGACTAGAAAAGTCTGCTTGTCAACACTCAGCGACAACAGCAACAACTGCAACAACAACTGCAACAACAACTGTAACAGCAGCAGCAACTATAACTACAACAAGGAAGCACAAGAATTGGAGGCGGAGTTCGTGGTACAGTTGGCCACGCTGCATATTTTAACATTTCCGGTTTCATTTCACAATGCAAACAAAATGGCCGGCAGACGTGTTTCCGGCGCAGCAAAGGCAACTCCTACCTGCCTTGACCAGGCACACATACACACACGCGTACATTGATTGCGTTGGGGGCGTGCAATCGTGCAACGCGCTGACAAATGCACACACACACACACATGCATATATATATATATGTATACAGTTATGTCGAGTTGGCCTATAAGCCAATTGATTAGAGCCATGTCCTCATCATCATCAGCAGCGTCATAACGGGCTTACGATCAAAGCCACCTCCGAATGCGAGCCGCCAACGCTGATAATCAATGCAAATAGTTTCAGATGCGCCGTGGGAGCTTTATTTCACATTTATTCAGCTCAGTTCAGTTCAGTTCGGTTCGGTTCGGTTCGACTCTATTGTTTGTTTGCTGCCTCACATAGTTTAAGTGCAGGTTTTTTGGGTTCGGTTTTTGCGCTTAACTCTTTAATCTCGCTGCCTTTTTTCCTCAGCTCTAGTCGACTTTTTTTTTTTTTTTGGCTGTGCGCAGTCGACATAAAAAATTTACCAGTTGATTTTATGCTGGATTAAGCTTAAACTTTATACTAAAAGGAACTAAGCAAGCGTAAATGGAGCCTGCTCGATTTTCCCTTTTACCGCAGCTTTCGTTTTTTGTTGTAGTTGCTCTTGTTGTTGTTGTTCTTGTTGTTGTTGGCTATCTTGCGATTTTGTTGTACTTGGGGCCCTTGTTAAAATAGGTTTACGGTGCAGAGGCCTTCGATTCATGGTTTGCCCTTTTACATGTTTGCTAGCCAACGTGTGTGTGTGTGTGAGCGTGAGCGGGTTGAAGGACGCGTCCAAGCCACGTCTGACTGATTCCATAGACCCAGTTGGCCGCCCGCTGGGCCTGGGTCTGAAATATTTGCTATGACAGTTTTGGGACGGGGCGTGGGTCGAGACGTTTTTGGGGCCACAACCACCGCCGCCACCGCCGCCCACGTCACATAATTCAATAGCTTTTGCGAATCGGCAAGTCCATCAAGCCAGTGAGGAAATTTGTGGCACTGGTTTATGGGCTTATACACATCGTGGCCAATTTTCGTAGCTGGCTGCCAAACTCTCGGTTAATAGCTCCATTATATAATTATTGTGCATTATTGTTGCTTGTCTGCTGCGACTGCAGCACGCGCCTTGCCCACGGCCGCAGCCGCCCAACCACCCACCTGACTGACTGCCACCTGGTTCTTTTTTTCTTCTTCTTATAATTGGGACTGGGTCGACTGAGTCCGGGTGGCTGCTGTCCGTTTGCCACATTACATTAATTTTGTCCGCATCAAGCGGCGCGGCGACGGCGGCGCAGCTGCGTTGAAAGCCAATAAAAATTTGTGTCATTCAACTGGCAGGAGGCAGAAGTCTCCGAACTGAACCGCTCTGCTCTGCAAACCAATTCAACCACTCAATATAAATATATAAATATATATATATATATATATATATATATATATGTGTGTGTGTGTATGGGTATATATGGCATGTCATGGTGCCGCTGGTCAGTAGGCCCCCTGACAGAATCCAATTTCATTTCAATTGACCAGGCTATGCATATATAATGCCGCAGCATATGATTTGCAATCAGCCCACGCAAACGCAACTGCTGTAAGTGTTGACATTATTTATTATGTTGCTGCCACGCACATGATTGTTATTTATACAACTAACTATATATCGTTCTCTACAGATTATATATATTTATATATGTACGTGTGTGTGTGTGTGTGTGTCTCTCTCTCTCTCTCTCTCTCTGTGAATCGTTTTTACGTCGCACTCCAAATTGGCGTAAAGCAATCGAAACTACTTTTTTTTTGCTCTCACAAATTTCTATTCATTTAGTGGAATATAATTTGTAATTATGTTATTATCAAATATAAATTTTAAATTTAATATACATTTATTAATTTCATTTGATTATATTGCCTTTGAGGCGAAATAAATGTATTCATTTGAGTTTGCTAGAATGTTTAATGAATATAGTGCTAAGAAGAGTTGGCCAATTTATTAATAAAGGGTTAATTATTTTATTATAAAACTAAAATGTTTTCTGAATGCTTATTAATTTTTTGAAATTAATATTTCCATAGATTTTACAGTATACTGCATATTTCATTATATATAAAATAACAAATTATAGAACTCCAAAGAGATTCAGTTGAAGTTATTAAAAAATTTTAATTTTATATATTTTTTATTTATTATTTTAAATGTTATACATTTAATTAAATTTTTAATTTGTATTTAAATATATTTTTTAGTATTCATTATTTTATTTTTGTAATTAATTTTTGTTATTATTCATTAATTTTTTAGTTTACATATTTATTTATTTATTTTTGTTATTTTTGTTTATTTTTTTATTATATTTTTCTTAGTCTTTTATGCATTTTTCTTTCGTTCAAATAAATATAAAATATAATTTAACAATAAACTGACTGTAGTCATATATATTAAAGATCAACTAAGATGTCCTTCCCTTATATACATTATGTACATTTATAGATCTCACAATGATTCCACTCTTAAAGCTGACCCACATTCGGGCTTGCAGTCAATTAATCGTGTTGTTGGATTGGGAATTATTATTATTTCGCTTGTTGAACACATAATGGACATTTTATGGTGCATACATATTGTATGTGCGATGGGAAGACATTGCAAGTGAATCAATAAGCTGTACTCCTTTGATAAATGCCCGCGGCTTCTTTGTGCCACAACCGAAAAAAAGGAGAGAAAAGGAAACGAACGAATCAGCGCAACAACAATAAAAAATGGAAAGAAAGGCGAACACATTTATTTGGCTTGTTGTGGTGCTGGCCAGAGCCGGTGCAAGTTCTTCGGCTGGCGTTGCTGCCGTTCCAGCAGGAGTTGGCCACATGGCCCGCTTGGCCTTTGTTGTTGCGACGGTTTTGTGGTTTTAGCCATGCTCCATGAAGCTGGGCGAGCGTGTGAGTCGCTCAGCAAGTCAGCCTGTTTGCTGGCTCTTAAAGTGAAAATGTGACGAAAGCATTGAATTTATTTCACACACACTCAAACCCACACACACCCACACTCACAGGGTCAGAGTGAGCCCCTCTGCAGCTAGCCGCATAAATTGCTGGCCAACTAATTGAAAATGCTTCTTGTGCTTGTGGCTGTAATGTTTACACATACACACATATATGCTTATACATATTTATATATATATATGTGTGTGTGTGTGTGTGTATGTGTGCATGTACATTCAATAAACTACACATGTGTCTTCTCTGCGTGCGTGCGTGTGTGTGTGTGTCTGTGTCTTGTGCGCAATCTAAACGCTAATTAAATGATTCAATGATTCCTCTACCAATGCTGCTCGCTGCCCACCAGCCAGAGACTCTTAGCCTTTCCTCTCCCCCAGCTACTTTACCTTAATTTCTTTTTATTGTTTTTCGCATGTTCTTTCAATTGCTTTTATGTGCTGCTGCAGAAATGGCGACCAAAGTCCAAGTAACTCCTTCAAGTGTGCCGAAGAGTAGAGTTCCATGTGCGAGTGTTCGAGTCTGTGTGTGTGAGTGTGTGTGTCCGGGTTAATTGAATTTTATGTCTTGGTCAGAAATCCGCATGCCCTGTCTGCTGCTGAACTGCGCAAATTAATTTCCTTATATTGACTTTTTTCGCTTTCTATTCCCTGTTCGGTCTGTCTCCCTTAATACCCTTGTTGAGGGTCTTATAAATTTGTTAGAAGCCGAGTGGCATACTAGAGGAAATGTCGAATACTATAGGTGCTATAGATATATATATTATAAATATATATTTACAAATAATTTTTACAGAGAAGTTTCTCTAGTTTATCCTTATAACTATAAGGATATATTAAATGGAAGAACTCTTACTGCTGTTGTGGCCAACATTAGCTTCTTCAGTCTACCATATGATATAGCTGCTCAAGTAATGATAGTGATAATAACACAGCTTCGTCTAATATGAAGTTTTAATCAGTTTTTCTTGACATCTATGGTTAGTGGATGTTTCTTATGCATTTTTTTATATTTCTTATATTCCTTATATATTTATCACATTTTTCATTCTATCAAATTTCGTTCCTTACAGCTGAATCTTCAATAAATAATATTTTATTGGAAAAGTCTTGATCTAGATAATAATCTAATAATATAACATAGTATAATATTTATGATGAGATCTCTATGTTACAACCCCTATGAGAATCTCAGCCCCTCCCTAAAGGGTATTTATCTTTCAGCATGTCATAAATATAATTTTGGCTCTCTAACTTGCCATGTTTGACAGGCAGTTGTGCTTAAGCTGTTTGTCGCTAGCTTTAAGAATTTATTGCCAGGCTTGAAATATTGTTGCCTCTAATGAGCGAATGATACAGGCCGGAAGAGGCAGAGTGGGCGTGGTGGCACTCAGGCGTGGCGCCTCGGCTGCACTTCATTTTAATGGATTCGCACTCGCAATGAACCGCAAGCATATGCAAATGTCTCGAGCACCTGCTAACGACATTAACTAGCATAGTGGAGTGTGGTGCGATGGTGAGCGTGGAGGCGGCTCCATCAATAATTATATGCTGCATACATTTTGCGGGAGGGGGGCTGGGGGAGGAGGATGCTAGATGCTGGGGCTGCTCGCGCCGTTTGACTGTGCAAATGTTTGTGCAACACTCGAAATGTGTGTGTGCCGCGACGTTCTTGGCGTTCTCGCAAAAATAAGACGGCTAACATTTTTGAGTGCCCCAAAGCTTGGGGGCGTGGCTGGCACAGGAGCAGGAGCAGGAGCAGGCACAGGCAGAGGCTTCGCTTTGCTTTGCTCTCTAGCTGGCTGCACTTAAATATTTTGCATATGCGCCAAGTGGCGGTTGACGACTGCAAGCGTTAAGTATGCTGTAGTTAAACTCCTCCCTCCCCGCTCCCCGCTCCTCGCTACCCAATCCTCTCCTCATTCGCATCAAAAGCCCCAACTTCCATTTGCCATGCCAGTCTGAAGCTCCAACTCTCATTTCCATTTCCATTTTCGTTATGTTCCAATTTGTTTTGCAAAAGACGCGACAAGTTTGCTGCACAACTTAATCGTACTTAGCCGCTTGTCTGAAAGGCAGCGCACACCCGAAATTCGGTCGGAAGAATACAGTTGACAGACACTGTGACTGTTGTCAAGTGTTTGCTAATTAATGGTTAGAGCGCGAGCGCTTAAAGAGTTTGATTGTTTGTTCTGTCGAGATTAATTAGAGGATTGCTCTTAGAAATGTAAACTTGCCGAGCTGCACCAAATCTGTATCCGAAAGCCATTCCAAGTTGAGACTTTTCAATTTTAAGTCAACTATCATTTATTTTGTTTTTTTTTTTTGTTAGGGTGAGTTGGGGGGAGAAAGTAAGCGAGAGAGACAGAGGGAAAGATAGGACAGAGAGAGAGAGAGAGAGAGAGAGAGAGAGAGAGAAAGAGAGAGAGAGAGAGAGAACTGGATATAAAGAGATATATGCAGAGGGAAGAAGAGAAAGAGGCAGGAAGAGAGAAAATAAAGAGAGAGAGAGAGAGAGAGAAATAGAGTACAAGTGACACAGAAAGAGATAAATAGATAGATAGATAGAGTGAGAGCAAAAGTGAGATAGCATGAGATAATGATATAGTATGAGATGTGAACAGTGAGAAGGGATAAGCACCATTGTGAGAATGAGAGAAATAGAGAATGTGTGATATAGAGAGGTAAAAAGAGAGAGTAATGTATAAAGATATATTGGTAAGGAAACATATATAGAGACATCAAGCGAGTTAAGAGGAGAGACTGTGTATGAGAGAGAGAGAGAGAGAGAGAGAGAGAGAGAGAAATAAAAAGAAAGAGTTATATGCATATTGCCAGAGGGAGAGAATGAGGGACAGAAAAGATTTTGTGAGAGAAATGTTCCAAGAGAAAGAGATAACGCTATAAAAAGTTAGATAAGGGCACAGCGATTGTCTGGCACAAGTCGAGAGACGAAGAGAGGCCAAAGGCAGTGAGAGTGCACGTGCCTTAACAGCTGATTAATCACAAGGTTCTAATCAACACGGCTTAAAAGAAGTAGTGTAACACAAAGAAGTCTATAAACTGTTTAACTAAAAATAATAACAAATCTATAAAACGCTTAAAGTCAGATAATGAAAAACGAACAGATTTTCAAAGATAATTTTGAAATCTTTTGTGTAGATTTCAAAGGAAATGAGATTAGTTCTAGCTATAACAAACATATACAAAGATAAGATTAAAAACACTGTAGAATAGAAGTCTACCCGGTTACCTAATAGATAGTGATTACTGATTAGTTCGACATTATCTTTCGTGTTTGACCACTTGATTTACGATCCAAGATTAGCTGACTGGCCTTTGGTACTTCAATAAATCCAAGAGTGAGACGGTTTCGGCATGAGTTTGCAAAACATTTATCAATTCTGCCATAGGATTTCCCACTCATATTTTATCGATTTGGAGGGATTTACTATAACTTTTCCGGCTAGACTAGAGATTAGGTAGATTTTTCAGTGGCCATAAAAATGATTATTATTAGGGCAACTTCTTGTGTCAAGCAGATGTAATCGGTGAAGCACTGTATTTGCGATTTAGACTACTCTTTTCGTGATCCTTAATGCCTTGCTTGGCATCCTTCCACATTTGCCCGCTGCTATCGTTGCCAAGCAGCTGCTCTGGCTTTGGCTTTGGCTCTGCTGTGCTGGCGCCTTCATATAATTGTGTAACACAATAAGCCAATTAAGTTATAGTTTCCACACAAGTTGATAACTTAATTTTCAGCATAATCCAGATGCCGATACGAAAACTTTCTGTATATATGGTACTGATTGTTTTGTTGCTGTTGTTGCCGTTGTTGTTGTTTTTTTTTCTTTCTATTTTTATTATAACGCACAGAATGAGCCAACTAATTCGCTGCTGAGCTCCCGGAGTCAGCTGCAATCAAGCCCATGGGTAAGATGAGCGCCTGCCCTGAAAAGTAATTTATTTAATTTTGCTGCAGGATTTTCATTTTTTACTTTGTGCGCTCGCATTTTGTTTGGTATTTAGGGTGGGGCGGAAAGGGGGCGGAGCAAAGCCATTGCCATGCTAATCAAGAGCCAAGAGACCAAACAAGCGGTTGTCGTACCATAATTTATTATAGTTTTCCAACCACAAGTAAGACACATGACAATGCCGCATCGCTGCGAAGGCACCACCCCCCCCAACACCGCCGCACCGCACCGCACCGCACCGCCTCGCATGCGTTCCTTTAATGCCTTTGTCTGTGCGCTGCGCGAGGCCCCAAAATTAATTGAATTTTTGTACCACAAATTCTCGAGCATTTCTGGCCAGGCATTTTCCGTTTAATTGCTGCCATCATCAGCGCAGCGGTTAAATGTTTGAGATCGACAGCAGCAGCAGCAGCAGTAGCTGAGCAACCAAGTAGCCGATGTTGGCAACCGGTCGCCCGGTCGGTCGCTCGTCCTTGAACATTTCATTTCATATTTAACGCATTTTTGCCATCAGTTTGCCTCCTGCGTCCTCGTCATAGTTGCGGTTTGCTTTTTGCCAGATAGAGAGCGGACGAGAGAGCGAGTTGAAAAGAAAAGAAAAAGCAGAAAGAGAGAGAGAGGGAGAGTGGGAGCTGGAGTGAGGAAGTGCTTGAGTGCCTTGTGGTTAGCACCGAAGCAGCAATCAAAGCGATTGCCTAGCAGGCCTTTGCTCTAATAAAATAATTTAATTGCGGCCATGTGGTGTACTTAATATAAATGCATAAATAGTTCAAAGTAAGACACATGCAATTAGTTCCGTACCAACAATAGGGGCAAGAGCTCTCAGAGTGAAGAAGAAGGAGAAAAATATATTTCTAAGCAGGCAAATGTGCAGGGAAGACTGCAGGAGCTGATGGTTTGATGAGTTTGTATATATATGAACTATGATTTCAATTGAAAGCTGAACTCATAAACAGAAGCCGAAGGATATAGGAGTAGATTGCAATGGGTGTAAATTCCAATGAGAAGTCTAGATGGATTGTACCCCACTTCGTCAGGCTGCTTAGTGCAAAGCATCCTTTAGTCAGCTGAATTTGACATCGAAGTCTTCATCATCATCTCAGCTTGTCCGCTTATTATTTCCAGCCTCGGCTCATCCGCTGGCTAACAATCAATTACTATTAAATGTATATCCGATACTTATTGAGTTGCATGCAATTAAGATAGAAATTGATGGAGGGGCCGAGCCCAGCGCATGGAACCCTTGAATATAATGCCACACTCAAGCTGAATTCAAATTGAACTTCTTATCTATGCGCTGAGGTAGACAACAATAAATTGTGATAAATAAGTGGAAAAGCATAAAATAAAGAAAAATAAAAATCGCATGGCGGCCGAGTCAGCAGAGCTTAAATTGCCTACGCAGCCAATGCGGCCGAAATAAAAATAAAAATAAACCAAAAAAAAAAAAAAAATCTGGAAAATTAAGAGTGTTTAGCACGCCGAATAGGGAATACTCTTATGGGCTAAGGTCAAGGAAGGACTCTCTAGGAAGTCTTCAACCATGATAGAAGAGTATTCAAATTGATTCTCTTCTGATAGTTCGATTTGATTAGTTAAGATATTTTTATACAGAGATTATACTTCGTGTCCTGCATATCCTTTTTAGAGCATTTAGTGGAGGAATATCGAGTGGCTTGAAAAAATTGCCGCTCCCGGTTGTCAGTGCCAGTTGCCCCGATTCCCAGTCTCTGGCAAACAGACCATTAAAACAAACACACGCACAAAACATTTCCCGATGCATAAAAAATCGGCAAAGCAACGACAGGAGACAGGGCCGAAGCTCTGAAGGAGGAGGAGGAGGAGGAGGAGCTGGATCGTACAACAATAATAAATAGAACAACAAAACGAAACCGAGCGCATTGTCAAATTCTTTTGACACTTATCCCTTGCCGGCACATACCCAGGAATCCCAAATAGCCCCAGCCAGCCACAGGCCCAACCTCCCAAGCTCCCGCAGTCCCTGCCAATGCAAAGGAGCAGAAGGACCTTACTTAATGCTAGGCCTCGGCCTCAGTACCCGACGTGGGAGAACTTAATATGCAAATGGGGCTCATGTCTAGGCCGGTTTGTCACCTGTCTCGCTCGCACGCAGCCATTCCATTCGGTTTGTGCTTCATTATTATTATTATTATTATTATTATTATTATTTTGTTTTATATGTGTGTTTCTTGTTCTGCTTGCTGCTCGCTGCTGCTGCTGTTGTTGTTGTTGTTGGTGTTGAGTATTTTGCTGGCTGCTTTCTTGATTTTTATTGCAGGAATGCGAACGTCGGCCGTTTTTAAAGCCACCACAGGACCTCACCCAGACCACAGACAAACTCACACACACACACACACACATATATATGTAGACATTATGAAGGCTCGGCAAGGAGCTGCGATTGTGTGTGCGTGTGTATGTGTGTGTGTGTGGCAACACTTACACGAAAATGATGAATGATTTTATGGTTTGCTTGACCTGAATTTTATAGTATGCATGCACGCCGTACGGCCAACCACCTCCCCCCTTCCCCCAGAGTAACCCCTATGCCCACCCTCCTATCGCTGTCGCCTGAGCATTGCGAGTGGAAAATTTTATGTTTGCATAAGAAATTGGATTTTTGCATTAGTTATGGAAATGAGAAAACTTCAACTTGATTTGTTTTTCACTGGCTGGCTGACTGGTTCTCTCTCTGGCTGGTTGGCTTGGCTTGGCTCGGCTCGGCTCGGCTTGGCGGGCTGGCTGGCTTGTCTAGGGTTTGGGCCCTGGTCAGAAGCAGAAGTGGCAGCACGCTCAGCTCAACGCTCAGTAACTGCTTTTGGTTATTCGCTTTTCTGTTTTTTTGTTCTTCATATTTTTCGTCGGCTTTTGGTTTGCATTGGTTTGCATTGGTTTTGCGGTGCCAGGGTCTATGGATCTATGGCTTTTTGGTGATGTTCCTTTGCTCTTTGCGCCTAATGCTTATTAGATTTGGCTCATGAATCAAAAGCCGAGCTGCAAAAACAGCCTTTGTGTGCCTGTGTGTGTGTGTGACCTGCCTGCCCACAGATACCCATTGCAACCACTATCTGCATCTTGAATGCGCCCTGTCTAGTGGTTGGCAGCTGCACAAGAAGCAGCAGCAGCAGCAACCCCAGCTCTTCAAACAGGGGGGCAGCAGCTGGGGCTGGGCTGGTGTAAACAGTTGCATCTATGGCTGCCTGGGCATATTGCGCAATATGCCAAACAAGTCACGATATATATCGGCACATGCGAATATGAAAAGTAAAACAAACAGTCAACCAATGCAATATATCATATATTGCTCACATATATACACACACATACACATTGTGAAAGTATATATGAACTCTTATGTTTTTATTTGTTTGAGAATAAATAAGTAAAAACTTGAGCGCACTGTGGCAATAAAACGTGGGCGTTACCAGAATTCGTAGCTGTTTTTGGCTGCATGTATGCCTGGGTGGGGCGCCATTCGGCGTGATAGACACCCGAGAAATGGCCTGAGTGGCATTCTGTTGAGCAGGGCTGTAGTTATCTGGAATTTTTGCAGACACTTGACGCCTCTGTCCGCAGCGATTGACCGATTATAACACAAGCCACACACGAACTGCAGCTATAACAATAAGACTGAATTGAGTTGAGCTTTGGTTTGGCTGGTCGAATCGGGATTACTCTACATCGTGATAAATTTCTGAAAGCGGTTCTTGAGCGTGGGCTCGCTGTGCTGAGCTTTCATCCGAATTGCGTTAATATATATGCTATGTTATATATATGTTGATATTTTATAGCTATAACTTTCTCAAGACTTTGAAGCTTCCTTCGTTTGCCACTCGAAGTGCAGCCTGTTCATACAGCCATAAATTTAATTTAATAAATAATTTACATTTATTTCAAATTACAGAATGCGAGAAAATATGAAAAATATCTTAAATAAATTAAAATTTGTTTATATTTTTAATTATAATAAAAATATGGAAATCTTAGCTGAATAGATTTGACTTCTGACAAAAGTTAGAAAAATTAAATTTCTTTAGCGAAAATAGTTTTGTTAAATCAAAAAAAAAAAAAAAAAAGAATAATGAATAAAAAGGAAATTGTCTAATGTGGGAATTTATTTAAAAAAAATAGTTCTTTATTATTTGATTTGAAATTTTATTATTTAGAATATATTATTTATTTAATTAGAATTTTTGCTCAGAATAATTATTTTTTATATATCAAGTATACGCCTTGGTAAATAAACTATATTTTTTTATATGTCACATTCTAGGATATTAAAATATATATAAATAAATAAATGTATATATATTACATAATACATTATTAATTGTTATATTATTTTATATTTAAGTGTATTCATATAGCCGTAATGCCCCAACACTATGCTACAGTGCGATCGTTTTTGGCAACGTTTCGTTTCAGTTTGGGTTTCAGTTTCAGTTTTAATATTGGCAACTTTTTTAATTATTTGCTTGAAACGCTTGTCGATTTGTTCGTCTCTGTTGTTGATTTGTAGCGCCCGTTGCTTGTCGGTCACAGGGCCATTTGTGGTTGTTGTTGTAGTTGTTGTAGTTGTTGTAGTTGTTGTTGTTGTTGTGGTTGCTTGCGTTATTGCTGCTGAATGGCGCCAAACTATGGCGGCAATATGTGCCAACGGTTGAATAATCTGTCAATAAGCTTTTGTCATCGCTTGGCTACAAATCGAAGTAGTCGCAGTAGGGCCCGGACTAGGTGGCGATAGCTGTGAAGGAGGTGCTGGAGTGGGAGGTGCGACGGCTGCTGCTGCTGCTGCTGGCACAAACAAACATTTTGCTATTGGATGATTCCAGTTGCCCGTTGCCAGTTGCCAGTTGGCCCCGGGGGAGGCACGTGGCGTGCAGGGCCTGGCCATATATTGCGTCTTGGGCGCGGCTTCTTTTGCGAGCCAAGGGCCAAATAAACAAAAAAAAAAAAAAGAACGAAAAAAAAAATTGGTGTGGAATGGGAGAAAACTTTTTAATAAAGGTCGATTGCTGCATGTCAATTGGAATGTTGCTCCAGCAGCAGGGGAGGGCAGCGGGCGCAACGGGGTCAGCGGGAGCTGAACTTTGGGCTCGTCACGTCACGCCACGTCTCGTCGCGATTAGCTTGGCAATAGTTCACTCTGCATGCGCATCCACATCCGCATCCGGTTTGCCAAGTGGGCTGGGGTAACGGCACTTTGTCTTCCGTTTTATCACTTATTACTTCCGTTGCGACTGTTTCCACAGCTCCCACAGTCTCCACAGTTTCCACAGTCGCTCGCCTAATTTGTGTCACCTTTTCGCATTTTAATTCGCTTTTTGGCTTGTAATGAGATTTTTCGGCCTTTGAGATGAGAAATGCAGTTTGGGACGTCAGTTTGGCTATTTGCATTGCACACTTTGTGGCTGGGCGGCGATTAGCATTTATATGGGCAACTTTTCATTCATCTAATTGCTGTTTGCAGCTGCCAAAATAAATCTTATGCCACGCCGAACCGAACAAAAGTTACGCTGCCCAGCCAATTTCCAAGGGGGGCTCCGGGAGCCGCGCCCCAAAGCTGCCTGCCACAGCGATAAAATATACATAAATAACCTTTATTACACATGCTGACGCTCAAGTGCTCGAACTTTTTCAAGTCCACTTTGCACAGTTGTTTTGGAGTAGTTCGTTCGCCGTTTTTCGGCGTCCTTTGTGGCATAGACTTGTTGGCTGTTCTTGTTGTTCTTGTTGTTGCTGTTTTTGTTGTTGTTGTTGTTGTTGGTAGTTAGACCAGGTGGCCCAAAAACCAAAGCAGCTTTCACTCCACATGCTTACCGCACGCCTCATTCCGCCCGGTCATCATCTGGAATCCCGCATAAGTCCCACTGTGGCATCAATGCGCACAATTCAAAGTTCAAAAAGCGTTCTCCAAGTGCCCTCATGCGTTCACCGGGCCAACTCTCCCAGGCATTTCCCGGGAATGTAATACATACTGTCAATACTTGCTCGAGTTCATGCGAAAGTGCTAATCTGTAAAATATCCATAGACGCAAAAGAGTTTGTCTTGTCTGCTCCCAGGGAATCCGTTCGAACACTTAAAGCCACCCCGCTGAGCTGATAAGGCGAATTAATAAACAAATGTTGATAAATATTTGATAAGTTTTTAATTTGATATTCAGTTGACCCGCTGGCTGCTCTACACGGCCTTAACGATAAAACAAGTTATCAACAATTTGTTTATTTTTTATGAGCTTTCGATCAGTTTAATCAGTGCATTTTAATGAAATTTCAACTGTTTTTTTGTTTGTTTATTGGATTTTATATTACGCATTGAAGCATTCATTATCGATATTATTGAGGCATTTCAGCTAAGTTTAGGGAATGAGTCACCGATTGGACCTATGTATGGACATATACATATATAGTTTAATACTTAAACCCTTTTATATACTTCAGATCAAAATCTCGTTCATCATGGGGCAAAAGTCGTCAGCCGATGTTCTTTTGCTCAAGCAAACTCAATATAAATGGAAATAGTTTCTATTGGAGCTATGCGTCATCAAAATCCGATAACGATTTAGCCTTGTAGTCGCATATTCCGAAAACTTTAAGCAGCTCGCAATTGATTAAAGTTCTCAAAGATTATTTTTTGTGAATCAAAAACGTTTTGTTTTTCTGGCACACACACACGCAAAGACTCTTCTCTGCTCCTAGTAATTTGAAGCAAATATATTTTTCTCATTTCAAATTATCTTCAAGTCACGAGAACGCGCGGCGCATCGAATTCTGTACGATAAATGATTTAATTAAAAAAGTAAAAAACGCGCGGCACACATTCTTTGACACAAAGCGCGTTGCAGGTGTTTGCAGTTATATAATAAAATTATTCCTTTTTTTATTTGAATTTTATTTTTAGGCTATGGAACAATAGAAATCTGCCAGGCTAATCAGTTTGGACAAAAGCAGCTATCTAATTACCCACGCTGTCAGTTGTAATGAGTGTGTATTGGTGACTGCTGGCTGAATGCGTGAGCGTACGCTACGTTGCGTATGCGCTATATTTGGAATACATTTGAGCTTTGCATACGCTGCAGCAGCCAATTTTAGTTAATTAAACCACGCAAATCCTAATGTGACCTAATTGGATTCCAGCGTCCGCAGCAGCGCGTCCTTCGCAAGATGGCAAGTCGGGCTGACATACCGTTAACAGCCGTTTGCCACTTATCTACACTCATGTTGCCGTAACTCAGTCCGGGCGCTGGGCTTTATGTTCTGTTCCTGCTTTCAGTTTTCTTTTGCGCCTTCAGATCTCGACCCTTTTTCATAGATGTGTGTATGTGTATGTGGGCGTTCATCAGCTTGTTGCTGCTGTTGCTGCTGCTGCTGTTGGTGTCCTTGGGTCGCCTTGCGCTTTACTTTCCTGTTTCCTTTTCGCCGCGCATCCTAATCCTACAAGCAACTATAAGCCTTGGTAATTATCTGCAAAGTGACCATTTGGCGATTAGTTGACGCTCGCCCGCTGCTGCCGCTCTGCCGCTCAGTCGCTCTGCAGCTGCGCTTTAGTTAAGCTCTGCCCGTGCTTCACCCCGCCTATCACACTTATCGCTATCTCGTTCTTTGCTGGCAATCTATCTGTCGTAGCTAATGTGGACAGTTCCGTGTCGCGTTACGTAGCAAGCATGTTCAATGCGAGCTGGAAATAAATCAAAAAGCTATCATCAATAATGCCCAGTAAACAGATACCCTATATAAACACTTTCCTGCTGGTTATCAAAGAGAATTTATGGTCTTATTGCTGCATCATAAAAAGTATCTATGAGACAAAAGAGTATACCTCATATATTTAGACAATTTATTTTATCACAATCAGAGTTTGCTTCCTAGTTGTTATATGAAACTTGTTTTCTATCTTATCGCTTTACTATAATTCATCTAGTTTATAATATTTGTTAAGCTGTCTTTAGAATCTTCCAAGTTGATCCACATTAATCGATGCATAGTAACAACCCTAAGCTCTTATCTGTACAGGGTATACGAAAGTAATCTTTTAATGCAGATTACAACACGATTCTGTCACTAATGCAATATGAACCGTTCAGCAACTTGAATCGCAAAGATTACCAATTTCAGCATGGAAACATTTTTACTGCGAATAGACAAATAGTTGCCGTATCAGGTTATATAGAATCTATACTATAAGCTCGGCATAGATACATTGCTAGATTTTATAGACAAATTGTTGCTTTATCAATGTTTTATATTTATATCTCTTTTTTTAGATTTTTATAAAAAATATATAAGTTTCTGAGTTAATTATATTAATAAGTTAAAGTGGTGCATTAATTATAATTTTTCTTAATTTTTTAAAGCTCTTAAATAGTTCTTAAATAGTTCCGATTTTGCTTTATTCTTTCAGAAGAGTTTTCCTTTATTTAAATACAAATTTAAGACTTTATTTGAATAAGCTTTTAGTTGAATGATATATGTATGCATTATTATATATGTATATTATATTGGCTTAGACTGTGGGTGCCTTGGGGCCTTCGAGTGGCTTGACCTTATCAGTCATCAAACAGTGTCTATGACTGATAAGATGCTTAAATTTCACAAGAAAAAACTTAAATTGATTTCAATTTTCACTTGAAGCGAAAAATAAATATTTTTTATATTTGTGGAACATTTATTATATGCTTTAAGAGGGCTTCAATTAATTAAACTATAAATGTATATAAATTATTATGATTATAGCACTTCGTCTACAGGATCTTTCCTTAGCGTCCTCTGCCCTTGAAGGGTATGGCATAGTCGTTAATCATCAACTGATTCCCTCTTTTATGACATGATGTATATAAGTTGGTTCGTTTTCTTTTTGATTCATTCCATTTTGCGACATACTTTTATCTACGCCGGCATTCTCAGATGCTTTTCCTTTTATAACTTTTCACATTTTGCCTCGCTCATGGCATTAGGCTCCTGTGTCATTCAGCCGAGTTGTGCTCGTGGTATCTTTTGATCTACTCCTCTCGTTTTATCCAATCTCCACTTTACTCTTACACGCAAATGAGTCCTTTTCTAACATCGCCCCAACCACCGGCGCTCGCGCTGAGTGGCCACGTTCTGAACGCTTTGCGCATCGCATTTCATTGTCTCATTCTCATTTTTTATGTTCATCTAATTTGCATTTGCATAGTTTCCTTTCTGTCGTGCTCCGTTTTCGTTCTTTGTGGCCAGCAGGAAAATATGATGAGTGCCAGCTACTTCTGTGGCACTCCTTACTCCTTCCTCCTTCGGCGTTTCTTTTTTGTCACAGGGAGCGAGCGACATCATGGTTTATGAACTGTTGCATACATTTCGGTCTGCTAACAAGCTGACTTAGTATGTGATAATTTTGCTGGCCGATAGTTTCATTTTCATGTTTTTGCCGTTACACGGAATACGAAGGACACAAAGGACACTCTTCCGGGACTGCGACGAAAGCTACAATTGCTCAAAGCGATTCAAGAAATTTCCATAAGCTCCTGCGGTCTACCGCCGACTGCTTGGCCCTCCTCCCGTCTCCTTTCCCACCGCCTCTCATCGAAGTCTAAGCACACGCGGCGCATTGAAAATTATTTACGATAACGATCGCATAATCATAATAATAATCACATTATAATAATTCTTGGCTTTATGGCCTCTGGTCTATCAGGGGCGGCCACGGCCTGCGGTCGCCGCCGCTCGGCTTTGGTCTTCGGTCTCCGAGGACGTGTAATAGTTGCTAATAAAATGCAATGCCCATCTGCCTCCACATGTTCGAGCTGTGGGCACGCTGTGGGCAGAGTTGAGGTTATAAACTCTGCGCAACGCATAGCACGGAGAAAAAAAGTGAACCTATATCGAGAACTATATTCGAGTGGGTGGGGAGGGGGGTTGCTGGGCAAAAAAATGGCAACTGCATTGATGTTACATATTACCTGTGCTGCCAACAATTTGCCAAAGTCAATAAACAAAACTGACAGGCGGACAGGCGGCGGGGTGGCAAGGCGACAACGTGGAGACACACGCCCAGCCCGCCCACAAGCCACACGGCCCACCTCCGTCGCCTATTGCAGTGTACATGCATGTTGTTTCGCTAGCAGCAAATTATTGTTATGCTTTTGGATTTTGCGCATAATTCTGCAGTTTGCGTTTTGTTGTTTTTCATGTTGTAAGCGGCATTTGGAGTATGTTACTCATACGCCACGTGAGCCAGTTCTAGCATGCAAATGTGTATGTGCGCCGGCTCTTAAATGAGCCATAGCCTCAGACATGCCACCGTTTTCCAATATACGACCAGACACATACATATATATTATATATGTATATTTTTTTGTCTTCTTTGTCTCTCTGTTTTTTTCGTGGTTCATTGTTCAGTATTTTTCACAATTTTCAATTTGTTTTTCGGTCGAGCCACGGCCAGCTGAGGGCTGCCCGAATTGCAGCTGTCGTCGTTATCATCGACGTCGCTGTCGTCATGGGCTTGCCATTTCGCTGGATGAATGGTGAGGGTATACGCAAGAGGAGTATACATAATCTAATATGCACTTTGGAATCACATGGCGTCGATAAACCGTCGCTGAATTAAGACCCCTCCAAGCGGCATATCTCACAGAGAATGATCTAAACTTCGAGCAGTTATTAATACCTCCCATGCCTCTTTTCCTTTCATTATCAGCTTAAGTGGCACTTTGATGTATTTCATTCTATAATTCCCTCGGCTCATTGACAGCTCAGATTATGATAAGCGCCCATATAAGTTGATAACGGCAACTGCGTCACTTTCGCACACCGGCTCACGCCATTCATCAACGGGCGTCTTATCGTCACTCAATTAGAGTAACACAGTCCGATAAGAATATATTCATCAGTAATTGCTCTTGCACGAGGTCCGCCACAGCTGACCAGCGGCGTGTGAGTTAAAAATAGTCAACAAGATTATCTTCTTTGGCTACTTCGTAGCCGATTTTCCTATATCGGAGCAAACAAAATACGAACTTTAAATTGATTCAGCAAAAGTGTGATGGGATTATTGGACTGCATCGAGGACATACAGATAATGCTTTGTTATTGAATTGGATATACGAGTGTATAAATATGTATAAAGATAGATACTCAAGGAAGGCCAATTTGACAATGATTCATTTTAAAACTAAATATTTGTTCAACAGGGCAAAAGTGATAACCCCCTGATTTTTGTTGTAATTTTTCTGCATTTTTCAATGGGATAATTACTTAATATGCCCCATCTCACACATTATGACTATTAAGTCAAGTATATATATTGTTTCAGTTCTATTTTTTGCAGCCTTTTGTCTTACATTGTATGTCGTAGTTGGCTCTAAACTTAATCTGACGAGTGGATATTGTAAGCCAGTATATTCAACTGAAATCTGGATTTATATTACCTTATTCGATTGTATTCTATGATATGTCAAGCTCATCACATTCCCCTACTGTCCAAAGGATGTAATCTTTTAATCATATGTCTATTGTTATTGGTTGCCAGATACGAGCTTGTAAAAAGTCAAAATACCAGTCATATAAAATATCAGAAATAAATATCGAATATTTGCCAAGTTTATACAAACTTGAAAGGTGAAGAGTCGAATTTATATTGACAAGATAGGAACATCAAAGCATATTTTTTGAAATCTATTAATATCGATTAAGAAAAGTTTCAAAATATTAAAAGCAAATATATATATTTAATAAATAAAAACTTAAAGTATTAAAATAATAGAAAGTAAATGTCTAATATAAGCCATTAATAAGCTTAAGCAGATTCTAGCTTATATATAGATGTAGTCAGCTTTCTATATAGTACATTAGTTAGGGTATATCAAAACTTCGGCTTGCTGCCACTTTTTGTGCATTCATAAAGAATTTTTATTTAGTTTGCACGCTGCGGTTGGAAACTCGTTTTCAAAAAATCGACAGCGAGAATAAAAAGAGTGAAAGACTATAGCAAGTTTATTTATGCTTTGCGTGTCTGCTGTGAATTAGTGCCAAATTTGATTATCTATGGCCACACATATAGACACAAGCACACACACACACATACAGATACAGATACACGGAAACACGCCTAAATGTAAGTCACGATGATTTCGCTGACTGCTGACAGTCGTTGTAGTGGGTGTTGCTCATATTTTTGTTGTAGTTCTCGCTGCTGTTGTTCTTGTTGTTATCTATTTTCCTAACGCCCCTATTAAATTGATTACTTTAATCAATTCAAATATTTATGGCCTTATTTTTTAATTTTTCATGTGAGCAATTCAAACTCCATTAATGGAGAGAGAAATACAATTTGAAAATTACATTTTCATTTTCCATTTTCATTTAATAATTTCTGCCAAAACGTTTTGAACTTTGACTTTAAAATGGCGGCCTGCCTGGCGCACCTTTAATTGCGTGTGGCCATCAACGGCTACAGATTTTGATGCCGAAAGTAACATGCCAAAGAGTAATTAGTGAGCACAGCTCTCAGCCTGAGGTTGACCTTTTCGGGGGCACAGCTTTAAACTAGTTCAAGGATTTGCCGAAACCAAAGATTTTATCTGTTAGGAATCTAAATTTATTAAGCTGGGAAAAATCTGTATCTAGAAAGAGCGTGCCTTAAAGCTAAAATATTCATTAAATACTTTAAGATAATGCACAGTGAAGCTTCAATAATGTGAAACTTAATCCGTAATACTTTGAAATTAAATTAAATTAAAATTAAATAAATGTTATTTATTGTTTTTGTTTTCTCCTTCTGTTTAATTTTGACAGCAGAAAGTTTTTCTTAGCGAGATCGCACTGTACCTGTGCTGTACATGTACAAACTGCGCCTCGCCCTATTGATTAGTGGGCACATCAATGCAATGGAGTCTGTATGAGATGCTAAGAGTGTATAAGGGCTCGTGCTCTCTCAATGAATTTGTCTGCTCTGTGTTTCTTTGTAATCGATTTCAATGGCTTGGCGGCAAGGAAGCGCATTATGGCTTCCCGGCATAGCGACTGCCAGGCAGCCGGCAGTCGACAGTCAGCCAGGCAGGCTGTGGGGCTGTTGGTCTCTCGGCTTCCAGGGCTCACAACAATGAATGGCGCGAACAATGTCTAAATCTTTATTAATTCGACTATTTTGTGAAGCTGTTCGCCGTTGCCAGATTCACGAGCGGCGGCGGCGGCAGCGGCTGAGAAACTCCAGTGCTCAGTGAGCTGGAGAGACGACGACGCATCGCCTGTGGACCACTCAACAAATAAATTAATAGCCATCAATCAGTAAATCCGCCAAAGGACCTTTTGCTTTGAATGCAAAGGTTTCGTCTCTCTGCGCACATGTGTGTGAGTGGGTGTGTGCGAGTGTTTTTTAGCGTGTGTGTAACTGTGTGTGTGCGTGTGTGTGCGCGTGTGTGTGTGTGTGTGTGTGTACTTGTGGGGAACTCGTACAAAAGCGCGCTATAAACGCGCTCAATGAATGGCTAATATGCCGACTGCACGCGCTCAACAGCTTCTGCCTCATGCTGCTGCTGCTGCTGCTCTTGTTCCTGCTTTTACTCTCGTGCGGGGCCTCGATGTTGTAAAGAACTATATACTTTTACTGGGGTCAATATTCAGGTCTGTACGTGGCAGCAATTACAGTGCTGCATTGATACAGCTCAGCTCAGTATGTGCCGCAAATCCGATTAAGCTAGCTCAGCTTTAAATGAGCCTCAAAGGTGAAAGCTTTAGGCTGAAAGAGAGCTTTAATGCTTGATCCAAATGTGACAAAAAGGCTGTAAAAAGGTGAAGATAATATATACACTTTTTTATATTTTACTTTTTTTATTTATTATTCGATTTCATTTTCTTATTATTTTATTATTTTTTTTGCAAATTTTTTCTTATTATTTGATTATTATTTTATTTTAATTTTTTGTATTTTTTTCACAAATATTTTTTTATTTTATTTGTATTTTTTTATTATTTTTTTATTATTTAATAATTACTTTATTACTTTTTTATAATTTTTTTTTTAATTTAATTTATTATTTCATTATTATTTTATTGTAATTTACTATCAATATTTGTATTTTTATGTAGAATTTTTATTTCTTTTACATTCCTGAAAGTTGCTTTAAAGAGTCACCTCAAACTTACATCAGCAACTTTTTTGGCTTTGTCTTTTCAGTTTCGGTTTGAGGAATTGAGTTGATTTTTGTTGATCTCAGATGGATCAAGTGAATAGAATTTAAGAGTTAAACGATTGCTGGCTAAGGGCGTTTTGACAGTTCAATTTCTTTAAGCGACAGCCCGGGGCCAAATGGCAAATGGCAAGCGGCAAACTGCACAACACAGGAACATCCACAACAACAACAGCAACAACAAAGGCAACAAGAACAACAATAACAACGACAACAAACAGCATCTCATAAATCATTTCGCGATGTCTATGTCGAGTATGATGACGACTGGCAATCGGGGCATCTGATTGACTACTGTCAGACGAGCGGACAGACCGAAAGAGAGAGAGAGAGACAGACGACAAACCTATAAACCTACAAACAGACAGGCAAACAAGCACATCCATAGAAGCTATAAGCATAGACTATATATGCTATATCATATTCGTCTCTCTCTCTCTCTCTCTCTCTCTCTCTCTGTGTCTGTGTCTGGGTGTGTGGGTATCTGCTCTAGTACCACGTGCATTTATTGTAAACGAAAGAGACACTGATAGAAAGAGAGGGCCATAGAATTGATGCCGAGGGCTCAATAGATATGCTGCAGCATTCATATGCACGGTCGCTGCCGCCGCCGCCGTCGCTGTCACTGCCGGCGCTGACTGCGCAGCCAGCAGAGCGTAACAAATGAAATGTGACACATTATGCGACGAGGCGTATAACTGTCTTTCTCTATCTGTGTGCCAATGCAGCCCTGTGTCCCTGTGTGTGTGTGTGTGTGTATTAAATCAAATCGAAATGACTTTCGTACTCTATCAATGTCGAAATTATGCAATAACTTCAATTGATTACGAGTGCGTGAGTAATTTAGTACAGCCAAAACATATGACTGTGTGTGTGTGTGAGTGTATATATCGGCAATCAGTGGCACCCTTGCGCGATACTGGGACCTACATGCGAGGACAGTAAAACGTTTAAAGTGTCATGTTGCGGCCTGTGACGCTTTGCTGCCTCGTTACGCGGCACTTGGCTGCCTTTTCTTACTTTATTATTATTTGCTGTTGCTGTTGTTGCTGTTGTTGTTGCTGTTACTGTTTGCTTTGACAACCCACTTACTTAGATAGACGGGGCACCTGTCCCGCTGTTGTCCTGGCTTCTGTAAGCAAATCGCACGCATCGACATGGCTGAGAGCAAAAACCCTTCAACTTGCCTTGGTCGACGCCTTGCCCTTCACACTGGCTCCTGCTGCTGCTGGAGCTGCTGGTGGTGCTGGTTCCACTGCTGTTATCTGCCTGCTTAGCTGATGGCTCCTGGTATTTGCCTTGGCTCAGGTACCGCATGTGTTCGCCATATCCAGTTAAAAGGATAATGGAGCACAACAATTTTTACACGCATATATTTTACAAATATTTGCATTTTTGCCTGGCTGCCTGTCAACTGAGCCAACAGGACACGGGCCCGGGATACCAAAAGGGGAGCGCTCGCTTTGGCTACGGCGCACATAACTTTGGCGTACCTTTTGCATTGCTTCTTTTTAAGACACATTTGCGTCGTATTTTTTGTTGTTGCCTCGGTTTTAGGCCTCAAAAGTCTCAACTGCACATAAAGGGATTGAGGACGAGTGTGTGCCTGTGTGAGTATGAGTGTGTGTGTGTGTGTGCGTGTGTGAGCGTGTGCGAGCAAAGGATTTACTACATCCTCCGTTAAAGACTCTGCTTTGTAACACATTCACTGCCTTACTAAGTGCGTGCTATGATCGAATTACGTGTCCTTTATGCGCCACTCACGCTGATCGCAGAAAGCAGATACGAATTTATATGAATGGCAAACTATATACAAATTAAGCATAGAATGAATCTATAATAGATGATGATAAATTCTTTTGCATAAAATATATTTAAGAATATTCAATCAAATCTCTTCTTTTGTTTTAGGTTAAATATTTTGTTTATTAAAATGCTCAAAAGTCATAAAATTGATCAAATAAAACATACACTTAAACTAAGAAGCTATAATATCATATTTCTCTTTACTTGGGATCAGTTGTCATTCCGCCCAGGGACATGAAGAGCTCGAGGGCCTTCTTGCGCATTGCCTTGCCATTGTTATTGAACGGCAGCCTTTCGGTGAATCGCACTCCGCCGTGCAGCTGCTTATTGATGGCGGGCAGGCGCTTGGCTACGTAATTCACAACTTCATCGTGGCTGATGTCCAAGCCAGGCACTTTCACCACCAAGGCGGCGCCCGCATACATGATTTCCTCAACGGGCACGCCCACAACGCAGACATCGCGCACCTGCGGCAGCTCTCTGATCACATTCTCGATTTCGGTGGGCCAGAAGTGAATGCCCTTGTATTTGAGCACCTCCTTTATGCGATCGACTACATGCAGTAGGTTGTCGTCATTGAAGTAGCCTAAGTCGCCGGTGTGGATCCAGCCCTCCGAGTCTAAGATTTCGCTCGTGGCAGCGGGATTCTGATAGTAGCCATTCCACTTGATGGCGGAGCGCACATAGATCTCACCAATCTCATTGTGGCCCAAGCTGTTCTCATTCTCATCCACGATGCGTATGGTCATGCCGGGCATTGGCTTTCCAGCAGCAGATGCCTTCTGGACACCGGCATTGAGCGTAATCAATCCCAATTCAGTCATCGCGTAGGCTGAGTTGAACGTCGCTTTTTTGCAGATCTCGCGTAAGCGCTTCAGCGTCGCATCCGAAGCAATGCTGCCGCCGTAGTTCACGTTAGTCAAGGAGGATAAGGAGCTCGATGTGGCAGCCGGGCAACTGGCCAAAGCTGCCATTTGGGATGGTGCCATGGTCACATACGTTATTTTGTATTTCTGCACTAGCTCCACAATGTTCTCCGGGGAAAATGGTTTATTCGATAGGATGCGAGTGCTTCCGTACACCACGCTGAACATGAAGGCCCACAGGCCAGAAATCCAATCGAGGCCACTCTGAAGAAAGTAAATCGTTTCGCTGTTGACAAACCTAAAATTCGAAAGTGTTTAGATATATCAGAAGCAACATATAGAAATATTCAAGGATATCTTTCTTTCTCCAAATATTCCCAGATTTACTTACAAGTTATCCTGCATGAGAACTTTATTTGATATGCAAACGGCCTTCGGCATTCCTGTCGTTCCGGATGAGCACAGGATGACCACAGTTTGATCGGCATCCGTTTTCAGGGGCTCTGGTCTGTAATAACAGCCTCAGCTAAGTAAACTTATTATTTTTCATTCTTCATGTGCACTCACTGGTAGAACTTTTCCGTTTCTGTGGGCTCCAATAGACTCTGTATGCTGGGCTTACCTTCAATGGGCTCGCTTACCGTATAAACCTCAGGACTCCAGCCCTTGGTGGCCTCGACTATTTTATCATATTGCTCTTTGTCACAGAATATCAGCTTTGGCTTGGTAATCTCGTACATGTACTTGATTGTACCTAAACAGCAGCAGAATGCAATTAGGAATCAAGGATCAGCTTGCGCAGTACAGGCTTACCTTCATCCAGTACCGGATTGATAGCATGGAACGGTGTGCCGTTCAGTAGACAGGCCACGCCCAATGGCATTACGTAAGTGGTATTTGCAGCTGCAATTCCAATGACGCTCGTATGGTCCAATCCGAGCTTCTTGAAGAACTGGGCAATGCGGATGGCCCAGGTGAGGGCCTTCTCAAATGTGACGACCACTCCATCAATATCCGATATCTGGCAAACGTTGCTTGGCCAGTTCTTCATGGTATTAAAAATGATTCGGCCCGCTGATGTTTCAGGGCTGTACATTGATGGGCGGCATGAGGCACTCCATGTTTTGTCTACGCTATTCCATTTGCTTTCCATTGCACTCGAGTTGATCTGTCCCTGCAAATTCTGTTCGCTTCAAAGTCTCACGCGACTATGCAAAATTTTCATTCATAAGTTCTATTTATATTACTAATTGCCAAGAACCGTTATCGTTTAGTATTATCTACTATCTGTCAATTAGACTATATACTATGTATATAAGCCAATGCCTTGTCAATAGAATACTTTTTAATTTTAAGAAATGCATGCAAGGTATGCACTATTCAATATTTATTATGATTACATAGGAATAACTGGATAATTGAAAAATTTGTCAGGTTTTCCAAGCTTCCGTTGTATATCCTGTGTCCACTGTAAATAGATAATAATAATGTGAATATATTGTAAGAATGAGACCCAATCAAATATATAAACTTGATCAGGGTGACGAGCTGATTCGGCATAGTCATGTTCGCTTGTCCGCTTATCCATCTGTTCGTCCATCTCTCCGTCTAAATATAT
Source organism: Drosophila paranaensis (assembly GCA_035047545.1). NCBI lineage: Eukaryota > Metazoa > Arthropoda > Insecta > Diptera > Drosophilidae > Drosophila > Drosophila paranaensis. The sequence goes on from JAWNPL010000153.1 coordinate 10,090,175, forward strand.
ATAAAAGAAAAATCGAATCATTGGAGCTCTTCCCAAGGCTAAGGGTATCTTCTAGTCGGGAAGTCCCACTGTTGCACTCTTATTTGTTTAAATTTGAGTACGCAATTCAACTATGTATAATCTATCGATATTCGCTGGGGGGAGCGAACAGCGTCATATATAGCTATTTCTTTCTCTGAGTATCTTACCAATTGTAGGGGATAATCAGAGCAACTCTAGTGATTAGATGGACGCGTGTGAACAGCGATTTGGACTGCACTCAGATGAGTGAGAACGAGATAGTGCTTTTCTTTAACTTTTATGTTTTTAAATTCTTATATATTTTTTAGTAGAAAGTATTCCTACTTTGGCCCTGTTCATGATTGAATACTGAAGATTGTCCATCTGATCCTTAATTTTTAGATGTATGTTTTAACCGTCAATATGTTCATGTTAGCACAGCGATATTAGAGAAAGTAGACTTGCTTTATTATTGACCTGGACTTTCTAGGATTTCAAAATCATATTCTGCTCTATTGTTGTAAACATTTTATAATACATATTTTGCCATATAATAAATTAACTATTAATGATTAGTTCTTAATAACTATATTCCTACCTTCAAGATTCCGTCTTGACCCACCACAACAAACTAAGTTATAGTTATATCATTCATTATAAATTTTTCACGATTAAAGTCTGGTCATACGATTTCTAATCAATCGGAAAGCCTATAAATTATATTAATTTTTAGCAACGTTCGTTCATCTTTATTGAATCCAGACAGCTGATATTTACTCGTGTTTATTCTTATCTGTTAAAGTCTTATGCTTGCTCAGATATGCCCACGGAGGCCGAGGCAAACCGTGATTTCTTTTTAATAGTTTTTAGACTTCGTAGACCTGAAATTTGAAATATTAGCTAGAGTGTACCCCCAGCTGATAATAGAATTATTCAGATGAATGAATCAGAATAATTATCTCATCCACAGTGAGTTAAGATTCTACCAAAATAATAATACTTTGTTTAAGCTTTTATGAATGAATATTTTATTTTTATTGAACATACGATGTTTGAAACTCAACTTAAATTTAGATTAAATTGGGTGAGTGCTCCATTCGACTGTTTCGATTCCTTATCTTAGTGAAAGATGGTTGCAACTGAATTAAAACTGATTATTTATTATTTATGCTTAGTTTCCTTTCCCATCAAGCGACTTGTATAGCTCGCGCGCCGCAATTCGTATAATCTTTCCATTGTTGTTCATGGGCAGCCTATCGGTGAATCGAACGCCCGCATGCAGGTGCTTATTTATAGCTACAAAACGTTTGGCTACATGATTCTTAATTTCTTCAGGAGTAATGCTGAAGCTTGGATTTTTCACTACCAATGCCGCTGCCACATCTCCAAGCACATCATGAGGAATGCCCACCACGCAGACGTCGCGCACCTGCGGCAACTCTTTTATCACATTCTCGATTTCAGCGGGCCAGTAGTGAATGCCCTGGTATTTCAGCATGGCCTTCTTGCGATCAACAACATGCAGTAAGTTGTCCTCGCTGAAGAAACCCAGATCCCCGGTATGAATCCAGCCTTTAGAGTCCAGTATTTCGTTTGTGGCGACGGGATTGCCATAGTAGCCATTCCAGTGCATGCCGGTATGCACATAGATCTCACCAACCTCATTGTGACCCAAGTTTTTCCCATCATCATCCACGATTCGTATAGTCATGCCAGCCATCGGCTTACCAGTTGTTGTCGCATTCTGCGCACCCACATTCAGAGTAATGACTCCCGTCTCAGTCATCGCGTAAGCGGAAGTTATTATCGCATTCTTACATAATTCCTGCATGCGTTTCAGCGTTGCATCGGATGCGATGCTACCTCCGTAGTTCACGTTACGCAACGAAGACAGAGCGTCGGGATTGGCGGCTGGGCTACTGCCTAGGACGGCCATTTGAACAGGTGCCATGGTTATGTAAGTAATCTTGTACTTCTGGACTAGCTGCACAATGTTCTCCGGGGAAAAAGGCTTATTCGATATGATGCGAGTGCTTCCGAACACCACGCTAAACATGAAAGCCCACAGGCCAGAAATCCAATCGAGGCCACTCTGAATGTAGAAAACCGTTTCACTGTTGACAAGCCTGGATAATATAAAGAGTAAAATAAATTAAAATATTTTGTTGGAATAAATTATAGCTGTTAAGTTCTATTATCTGTATATACTAACATATTATCCTGTATAAAAACATTATTGGATATGCACACGGCCTTCGGAAATCCCGTCGTTCCGGATGAGCAGAGAATGGCCACAGTTTGATTGCCATCAGTTTTCAGGGGTTCTGGACTGTACAATAATCTTAGCATATACGTTTATTTAGGATTGTTGAAAGCACTTACTGATAGGAGTTTTCTGTTGTCGTGGGCTCCAGTAGACTCTGTATGCTGGGCTTACCTTCCATGGGCTCACTTATCGTATATACCTCAGGACTCCAATCCTTTGTAGCTTCCACAATTTTATCGTATTGGTCTTTGTCACAGAATATCAACTGCGGCTTGGTTATCTCGAACATGAATTTTACAGTTTCTGCACAGCAACAGAATTTGATTACAAATCAAGGATTAAAGTCCGCAGTATGGACGTACCTGTTTCAAACATCGCACTGACAGCGTGGAACGGTGTGCCATTTAGTAGACATGCCACGCCCAATGGCATGACATAAGTGGTATTTGCAGCTGCAATTCCAATGACGCTCGTATGGTCAAATCCGCGCTTCTTGAAGAACTGGGCAATGCGGATGGCCCAAGTGAGGGCCAATTCACATGTTACGGTCACTCCGTCTATGTCGGATATCTTCGAAATAGTTGCTGATGAGAACTGGATCCTGTTTAAGGAAAGGTCCTTGGTATGCTCACCTGTATCACTTTTTTTGGCCAGTTCTTCATGGTGTTGAATATGATTCGCCCCGCAGACGTGTCAGAGCTGTACATGGAACTGCGAGGAGATCCACTCCATGTTTTGTCCGTGCTATTCCAATTGCTTTGCATTGTTGCTGAGTTGATCAGGAACTGTGACTTGTATGCACTCCAAACTTTCGTAGGCGACTATTCTAAACCTTCCCAAGCTCTCTTTATATCAGAAAATGACAGGTGAACGAAATTCTCGAAACCTTATCTAATATTTTAATTATGAATTAAAATATATACTATGTAACAGAAACCCTTTGCAAGAGAATACTCTCTTATTACTTTAAAGGCGTACGAGGTATGCACAATTGCTCGGACTTACAATTTCGTATTTAATTTAATTCGATTATAATATTTCTAGTGCTGAAAAGAAATACATATATTTTAATATGGGGAGCCCTAAAGAATAAATGGATAATTGAGTAATTTGATATACTTTTATTCTTTTGCATATAAAAGCTTAATTATATTGTTGACTAGGAGGTACTCCGAATCCTATACTGTCGCTTTAAGCATTTACTCTTTAATCTATAGACACTATAGACAAAGGCACACGCGCCTGCTCTTATATCACGTCATATAATAGACAAAGGAAAGTAAAAGTGATCCAGTTGGGACTGGTCGACTAGGAGATGCTCTGAAGTCAATCATAAGAATTGGGGGACAGAAGGAAGAATGTAAATGCGATCACGACTATATCAATTTAAGATACTTCTCCATCTACTGGTAACATGCATTTTTATAAAGTCGATATACCCTGTGTTATAACTTATTTCGTTAGGTTCTAGGAATTATGAAAAAGATTAGTTAAGCCATAGTTAGCGTTATCAATTATTAATATGTATATATATATTCATTTTTCTAGATTCGATCTTGACCCTCCACAATTTAGACAATATTCAGGGTATAAGTTTTGAGCCATCCAAACACCTGCTAGTGCTTACGCCTATCTGATAAAGAGTTACGATTGCGGATTATTATGCAGAGCTATAAGTTACTCTCTGGTGTATATCCCCGACTGATAATACAATTATTTAGATGAACGAATCAGAATAATTATTTCTTCCACAGTCGAACAATTAGTCTCTGAAATTCGCTTGGTATTTTGGTGTCTAATCTCCTTGCCTAATAATCCAAAAGCTACTAGTAATATCTAGTCGATAATAAGCCAGTTATGACTAATAAAATCCTCTAGCAATAGAAAGCATTTGATTTTGGTTGATTTCTTCTTAAGTAATACTTTGATTTTATTGAACATACGACATTTGATATATAACTTAAATTTGCTTTAAGCCATGTGAGTGTTCGCCATAAAATTGCATGAAATTGAAGTAAAGCTAAGCCATTCGCACATTGCGAATTTATAGATTCCTTATCTTAGTAACAGATGTTTGCAACTGAATTCAAACTGATTATTTGTTATTTATGTTTAGTTTCCTCTAGGTGTTTTGCCATCAAGCGACTTGTATAGCTCGCGAGCCTCAATTCGAATAATCTTGCCGTTGTTGTTCATGGGCAGCCTATCGGTGAAAAGAACACCCGCATGCAGGTGCTTATTTTTAGCAACAAATCGATTAGCAACATGATTCTTAATTTCTTCTGCAGTGATATTGGAGCTAGGATTTTTCACCACCAAAGCGGCTGCCACATCGCCTAGCACATCATCGGCTATGCCCACCACGCAGACGTCGCGCACCTGCGGCAACTCTTTTATCACATTCTCGATTTCAGCGGGCCAGTAGTGAATGCCCTGGTATTTCAGCATGGCCTTCTTGCGATCAACTACATGCAGCAAGTTGTCCTCGCTGAAGTAGCCCAAGTCGCCGGTATGGATCCAGCCATTAAAGTCCAAAAATTGGCTCGTGGCAACGGGATTGCCATAGTAGCCATTCCAGTGCATGCCGGTACGGACAAGGATCTCACCAACCTCATTGTGACCGAGGTTTCTTTCATCATCATCCACGATTCGTATAGTCATGCCAGCCATCGGCTTACCAGTTGTTGTCGCATTCTGCACGCCCACATTCAGCGTAATCACTCCCGTCTCAGTCATCGCGTAAGCTGAGGTAATCATCGCGTTCTTGCACAGTTCCTGCATGCGTTTCAGAGTCGCTTCAGAAGCGATGCTTCCACCGTAGTTCACATTACGCAATGAGGCTAAAGCGAAGGGCTTGGCAGCTGGGCTACTGCCTAGGACGGCCATTTGAACAGGTGCCATGGTTATATAAGTAATCTTGTACTTCTGGACTAGCTGCACAATGTTCTCCGGGGAAAAAGGCTTATTCGATATGATGCGAGTGCTTCCGAATACGACGCTGAACATGAAGGCCCACAGGCCAGAAATCCAATCGAGGCCACTCTGAATGTAGAAAATGGTGTCACTGTTCACAAGCCTTTAAAATAAAAGAGTTAAGTAAATTAATATGTTGTCATGTCCATCCATATTCAGATATCTGTGCCGAATAATTAACATAGTTTTGAATTAGGTGCTAAATTAGAGTGCATAGAATCCTTTAAAAATTTCATGTCAACTTACAAGTTATCCTGCATAAACACACAATTCGATATGCAGACGGCCTTTGGCAGTCCCGTTGTTCCGGATGAGCAGAGGATGACCACAGTTTGATCGCCGCCAGTTTTCAGTGGTTCTGGTCTAGAATCAAATAGTCTAGCTAATCTAAATCAATAAATAAATTACTCCGAATTGGCACTCACTGATAAAACTTTTCCGTTGTCGTGGGCTCCAGTAGACTCTGTATGTTGGGCTTACCATCGATGGGTTCGCTTATCGTATATACCTCAGGACTCCAATCCTTTGTGGCTTCCACAATTTTATCGTATTGGTCTTTGTCACAGAATATCAGCTTTGGCTTTGTTATCCCGAACATGAATTTGATAGTTTCTGCACAGCAACAGAATTGTATAATGAAGCAGGGATGAAAGGACAAGGAGTATCCTTACCTTCTTCGAACATCGGACTGATGGCGTGAAATGGCGTAGCATTAAATAGACATGCCACGCCCAATGGCATTACGTAAGTGGTATTTGCAGCTGCAATTCCAACGACGCTCGTGTGGTCCAATCCGCGCTTTTTGAAGAACTGAGCAATGCGGATGGCCCAGGTGAGGGCCATTTCACTAGTTACGGTCACTCCATCAATATCGGATATCTTTGAAAAAGTTGTGTTTAGGAATATGATCCTGTATTAGCAAAGGTCCTTGGTATGCCCACCTGTAGCACATTTTTTGGCCAATTGCTCATAGTATTGAAGATGATTCGACCCGCGGATGTATCATAGTTATACATGGAGCTGCGAGGAGCTCCGCTCCATGTTTTGTCCGTGCTATTCCAATTGCTTTGCATTGCTGCTGCTGGGTTGATCAGGAATTGTGACTTGTATTCACTACTAAGTTTTAAAAGCTACTAAGCGAAACTTTCATTCACCACCTTACTTTATATTAGCTGTTTAAAGGCAAGAGCTTTATTATTTATTACCCACTTTGCTGTCAATAATCCTTATCAATAGAAATTGTTGTATACGATTTCAATCATTCAGTATTCCATGCTCAACACATTTTCGATTAGCTTAGAAGGTAGACATATAATAAAATCAGAATTTCGAAAACATTTTTTTTTGGACTGAGGATCGGCGTAGCACGGTAAACTGACTTTCCGCAATTTCTTCAACTAGACCTACCTTGGAGAACTCTGAAAAAATATAAATACATAAAAAAAAGTTAGGGTGTTCATGATTAATACAAATAAAATTAACGTTTTGGTTTTGGTACTATGCTTAATTTATTACAATTATCTGAAGTGTCAAAAATGTTGATTAAGAGAACATTGAACTCATAAATGGTTAGTTTAATAAGAAAGTTTTTGGTTTTGTTTAGTTTGCTTTGGTTGTAATTCCACTAAGAGACATAAACAGCTCGCGGGCCGCCTTTCGCATGGCCTTGCCATTGTTGTTGAAGGGCAGTCTTTCGGTGAATCGGACTCCGCCGTGCAGCTGCTTATTGATAGTGGGCAGCCGTTTGGCAACGTGATTCACAATTTCATCGTGGCTGATGTCGCAGCCTGGAGTCTTGATGACCAATGCCCCAGCCGCATCTCCAAGCAGTTCATCGGCAATGCCCACAACGCAGACTTCGCGCACCTGCGGCAATTCTCTTATCACATTCTCGATTTCAGCGGGCCAGTAGTGAATGCCCTTATACTTGAGAACTTCCTTCTTGCGATCAACTATATACAGCAAGTTGTCGTCACTTATGTAGCCCAAGTCCCCGGTATGGATCCAGCCCTGAAAGTCCAGTATTTGACGAGTTGCGACGGGATTGCCATAGTAACCATTCCAATTCATGCCAGTGTGCACCAGGATCTCACCGACCTCATTGTGGCCTAAGTTCGTTTCATTCTCATCAACTATTCGTAAAGTGATTCCGGGCACTGGCCTACCAGCTGATGCTGCATTTTGAATTCCGAAGTTCATTGTGATTATTCCAACCTCAGTCATTGCGTAGGCTGAGTTGAACGTCGCATTCTTGCACAATGTCTTCATGCGTTCTAGCGTCGCATTGGAAGCTATACTACCACCGTAGTTCACGTTACGCAACGAGGATAAAGCGAAGGGCTTAGCAGCGGGGCTATTAGCTAGGACGGCCAGCTGCACAGGAGCCAGCGTCATATAAGTAATCTTGTATTTCTGCACTAGCTCTACAATATTCTCAGGAGAGAAAGGTTTATTCGATATGATGCGAGTGCTTCCGAATACCACGCTGAACATGAAAGCCCACAGACCAGAAATCCAATCGAGGCCACTCTGAAGAAAGAAAATTGTTTCGCTGTTGACAAGCCTGGAAAATATATATATTTCTGATTAGTAAGAAGAGTAATGTCCGTTTATCAGTTATTTTTACGATATTTCTGAAAACATAATCTGATTTTAAGCATATTATATTTTACCTCCTTAACTTACATATTATCCTGCATAAACACATTATTTGATATGCACACGGCCTTCGGCATTCCCGTCGTTCCGGATGAGCAGAGGATGACTACAGTTTGATCGCCTCCCGTTTTTAGGGGCTCTGGTCTTTAAAAACAATAATCTCATGTTAATCTATTTATTATTTTTAATTTTTGGTGCGTACTCACTGATAAAACTTTTCTGTTGTCGTGGGCTCCAGTAGACTCTGTATGCTGGGCTTACCTTCGATGGGCTCGCTTATTGTATATATTTCTGGACTCCAACCCTTGGTAGCCGCGACAATTTTCTTATATTCCTTTTTGTCACAGAATATCAGCTTTGGCTTGGTTATCTCGAACATGAATTTAATAGTATCTACACAGCAACAGAACTCGATTATCAGGGATTAAAGTACGCGGAATAGACGTACCTTCGTCCAGTACCGGATTGATAGCATGGAACGGTGTGCCGTTCAGTAGACATGCCACGCCCAATGGCATTACGTAAGTGGTATTTGCAGCTGCAATTCCAATGACGCTCGTGTGGTCCAATCCGCACTTCTTGAAGAACTGGGCAATGCGAATGGCCCAGGTGAGGGCCATTTCACTTGTTACGGTCACTCCATCAATATCGGAGATCTGTAAAAAAGTTATTTATAGGAAACTAATCCCCTTTTAGCAAAGGTCCTTGGTATGCCTACCTGTAGCACATTTTTTGGCCAATTACTCATAGTATTGAAGATGATTCGACCCGCGGATGTGTCATAGTTATACATGGATATGCGACGAGGGGCACTCCATGTTTTGTCGAAGGTGTTCCATTTGCATTCCATTGTCGTCCAATTGATCAGTTCCTGGGAATTCTGCTCGCTCCGAGGTGTCTTCAGCAACTATGCAGTACTTAGATTTATTACCCGTCGTTTTATTACTTATTTAAAGGCACGAGCTTTATCATATACAAACCACTTAACTTTCAATTTTGCTTATCAATATTGGTTAATACCACACAAGTACTATTCAAGGCCATGAGAACAGAATACTCAGCAATTTTTTGGAGAAGATTATTGGGTAGCAACGATGCTAGGTATTTGTGCCTATGGTGTTTTGTCATATTTTAATCTTCAATTATTTTTCATTGAACTTAAATTTATTCTTAAAGCGGTGGCTAATGGAAGTTTAATACAGGCAATTCATTCCACTATTCAGAAGTGAATAGAATTAGATCTCGTATTTTTGTAGAGTTGATTAATAAAATCTCTATAATTTTTGGTGTTTGTACTATATCGTGTTTATTACAAGTATCTGAATTAAAGAACATTAAAATTATAAATGTCTTAGAAGTAAAAAACAAGTCTGGAATAAAATTAAACTTTAGTATTTCTCAGTTTTATTCATTTTGCTTTGGTTGTTATTCCGCCAAGAGACATAAAGAGCTCCCGGGCTGCCTTTCGCAGGACCTTGCCATTGTTGTTGAAGGGCAGTCTTTCGGTGAATCGGACTCCGCCGTGCAGCTGCTTATTGATGGTGGGCAGCCGTTTGGCTACATGATTCACAATTTCATCGTGGCTGATGTCGCAGCCTGGAGTCTTGATGACCAATGCCCCAGCCGCATCTCCAAGCAGTTCATCAGCAATGCCCACAACGCAGACTTCGCGCACCTGCGGCAATTCTCTTATCACATTCTCGATTTCAGCGGGCCAGTAATGAATGCCCTTATACTTGAGAACTTCCTTCTTGCGATCAACTATATACAGTAAGTTGTCTTCACCGAAGTAGCCTAAGTCCCCGGTATGGATCCAGCCCTGATAGTCCAATATTTCGCTAGTGGCAGCGGGATTGCCATAGTAACCATTCCAGTACATGCCAGTGTGCACCAGGATCTCTCCAATCTCTTTGTGAGCCAAGTTTTTTCCATCCTCATCCACAATACGTATGGTCATTCCGGGCATCGGCTTGCCAGCGGCAGCCGCATTCTGGACGCCGACATTGAGCGTAATCACTCCCGCCTCTGTCATCGCGTAAGCCGCGTTGAACGTCGCATTCTTGCACAATTCCTTCATTCTTGTTAACGTCGCATCAGATGCGACGCTTCCACCGTAGTTCACGTTACGCAACGAAGACAGAGAATCGGGATTGGCAGCGGGGCTTGTGGCTATGACAGCCAGCTGAACAGGTGCCAGCGTCATATAAGTTATCTTGTACTTCTGGACTAGCTCTACGATGTTCTCCGGTGAAAAAGGTTTATTCGATATGATGCGAGTGCTTCCGTACACCACGCTGAACATGAAGGCCCACAGACCAGAAATCCAATCGAGGCCACTCTGAAGATAGTAAATCGTGTCGCTGTTGACTAATCTGAAATTTTACGGTTTTGGATATGAGATGGCAGAGTTCAATCCTAGTACCTCTATTACTATAATTAGAACAATGATCGATTGAGACTTCATGGATGCCTTTTCTAGAAACTCATCCGAACTGATTGCTATTTAATGTTCTATTTTTTACCAATTACTAATCACATGAAATATTTCCAGATATACTTACAAGTTATCCTGCATAAACACATTATTCGATATACACACGGCCTTCGGCATTCCCGTAGTTCCAGACGAACACAGAATGGCCACAGTTTGATCGCCGCCCTCTTTCAGGGGTTCCGGACTATAAATAAAATAATCACAGTTATGCCAATCTATTAACTATTGCTGATTCTTGATTGTAACTTACTGGTAGAACTTTTCCGTTTCTGTGGGCTCCAATAGACTTTGTATGCTAGGTTTATCTTCGAGGGGTTCGCTTACTGTATATACCTCGGGACTCCAGCCCTTGGTGGCGTTGACAATTTTATCATAGTGTTCTTTGTCACAGAATATCAGCTTTGGCTTGGTTAACTCGAACATGAACTTAACAGTTTCTGTACATAAAAATAATTTTGTTTGTAATACATCATCAACAAGAGCATAATTGACGTACCTTGGTCCAATATCGGATTGATGGAATGAAATGGTGTTGCATTCAAAAAGCAGGCCACGCCCAATGGCATGACATAAGTCGTATTTGCAGCTGCAATTCCAATGACGCTCGTGTGGTCCAATCCGCGCTTCTTGAAGAACTGGGCTATGCGGATAGCCCAGGTGAGAGCTTGTTCACTTGTTACGGTCACACCATCAATATCGGATATCTGTGAAATATTTCACAGGAATGTGGTCCTGTTTCAGTCAAGGACTTCTGGATGCTCACCTGGATTACATTCTTTGGCCAATTCTTCATGGTGTTAAAAATGATTCGGCCCGCAGATGTATCAGAGCTGTAAATGGAACTGCGACGGGAGGCACTCCATGTTTTGTCGACGCTATTCCATTTGCTCTCCATTGCTATTGAGGTGACTGCACGCGTTCAAGTGTCTCAAGCGACTAAGCAAAACTTTGATTTATTTTAAGCTTTATATTAGTTATATTTAGGCAAATGCCAATACGCTTTATCTTATATTATGGTTCAAGTTTTTAATGTGACTTATCAGTTCGAGTATCTTTTTGGCCAAGGCCAATCGTAATTGAATACTGCGTAGTGCTATGAAAAGCGTATATGATGGGCCATATATATTGAATAGGTTTATTATCTGATCTATTATTTTCCAATTTATATAGTATTTAATTTTAATTATTAAAATTAAAATATATTTGTTGCTTTTTTACTTGGAACTACACTTAGAACGCCGTAGTCTACCTTTAGTTACTAAATATATGATTCTAATCTCAATGTAAAGATAACATAAGTAGCTGATTGTCCAACAGATAGATAGAAAGATTGCAAATAAATATAAAATATAAATATAAAATATAATAATAAAATAAAAGTTAAAATTTTATTATACAACTAAGTTTAGGTATTTCTTAATTGATTTATTAGGCTTTACTTATTTTTCCCCATTTCGCTTAAAATCTGCCCAAAGGTATGCAATCTTTTAATAGTTTTCCATGAGTTAGCAGCAATTAAACTTTGAAAATTATTTAGTATACTTACTAATGCTGTGGCAAATTATAAACTTATTTGTTTTCTTTTTTCTTGGTATTTCATTAAAAAAGTTTCCTGAGGCTTATTATTGTTCTAGTTTTGCATTAGACAAATTTTTATTTAATTTTTATTTGTATATTTTAAATATTTTATAAATGCCAGATTTGCATTAAAATTTGTACGAACTTTGACTTATAAATTTTGCTTATACTAAATTAATTTTCTAATGGAACTTAGACCTTAATTCTTAGAAAACTGTTGCCAGCTATTTGCTGTTAGTTTTGTAAGTTATCCCCAATCATCGCACTGATTGTCAGCTGTCGGCAAAGCCCTTTTGCCCAAATCGTAAGAATTTGCATAGTCTACGACGTGATTTTCTTTAGAATCCCCAACTCCAACTCGGCTGGTCTTCTTCGGACTTTGACAATAATTTGCATGCATAATGTATGGCATTCGAATGGCTTAAATTGTAGTAATTTATTTGATTTTATTATTATTGTGAAAATTGGCTTAAATTTATTTACACTGGGCAGCGTCCCCAGGCCCAAATGAGTAAAAAGTAATCAAAAATTATGAAATGTCATTTCAATTGGCAGCGAGTTTTTTGTATTTTGTTTTTCACAATCATTTTTATTATACTGTGAATAAATGCAAATTTCGAAAATATTATGTAGAGCAATAAAGTGGTGTTAATATACATTAATTTATTCGCTTATATATGTATTTATACAGGGCGTAACATATTGAAGTGGACTGCAGAATTTGATAAATTTACAAATTTATTTTCATTTAAATTTTGAATATTTTTTGTCTCTGCTCTCAACTTGACAATAATTTATGCAAGTCTCTGAGTGAAATTATTTCAGCATGGGATATATTTGGATGGCGCGCATTATGCGCGTAAGCGCAACTGTGCAGTCGTACGTAGCTGCAGTTTTTTGCAATTATTAATATATATTGCGCATACGCCGTGTGTGACGACTTTAATTAGCTTTACACACCTTCGCAGCGCTCGGGCTACCTCTCCGCAGCTAAGGTCAACGTGCACACTTATTAGTTATGTGTGTGTGTGTGTATGCACACAGTGTGGATATGGGTCAAGCAGGGCTAGCTCTGCGCTTTGCGTACTCGTACTTGGATAAAAAATGATGTGTGCGTGCGCCAGTTGAACGGCACGGCTGAAGTGGCAGTGGGACCAGGTCAGGCTTTAAAGCTGCTGCAGGAGTGTGTGTGCTGCGGCCTTTGTAGTTGCTGTTGCTGCTGTTTTATGTGTGGCATACTGTCGACGTCGCCGTTGACGTCAAGCCGCACTCATCCTGGCAAAGCAGAGCAGAAGGCGAAAAAAAGAACTGAACTCAACTAAAATGTTGGCCTAGCGACTGCGTGCGAGGCAAGTGGCGCCAGTTTGTATTGTCATCCTTTTGCCCGTTCGCTTTTTGTCTTCGCTTGGCGCTTTGCTTTGCCATTTTTTGTTGCTGGAGCCGGAGCCAGTGCCTGAGCCTGCCATGTATCTTTCTCTCTGTTGCTGTACCTAGCGCTGTCTGTCCCACTGTCCGTCTGTCTCTGCGTCTGAGTGTCCTTGTGTCTGTGTGCGCCGGAGCGCTTTTTCTTTTTCTATTATTGTCTCACTTACAAGTGTACCCGATGTATTATGCATATCCTGTAACACTCCACTTTTGTTGTGCATTAGTCAAATGTGCGACAGTTGGAAAAGGAGACGCCAGCAGCTGCTCGAGGGGCGTACACTGTGGGAAATGGGCATGGATATGGGGCACATTTAGTCACACAATTGGCTTTGCATGGCCAATGGGGCAGGCGCTGGGCAAAACGTTGCCAACGAGCTAAATATTGTTGTCAGTCCTTTTTGTTTCTCTCTGCCTGTGTGTGAGTCTCTGTTTTTTCGCATTTAAGGTAAGCAAATGAAGAAATTAAAGCGACGAATTAATAAGCACTTTATCCATTTCCTACTACACCTTTAATTGGCCTCCTGCGATGGCTCTGTGCGTCTTAGTCTCTCTGGAGCTTTGTTTATATTAATATGCGTCCATAAGCCGCTGCAAATGTCCCTCCCTCGCCCGCCGCATGGCCAACCTCTCCGCCGTAGGGCAATTATCAGGGCGAAGGCGTCGACGGCGACGTCGACAACGTCGGCCTCTCGGCAATGCCATAAAAGTGCCACTTAAACTGTTTTAGTTTTTTCGTTGTTTTTGTTGTTGTTGTTGTTGTTGTTTTGTGCGTCCCTTTGAAGTTGCAGGTGGCAGCGAGTGGAGCGCCATATCCACTAATCCATTCACAGCAGTGACACTGGACTACACGGGTTGGTAGGTAGGTAATTTTGGCTATGTTTGGCTGGGTTTGACTAGATGAGAGTTAGCTGAGCAATGGCTTTCTGTGATATAGAATACCAGGCGATCAAGTATAAATACCAATTTATAGATTCCAGTTAAGTGTGTAATGGATCACAGTGACTAGCAAAGCAAGAAAAGTAAGAAGCTTTTAAATTTCTATTTCTATGATTAGATTGCGGATATGAAGTGGAGTACATGAATTCGAGTATATGAGTTATGAATTCCTTAACAGCTTACAGATTTGGTTATACTTTTGCTGAAGTTGCATAGTTCACAGTCTGCTTAATAGAATTGGACTGAAAGTAGGCCTAAGTGCCGAATCTCTCCTTTACTGTTGAGATCTTCTTTTATAGATGTTTCATATGGTCTTAGGATATACAGATTTTATGTGAAGATCTCTTTAGAAAATAATGATATATTCTAGATCGGTATCAGGAACAAATTCTATATATTATATTTGGCATATCTATTGGTTTTTATGTTGTCCTTCTAGCCGAAGAAATGAACTTATTTTTTTTTATATTTTTCTTTTTACTTTTAAATTTTTTATTTATAATTTTTTATATTTAATTTGTATTTTTGTATGCATAATTTTATTTTTTATATTATTATTATCTTATTCTATTTTATTTTTGTTTTTTTTTTTTTCAATTTATTTATTTATTTTTATTGTTTTATTTTTATTATTTTCCATTTTACTTACATTTTTTATTTTTATTTCATAACTTTTTAATAAAATTGTCAGTTAAACTACATTTATATCAATTTTAGTTTTATTTTTTTCTATTTTATTTTTTATTATTTTTATTTTTATTTATTTTATTATTTTTTCATTTTATTTAAGTTTTTTATTTTTATTTCATACCTCTTTAATAAAATTGTCTAAGCAATTGCCAGTTAAACTACTTTGTTCTGATACTCACCAATAAAGGCCAGCATTTCAATATTCTATGATTATTGAATACAGTTCACAATATTACCAGCACTTGACCTCAAATAGATTGACCAAAGATATGCATCAAATCGAAATGAACACAAGTCTGACATCTTTAAAAATTGAGCAACGTTTTATTGGCATCTGCTAAAGTATGCGTAATTGAAATTGTGCCTTACATTGATTTCGATTTGATGTAGAAGCCAACAAATGGTCAATTATTCAGTGGACTTTGTCAAGTTTGGTCAGTTTGTAGGCGAGTGTGGTCTAGCCATAACTGTAAATTGTCAGGCACAACAGGTTCTCTCTATGTGTGTGTGTGTGTGTGTGTGTGTGTGCGTGTGGTAGTTGGCAGTTGCTTAGTTGTTTAGTTGCTTGGCTGTTTGCCTGGTCGGCAGTCCAAATGCGAGACGTGTTTAATTGCTCGATTAGCGCACAGTTTGCTGGGCAGTCTGGCCGAGCGACGCCCACGCGACCCTGTTTCGCCTCGGGGCGGCTTGTTGCACAATGAGTGCTGGCCCGTCGGTGGCGTCACCAAATTCCCCAAGCCATAATCTTGAACTTCAGCTGAGAGTTGAGTTGAGTTGAGTTTGGTTTGGCCTGGGATCAAAAAGCTGTGGGGCGACGATGGCAATGGCGATGGCGATGGCGATGGCGATGATGACGAGCAAGAGGAAGAGGAAGAGGACGAGGCTAAATCTGGTTTTCAATTTCATTTTCGCTCGAGCAACACTTAAAAACAGTCGCTGAATTAAATTATTCAAAATGTCAAACAATTATTCAAACGCCAACGGAACTGTAACTCTCAGCTTTATGCAAGTGGGGCGAATCCTGGGCGAAAGGGGCAGCTGGGCGGGGTAGGGCAGGGGTAGGGGCAGCTGCGATGAATCTGGCCCCCGGGGGGCACCTGCTCTCTGCAGTTCCTGTTCTGCCGCCGTATGGATGGCAAGTTATGATTTAAAAAGATATTAGTCCTGTTCACAGTCGCTCTTGTTGGCTTTGTGCTTTATGCAAAGCAGCGAGAATATATAAATATATACGTAGGGAGAAAGAGAGAGGGGGTGAGTGAGAGAGGGAGCGAGATAGAGGACAGCACATTGTTGGGAAATTTAATTATATCTAAAGTTGAGAGGGCA
Source organism: Drosophila paranaensis (assembly GCA_035047545.1). NCBI lineage: Eukaryota > Metazoa > Arthropoda > Insecta > Diptera > Drosophilidae > Drosophila > Drosophila paranaensis. The sequence continues at coordinate 10,106,521 of JAWNPL010000153.1, forward strand.
GCTTTATTGCTGATTCTACGCATAAACTTTTATTAACTGTGCGCGCTCGTATTTTGCAATTTTCACATTTTTATCTTTTTTTCCTCTTTTTTTTTTGTTTGAAGCCAAATGGAGGAGCGCCAGCAGCCAGAGCATTGATATTTAAAAGGTTCACGCAAGCTTCAGCTCGCAACATTTAAAGAAGCTGCAAAAAATTAAATATGCCAACGCTCGGTTGTTTGTTCAGCTTGTTTCTATCAATCAAAGGCTTAGGGCGACCGCACTCAAACACTAAGTACACACACATGGAGAGGGGGAGGATGTAGGCAAATGTGCGTAATGTCAACGCGGAAAATGTAATGGTAATGCGGTTTTTCTTTTCGTGTGCCACCAAAGCTGATCAAAGGCATAGAACGAACCTAAAAACCAACACCAATATGTGATCTTGATTTCTCACACACACATTGTGGTCGTGTGTGTGTGTGTGTGTCTTTATGTAAATGTATTTGACATAGTGCTTTCACGCAGTGTTTTCACACGCTATGCTGGCGCATCAAAGCACAAATGAAACTTTTTTAATGCTAACAAGTGAGAGAAATGTATGCCTAGGCGTAGTCAATGCCGAGTAGCTGAATTTGAGAGCGCATAGAATGAGCTGAGGTACAATTAGCTTTAAATATATATGGGTATCTGTGAAGTATTAGATACAGGGCTCTACCTAAGAAGAAGCTAATACATTGTCGTTAGCCCATGTGAACGTATAAACAGATAGACTAAGACAAAGGGCTATCGATAAGGTGTTAATAAATATGGAATGAAGTCAAAAAGCATTATAGAAAATTAAAAAAAAAATGTAAATTATCAGCAAGCTTCCTTTCAAGCTCAAAGAAAGTATACTTTCAGCACAAGTTGCCTTAGCGACTTTATGAATACTCAAGAGCGACAATTCAAAGCGAAATGTTAAATTGATTGTATAATAAGTAAGACTAAAGACCAAATAAAATAAGAGCATAAAAATAATACAAAAAACAGGAAAGGAAGCGACCAATTGTAGTTGCAGTTGAAGTGGCCATCAGTTGTTGAGTGATGCTTGAGATACTTTCTCGAGAGACAGAGAGAGAGAGAGAGAGAGAGTGAGAATGCTGAAGTGTTTGTGTTTTTCTACATGTTTGTGCTTATTGAATTTGTTTTAGCCAGAATTCGGTCTTAAATGTGCGCCAAGCCATAATCCATAATTCAGCGAAAAACTAAGCCAAGCTGAGCTGAGCAGTGCTATAAATCCATAACACAAACTTGGCGCCATTAAAACAAGTTTTGTAATGTCTTTCAATTACACTTGACGCTCATAAGTATGCTATGATTAATGTAAAGGCGATGCGGCCCACACGCTCTGGCTGCTAGGGCGCCAGCGCCCTCTCATTATCGCATCGCCAATCCCGATGTCCATTTATCATGAGCGCAATGAGACAGTCCCTCCTCCACTTCGAGTCCAGCTCTTTGGCTACGTGTGTGTGTGTGTGTTAGTCTTATTGGAGCTCAAGTGGAAGGAGCGGCAGGAGCTGGGCTGCATTGTGACATGCGCCATAATTACAAGAGCTGGCAAAACTAATAGATGCCCAAAAATTTGTTCATTTGCTTTTAGCTTTCTGGATGCGGAGGCGAGCAAATTAAGTCGTTAGCCTGACACTGGATTTGTTTTCCCTGGCCTGATTGACATAAATTTTGTATGCCAACTAATTGATGTTAATTTCTCGCTCGTTCGCTTTGTTTACTCAGCGCCAAATGCAAAAATTTTGATGGATTGCTAGAGAGAAAAAGAGTGAGAGAGGGAGAGCGAGAGCGAGAGGGAGGGAGAATTGTTAGCCAAAGGGGATGCTATCCCAGTGTGGACTGGATCAAACAGAAAACGTCGTGAAAAGCACTTTGGCATTTGCTCGTTGTATTAAAAATAAAATGCAAAACTCAATCGACGGCAAAGTTAAAGCGACGCAAATCGAATCGCAACGACTTGGGATTCAGTTGAATGCGAGCTGCGTCTTAAAGCGCGCACGCAGCGAGCATTAAGCGCAAAGCCTGACGAGACGGAGGGAGTATGCTGGACTGGCAAATTCCCTCTGATAAGTATAAGCTTAAGTAGACTTGAGTAATGGCAAACCAAGGCATTCTTCTCCCTTTCTACCTTCTTTTTATCCCTACCATTCTGTTGTTATAGAATTATAGGTAAGCTAAGCAGATATTTATATTAACTAACGATTCCAATTCCGAGACCCACTTCCGCCTCTTGCAATATGTCCATCCAAACTTCACTTCTTGTCTAGATCCAAAACCAACTTCAGCTAGTTATCTGCAGTAGTTTCCCACTTGCCTGCGGGCCACCCACACTCCGCAAGCTACAACTACAGGGCATAGAAAGGATAGAAACAAAAAAAAAAAAAAAAAAAGAAAAACACACACAAAAACAGAGAGTGAGCAAGAGAAAGAAAAACAACAACGTGTTATCGTCGACACTTGAGGAAAAGTTGTCAGAGTTGTCCTTGGCAGCTCGTGCCGCTCAAGATTCAGCTGCTTGTGGTGTGAATCGAGCAGAAGCGGTAGCAATTTCTGAATTTATTTTTATCCGTTCGGATGCCGCGGAAATCCTGTCACTGCTGCTCCTGCCTCCTGCAGTGGCTCCTGTGAGCCACTCCTGTGGGCCACCAGCAAGCCCTCATCGCCGTGTCGAACGCTGTTGACGCGTTTTGCGTGCTTCATCCGCAGACACATTGCCAACCGCAATTGCAGCCGGACTGCCTGTGGCATCCATCTCCTGATCTCCCCTGGCCCTGGAATAACAAATGCAGCGCCTTAATCAGCCGCAGACTGTGTCCAGTTGGCGAGTTTGTTTGCCAGCTCTCGTGCGCTCTCCCACTGCAAAACAATCACTCAATGCTTGACTCAAGTTAATCGCCGCTGGCCTCCACGACTTTGACGAGACGAGACTTTGACTTCGCCTGCAACTAGTACATTGAAAATAGCATCCAGAAGTCAAGCTCAATTTCCACTCCTCATTCTTACGCACACGCACGCTCACCCACACACACACACACACACACACAGCTGCAGGGGTAAACAGAATTGATTGCGTGTATTCTCATTTGGGGGTTTTGCCGCAATGCCATTTCATTCTCAGCTCGCCAGATGAGAAGTCGTGCTGCCAGCTGCTCCGCAGCGATATGAAACATTTGAACGAGCATAGATGTGCACATAAACATGCAACAGTGTTGGCAAACACTCAAAAAGTTTAACAAGAGAAAGAAGTTCTAAACTTCTGCTGGTAATTAATTATTGCTTTGGCTCTGTGTGCGTGGAGCATGTAAGGTATCTAAATGAAGTTTATTTAAGCAGGTTGATGCAGCTCTAGAAGTGGGAATTGTGAAGTGTTTGAGCTACTGCTTTCACTGCTGAATTGATCGGCTCTCCGCAGTGCGATGATTACTAGTAATGGGAATGATTTTCTTTTGAATAATTATTACTTTCCCTCTACAAATGGGGGTCAAGTATTTATGTTATAGCACCCGAGCACTTAGAATGTTCAGAATGATCGTAAAATATCCAATTACAGCAGTTCACTTGCAGGCATGACATGACCGTATGTATAAATAAACTTATGTTGGGTACTGTTAGATGTTTGACAGATCTATACCTAAGACAATCAAACTCTCAATTTTCAGCAAAAAAAAAGAGCTGAATGACACAAATGAAATTTAGTTTGAGAAAATTGCAAAAAGTATTCAAATATTTATAAATAATAAAATAAAAATAATAAAAAAATATAGTTAAAGTTAGTTAAGGAGTATATCACTGAATATATAAACTAAATTTCCCCGCAGATCATTATTCCTTACCACTCTGTAGTGCTGATCTGCCTAAAGTATTCCCTCACACAGTTCCATTAACTTGCTCGCCTGGCTTGCTACGCATAGCATAATAAATTTGATTAAAGTTTTCAAATAGTTTCGCATGCAGCATAAATTGTAAATAGAATTTGGAAATTAAATTAATTTAATTGTGGAATTTTCGTTTACACTTCAAAACCGAATGTCTGTGGGAATTTCAATGCTTTGGTTGATTTGGCTGAAATTCATAATTGTTGCACAAGCAAATGTGGTTTTCGAAATTTACGAATTTAATGCAGCACACGAATTCGGCTAACGTGAAAATTGCATAAGCAGAGCCTCAACATTTGCTTGGCTTTCAATCAACAGCTAGAAAATATCTTATTAATTTTTCTACTAAAGCGCAAATGGGTGCCGTGAGCATAAACTAAATTCAAATCTGGCAAGTCCGCACTCCATTCTCTTTAATAACTATTTATGGCTGCGTATGCAGAGCAGAATTTTAATTAAATTACATGCAATAATTAAAAATAATTCTATGTTTGCCCCGACAGTGCGAGAAAGTTGCGCAAAACTTTTCTCCTATCCCGTTTCAAGGTACGCAGAGCTGACTACGGTCGCCCATGTGTTTGTGTGTGTGTGTGTGTAGAGAGCATCAAGTGTGCATTGAATGGCATATGGCATTACTGTTATTGTTCAATAAGCCTCAGTTAAGATGTTAAACTTGTAGGTTGAAACAGAGCTGAGCTGAGCGCTGTTGTTGCCAGAAATTAAGCAGTTACTTCTGAAGGTTTTATTTGGGTTCAGGCTAACATGTGGCACGACTTTTCGCCAACCCTGAGACTCGGCTGCACTTTCTCTGTGTGTGCGTAGCCTTTTGGCTTAACTTGCAATTTAGTCGTGCTCCGTGGTGTATCTGACTGGCGCTGCCACTGCTGCCAGTGCTGCTGCTGTCATTTGTTGGTGTTTCCTTCGACCTGCTTGCTTGCAACTTATGCGTGACTCGAGTGCATACTCGAGAGCTCGAGCCGGTCTAAAAGTGTACGCAGCTAAAACTTTTGCCACTTGAAATAGTTTTTACTCCCACTCACAGCCGTCGCACTCGCACGCGTTCTCCTCTCTTTCTCTGTCTCCCTCTCTCGGTCTGTGTGTATGCGTGTGTTTGCTTGCCAATTGCTCTGCCTTTCACTCGTGGCCGACTTTATGCAAATAAATGTTTTTACTCATTTTAATATACATTTTTATGGCACTTTTGCTGGTAATGGGCCTGGCTCTCATCGCTGCATCTACTCCAGCGGCTGGGCGTCATCCGGCGTCTGCAGCGATTGCTTCTCATCTCTCATTTTGCTTCTCTCATCTCGTTAGTGCTCAGTATTTATATAGGAATTGGCTCAATTTGCTCTCGATTTATGCAGAAGATGCTTGAAATACTCCACGCTGCGATTGTTTGCACTGTTGCCATCCTCGCCATTTGCTACTTAATTGACTTGCAGCTTTCGCCCAACGATGGCCATAACGATGCCCACTAGAGATGGCAGCGTGGCCTCCTGGCAGGGATTTATGTTCAACTTAAGGCAAGCATTTCTGCATGCAGCAGGTATTTTAATCTTAAGCGGAATATAAATCGGATTATTGTTGATCTGTAGTGATTTGTATATGGGGAAGATGCGAAACCAAATAGCAGAATAAATCACACAAGATATTTAATAATATAAAAGACATGGGAAAGATGCGAAGATGGGAAAGATGGAATTCGATGAGAACTAATTGGAACTGCTAATCATAGCTATAGGAGCTTCTTTAGAAAAATATCCCAAAACTATATCTATGTAGAATATTTACTTCGGGAGTAAGAGTAGATCGATATCTTATCTTACATAATATAACAGAAACTAATGACTCCCAGATATCCACTGAAAGTCCGCTTTTATTAGTGAAAGATGGGTGACAGTTGACTCACCCTTGAAGCTAGTATATTTTTTAGTAATTCTTATACTAATAATTTACGGTATATTTACTATTCTTTAAGACAACTCCCCTGCAACTGTATAAAATATAGATTAAAGCCAAGTCCAGACTAATGCCTAACTATCTTCCGTTATACTCTCGACTCTCTGGGAATGTCTTAAATTAACAGCTTTAGCTTATGCTTGGGATTTGAGCACGTGCCTCATGTATATATGCTCTGGCCATCTCCAGTGGCAACTGGGAGTGTTCGTAGACTGCGCTCGCTGCTGCTGCCCACTTTTATTGTGCAATTTCTGGGTGCGACAATGGCGCTTTGGGGGCGGGCGACGTTAAGTATTGCTTAAACCTTTTGCCATTACTTTCGGCTGCTTAGCAGCAGCAGCGGCAGCAGTATAGTAAGCGATTTCCGGCGCTCGTCAAAAGGTGGCGCTTTTGCAATTGAATTGCAAATGGCGGCCGTTGACGTTGACTCGTTTGCCAGCTGATGGCGACGGAAGCGAGGCCATCAGTGGCAGCTACAGCCAACGTTCAATGGGTTCGCCGTGGGCCCGCGGGTCGCAGACGCCTGCAGCCATTTGGCTTCAGCGGGCCTCAAGCTGCCGACTCCTGCGCCTGCTGCCGGTGTGTTGGACTGCGGTTGCCTGACGCGCCGTTTGCTTTGTGGCCTTCGCTGTTTGCCGCCAGTCAACCAACCCGACCAGCCCCCATCCCGGCCATCCCGTCCATCGCCAGTGCGGCTTGCCTCGAGCTGCTGATTGTTTGTTTGCTTTGCGGCATATTTATTTCAAACGAGCCTGCACTTAGCACCAGCTCCTGGCCCTCCCCAGCCCTGCTGCTTCGGAGCTAATACAAAATTCAAGCGAAATGCGCTTCGAATGAGAAACTCTCAGAAACTCAACTGAATTCACGCCAAAATGGTTTCCGGCACGGAAGCGGAAGCGAATGACGACGGCGACGGCAACCGTAACAGCGTTCTCTCGCTCTCGTTCTCTCGCTCTCTCCGTGCTTAGCTTATTTATGTTTTGAGGCCGCAGCAGCCCGAAAAGGATTGCGCAAAGATTGCCTAATTTAATTAGTTGTCGCCTCCGTTTCCAGGCCTCCACACACACACACACACACACACACACACACACACACACAGACAGACACAATGAGCGAGGCGAAGAGGAACGACGCTGGCCAAATGATTTACTCAGTTTTTTGAGCTGCCGCCGGTTGACGTCGCCTGTCATGTTTGTGACACATACTTCAGTCGAGACTGTTCAGCGTGCTCAGCGCTGGCTCGTCCTGCTCGTCGTTTTGGTGCCTTCTGCGTGCTGCATGCAAGCGAGTCCTGCGCCCCGTGCCGTGTGTGCTTGTCACATTGCGTCGAAGTCTGAGTCGGAGTCTGACTTGGAATTGGAGCCTGTCAACTTTTTGCAGACTGTATAAAAATGCTGTCAAAGGCGAGCAACGTACTCGTCCTCGTCGTCCTGGTCCCTGTCGCTGTCGCTGTCGTTCTACTCGCTGCCATGGCGATAAAAATCCTTTTGATTAGAGACCCAACTTGAGAAATTAAATTGTGCTCACCTGGCAGCTTGGCTTGAGCTGACGCTTCTGCCTCTTCTGCTTACTCTTCCTCTGCCTATTACCGCTTGTCCCGCATTCTGGGCTGCATTTCTGCTGCGTCTGGCTTGGGCTTTGGCTTTGGCTTTACCATTTTGCCTTTGCCGCAACGTCTTCGGCGGCTTCTGTCGCTGTTGTTGCTGCTGCTGATAAATTTCCTTATTTCATGGTTCGTTTTTTAATTTATTTTCTCTCATTTTTTGCTTTTTGTATTTTCGATTTTGCCGCTCGCGGCATTTCCGCAGCAGACGACGCCAAGGATGTCGGTCCAGCCAAGCAGCCAACCGCCAGCCAGCCAGCCAGGCAGCCAACATCCTTGCTGGCTAAAGCGCGTCAGTCGTGTACTCTTGTAATTACAGTTATGTCTCTGGGGTATGCAAGCGATTTCCAGCATCAGTTCTGGCGCCCCCAAAGCCGCCACTGTGGGCCCCTCGGCTGTGAGGGGGCGTGGCAAATGGCAAATGAGTAAAACGCTTTTAAATATTGTTTGGCTTTAATGCAATCTCGTAATACAGATTACTTACGCAGCCAGCCTCTGTTTAGCACCATGTTGCCGCTCTGATTGCAACAGATTCTCTTGTCCAACGTTGGGAATTAACTAGGGTTTAGGGCAATGTATGTGCGTGTGTGTGTGTGTGTGTGTGTGTGTGTGTGTGTCTTGTGATTGCTGTCAGTGTGCTGCTGGTGTCTGTTGTTATGTCCTTTTGGATAATGAAAGAGCTTTGCTGTCCTGTTATTATATTTCGAGCATTACAGCAGTTGCTTTAGCAGCTAAATTAAGCATTTAGTAGTTATTAAAATACTCGTTTAACTGCCTGGAATTACAATGTATAAGCAAAGCAAACAAGCGTATTTCATGTGTGTGTATGCAGAGAGTATGTTAAATACAACGGCGCGCATGGAGAGGCACATCCGATTATTCATATAAGCACGTGTATATAATTGTGAAAATAACTTTTGATATTAATTTTTAAGTGGAAGCGGGAGCTTTTGTAATATAAATTTAATTTTCATTTAGTTTAGCTACTCGTTGCGGGTTAATTGGAAATATAATACGATTTAAAAGTGTTTGCAGCAAGTATCGTGTTCTAAGAATATAAATAGCTGGGAACAGAAAGATGAATGTGGGTAAGTCAGGTGAAGCTGATAGGGAAGTTACATATCAATATATAATTTGTGTAAATAAATCTTTAGAAAATAAATATTTAAATAATAATTTTATATTGACTTTATAATTATTTATTTATTTGATATATATTTTTTAAAAATAATTTTTGAAAAATTATATAATTATTATTTATTTATTTCAAATCATTTTAAAAATATTTGAAACTTTTTTTTGATAACTTGCCAGGCTTTTATTTATTTATTTAAAATCGTTAAAAAAAATATTGGAATATTAATGTAAATATTTTATGTATATATTTTTATAAGTTTATTTAAAATTTTAAAAAATTTAATTTTACGAAATTGTATAATTAAATTTCATAATTATTATTTATTCTGCTATTGCTCAATTCTCTATGGCAGCTTCATCATTGTCAATTATTAACTTAATAAAGTGCTGCAGCGGCACTCGCTCATGATTATTTTTGCATAGTATGTTGTCAGCTTGCCCATTAATTTCACGGCTAACAATTTTTGTGGCTGCTCTTGACTGCTGTGATACCCTGTGGCGCGAATAAAGAGTTGATTGTGTGATCTGAGTGATTCTATACTTAAAAGTATCTCAATGATTATATGCAGTTAGTATAGGGTATCTGCCAGTCAGTCAGCTTTTATTTAATACTATTTGCATGGGTTGTCACAGTTTCACATACATATGTCTACACATGTATTTTTTTTAGTATTTGTAGCTTTAACAGCTTGTCTACAGGGTATCTGATTCATTGGCACTCTCTCTTTCTCTCCCTCTCTCTCTTTCTCTCTTTCTCTCCCTCTCTCTCTCTCTCTCTCTCTCTCTCTCTTTCTCTCTTTCTCTGTGTCTCTCTCTCGACTGTTCCTCTTTTGTTGTATTTGTTTCGCTGCCATTGCCCCCGGGGCGTGATGCTGTCGCGCGCTGACATCTCTGCTGCTCTGCATCAGCTCCATCTTTGCACAGGGCGTCATCGTTAGCGGCGCGCCTCGTCTCCCGCCGCCCACGCCCAATATGTTGGTCGCTCTCGCTTAACGCTCTAGCACCCCGAGCAGCAGAGTACGCCCTTTCAGCCTGCTCCTCAACTGCTTTTCCTATGAACACACACTTTTTGCCTGCCTTTTTATTATGACAGGGTGCAGGAGAAAAAAGACAACAACAACAGCGGCAACGGGGAAAAAAAGGAAGAAATTTAATAATGCCATCAACAATAAATCTATTTGTTGTGCTTGCTGTTATTGTTGTTCTTAGACAATGCACAGCAGCAGCAGTTAGCCACGCCCCCAGCCCTGTGTGTGTGTGTGTGTGTGTGCGTTGGTTTAATGTTTTGGGCTCTCGGTCCCTGGGCTTAAATAAATCTGCGGCTATTCTCATTTTTACCTACTCTTTTAATTGCATTTTGATGACGTCTTAATTTTTATTTCAGCTTCGCCTCGCTGTTGCCCCCAAAATCCAATTTCGCCGCTGACACGCCACCCCCCACATCAGGCAGACAACCGTAGTAAGGGTGGGACAGGAGGGAGGTGGGGGATGCTATAGCATTTTATGCGCTTAATCTGCTGTTGCCATTTTTCAAGGTTTCTTTGCACTCGTTTTTCCTCTTTTAGATGTGGCAACGCCAACCCCAAACCCCAAGCCCCAACCCTTATAGTACCCTGCTAGCCCCCCTGCTGCCCATGGGGGGGTTAGTCAACCGGCAGTACATTAAAACTCCGTGGCCGTTACATTTTCTGGCTGGGTTTTGTATTGTTTTTGTGTGCGGCAATTTTTGGCATTTGCTGCGGGCATAACAACAGCAGCAACAACAACAAGAACAACGACAACACGTAGTTGTTGTTGCTGCTGTTGTTGTTTTAATGTCGCGTGATAAGCGATTTATGGCGCAGCTCTCTTGAATCGGTACTCCAGTTTGGCGTCTCGGTTGACTGACTGCTTGGCCTGCTTATTGAGGATTGTGGGCGGCTGATGGTGAGCTGGGCGTGGCAGCGAGGAAGCCGGACTGACTTAATTCTGTTTAATGGCATGCCATGGTTATAAACTGCAAATGGTTTAATTGTTCGACATAGGCTGTAGCAGCAGCAACATGGCCCATTGACAATTTCAACAGTTGCTCGCCAAAGATAAAGCCCGCACTTACTTTTAGGTCTTGGAGGAAACTCAAAGTTGTCTCGCATCTTGATACAGTTGCCATGTAATCCTTTTCGGCAACAGCGTCTCGGGAAAAAGCACATATGATGCTCGTAAAGGCTTAAAAAAACTCACGCATAAAACATAAAACTGAGACAGCATATTGAGAGTATTTTCTGTCGAATTTACTTGGCTTTTCTTTGAATTTATGAATTTTTCTTAAATATTATTTTTAGTTCATCATTTTTGCAGTTGACCCGAAACGAGGTTAACTGCCTCAGTTATCCCTTGACCCCCCCCCCCCGCCCACACTTTGGAGTGTCGAGTCTGGCAAGTTTGAGACCGTAACTCGTATTATTAACATACAGTTAAATTGTTATTCTTCGCAAACATTTTGAATACATAAAAACACGAAGGAAATAATACGCAAACAACAACAAAGTCTGCTGCTTCAGTTTTTTGCCAGCGCTCAAAATATACACACAGATATTTAGTTCTAAAGCTGAAGTTTGCTTTATTTTGCAATAAACTATTGAATTTCAGTTTTGCAGTAATGAAATAAATCTATTGGGCATGGGAGTTTTTTGTCTTCCAAACACTTTGTTAGTTCAAAGAGCTTAAAATATTTGATTCGTAAAAAAGAGATTTAGATAACTGTATAAATAGTTATGATACAATAGAAATGCTGTTGACGAACTGTCGAACCAAAATATATTTTTGTGAAGTATTTCAGATTGCGTAATATACGAAATTCCATTTCTGTTTCTGTTACGTATATAACATTTTTGATATATTTATTTCTGATATTTGTGGTGTTATGTGGACACTTGTGTGCCGCACGTATGCCCACAAATTTAGCCATATTGAATGCTTACCTAATTTTTGACAGCTATTTTAAATTTGATTCATTTTTAAAAAAACGAATCAAAAAGTCTGCGTCAAACACTAAAGCTGCCTCTGGCCCCATGTGACTTTGTTTGCTTGCCGAAACTGCAGAGGCGGATGAAAGCACGAAACTGTGCTCTGATTGAGCAGATAAGGTAGGCATCGCAGTAGCTGTTGAATAAGATCATTTGGAATGATTTTTTGAACTGCTTTGTGGATATTTATAATATCTGATTGGAACTACTTCTGAGCGCAAAAATAGAATTTATTTATGAATGAATAATAAATGAAAAATGAAAAAAATTAAATTACAGATTTGCCACACTTTTCGAACAGAGATTGAATATATACTGATTGTATATTTACATATATAAAATAGTTCAAAAGTACATGTTTGTGATATTAAAGTCAACGAGACGTTTAAATTTTATTTATAAATTGGTTAACTCATAAGCCTAAAAGCTATACTACATTATTGGTATTTTCCGCTAGTTCCAAATGCTTTGGAGAACATATTTAATGTATTCTATCTGTCTATTTATATGTCAATTAATCTATCTATCTATCTATCTATCTACCAATCTACCTCTCTATCTATTGTCTCCCCTTTTTCTATATCAAACTTATCCATTTTTATTTCATTTAAATTGCTTATAGAGTTTCTCCGCTTTGCTAGAGTCTCTAGGCTCTTTTCCTGCATCAGTTAACTTAATTGAGTTACCAAGTATCTTATCGCCGTAAATGCACTCGATGGCATCTTTGGTTTGGTCACGCCAAACAGTGAAAAATGTCCAAAATGGAAACCTTAATGGCGCCGCGTGTTGTCTGAGCCGCTTAAAAATGGCGGAATGCAGACGATGGCACTCGACTACGGTTTCCAGCAGGGCTCATGTAAGAGCAGCGAGAGAGAGTGAGAGAGAAGGAGAGGAAGGCAGAGAGAAAAGAACACAACTTCAGTATAAACAAATATTTCATGCATTTTCGTATTATACTTGTGTGTGTGTGAGTGCGTGTGTCTGTGTGGACAATAAATAATGCGAAATGTGAGTTGCCCCCGCACACACACACACACACACACCCACAGACAGTTTTGTGGCAAATCATAAAAAAATATGGCTATGGCTCGTCATTCGTTGCCTGTTGCCTGTTGCCATGCCAGGAAGGCGCTCGCAGATCTCCTGCCAGCTGGTCAGACGCTTTATTTTGGTGTATAATTAATTGTTGTTGGCTACCTGGCATTTGCTCAATGTTGTTGTTGTTGCTGCTATTGCTTTTGCTGTTGCTGTGGTTCTCTGCTATTGCTATTGCTATTGCTATTGCCGTTGCCGTTGCCGTGGCCGCCCAACTTGTTAAAGCAGAAGGAGGCCAATAATGAAATTCACTTTAATTTTCAACTTGGCTCAACATGAAAGTAAAAGTTTTCCGTTCTACATAGTTGAAGCGACGCTCGTTGAGACGCTCCACTTGCATTGATGAAGGCTTACTTCAAGTGTAGGTGTGTCAGCCGCTGTGGGTGGCGTCTTCATTCCTCTCGATATGTAATGGCCTGAGGGGGTGGCCTTTGGTTTCTGTGTATACACATAATGCCTTAAAGCCGCCAATTAAAAGTTTTGCCAAGCGAAACTGATTCAAGCGCTGCCTAGAAACTGAGGCGGCCGTGCGCCTGATTAAGGCTGATAAATCTTTAATTTTCACAAAATACAAATACAACAACCGAAAAGCTTTAGAGCTGAGGAACTGAGAGGAACAGCAACGGCAACAGCAACAACAAGTCGACGCAATCCAATTTGCCATTGACCCTCGCCTTTGATTTTGACATGAACATGAGTATAATAGCACCCAAACCCATAGACTCGCTTCCCTTTCTCTGCTTTGGCTTGCTTTTAAGGGATGGCTTATTGGGGGATGGGTGGAGGGCTGGCTTACCAGCTGGGCGAGCTCGCGTGCGGCGGCTGTTATTGAATTTTTAAGATTTATCGATTTTATGTGCACCTGGCAGAGCCGTGAGTTACCTGTGAGAGTACTTTGAACTCGGAAGCGGCAGCGGCAGCAGCAGCAGCTGCCACACTTACACACAACACATACGAGCGAGTGAGAGTACTATATGGGCCCAATGTTATAGTCCATGTAAAACACACACCATAAAAAACGACAACGACTGCGGCGCCCATAAATTAAAGGCCTTAATAATGATGAATGGCAAGGGGAAGGGGAGCGGGCAGGGGACCAATACGACTGGCAGCAAATCAGCGCAGTACTTTAAAAGGTTAGAGCTGACAGACGAGGTGTTCACCTTATGACCTATGACATTGCCAGCTTAATCAAGAATGTGCCGCTGCATACTGCATGAGTTGAGCGAAACTTTCACTGGAGAAATTGTCAAGGGACAGCTTAAAATAGTTCACATACAGATGTGAATGGCGGTGGCTCTGTGGCGGCAACTGCAGTGAGTGCTACTAGGCGTATACGCAATTTGGAAGCAATAAAACTGTTGAAATAGGAATCACATTAGTGGCATATGTGAAACAATAAACACATGACTTAATAAGACTTAAATGAGCTTACTTGACTAAGTTTATTGTTTATATAATTTAATTTTGCTTGACATTGCGGCTTGCTGGATTAGCTTGAGAGAATAATTAATGTGAGTTGAACTACTTAAGATGTGGATAAGGAAATAAAATATGAAACTTGACACTTGGATATGTTTCAGCATTGCTCACTCTTCACATTCTGAGATATTGTTAACTTTTTTCTACATATATATAGAACAAAAGTCCGGCAATATCTTTGCTCACTACTTCTGTTCAGATATCCAGGAAATAATCTATATGTTCATTGATTGACTTTCTAATAGCTGACAGACTCATTAAGTCACTAATTGACTCTCAAATTGACAAGCTCAGTGGCTGGCTGATAGATTGGCAGATTGACTACTGCTGAAAGCCCGCAGCAGCTGAACATTCCCATTGGCCATGCTTAGCTTAGCACACTTTTCCTGGAACTCTGTTGAGAGTCCTTGTTCAATTTTCAAAAACTCAACTTAATCTGGCTGGGGCTGGTCGCCTGTTTGGCCAAGTTTCAAGTTCCCAGCCAGAAGCAAGTTAAAAAAGTCTATCTCCCACTCAGAGCTAATGGATATCGGGCGAGCAGATGCTAACGAATGCTTGATTGCTCACATTTGACAAACATTAACTCTCATTTTGGTCAGATCTTACTTATCGGGCAGCACAGTCAGACGCATTAATTTCAATTAAATCACGAAATATGTGCATGCAATACACACACACACACACACAAGCTCAGTCACTGTGTGTCAACAAATACGTATATATAAATATATATATATATTCGAACTGGCGCGCATTTGTCTACAATTTTTCGTGAAATATGAAGATAATTATTGACAATATTGCCGGCGAGCAATTGCGGCAGATTGGGTGGCAATCACGTAGCCGCACGCACCGCGCCCTGTTGATGAGGTGTGACAGATGATAGCCGGCAAGTGAAAGTTGTGCATTGCACAAATGGATTATTAACCCCTGATTGCCGACGGGTTGTCTGGCTGGCTGGATAAGTGTGGGCTAAGAGTGCTGAGCTTTTTGACAAATTGACTAAATAGTTGCGGCTGGCGTTGAAATTAATAACAATCGATACGTCATAAATTTATGCACGTGGCTCAAATCAGACACGCACAAACGAGACGCGCAGGTGGGCTATGAAGGTGCGGATAAGGGAACAACAGTCAACGAAAGCGCACGGTTGTTGTTATTTAATAGCATTGACAAGGCGGGCGTTGAACTTAATGAATAAATAAATGGCCACAAGGAAAAACAAAGGAAAAGTGCTTAAGTGGAAGTGAACGACTAGCAGATGACCTGCAGGGAAGTAGTCGAAGTGGGAAGTGAAGTGAATACAAGGATGAGATAAGTGTTGCTTTGATTAGAGAGAGAGAGAGAGAGAGAGAGAGAGAGAGAGAGAGAGAGAGAGAGAGAGACTCATCTACATATCAAGTAAACTTTCTTATTTATATCAGCTTTCACATAATTTTAATTCCATTATGCCTTGCCTACTCTACCTTGGCATACCCTCTTTAACACTTACCTAATTACTGCAGGGTATAGCTGAATCGTAACGTATCATATCGAATCACATCAATTGAAAATGCGGCGCTAGCTGACAGAAGCACGCGTCTAATTATCCATATTGGAACAACATGCCAACTGCTCGAATATCTTTTGGCGCATATCTTTATTATGTTGTTTGTTGGTTTTTGGCTCGGGTCTGTGGTGGGCCCTAGGCCCGGGGTGCCCGCCATCCAAATGACTGCAAATTGTTTTTATAATTTTGTGTATCTTTATCTTGGCTTATCTGTCACGGCTTTGCCATTCTCCCCTATCGAACAATGTCTTTTTGTGCTGGTTTCCAATTTGATTTGCATGGAAATGTAATCGTCGTGGAGGCGTGCTCAAGCCACGCTCCGTGGACTAAGCAAAACAATAACAACAACAACAGCAGCAACAACAACAACATCGTCGCTTTGGCAATGTATTTTGTATTGAATTTTTAATGAGCTAAGCTCACATCGAGATCTCAAGTGCCTGAGTCTGCCCCCATCTTTAGCTATCTGGCTGTTTTTTTCCGGGCTCACGTTGCGTATACTCGCTGCTCCGCCGTCGATATTCAAATGCTTCCGTAGCGCACTTTTCGGTGTAAGCCATCCTCTGCCTGGCCGACATTAAAGCCAAGCACAGCCAAGCCACCCGCATTGGCATTCTAATATTCTATTGAATTAATTTGGCATCTTTTACTTTTTAGCTAAATTATTAAGCGAAAAAGAAAGAACAGAAAATAAAATCAATACATTAAAATTAAATGTTTAACGTAGCTTAAAGATTTGTCTGCGCTAAACTGGGAGTTTTGTTGTCCTTCGTATATTTTATGCCAGCGGAAGGAAATGAAAATGATTTTTAAAAAATTAAAATTAGGTTGTATGAGACCGAAGTGCCTTTAAGATATCTTTTATATGGTCATTTTATCTATGGAATAATTAAGACTTAAAGTTTTTATAACCAAATAATAGCACTAAACAATATTTTCTATATGTTGAGTCCTTTCATGATATGCAGATATTTTATTTTAAAAAATTTTAATGCTTAAAAAATTATATAAAAATTACAAGTATTTTTATTGTATGAAATATGAAATGCATAAAATATATTTAAATTAATATACAAATAAATAAATCAAAAAAAAAAATAAATAATGCCAAGTTTTTCAGATACATAAAAAAATTCTTAACGTTTTTTTTGCAAATATTTTATAAAATAAATGTAAAAATTAAATAGAAAAATATTAAAAAAAAAAAAAAAAATTAATTTCATTTTTCAGTTATTACAACAAAATTAAACTGTCAAATATCATTTAAGCTTATTCTATATATTTTTTTAAATAATTTATTTGGCTTAAAGTTTCATTTTATTATAATTTTTTTTATCATAAATTCCACTTGTACTGTTGAAAAAGCGTTAAAAAGAATTTTTAATATATCAATATATTTATATCATATATTTTTTGTAGGCAAAAATGTTGTACAGTTATCATATATGAAATATAAATGCCAAGTGCATACTTATTGCAGTGATTTAAATGTTGATGCGAGATTCGAGTGATTCAGTTATTTTTGTAGCATACTTTTCAGGGCGTTTTTTAAGCTGCCTTTGAAGTCTTTGTTTTTGCTGTTGCTGCTGCTGATTTTCATATGAAATGAAAATAAAACAAATGGCTATAAAAAGCAACAGATTCAGTTTTACAGATACTGATTTGCATAATGTGCCCACACACGCACACACAGATAGAAAAACATATACAATAACAAACGCAAACGGAAAAGGGCAGAGCCGCGCCATAGACAATATAATTTACATTAAATTGCTGATCAATATAAATGTATCTATCTGTGGCATTAGTTTAATTTGTATCTCCAAATGCCTATGTGACTCTGCTTCTGTGTGCGTGTGTTTGATTGGGGTTTTAAATTGTTTTACCTATTCCGCCTTTGGATATGTATATATAGATGTATGTATATATATGTGTGTGTTTGCATTAGACTGAATAGATACGCAGTTAGATTTTGGCTGACCGCCGTCGAAAAATATTTTTGCATAATTTCTCGTACTGATTTGCTGGGTTTTTGGTTTTTACGCTTTGTGCGCCATAAATTATGCTGAAAAATTGAAAATTTTTAGCCGCTGCCTCGCCTCGTCCAGCAGTCTACAAAGTAATTTGGTGTACATCGACTTTGTGGGCTGCCCCAAAAATTGTTTATTATTGATGCAGTTGCCGTTGCCGTTGTTGCTGTTGTTGCTGTTGTTGTTGCTGGCATTCGGCGTGACTGGGAACGAAATTATCATTTGGCCGCTGATTTTATGCATATGTGTTTTGTATTTTGTATTTTGCATACGCATTTGCCTGCTGATTAATGTTTGATGTGCCATAATTACAAAGGTACATAGAGCGGGGCCAGGGGTGGCCCAGGCAGCTTGCCTCTGCCATATGCTTGTTGCATGCAGGACTCGTTTAGCTGCGACCGAGGTTTATGTTTATGCAATTTCAATTTGCTGTGCAGTAAAAGCGATTTGTTTTAATTACTTACGCACATGGCATTTAATTATTTTTATTGATTAAATAAAACAATTAAGTTTATGTAAATTAATGCGAACGAGCAACGAGACATTTACCATTGCTATTGGCGTGCGCGACACAGGATAGATAGCCAGATGGGGGGGGGAGGAGATGCGAAGCGGGGCAATGGCAGTCTGCCTGAGTGGCAGTCAAGTTAATGGAATTGCTGAGCAGCAGGCAGCAGCAAGCAGGCAGCAGGCAGCTACTCTCTCCGTCTAGTAAAATAATTTAAGGCCAAGCATAGAAAATTAATGAGGCCATTAAATGCTGAAGACGCTAAAGGGACAACACACACACATATACACACACCCATGTGGGGTAACTCTTTGTCGAGCCTCTGTTTATGAGTGTGCGTGTGTGCCGGCTGTTATGCATGTGTGTGTGCATGCTCGTAATGTATGAGAAGACATGAACAATAATGCCGGAGGAATTGAATTCTGTGGGCATATTAGTTAGCCAAGTTAGCCTCAAGCGAGCCTTAAAAAATGCGTATACTTAACCTTTTCCTGCTCCCTTTCTCTCTCTCTCTCTCCCTATCCCTTCCGCAATGTAATGTATGCATAAGTAAACAAGCAGATTAAAACTCGAATAGCCATAAAAAGAAAGATTACAAATATAGTCGAATTTATGACGTAGAAATGTTTGTCAAAGGCATAAAAATCATTTCTTTATTAAGCAGCGTCGGGGCACTAAAGAGACCCCTTAATTTCCTGTCGCCCTATATTTTACATTTATATCTGTGCTAATTCCTCTGCAGTTAGCGCATCTGCCAGTCTGAGCGACTCTGTGGCAAATTGCTCGCTCGTTTGCTTCTTATTTAACTTGCGGTCGCTTTGACGTACGGCCGAAAAAAAAGTAAAAGCGAAAGGGAAACGGAAAGGGAAAGGGAAAGGGAAAGGGAAAAGGCTTTAACTGTTTAGCTCAGCTCCTTGCACCTGGAATCAGCTGTTTGCCTGCTTTGTAGCCGTTTCGGCTGCTGTTTACATCCATCAGCGGTCCGGGATGTCCTTTGTTGTCCTGCTATTGAATGATGTGAATGGCGCAGCGAGCGAGACCCAAAAATAAACTGCCATTTTCAACAATATTTACGGTCTGTTAGCTTAGGCATATGAGAGTTTCGCGTGCACATATCTGTATGTGTGTCTGTGTGTGAGCTCTCATCTCTGCTCATTCTTGTCTCAACTTGTTTTCCTTTTATAAATTCCTCGTGCTAGGCATTGCCCAAGTCGTTAAACAGGCCGCAATGCATGAACATAAAAGTGCGAGCAGCACCTGCCGGCGCTGTCTTCATTAGATGCGCAAAGATCACAGGCGACTGGGCGTGGGCGTGGGCGTGGTGGGTGTGGGCGACGCGCCGTATATAAGCTGGTGGAGAGGGGGACGGGGCCACGTTTTGCATTTTGGTTATTTACACAGGCGGAACAACGGCACGTATACGTAATAAAGTTGAACAAATAAAATTCACTTTCCTTCAGCACAAAAGTTCTAATTTTTTTTCTGCGCTTGGCGCTGTTTTTGCTGCTGCTGCTGTTGTTGTTGTTGTTGTAGCTGCTGCTTTGTTTTGTTTGGCTTTTGTTGGGCTTCAGTTGCAACCTAAATTTCATTTGAGGCACAAAACTTGTTTAGTTGGCAAACTTTGCGCGTCGTCAATAAGGCGAGGGATATGGCGGACAGCAGGCAGAGGCCGGCGCACGGGCTGAAGTTCTATCTGCGGCAACGAGCCAGACAGTTAGACCTATGCATGCCATGATATAATCTCGTACTGGGGCCTGCCGCCGTATTTATTACGCGCTTCCCACAACTTTCCCAGCACTCACACACACTCAGGCGCATGTCAAACATGTGTAGCTGCAAATTTGTGGGCAAAACTAAAGCGAAAAATGGAACAAGCCGGGCAGACGAGGGGCTTGGCCGAGCCAGCGCTTCGAGAGGGTATCAAAACGTTGACGTGAACCAGGCGAACCCAATGAAGAAGCAAATTAACACTAATAGTTGTGTATATAATGTTGTCAGACTTTGCTCCATAAATGCGTGCGGCTCGTGCCCTGTGGATAATACATTTTGCTTAACCTACTGAATTTATTCACATTAAAGCTGTGCGAGAAGGCGAGAGAGGGCAAAATATAAAGAAAATATTGTAACGGATTTGTCAGAGAAGGGATTATATCAAATTGAATAGGAGATGACATGGCTGAGGGTATGAAAATTATTTGAATGTATAACAGAGATTTAAGGGGGAACTATGAAATAGTAATAACATTTATAATTATTATATAAAAAATAAAGAAATAAGATAAATGATTTTCTAAAGACAGATTTTAATACTAGATTATGTGGCATAAGACATGAATACGAAAATAAATTGCTAGATATTTGTAGAAATTAAGTATGAAGTTGCAATTGTTTTTATTTTTATATTTTTCTTCAGCTAAATAAAAAATATTTATAAATTATCAAAAGGGTTTGCTAGGGAAGAAGAAGCTAAATTGAGGAAGAGATTAGTTATAAATAAGATTATTTATAGATTCAAAACAAAAATGAATATAAATATATATGTATATTTGTAAGCTCAACTTCTGTTGTAGAAGACAAATAATAGTTAGTAGAAGATCTACTCTATGCTGTTGCCATAAATGTTATTCAATACATAAATAAATTACTTTTAATATGTTAACTAAAAGCATTTACAAATATGTGAGTTTAGAACTAAGTTAATTATATTTTTAAATATTTATTTTTCTATATTTAATTATAGTTTTTAAATATTAATATTGGATTATCTAAGTAAATAAAATTTTTAAATAAAATAAAACTTAAATAAAACTTACTTTCAATTATTTGATTAGCCAAGCATTCTTTACTAAAAACCCCAAGCAAGTAAGCCAGAAAGAGTGTTAAAGCTTCGTTGAGTCAGAGATTTAGGCTTTCTCTCTCGATTGCGCATATCGATTTATACGGCTAGGTAATCTCTGTCTCTGTGTGAGTGTGTTTGTGAGTAAATTTGAGGGTATGGGCGGATGGGTTAAATGCATAATTGGCGATTAGACGATTGGCCCTAATATGCCACACGCTGCAATGGCCAACAACAAAAGCGCAACAGCAGCAGGCAGAAGCAGCAGGCAGTTGCTGCTTTAGGGCAACATCATGCGAATTCGATTGTCTCTGGCTGAGTCTTTGCTGCTTCTACAACATTTATTTTATTTTATTTTTTGTTGCCGTTGCTGCTGCTGTTGCTGTGAGTTAATTGGGTCACGCCCCTCGCTGCCCATGGGTACCTACCTTTCCGAGCTGTAAAAGTAATGACAACGCCGTGCATATATGTAGATATATATATATTGTTTATATATATTTATATATATATATTTCCTTTGCTTTGTTCTTCATTCAGTTGCATTCAATGCTTGCCTTTTGTTAAGCGAACTCTGCGCCCTGTCATACATGTTAAGTAGATACATCTATATACTATATTTATATTAATATTTATATTTATAGATATATGTATATGTATTTTAGTTATATATAGTTATATCATACAATACATAGGTATTACTTAAGTGCTAAGGTTATTCTGCATGTTCATTGTTTTGCTCATTCAAGTTCAACGTTTAGTTTATGCTCCTCATTTACCAGATGCAAAGAAAAAAGTCTTTGGTTTACCTTAAAGATATTATTCTTGTTTTTTCTCCTTCTTCTTCTTCTTCTTCTTGATATTTTTTGTTTTTCAATTGAAATTTTTTTTTGCTTTTATTTTTCTCTTTTTGTTTCTATTTGTATTTTGCTGCTTGAATGCTTTTAGGGCTTATGACTTACAGGCAAGTAATATCTGTAGATATATATATATTTTTGAAGTTTTTCTTCGTATGAGTGTGTAAGTGTGTGTGTGTAGCACTCTGTGCCTGTGTATGTGTGTGTGTGTGTGTGGGGGGCATTTACATATGCATTATTTACGTATGAATTGATGAATATGTTGAGTTCCATTTGATATTCCTTAACTTTTTACATCTTTTAACTAACGTCTGCAAATACGAGTTTTACCTAAGTTTAATGCCAAAGCGCAGTCGGATTCACAGTTAATTTTTGTTTTCTTTTTCTCTATAGGATTCTCAGGAGTGGGAAATATACATAATGTGCGGGCGGCGTTAACTCAACGCAGCTCAACTCTCACTATTTCTATTAATATGCAAAGAGTGGCAAAGTGGGTCAACATTCTGGCGCAAATCTCGCTTTAGCCTTGCTTAAATTCGATTACTGTCAAAATGTCAATTAAAAGTTAAAGTTAAACTGAATATCTCAGCTGATGCGGCTGACATTGGGTTGGAATTAAATGCGAATATATAGTTTCATTTGTGTGCTATTCGGGACGTCAGCCCGTTGGCTTGTTCCCCATCAACAAATTAAATGTTGAGCGACGCTTGATAATAGCTAGCTGTCAAATGCGTATGTTAAATTTATGTTCTGTCAAGTCTGGCTGTCATGGCTCAACGCAGATATAACCAATCCGAGTCGACACTTCTTTAAGCCAGCTGAAAAATGTGAAAAGTCTGCAACGGGTTGCTGTTAAATCTGCCTGTTAAGTTTTTGAAATGCTGTTAAAAGTGTTTATTAAATATTAATTATGGTGAATCAAAATTGTGAATGTATTCCAGCTGACAAATCTGTATGCGAATTTTAAGTATTGTCAAATTGAACTCCTGAAAACGTGTTGTCAATTCTGTTGTTCTATTAAATAAATTTGATTTGGATGCCAAATTTCAATGCAAGCTTTTTAGCCTGAGAAATGTAGCTGCTTAAGCTCGTTTCTAGTTTTGTTTATTAATACCAATTATACACTTTAGCCTGGTTTTCAATAATTGTATCGCATTCCAGCTGCCAAATTTGATAAGTGATTGGCCATTTTCTGCAATCTAGCTGTCAAATCTGATGTGAAATAAAATGTATTAAATTCAGCTAACCATTTTTTTTAAATCTGGCTGTCAAATCTTGTATGAAATTTAATTAAAATTAAATTTATTAAATTCAAGTGATAGTTAGGTAAAATATTATAAAATCCCGTTGTTAAATTTGTCTGTTGCTTTCCGAATGCTGTTTAATGAAGCTGTCAAATGAAATGTCAAGTCTAGCAGACTAGTCTGTCAAATTTAAATGTTAGCCTTCAACTTGCTGTTAAAGTGACTGTTAGTCTGACGCTTGAGTTAAGGCCGCCTTAGTATGTATTTGATTCTTGATATTAGCTATATAGTCTATGCGTGCTGTTCATTATTATATTATATTAGAATTTAATTTTCGTTTGCTTTATTATTTTTGCTCTGGCCACGCCCACAAATAATGCAAATGCTTACAATACTTTCAATATTTTGCCTATATATACAGAAGTCACACAGATATTAAGTTTTAATTTTAAATTTTGCTATTTTCTCTTTTTTTGTCTCTTTTGTTTTACACTTATAAAGTCCTAAAGTGGGTCTTGCTCCTGCTTCTCTTTCTCCGAGTCAGTTCTAACTGGCAGTTAAGGAATTCTGTTGAGCCGAATAAGAGTTTCTACATACGTATATTATGCAACTGCCTACAACTTACATTTGGGTTGGGTTCGGGGAGTGACAAGTGGAGTTTGAAGCTCTCACACACGCATACACTAACTCAGATAGAGAGAGAGAGAGAGATAGACAGAGAGAGATAGAGAGCGAGAGTTACAGTTACAGTTAGAGTTACAGTTAGAATTACAGTTAGTTTTACAGTTATAAATTTAATTACATTTACATGGGCATATACGACTCCGAAGTACTCTGCCTGCGTGTGTGAGCATGTTATATCCCTCATTTACCTTTTGACTTTGACATTCAGTTTGACATTAAGTTTGACATTAAGTTTTTACTGCAGTTAGCTTTTAGTTCTTATTTACCATAATGCGGGGACTTGCGAGAGTTGAGATGTTTGATGTATTTACAGTTTTTCTTAGGGTACGCTAGTTAGTTGTAGGTATTCATACATACACATATATATCTATATATATATTATATATATTCATAATTCTATAGATATGATATTTAGTTTAGTTTTCAGTTTTTTCGTCTTCTTTTGCTTTGCTTTGCGCTTTATAACTAGAAGTATACTGTATTATTATTTTCGTCTTTGAGTTTTCTTTTTGCTTTTGCATTTTCCTTTCGCTTTCGCCATTTTCTTTGTTTATTATCTTCATTCGCCATATCTTTTATCATTAGACACTATCACAAACGGTTCGCTTGCACAAATTCACGCCACAAAAATTCGCCCGATTCTCTCTCGCTAGTCGATGAGCCAAGTATGCATGTATGTGTGAGTGTGTGTGTATATGTGTGTGTGTGTATGTTATAGTTAGTGTTTACTGTATGCTTTCAGTTTAAGTTTAGTCAGTTCTGCGGGGTTTCCTGGGTCTCGGTGTGTGAGGCGCTTAGACATCGGTGCCGCAGCCCTCTTGGTAGCCCTCGTCCGGGGAGTTGCGGCTGCTGCTGATCAGCGCCCGCTTCAGCGCTGTGACGGGCGGCAGCACGGGCACGCCCCCCTTCTGCCAGACCCGTATCGTCTTCGCGTTCACGGGCTGTCCGTTGGGCAGTATTGAGCAGGAACTGGAGCTGGCCGGAGCCGGAGCAGCCATGGCCGGGGCGGGCGTGGGCGATGACCGGGCCGAGCCGTTGCTGCTGCTGCCGCCTCCGTCGTGTAGGCGTGGCAGTGTACGGCTGCTGAAGTGCGGGCTGCCGCTGTGCTGGAGCTGCTGCTGCAGCTGCTGCAGTGGGTGCATCTGCAGCTGGTGATTGTGCTGGTGCTCGGCGCCCGGCACTAGGGGCAGGCCGTAGTCATTGGGATAGCCGGAGCCGGAGCCGGAGCCGCTCGATAGATTCGTCGTGGCCGTGGAGGTGGTCGAGGCAGCTGCGCTCTGCTGCAGCGCCGCGTTGCAGTGGGCGCGCGGAAAGGTCTTGCTGAAGTAGTCGCTGGCCGCGCTCCGCTCGTGCAGGTCGTACAGCTGGCCGGAGTCGACGATGGGCGTCTTGTCCGTATAGCGCTTCATGAACAGATCGTCCGCCGAGCTGGCCGCCGCCGCCGCTGCGTGCTCCCACAGTCCGGACGGATAGAGCGAGTCGCAGCCATTGGCCCGGCTGTACTCCCCGCTGCCGCCTCCTCCGCTCGTCAGCTCCATGGGGGGCAGCTTGAGGTCGCAGAACTCGTCGCTGCCGAAACGCTTCGTGTCGTTGATCAGATCCGGATTGTTGCCGTGCCCAGTCGAGCCGCTGGGCGAGATGAAGCACGCGGCGGTGGAGAGCACGCTGCCCGCATTGTCGTAGCCCTGCGTCGAGTACGGCAGATCCGTGAGTCGCGGCGGCTTCTGGACAGGATTCGCGTTGCGCTGCTCGTGGGGCGAGCCACTGGCCCGCCTGCAGCTGGCTCCGACTCCGCCCAGCCCGCCGCCAACTGCCGCTGCGCTGCTGCTGCCCTTGCGTTCCAGCGTGCCGGAGGCTCCGCCTGCCAGTCCCCCGTCGATGCAGTTGGGCACGGCTCCGTTGGCGATGACCACGCCCCCGATGCTGCCGTTGCCCGTCGCGGGCTGCGTCTTGTTGGTGATGGAGTTCTGGTGGTTCACCGAGGTGATGACCTCCAAGTGGTTGGGCGTCTTGCTGTCCACGTACGGCTGGCGCTTCACCCGAAGCAGCAGGCACATGATCGCCGCCAGGGCGAACACGATGAGCGCCACGAGAGCGGCGCTCAGGCCCACTATCTGCCCGCTGCCCAGCGAGGCCATGCCCGCGGCCCGCATGCTCACGTGAAGCGTGAAGTTGGCCTCGGCGCTGCCGGCGCGGTTCTCGGCCACGCAGTAGAACTCGCTGGAGTCCGTCTCCTGGGCGTTGGTCAACACGAGCCGCGAGCGCTTCTCGAAGCCGCCCTCCAGCTGCTCGAACATGTGGACGCGCTGGTAGGCGCTGAAGGCGCTGTTGTTGGCCAGCTGCCGCCCGTTCCAGTACCAGTGGATGCTCGCCGCGGGCACGGCGCGTGCGCGGCACGTGATGGAGGCGTTCTCGCCCATCGCCGTCTCCACGTAGTGCGAGATGGGCAGCATCTCGGGCCGGCAGGCGAAGTCGTCCACCTGCAGCTCCGCGAAGCTCCGATCGATGATCCGCTCCGGCCCGCCCGCACACACCGGCGCCACCGGATACGGAATGTTGCGCTGCATCAGCCACAGCTTGGCGTCCCGCAGCCGGCAGTCGCAGAGCCACGGATTGTCGTGCAGCTCGATGCCGTGCAGCCGGCTCAGCGTCTCGATGGTCTTGGGCAGCAGCTCGCTCAGCTTGTTGCCGTTCAGCCGGAGCAGCGTGAGTCCTTGGAGCCCGCCGAAGGCCTGCGCCGATATGGTCTGGATGTCGCAGTGGGAGAGGTCCAGCTTGTGGAGCGAGGGCGTGCTGCCGAAGGCCTGCGCCTCGATCTTGTGTATGTGGTTCGAGGCGAGCGTCAGCTCGCGCAGCGACGAGATGTAGCTCAGGGCCAGGCTGGGCACCGTCACCAGGAGATTGTGGGACAGGTCGAGCTCCACGAGATTGGTCAGCCCCTTGAAGGTCTCGCGCTCGATCTCGCCGATCTTGCAGTTGCGCAGGTAGAGCTTCTGCAGATTGAGCAGGTTGGAGCGGACGAACTGCTCGTTGGAGAGCGTCTGCAGCTTGTTCCCGGACATGTCCAGCACCTGGGTGCTGGGATCGATGTGCTCCGGAATCTGGATGAGCTGTCTGTCGATGCACTCGACGGTCTGCTTGCCGCCCTTCCACTTGCAGGCGCAGACCGTCTGGCAGCTGCTCAGCTGCTGCCCCGGACTGTCCAGCTCGCTGGCCGGATAGTACGGCGGGGGGGATGGGGCCACATAGCCGTCGTCTGTCATGGGCTGGCTGTCGGCTATGGAGAAGACCTCGTTCTGTTGCTGTGACGATTTGTAGCTCGAACTGGAACCGGAACTGGAGCCGGAACTGGCTCCGTTGGTGTACAGTTTGCCGGAACTATAGCGATTCGCTAGCAAGGATCCGGGCAACAGCAGAAGCTGCAGCAGCACCAGCTGCCGCCAAAGCAGCTCCATTCTCTAAGATTATGAGTGGGTGCAGGTGAGTGAGTGTGAGTGTGTGTGTGTGCGTGTGTGTGTGTGTGTGTGTGATATGCTATCCTCTAGGCCATGCCACACTAGGCCTGCTCTGATATGCTAACCTCCGGATCCGCCTGTTCCTCCTCCTCCTCCTTCTTCTTCTTCTTCTTCTTCTCTCTGTTTTTAATTATGATAATAGTGCAAACTTCCGTGTGGATTCAGCTCGAATGAATTTATTATATATTGGTCAAGCGGAAAATTGATTAATTGCCGAGTTTTCCTCCCAGTTGTTGTTGTTGTTGTTGTTGTCGTTGTTCCTTTTTTTGGTTTTGTTGTAAATATTTTCATGTTTTGGCGTAATTAGCGGCGCCTGGCGCAACGTTATTTATAGAAGCGACGCCGCTCGCTGCGACCAGATGATAATCGTTTTTTATTTCTTTTATTTTCTTTTGTTTTTATTCTTTTTTTGCTTCTTTTTTTTTAGCTTTTTTTTGCCAGAAAAGCGAAATTTGTACTTTTACGCAACACTGTCCGGCCACAAAATTTTCTCTGCGCTCACTTGTTGGGGTTGTTATATATTTTCCTTTTTTACCGTTATGTTTTTTTTCTTTTTTGGCTTTTTTTGTTAGCGATTTTAGCCACGCAAAGCTTTAATTTTCATCGCGTTTTCGTTTTCGTTTTCGTTACGTTTCGGCCTCGTGGCCTGCAATCAGAGCAGCGCTAGTGGCAGAGCGACAGGAGTGGTGGAACGAGCCGGACGGACGACTCGAGCCCTGCGTTCAAGACAAGCGCACACACACATATACATACAGAGCCGCACGGAAGGAGGACCACACACACACACGCACACCGTTCGCGGCGTCGAGTCACGAGTCACGAGCACAAGATTGCCTCTGTGTGTGTGTGTATGTGTGTGTGCGTGTGCGAGGTGCGCGTGATGAGTTTGATTCAGCTGCTCATTGATTTTCATAGGCAACTGTTACACTTTGCGGCCCGCTCGCATTGCACTTGGTAATGATCATTGCCAACCTCATGATAGCATTCAATTCAAATTTCATTTGGTTCACACTTGTAACGAACGAACGAACGAATGAACGAACGTACGAAGGCAGCTCTAACGGCTCGAAGCGACGGCAGCGCGCTACATACGACTGAAAACCCAACCGTTCGGCAGCAATCATCGACTTGAACTGAGCGCCGAGCTGATGCACTGCACTGGCAAAAGCGAAAGCCCAAGCCAAAGCCACGCGACCGACTCCAAAAGAAAAGAAACAGCAACAAAAACAACACTCGTTTCGTCGGCATCGTTGGTGTGCCAGTCGTGTTCGGCCCGCCGAACGTACGAACGTGCGTACGCTTGCTGGGCTCTCGTGTGTTGTCGTTGCTTTTGAGCGAAGGGGGGTTGGCTGTGCGCTGAGGAGTGTGCGGCGTTGGGCATTCGTGCGCTCTCTCGTTTGGGCTGAGCGACAACCAAATGTTGCTGTAACCGTTTCGCAATGTGCGTGCCGAGCAACATGCGACCAATGGCAACATGTTGAGCAGCTGAGATAAGATATTTGTTGAGAGAGAATTTAGAATTCTATGATAATGCTAAAAGTTATATATAGATAAAGAACGATATCAAATAGTTGAGATGAATATATGTTCATTAGTCGATCTTCAGCTGATTTGCATGCAATTAAGCTTGTTTTCTTACCGCTGCTATAATAAACGAACTGAACTGAACGATCGGCTCTGACCCGGCGCGACCTACTCAGCCATGAAGCACAACAAAACCAAATTTAAGTAAATAAACATGAGGAATGTTCTTTGAAGACGCAGTGGGGGAGGGGCTGGAGCTGGGTGGGGCACTTGGGCTCCTCGAGTTTGTCTTTGAGACGTAATTTGTACTTCAGCTGAATGAGTCACATCCGTCGAGGCAGCCGCGACGCGACTGCAGCCAAATGAATGTGAATGAATCGATGCATTCATTGTGTGCAACGTGTGCAGAATTTCACAATTTGTTGAAAAAATATATATGTGAGGGTGTGTGTGTGTGTGTGTGTGTGTTTGAGGTGGATTACAGGGTAGCAGGGCGCAGGGCAATGCTCAAGATCAGCTTTCAGCTGTGCCAATGTGTAGTGATGTATATGTATATAGATATATATGTACATATATACTTGTGAGTGAGCAATTCTAAGTGGAATAATAATGATCGCCTTGGCTGCTTCTGCAGAACAAAGGCAGCAAAACAAAGTTGTTAGATTTGCAGCAGCGGCAAGAGAAGAAGAAAGAGAGGGAGGAAGAGAGTGAGTGAGAGAGGGGGAGACTGAGAGTGAGTAAGAGACGAACTTAGGCTAAGCGAAGTGTGGATGCCCTAGCAGAAGTTAGACATGGAAGACTTCTATTTTATAATATGTGTATAACTATAATTTTAATATATCTCTTTATATTCGAGGGCGGCTTAAATAGTTTATAATTATAAGATATATATAATAAATATAAAAATATGAAAAATAGCAAGGCCGAAACTTATCTATAAGATTTCATATATTTAATATTATTAATTTTTATTTATCTTTTTAAGTTTTACAAATGTTAGGTTGTTTTTAGAATTTAAATTTAATTTTAATTTATTTTTAAACAAAATTAAATTTTTCATTTGTTTTTTAATTTAATTTAAATATAACATTTAATTTAAATTTAACTTTGCTATTTTAATTTAACTTTTAATTTTATTTTTTTTTTTTAATTTTAATGTTTAATATGTTCTTGGTTAATAGAGCTTATATATTTATATCATGAATATCCGGAATATCTATACATATACATATACACAAAATGTATCCAAAGCTAGTTCATTATTGGTATAGTCATATTTAGAGGTGGAGAACTAACCATCAATAGCCGACGATATATCAGCGATAGTAATAGCGATCGGCAGATATAAACTAGATATGTATACATAAATTTATATTCTGGATATTATCGATATATATATATATAACCTCTATAACCAACAACATCTGCCCAGCCGGCAACACATGTCATGATCACATTTTAATACCCTCTAAAAAAAGTAGCACAATAAAAAAATCAAAGAAACAAAAAAAAAATAAGATACATCTTCAGCTACGGCTACGGCTACGGCTATAGCTCCAGCTACAGCTACAGACAGTCTGGGCTTTTAATGATGATGACAAGAAGAGAGCTGAGCTGAGACCCACACAGACGGCGATGTCGGACCCTGAGACACAGACCGAAACTGGAACTGAGATTCAGTCGAAGCTGAAGCTGAGGGAGCGAAGGCGCGGGACTGCGGGGCGGGTACTGCGGGCCAGCTATGTGAGCGTTAAGCTAATTATCTGCAGGCGGCGTATAAGTTACTTCACCTGCGGGCCACTTTGTGGCAGGTAGTTGTTGCTGCTGTTGTTGTTGTTGTTGTTGTTGCAACAGCTGCTGCTGCTGCGGCTGCTGCATTGTGTATGGGGCACATGATATCTCATGATGTTGGCCAGACAGGAAACGCGCTGTGTGTAGCTGACAGTGCTCCACGTCCCGACCCCTCGCTCCATCTCCCTCTCTCTCTCTCTCTCTCTCTCTCTCTCTCTTTCTCTCTCTGTTTATTGCATATGAATGAAATTTTCAGGTCGCATCTTGAAGATACAGATACTTAGACTCTGACTGCGATTGCGAGTCAGCTTCAGGTTCACTTGCAGCCTGAGAAGTTTTTTGCCTCTGCTTTGGCAGCAAACGTGTTTGCTCAACAATAATCGTAAAAAAAATAGAGTAGAAAGAACTTAACCAGCTACGCATTCGCTAGTTGGCTGCTGAGATAGAGATACATTCTGTAGATACTGCTGCATATTTATAGATAGTTACTGGAGATATACATATGTTACAGACACATTTGTGAACTCAGCTCAGTTCAGCTGCTCTATATACATATATGTAGATACATTCCATAGTTACGTCTGTGTAACTAGTCTAGATTCAGCATAGATAAGGATACATTTGTGGATCTAAGCGAACTGCTGCATAGGTACAGATACATTTTAAAGATATTTGTAGACGGAGGTATCATACATTTTATATTTATATCTTATTTCTTAACTATACATTCTTCAGATACATTTCTGTAGGTACATACATATACTTCAGAGATACAATTAACTAAGCTTATGCATAGGTAAAGATACATACTATAGATAAAGTTATCCAGCATAGATTTTGTATAGACATTGATACTTCCCAGATACATTTGTGTATCTAATCTTACTACTGCATAGTTATAGATACTTTCAGGAGATGCACTCATATTCATACATGCCATAGATACATTTCTGTATATACTCCGCTATATCTACAGATCCATCTCAGAGATACAATTATATGCCTAATCTAACTTCTGCATAGCTATAGATAACTCAACAGTTACACATATATTTATACGCTCCACAGATACACCTTCTCATCTACATCTAGTTATATCTTCCCACTTACCACACCTACATTACCATAGACAGCCTTTAGGCTATCTTGAGCACTGCCAACATTATTCGCTTTGATTAAGGTCAGTTATGATTGTCGAAAAGTGAAATCTTCTCATGCCGCGTTACTCTTCACACTTAGATTAGCGTATTTATGCGCTTCCTCTTCTACCTTGTATCTTCTATCTTCTATCTTTGGCTTCCTCTGCTTCTGCAGCGAGTCAGTCAAGCGCAGAGCCACGCTTTGTCTCCTCCACATTTTCTAAATGAGTTGTGTTTTTTTATTTCTATATAAAACCAATTGAAATCTGTTGAAAATGAATGAAATTTTTTTTGGTTTGATTTTAAACTGTTTTTTATGTATGTACAAAAATGTATGTAATATGCATATATGTATGTATATAAATATATATATATATATATATGTATATTTTATATGTGTTTGTAACCTTCCAGTTAGGCTTAAGCTTTGCTAACTATGTGGCAATCGCACAATAAACACAGAAGTTATTGAAAACCATATTTTTGTTGACTATGAAGCAGTTATGCGAGGGTGGTTTGAAGAATAATGGGTCTTAATATGTTTACATTAATGCGAAGATAGCAAACTTCTCCGATCACACAAGAATATCTGTTTAGAAGATCAGAGATATTTAGATGCTAGATAGAGTATAAATTGTTATATATGTATATAAGTGTTATACATACAAATGTTACACATAAAACTGTTATATAAATGTTGTATATTAAAGTGTTATACACTAAGTGTTATACATACCTGACCTTATATAAATGTTATACATGCAAGTGTTATATAGGTGTTATACATAGATGTGTAATATAAGTGTTATACATACAAGTGTTATATATTCAAGAGTTATTAAAGTGTTATGCATACCTGTGTTACTAAAGTATATATGTATAACTAAACTAATGGATATAGTAATGCATCAGCACTATATTGATATATTGTTTCGATTGGCACGGCAAATCTTCGCTACTTAAATATACCTTTGTTTCCTCAAAGAAATGTGCCATATCAGCTAGAGTATTACATTTTCGGTGTGCTACCTTTGTCTCATGTTTCCCATGTATCAAAGTGCCTCATCAGCATTCGGGAATCGCTTAAATTCCATGTTAGGTATGATAATCATTTACTTTAAAATTTTTTTTGTATTTTTTGGTTGCTTTTCAAAAATGATAAATTCGCTTGGCTAGGCGAAAGTAGAACTCTATTGCTTGCAAATCGTTCCGCAGCGGAAGTTGGCTGAGAAATCGCTGCGAGTGCTTTATGATCGCTTTGCTTTGAATGTTGTTTTGTTGTAGTTGTTGTTTCTTTCTCTCTCTCTTTCTAGTTGCTTTCTTTGTTGCTTTGCTGTCACAGGCCGCTTCTCATGCCACTTCTCTGTGTCTGGGTCTCCCACATGGCCACACATGGGGCATGCCGCACTCTTCTACGATTTGTTGACTTTCACATTCGGCTACAATATTTCTCTCTCTCTGTACGCAACAATTAGCCGCAGTTAATTGGCCAAAGAGCTTTTGTGCCACGCTTTCTGCACTCGCCGCTAATCTCGCCGATTCGAACAACTTCCGCGGCAGCAACTGTAAAACCTACAGTGCAACATCTTTCGTAATTAATGCAAAAAGAAAACAAAAACTAAAAGAGGAAAAACGAACATTAAGACGAGGAATAAATCGTAGTCGCTGCATGAGGCTAAATAAATATTTGCCAACATAATTTTCGGATAGGCAAAAATCACCTGAAGCCCCTGGAGAACTGGAGGAGGCTGGGGAGCAATTGGGCAGCGAACAGGATGCTCTGCCTTTGACCTTTGTGCTCGTAATGCTCCGCCTAATTGCCCTTAATTTATTTAACTTCAAGCTGTGCCGCCGCCGAGTCCGCTCCCGTCTCAGCCCATGCCCAAGAACAGGGCCCAGGCCCAGTCCTGTTCAGTGTCAAGGGTTCACTTTGGAGCCGCCGCTGCGTGTCCTTTGGGTCGGTCATTGGGTCGGACGTCTGCTGCGCTCCTATATACACATTCATTCACTTATATATGTATGTATATATCACGCTATCTCCGGCCTGTGGATTTGAATGAAAGCGAAACACTGCAGCGCCGAGCAGCCCCCATCACAACTTGTGTGTTGGCCGACAATTAATGTGGCCCGAACTGTTTCTCTGAATTACAATTGAATACGCATTGAAATATGTGTGAATATTAACCAATATTTATCATCGGTTATTACAGATAGAGAATGTTGTTCGAAATTACCTGCTATCACCTGTCAAATGAGCTTCGGCGGAAGCATTGTTAGGCTAACACAATTTATTGGGCCTGAGATTGGTAATTGCCATTGAGATATGTGGCATAGAAATTGATGGATGGTATGAGTGATTAGTATTAGTATCACTCTGAAACCAATATACTCCTCTTGTACATTATGAACGAGAACACCTTTGATTGCGCTACTGAAAAAGGTATTCATCTCCTGGGGTGGGCACAGGTAACCGTGGCCACAATCGAAAAGATATTCTAGCCCATCTTTGACTCCGTGTCTGTGGGCTTGGCGTTCGGGGCACTAAACGCTCTAATTATTTTCTAACTGTTGAGATTTAAATGTCTCTCAGGCGTTGCAGCGTCAGTGGCCGCTATGGCAGTCAGCAGAAGCGGCAGCAATGGCTGCAGAAGCAGAAGCAGAAGCAGAAAGCGCTTTATCTTCATTTGAGCATTAAGCCGCTTACTGCATTTGGTACACTGTCGGCTTGTTGCTGCTGTTGTTGGGGCTGTTGTCTGGTTTGCTGTCTGGTCTCTTGGCTGGCCTTTGTTTCTGTTCGCTCTGTTTGCATTTAAACTGATTTGGTAGCCGACGCCGCTGACATCGTTGCCCCTGGCTGCTGCCTCCAGTTTCGGGGCAATTATTCAAAGCGTCTAAATTAGGTAATTGCCCTTTAAAGAATCATGCTAATTATTTATGTTTATGTATGTCTATCTGTGCCTCTGCCTCCGCTTCTTCCTCTCCCTCTGCTTGTGCGTGTGGCCGCTGCGAGCTGCGAGCTGCGAGCTGCGAGCTGCGATTGTGTCCCGCATCGAATTTTCATGCCCGTCCGCAATGCATTTCGGCTGCGTTGTCATCGTTATGCCGTGCGGTAGCCGGGTCGGTCCTCAGCTCGGCAACGACTCCATGCTCCGTGCTCCGTGCGCTATGCGACGCTTGTTTGCGGCCTTGATTAATGAAGTCGTCCTGCGGCCGTCTCCAGGACCAAAACACAGCGGCAACAATAACAACATGGGTCAGCGGGCGTGCTCCGACTGAGCAGTCGTCCTCCCCTCCTTGACTTTGGCTTGTTTTGTTTAGATTTATGTCAAATTGTCGGCCTTGCTCCGCGTGGCCGGAGCAGCAGTGCGGAGCGGCGCGGCGCGGTGCGGTGCGGCGGGGCTTTTAAGCTTTTCAATCAAATCGAGTTTAAGTGGTTTACAGTTTTCGGCCCGTGGGCGTCATACGCAAGTTGGCGAAATTAATTGTTTGTCTAATCAGTTGATTGCATGCGGCTCCGAAGAGGACAACGCCGACGCCGCGCTGCTCCCACTCGCAGTCAGATTTTAGGCGACCGCAACCAGCGCCAGCGGCGGCTGCAAATTGACCTCTGCACGCGAACGGCTCAAGAGCAAAGTTAATGGGTCAATGGGTTACAGACTTCGCGGCTAATATGGCCCCAGCACAATGCACAAATTAATTGACATCGATGCGATGTGTGTCAATTGGCTGGCGAAGCAATTGTTAGCTGTGATCGATTGGTTGGAGGGTGATGGGGAGACAGACAAATGTGGTGTGTGGGTGGGCAGTTGACTGAGAGAGTGGCTTGAAAGAGAAAACTAGAACTATGGAAATGGATAAAGGTGGATAAGAATAATAATGGATAAATATGTATATGGATAAAAGTGGATAACTATGGATACATTTGGATACATATAGATGAATATGGATAAATGTGGATACGTGCGGATAAATGCAGATAAATAAGGATAAGTGTAGAATTTAATGAATAAATATGGATACATATGGATATTTATGGATAAATGTGGATAAACATGGATAAATGCGAATAAAAAGGGATAAATATACATGTGCATAATTGTGGATAAATATTGATATATGTATATAAATACATTTGGATATGGATAGATATGGATAAATGTGGAAAAATGTGGGTAAATATAGATATACATGGATAATACTGAATTCACATGGATAAATATAGATATGGATAAGTATATATATATTTATAGAACCCCATAAAATATGCACTTTCCATTTATCATCACTTTAGTAAACCTTGAAGCTTATCAGCAAATTCCCAAATGACAAAATCTCAGTTTGCTCAGTGATTCATAATAAATGAAATAAAATACCACAAAATAGTTGTGGACAATGTGCGAGTGCAAGTTTGCGCTTGTAACATGCGATTTTCTGGTTTTTAATTGAATCCATTTCAAGCGGAAGTCGCAGATCCACAGTCCCAGATGCCCAGATGCCCAGTCGGGCCTTTAATTTCCTATGATTTATGCGTAACTTGCTTTCGGGCTTCGCTTCGTTTAAGTAACTTCCAATGTAGCCTGTCCGACAGCGGAGAGACGACGAGGACGCCGACATGGACATGTACACCTGTGTCGGGCACATCCTGTCCGAAATGCAGCTGAGAGCGAATACTTATAACAACAACAACAACAACAACAACAACAACAACAACAAGAACGCCAGCAACAAGACTCACACTCGACCAAAAGATACAGATACCAAAATTCAGGTTTAACTAGACTTTGGCTGGCCACAGACCCGAGTAGGACCCAGGGAGAGGTCGGACGCGGGGGCGGGGGAAGACATGCGGGCACTGGGAATAGGATCTCGTCGCAGGGGAAACAGCTGAAACCTGCCCTGGTTCTGGCCCTGCTTGTGCCTCTGGGCATGCCAAAAGTATTTAGAGGTCTCTCTGTGCCGGGGCTATTAAATGTCAATGGATTTCTGCATGAATGAGTTGTGCGACTCCTCAGGGCATGCTCTACCTCTCTACCCCTGCCCCTCCTCCTAGCCCTCGTCTTGCTGGCGATTTCGTGTTCAGCTCTCTGGTTTTTACCTTTTGCCCATTTGAACATTTGATGTTTACGGGCGCACGTAGTTTCATTTAAATTTCAATTGCCAAAAATAAATCTCTCTCTTTCTGTCTCACTTTTATTTTCGGGTTCGGGTCGAGGCGAGTGCCGCCCATTGCCCCCGACTCCCCTGGGGCGTTGCCCCGCGCAATGCATAAGAATTTAATTTGCAACGCATTCAAACATAATTTCTTTTTTTTTCTCTCTTCCTCTCCTTTGTTATTTATAGAATTTATTGAGATATGTGCATGTGTGTGCCGGAGAGAGAGAGAGAGGGAGAGAGACTTAGGACTCCTTCGCCTCTCTCGTGTTAATTAAAATGTACAGCAGCAGTCGAGGACCCACGTCGCTGGCCATAATTTCTGAAGGACTCCCTCGGCTGGCAACTCATTATGTAATTCAGGCAGCGATGAGGCTTATCATAGTTGCTGCGGCCGGAGCGTTAAATCTTCAACTAAATATTAAACGTCGTAAAAGGGGCCGGCGCTTCAGTTTAATGCCAGCTTCTCCCTTTCCTTCCTCTTTCTCGCTCTATTGGTTGACTTCAACACTTGTCTGGTAATAAACGCAGCTGCCGCCTAATCCGCGCACAGTTGGAAATATTTTTCATTAGCATTAAGAGGCAATAGGCAGCAAAGTAGCTGCAACAAAAAAATAAACGCACAAAACTTGGCCATAAGCTCGCCACGTTTTCACGTGTCGGACTGCTAAATCTTTGCCCGATAACGTTCCCAGCCCCCAGCCCCCAGCCCAGCAGCCTTGACTCCAGCTTCAATCTGCTCTAACTGCTAAACACATAAGTTCACCACGTGTAACTGAATGTGTGTGCATGTGTGTGTGGTGGCCTTTATGGCTACGTGTTTGGCAAACGGAAGTGGCCACATAGCCACAGATACAGATACAGCTACAGCCACAGAGAAACAGATATAGCCACAGCTATATATATAGTTAAGTATCTAAGTATCTATCTTATGGCTGTTTATGTATCCACGACTCACCTATGAGGCGGTGGCCGCTTCTGTGATTTACACGCCGCAGTTTAACGCTTTAACGACTCACATTAGAAACAATTGCGGGAACTTTTAATTAAACTGCGCCACTCATTAGGTGCGCTGTTCTAGCTGCTCTCTGTCTCGCCTCTTGTTGTCTCAAGCCTTTCATAGCGGCAGATCCAGTTGTCGCGACGTCTGTCTTTCCACTGCGAAGTAATTATGTAGAAGATTATTTATATATTTTCTTTTTACGCTCCAATTGCTCATTTCCGCTGCGCCCTTGCTAGGCGGCGGCTCAACTCCGAATCTAAATCCAAATTCCAAACGCCACTCAGGCTGAACGCCGAGTTTAAACAATATCGGAAAACCAAATGGTGAAAGGCCACAATTCAATTGATGCAAGATTTATGAGTCTCGCAGTCTTGTCTTGTTAGTTAGAATTTATACAAAAAGCTTGAAGATATAATTCAGTTAGGTAATGGCCGAAAGGGGCCGCCGAGAGAACAATGTGTGAATGCTTTGGTTATTTATAACCAGTTTAGCAGATGGCACGACAACTCATGTTCTCTGTACTACAAAAAAGTAGAAAGAAGAAGATGGAGACGGAGACAGAGACGGAGACGAAGTAGATGACAACCCACAGCGCTAAAAGTTTTTCATTCTAGCTCAGCTTGTGTGAAAGTCTAAGCAAGATGTGGGCCTCGAATGACAGCCAGGTTCCGGGCTTTTTACTGTCATATTTGTTAGTTTCTTTTTTTTGCTTAAATAAAGGTCAGAGTGAGCACAGGTCGTAGACAGGTCTGCAGTCTGGAGTTGGAGTGAAGGTGGGAGGGGCAGTTGAGACTGAGGAAGGCTTTAGTTAAGAAGTTTCATGTATTATGTAAAGGCCGGCAAGCTAATCAGCAGAGAAGAGAAGCTGATAGGACTTGTTTTGCAGAGTGAAAGGATCGGCGAAGGATCCATAAGTCTACAATCAAATAACTAGAGAAGAAGAGCCGAGAAGACCTTTGCAGGCAGAAGTTCGGAATTAACTATTTTTATAGTGCTACATTATATTATAAGATAAGATCAAATTCTCACAAGTAATTGCAAAATATTCTGGTATAAGTCGAACTTAAGCGTATCCGCGTAGTCTAACCTAAGCAGAAATTTTAATTGAAAGTCTCTCGAACAGAAGCAAGTTTTACTTCTCTTATTATTTATGAAAACAAAGCTAAAAACTTCCACAAATTCTATCTATATCTAAAGCTATTCTCAGCCCTTGAACCATTTATACTTACGAACTAATCAGCCCACTCTAAACCCACTTCAACTCGCTCTCAACTTTTCTTAAATAATCAGCTCAAGCCAACTCAAGCTCAACTCAGCTCAGCTTCTCTGATAAAGTCCAAGTTACCTGTTCTGTTGTTCCATATTCATTAGAAGCCACAAGTAGTGTCGCCGCTTATGCAATATAACAAACATATTATGCCCATTTGTTTTGCAGTTGCAACAGCAACAGCAACTTCTGGCCGGCAACTGTGACAATCAACTGGGAAATAAACTCCGCTGGGCAGCCAACATCAGACCACACACACACACACACCCACTGACTAAGCCACCCACTGTCACACACCAAACTCTGTGCTTAAGCTGCCGCGATACTTTTGACTTCCTTCCACACACACACACACACAGAGAGAGAGAGAGAGAGAGAGAGCGAGAGAGGGCGAGTGGCCATAGGCTCCAAGTGGGAGCTGGCTGGGTGCATGCCACACGAAATTGCGGCTTTGCAGTGCAACAATGAGATACTTCAGAAAGAATTAGTTGCACTAAAAATTGCTAAAGTCGCACTGGACCCGTTTCGCTTCGGCTTGTCGCCAAGGACTACCAACAACAGACCAGGCTAGACTTTCACTGTTCTACACTCTTGCTGTTGTTGTTCCTGTTGTTGTCGCTACTGCTGCTGCTGCTGTCTCTGTGTGCTGCACACTTTGTGGCACCACGGGCGGTAGCTGGCAGGATACAGGAGCTGGTAGCCAACATGGGACACTGGCTGAATGTTTTTAGCGGTTTTGCCAAACATGTTTATTGCTTAACTATCGAGTCTATTAGTTTGTTCATTAGCTTTGTAACGCCACGGCAAGAGGTAATTAAGGTGCTGTGCTCTGCAGAGAAGGTAACTAGAGCTAATTAGAGTTTTTAATTTGAGTTCTAGTTGAAGGATTCGTTAAAAAATTTATATAGATTATGATATAAGAATTTTTTAATGAAGAATAATAAAACAAATTTTGAATTGAGCAGAAAAAAATATAAAAATGCATTATTGAGTTTAATTTAATTTTTTGCCGTTTTAAATATTTAGCTTTTTTTTAAGATTTATTTTATAATTTTTATAGATTTTGAATGTTTGAAATATTTATAAAGAAATTCTTGTTTAATTTTTTTTTTAATTTTAAAACTCTTTTATATGTTAAAATAATATTCCGAATGTATAATTATTTTTAGTCAAAAATGATTATTTCATTTTTGTTAATATTGTTGAAAACAAAATATTGTTTTATGTATATAAATTTAAAAATATGATTACAATTTCACATTTAATTTATTTTATATATTATATTTATTTTATTTGTGTAATTTTCTGAATTTAAAATATTTTATATTTAAGACACAATTTTCTTTGCCATTATCAAAATTAGTTTGAAATAATATATTTTTTTATACATTTTTATTATTTTTTAGGTAAATTCTCTAACTGTTCTATAATTAACTTTGCTAATTAATCGAAATAGATTTTCTTTATAGAGTAACAAATGGAAGCAACGCTGAGCTGAATATAGTTTTCGTTGTTGTTGCTCTGTTTCTGTTGTTGTTCTTGTTATTTTTATTTTCCGTAGTTTTACTTTTACTTTTATTTCTTTCTTTTTTGGCTTTTTGTTCTGGCTGAGTCAGAGCATGAGCTGGCATTAGAATAAAGGCGACGTTTTTACGCTTCTTGCTTGTTGTTCTTGTGATTGCTCTTGTGGCAGCTTCAAGTTGTTGTCGTCGTTGTTGTTGTTGTTGCGATTGTTGTTGTTGTTGCTATTGTTGTTGTTGGCGCTTTACATAGTCGTTTGGCCCGGACAAAAGTTGCAGACACTCTTGCCGCAGCTCTTGTGGCCGTACTTTTTTGAAGGCCAACGGCGTTTTTAATTCAGCTTTGGCTCTGCCTTCGTTGTCGCTGCATTTTCATTTTTCCTCTTTCTCTGCTATTTTTTTGTGAGCAGAGTTTTCCGTTGTTATCTAACATGTTTAATTCAAGGC
Source organism: Drosophila paranaensis (assembly GCA_035047545.1). Lineage (NCBI taxonomy): Eukaryota > Metazoa > Arthropoda > Insecta > Diptera > Drosophilidae > Drosophila > Drosophila paranaensis. The sequence goes on from JAWNPL010000153.1 coordinate 10,147,769, forward strand.
GCGTCTGCTGGAATTAAAGAGTCCACAGGTCAACCATAACGAGCCACTCGTACCGTTGATAAATTGTCATGCTCCTGCTGCCAACTAGATAGGCGTCTCAGCTCGACGCTCGACTCGCGACTGTGGAGTCTCGACTGTCTCGCAATGCATGGCAAATTTAGCGTAAAATTTTTGTCACAGTGCATGGAAGCGGCACGGCGGCCGTCAATGACTGTGATTACACCTGGCTGTTGTAGCTGAACATAAAGTTTCCTATACCAATATGCCCAAGCCCAAGTCGATGCTTTCTTTCTTCATCTGCTTCTGCCTCCCCCACAGCCAACTATTCGCTCTGTTTCGCTTGGTCGGCCAGCAATGTTGCCTTTGAGTTACATAAAAGTCTCTCCTCGCTCCTCGCTCCGTCACCTTCTTCTTCTCTGATTGCTGTAAATGATACAACATAATTATGAGCGAAACAAAGGCTTTAATTTATGTCAAAGCAAACAAACAACTGGCAACTGGTGAGTGGGCGACGGGTCTGCCAATTGGGCATCAAAATCTGGACCCCAAAAAGTCACTCAAATTGCCGACAATGACGGAGCAAAGTTTAAAATCTATGCTTATGTAACCCAAAATCTTTATACATAAATCTCGGCGTAGACTATGTGCTGCACATAGTATACATACACAAGAGAAGGGTGTGCGTGTGTGCCTGTGTGTGTGTTGACACACACAATCAAGCAATCAAAATCTAAAAACTTTATCCCCATTTATTTACGTGTGAGACCAAACAGTAAACGTCATAGAATCCCAGACATATGCAGCATATATAGTTCCACACACACACACACACATGCAGGCAATAGTGCGTGTGTGTATGTGTGCGTGTGTGGGGGTGTGCCCTGAAGGCATAATCAAACACAGCAGCGCACACTAATGCAGTTAACAAACTTGCGGAAATACAAGGCACACACATACACACACACATGCCCACACACTTACCCTCGCACACACACACATACATATAGAAATATGCGTGAAGGAGTCTTAAGTGCTGTTCACTCACTCTCTCACACATAGACACAATGATGATGATGTATTGTGTGAGATGTGAATGTGATTAAATTTCCATAGCAGCTCGTCTTTCATGCCAATTTTCCATTAGTGTTTGCCTCTGCTCAGGCAGCTCCTGTTCGCTCTGCCCTGGCCGGGGATGCATGCCCCAAAACTCACACCCACTTAAAAGCACATCAACTAAAACACACACACACACACACACATGCACACTCATCAGGATGTCTGTGTGTGATTTTTGCTGTAAGCTTCTCGCGTCAAAAGCGATGATGAATAGTTTGTTTGATGTTACTTTGACCGTCCTTACGATCAGCAAAAATAACTCTCAGCGTGCGTGTGTGTGTGTGTGTGTGTGTGCAACCTGAGTGACGCGATTAGCGCCTTTACTCAATGGCATTACAACGTACAACGTATCACAGCATTAGCCTAAGATCAGCTAGCTTAGCTGACTGCGCTTGTCGACTTAGATTTGATTGACTCTGAAATTGGCTGGGGAAGTTTATTGATGAACTGGAATTGATGGATTTTCTTCTCTTTTATTATACATTTAGTTATTATTATTATATATTTTATAATTATTTTTTAGATATTAAATGTATTATTAATTTTTTCTACAAATATTATATATTTTAATTATTAATATTTTATTATTATGTGTATCTTAATTAATTATTAAATTAATATTTTGTTATTATTAATAGTTTATTATTTATAAAATTATAAATAGAATTTTATTTCATAATTATTATTTAATTATTAATATGCCATTGCTAATTTTCAGTTATTTAACATATTTATATTTTATTATTTATTTTTTTTAATGATTTATTTTAAAATACATTTTTTGTTACCCATTAAATTTTATTATTATTTTATTTTGAAAATACTTTTAAGAGAGTGCAACAAAGTATTCACATCCAAGCTGAGAGGGGCAATCCGTAGGCTTGAATATCATCTAACAGATGAGTAGACTAATAAAAGTAACTAAAATATATTATTCTTGCCCATAAATAATATTAATAAATAAGTACAATAAAACATTTGTATACATCGAAATCCCATTTATGATTATGCTTGCTCGAAGCTCACATTTCAGTAGACTTAACAGCCAGATCTATAATTGTATATGCAACATTAGCTGCTGCTAAACACATTTATTCTGCTCATATTCTATGTACCTTATTGAATATGGCAAATCGCTTCGCAAACTGTGTCAAGTTCTGTTCAACGAACCTTTGGTGAAACTCGAGCCTTTTTGTCTGCCATTAAGTCGGAATTCTAATTGTGCGCTTCGAAACAATTAAATGCTTAGCTCGGCACAAGTCTGCGGTTCGCATTAAATCATCAGTCTGCTCTTGACTACAGCCATTTTCAGCTGCTCTCCGCTCAGCCCTGCGCAGCTCTGGTCTGCTCTGCGCTCCTCAGGGCTGTGGTGCGGTGTCAAGCGCTGCACTCTCATGGCTGCAGTGCTCGGGCTCCTACATCAGCGACATGCAAAATAATTTACATAAGCAGCAACCGCAACTGCAGCAGATAGATGATGCAGGAGCTGGCCGGGTGCTTCGAGCGGCGACAAAGGCGTCGGGGGATGCCAAATTAAAGCCAAGCCCCAAACCCGAAAAACGCATGCAGGCAAATCCCTCGACCAGGCCAAACAACAACAAAATAACAACATCGCAGCCAAACAAAAAACCAAAAACATGCGAGAATGCAACTAAAAACCTTTCGAATAGAATATGCCCTGTAGCTGGCAATCGATGGGGTATATCTAGGAGCAAAGAGGAAGAATTGAATTTTTGTGGAGATTTGTAAGAATGGAAAATTCCTATGAATGATGAAGTTATCAGGCCGAAGTGATGTAGGCATTTTATGGCATATTCTTTTGAAAATAAAGCCCAGCAAATATGGGAAGTTGCTGAGATCTAGGAGATTATTTGGGTCTATATGATCAAATTTGCTATAAATTTCATTGAAATGAGTCTATGTTTCCTTGTCAAGGTTTTTCTTAGAGCTTGCAGAACTGCTTCCACTATTCTATCTTAGAATCTCTATTTATTCTACCATATTCCACTCAGATAGCATCAAGCCCTTTTAGCACGCCCTTTAACCTCTCTCATACATCCAGGGTATTCAATATCTATAGGTTTATTCTTCTGCGACTCTAAGGTTCTTTTAAGTTCGTTTTCGTTTTTTATTTTTGTTAGTGGTTTGGCTTGTTTTGTTTGGATTTTCGTGCATTCACTTGCGGAATTTTTGTGTTGTTGACTCGACGACGCATATGAATGTATCCCGGTCGCACATGAAGAGCTCCAGTGGCAGCAGCAGCGCCAGCTCCGGCTCCTAGTCTGGTATGAGCTCGCATATGTGTTGGCGCATACATAAACAATGGCAGGAACAACAAAAACAAGTCGCTGAAGCAGCTCAGCCCACAAACGCACACATAACAATGACAAAGAACGCATTTCGGAGGAGCCCCAGCCCCCATGCCCCACCACCTTGACAAGCATTTCCCATTTGGCATTTCTGTGCCCTTGGTGGTTCGCCAATGGTGCCCCGTGCCCGTTCCCGTTCCCGTTCCCTTTCCCGTTCCCGTGCCTGTTCCCGGCTGGTTTATTATGCAAAAGTTATGCAAAGATAAGCAAAACTATGAGCAGCGACAGCAGCTTGCCACCGAAAATAGTATGAAACCCTGTCCGATATCCTGGCTGCATAAAGCATTTCACATCATTGCCAAAAGACAAGCGCTGATGGAGTAGGACTTCGTTGGGTTACCAACTGCTGTTCGCAGTTAGCAGTTGCCAACTGTTTTCTTCTGCTTTTCTCTCTCTCTCTCTCTCTCTCTTTTTGTCTTTTTTTATTATTATATTTTTGAGAGGAAAACGAACAGCTGTTTGGTTCGGTTAAGGCTTGGTTTGAGTTCTGGCTCTCGTTTTTGTTGTTGGCTCTTGGTTACCGTCCGTCGTTCAAGTTAATTGTGCGGCCAAATGCAAAAATCAACTTTTTTACAAGTTCTTTTGGGCGCCGCGTCGCGTCGCGTCGCAAACTGCCAACTGGCAACTGGCAACTGGCAGTGGGCAGCAACAGCAGCGGGCAACTCGTCGGCACCTCGTGAACGAAATGGACACTTAAACTCTAATCGAAAAACTTTTGCCCATATACAAGTCACTTTAAAATGCGCTTAATTTGATCAGCGTGCGGCGATTGTCGAACCGAAAAACCCACAGCTGAGCACTGAGCACTCAGCAGTAAGCACTCAGAGCCGAGCACTGAGAACTGGAGCGCACTCAATACAGATTAACATAATGAGCTTCGGGATGGGCAGCAAACATAACAAAGCAGTTGGTTATGGCTAAGGACCTGCCATCCAGATCCAGTTATAAAGTTGTTACCGCCATTGACTACAATTTGTGTTCTTTTCAATTGTGTTTCTCTGAGTGTGTGTGTATGTGTTTTTTTCCTCCTTCTCAAAAACGCTCTTCAAATGTCTATATGGATACCCTAACAATATGATTATGGAAAAAGTTTGCAGTTGGCTAGATATAATGGGACGAAAAAGGTAAAGGTAAACAGCATAGAAATTAAATGGATTTAATGGAACTGCAAATTTGATGGGTGGATAGAAAAGTTTGACTGCCTCTTTTTGATAGTCTGTGTGTTTGGTATATAATTATAATTAAGTTGAAATATGTGTTTTAATGTTAATAAATATATTATATTACATACATATAATTTTTTTATATACATATAAATAGTAAATAATTTTATATAATATTTTACTGTAAGTTTTAAAAGAATGTTAGAGTTTGTAAATATTTAATATGCATTTAATATCATATTAATATAAATTTATTTTATTTTTACTTTATAATAATTTATAAATATATTTTAAGTTATAAATGATGACAAAAGCTGACGCTAATCATTTCTATAAATGTAAACAAATAAAATTAATATTTAATGGAATTTTGATTTCATTATAAATTTATCTATGTAGATAAGTGTTTACATATTTTTTGAAATATCAATAAATATTACTCTTAAATAATATACCTTAAATTAATTCGAATTATATTTTTTTTTCAAATATTTAAACTAGCATAAATATATATTATTGCTCAGATGATTAAAAAATATATTTAAAATATATATATAATTATAATTTTCCATGTCTTGTACTCTTCACACTTTATAGAGTACGTTCGCAGTCGAGCTGAGTTTAGATTACTTCAGTTTTCTATATATAATTTGAGGTTTGCTGTGGCTGCTGTTTGTGACAACAGATCGAGTGTGCAGTTTTTGGAGAGTGTGTGAAAGTCAAGTGGACACTTGAGCTCTCACACACTCGCACTCACACATACGCAGAGAGAGCGACATTTTGACAGCGTTTTGCGGTAACAGTCCGCCACTTGACGCGTTCTGCACCTTTGCCGCAACTCCAACCATCGACAGTCACATATGGCCAAGGGAGTGGGAGCGAGTGGGTGGCAGGACGTGGACGACTCGTCCTGCTCCTCCCACGCAGCTCGTGCAATTGAAAAATTAAGCAGGCACTTTGTCAAAATGTTGTTTCAATAAGGCCATTGTGGGGCTGGTGGCTCGTGGCTGACATCGGCCCCTAGTCAACAGCCCATTGGCAGCTTTAATTGTCAACATCTGTGGCTGACATGCAAATGCAAAAGGTTCTCCACTGGCCCGACAGCCCCGGTTTGATGGAGCATACTCGCTTGGCACTTATTACATTGGCATCTGCGCATGGTTTTGTCATTTATTGATGCAAATTTTCGCCACGCCTTTGCCTTTTTTCCAGTGCCCGCAGTTGGCTTTCAATATTTTTTGTTGATTTTCCAAGGGGTACGCATGGCACTTAATTGACGTCTATGTCGAACACAAGTGCGCCGTGGCGCTGATTAGGGTTGCCAATTGCCTTATTGCTGTATGACGCCGGTTCCTTGGCTCAATCTGAATCTCAAGCTGAAGCAGCAGCTGAGCAGCCGAGCAGCAGAGGAGGAGCTGTAGCTAGGGGTCCGTGTCATTGTCACCGTTGTCAAAAGTTTGGAAGCGAAACCTTTTTCAATCGCTGTCGCTGGTGTATTTGAAGCACATTCTGTGGCATTCAGCAAAATGTTGTCATCTTTTCTGCTTCGCTTTTTTTAAGCGGATTTTTTTGTTGATTGGACACACAGATTGAATTGACATTCATAGCTACTTGGCGGTGTCGGCGTTGCCGTTGACGGCAGCAAATGCCAAAACAAACTCACAGCCAACCAATCAAGCGCATCCATCTGAAAGCTTTAAGATTCCTAATCATAGCTCAAACTACATATAATGCGTGAATTATCATCTCTAAGTACAAATAATTACTGCAAATATATCCCTTGTGCAACGAGAGCTTAAAGTGTTTACCGTTGAAATCATGCAAGCGCTTCATTAGCATACTGGCTGCATCGAATGGAATGCCGAAGGAAGGCAAAGGAATGCTTGAGTGATTGGACTCAGCAAGTGTGACTGGGAGATATCCTGTATCCAATGGCATTAGCCATCACTTGAGAGTACAAGTGATTGCTTTAAGCCTAATTTATATTCTGATCAATATTTTAGTTAAATTTAATTGAATTTCTCTCTACCCCACTGAGTAATGAGATACCTTGCACACGCAGTCTCTCATTGGCGAGCAGCCATAGTTTTCTCCATTAATTACACTGAATATCCTATTTCATATAATTATAAATATTTTAGTCTACGAGCATAACCTTTTTCATAACCTTGTGCATGTTATCTACTACACACACGCCTGCAACTTTAATATCCCACACATATTTAGTGGTATTAGAAGGTCAAATTCTTTTTATAAACGTAAATTTCAAAGTTCTCTGAAAATTGATACTTTTTGACTGAAATTTTATTTATTCTGGCTAAAACTCACGTACGGTTCTAGCTGTTGACATTGAAATTGAAATAGCAGCTGCAAAGGAATATTCCTATTTATTAAATGTACATTAAATTAAGTTTGAAAATGAATTTTGGGTCTATTAAAAATGAAATAAAAATTAGTTTCTATTAAATTATCTATAATTTTAGTTTAGATTTAAATAATTAATAATGAAATATAAATTAAATTTAATACAAAATAATAATCAATTAAAAATGTATTTAAAAAAATTCAAATAATAAAAGTAATTGAAAATTTATTAAAAATATATTTTATACTTGCCAAATATTTCTAATTAATAAAATAAGAATATTTGGCAAGTATAACATATATTGTTAACAAATTTTCAATTTAATAAATGTATTATTATTTAAATTATATTTTTTTAAATAACAAATACGATTTAAAGGAATACATAGTTTAAAATAAAATAAACTATTTTATTTTATTTTTTTTTATTTCGTTATTGCACTTCGCTTATAGTAGAAAGTATATTTAAGTTCAAAGAACTTCCGCCTGTTGCATGAGCTGAAACAACTTTAAGACACCCGCTTTAAGATAGCTGCTTGAATATAAGAATCTCTATTTATATATACGTATGTCTTGGTATTTGTTTGCTAAGTCAATTGCAAATTAGAATAAAATACCAGAATTCAACACGCAAGCAAATGTCATTATGTTGCCTTGGCCACCGTGCGCATTGCATGCAGTCAGTTTATTCGATTTCCAGTTGCGGACTTAATGTGTTAATATTATCGCATAGTTGATTAGCCTGCAGCTAGTTAGGTGCTGCGCTGCCAAGCGGCCAGGTGTGTCCCTCAGTTGGCTTGCGGATGCAATATCAAATAGCAAAGGAGAGAGAGAGAGAGAGAGAGAGAATGAGAGAGAGAGAGAGAGAGAGAGAGAGAGAGAGAGAGAAAGGGAGATAAAGAGAGCAAGCGAGTGAGCGAGCACTCTTGTTGTTTTGTGTGGGCGTCTTTAAAGCGCTTATTGATGTGAATTTTCTACTAATTAGAAGGAAGTTAATTAATTAGAAATGAATTGCGAGCTAGTTGAAGATGAGCATTCTATATTTACAACATAAACTGGCATTTGGTTTTTCACTGGAAAATACATTTATTTACAAACAAATATATATTTATATATACATAATATAGGCAAACGTTATTTATATGCTAATTATAAGCAGTTCGCTGCGCAATATTCTATGAATATTATGAGAGGCATATTATTTTGACTGCGATTGGTTTAAAATAAAGCAAATGCAAATGGTTGGCGAATAGATGCCCATATATAATATATAGCCCCTCCTCTGCTCCCTTCTGCCAGTTACACACGTTTTCACAAAACCTTTATACCCTTCACTCCCATTTTCAGTGGGTTTTAGGCAGTAATCGGATGCATTCACTTGTCAAATAAAATATATATTTTTCACATGAACAACATGAATAAAGCTCTCTCTCTCTCTCGCTCTCTCTCTCTCTCTCTCTCTCTCTCTCTCATTCTCTCTCCCCCCTCTCTCTATTACTGTTAATTTAAATATTAAAGAGTTTCCCAGCAAACTTCCACTTCAGACTTAAACGCTTCAAACTGTTTTGCCTCTCAAAAAGTCCTCATATTCGCCCCAAACTTCGCTTGGAGGGAAATTAATTTGCGTTCCAGCGCTGGCAATCATATTAAATAGTACTAAATATGTGCATAAGAAATAATAATTCATATAAGAGTAACGTACTTTCCGTTGGCATTCTTTTGTTTTGGTTTGCTTTCATGCAGGATTTCAGTTGAGTTTCTTTTTTCTCTGTTATCTCCGATGAACATGAACTCATGAGCTTTTCTTGTCTGTTGCATCTGTGGGCGTTGCTTGTCATTTGCTAATGTTACCAGCTACGCTCCCTAAGCATTCCAACAACATCATCATCATCATCATCGCCATCATCATGATGAGCAATGTCGTCTTCATCTTGAGCTGGAGCCAAAGATACTGTGGGCGTCTGCAGGAGTGGCACTTTTTCATACTGCTGCCTCTATGTGATCTACTTGGCAATGGCAAGAGATGCATCTACTTCAGCATCAGCATCAGCATCAGCTCCAACTAAGCTAGCTGCCTATCCAAGGTGGGCGTTGCTTTGGAATTTCTGTTGCTGCTCGAGTCGCACCTCTCTTTGTTCCTATTGCACTCGCAGCTGCAGTCGACGTAGCCATTGCCGTGCGCCCAGGCAATTCAGTTTGCTGTCGCTTTATTTTTATTTAATTAACTTCATTGCAATGCCAGGCACTGAAAGGCTGGCTGGCTGGCTGGCTGGCAGGCAACCTGGCTGAATCTTTGTCACTCTTTGGGCTGGCTCTGCCCACATGCAAAGGCTACGTTCGAGCTCTGCTGCCAGTTGTTGCCTGTCGCCGTTGTCGTTTCAGCACCTTGACAATGACTTATTGTCGCCGCTCGACTAAGAGACACAAGCGGAGCCTGCACCGGATGGGACTGTATGGGACGGCCGGGCCAAACGAGTCGGCATCAGCTCATCTTGGTTCATTGGCAATTCTTTTCCAAAGTGGCCTTTCTTGTTGGCCAACAGACGTGGGCTGCTGCCGCTCCTCTCCCTTTCCCTCTCCCTCTCTTTCTCTCTCTCTCCCTCTCTCTCTCTCTCTCTCCCTCTCATGTGGGCCCTGCTCGCATGTAAATCAATTTATTTCGTTCAAGCTGAAGTTTGAAAACTGAAGTTGAACTTGTTGTTGATGTTGCAGCTGATGTCGATGCCGATGCCGATGCCGATGCCGATGTCGATGCCGATGCTGAAAGTCAAGCGAAGGTCACTCGAGACAACTGGCAGAAATTTTTGGCAATTTAGATTCGCAGCCTCAGCTTCCTGTGGGCAATGCGAATGCACATCCTGTCTGGTATTCATGACGCTGCAAGCATTTAAGTGTATCCCAGGGAGCAGTAATTATAATAACCACTCAACCAGGCAAAACACAGAGCACAAAACTCAAAGCCAAACCCAATGCGAAAACCCTATAACAAACTCACTTTTCAGTCTCCGTCTGAGTAGCTTCTATTTCGCAGAGCGCTCAATGGAAACCGCAAAGTCATCTCCGGTTTATTTACTGGCTAGCAAAAATAAAGCAAAAGTGAAGATGAGACCAGCCATCCAGCCATCCAGCCAGCCAGCCAGCCAGCCAGCAGCAAGGCGAAAGACATAAGAAAAAAAGGAGGAGCAGAGAAGGAGAGGAGGAGCTGCAGAAAAAAGACCAACTGAAGCCGCATGAATTTCCAATTGTGAGCCTGCCAGGCGAGGCCCAGCATTGAGCTGAAGGTACATAAAACAAAGGCGAAGCCAAAGTGACTCTCGAACGAGCTGTCCGCAGCGATACATCGAATTTAATTTCCTGTCAAAATCGAAGAAGGTATTCCAGTTGCTGTTGCTGCTGGCCAGTCGAGCGTTAAGAATAAGCTCAAGTTAATTTTGTGGCTTAAAGTGCTTTGGCTAGCGGCGTCCATTTCACGGAATTTCAATTTGAGACGTTCCAAATTATGAATGAGTGAAATGTGCGCGCAATTAGCGAGCCAGCCTCTGCCTGCCAGCCTCTGCCAGCCTGTGCTTGCCTTTGCCTGCCTGCCAGGATGTGTGTGATCCAGCGCCTGCTAATGCATCTGCCATTCGCAGCAACTGTCGCCACGGCACGTGATCAAAAGTCTGACAAAAAAAAAAAAAAGAATAAAGGAAGAGGAAAAGGAACTTGTATTGGCGTTTATGTGACTCTTGGCAGCAGTTGTGCGCCACTTGCCGCTGGCTTCAAGTTCAAGTCGAGGCCTAATGCGCTAACAGCCAAGTCGAGTCCTTTGGCCAGCACATGTGGCGTACCCCTCTCTCTCTCTCTCTCTCTCTCTCTCTTACTCTCTATGTATATTTATATATACAATCTATATATATTTGCGACCAACTGACGCACAACGACCTTATTAAGCCGGCTTGACTCACATGCTCGCTCATATTTTTATTTTCTCTTCTCTCATATTTTTTTGTATTTTGTGTATTTTTTTGTGTTCTTTTTGCATTCTATTTTAAAGGCTTCGATGTGGCTGGCAGCGCGGGCAAGGCCGCGTCCAAATCCTTTGGCTGGCTATTTTTATAGTCCATAATTTAGTTGAAAAATCGTTGTAGAAAACGGCCGAAGGCTAACAAATGCGAGGGATATTTTCTTACACTTATTGGACTTTGACAAACTGTACAGAGAAACGCATAAAAATAAATGGAAAACGATTTCATTTTGACGCAACATGTGTAATTAATAGACTCCGGGCGTCGGCAGCAACACCCGGGCGCCAATCGCCCATTGGCCATCGGCCGTGCCCCTGACATGGCCCGGGCCCAACTTGTGTACGTCTATGCAATCAGAATCTATCCGCATGCTCGCATAGTGTTTGTCGGCCCGGCCACGCGGCGTATGATGAATGCGAGCTCGTAAAGCAGCAGCAAAGTCTCGGATACTAAGGTGTCTATTGTATTATTTAACGGGTTTCGTGCGCCCAACCAATACTCGCCATAAAATAGGTGTCCCCCTTACACACTTACCAGCCCCCCCACACACACATGCCACGCATCGCACACACAAGTGTGACACATGTCCTTGTGCGGCTTTGACTTGGGGCCAGCCCCAAAATAGCCAGGCATTGCTACTATTAAGTGCCGCTTGCCCACACCCGCTCCCGCCCTGCCCAGCCGCGTGTGTCTGTGTCTGTGTCAGTGTCACACTCGACGATTTTGGTACGCCAACATCGAGCTATGAAAAGGCACAAAAAATCGCATGCTGGATCAGTGATACTCTTACGAAAAACTATGAGGAAACTGCTGTTATCAGTGCATGCTGACTAAGGTCTAGTCGACTGGACTCTTCATCATCGGGAATATGAAAATTATTAGTAGGGAAATCAAATCGAATCGAATTGAATTAAGTCTACTTCATATGTTTTCAATATTTTAAATAAAGACTGCATGTAGATCAAATAAAATGTATATGGACAATAACAGACTGAGAGTAATATCTAAGATAGCAGATTATTATTAGTCAAAAATATACCAAACCTTATATTACCTGATAAATGTTCTTTCCCCACAATAGAATCATCCTCAACTCGTTTACAGCCACGACTAATTTGCCTATATTAGTCACATTCACTTTCGGCTTTGCCACAACTTTTCAATGGATTTCCAATTGAAAGAGTATTGCGCTTGGTTAGGCTTAGCGCATGAATCTCAGCTTCATCGACTTCGCTTGTCCGGCAGCTAACATGACAGATACTTCGCAGCTGCTTTTGGTCGGCTGGTCGGTCGGACGGTCGTGGTGAGCGCATCATACCCGACCCGCTTAGGGGACCAACAGCAGCTAGTCAAACACGAGCAGCCAGATAGAGTAGATGAGTGCGTGTGCGTATGGGTGGGTGTGTGTGAGTGTGTGCCTGTTTTTGGGCCCACTAGTCGAGTGTTTGTTATCTGTCGCTTCTGCTGTTACTGCTGTTGCTGTTGCTGTTGTTGGGTGGTAAGGACATGTTTGTAGGCTGCAGACTGTTTGGCTGGCAGCTGCGTGCACGCAAATAGAAAAGATACTCAAGGCACTCATTTGAACGAGACGAGGCACACACACACACACCGTGAGAAACTGTTACGTGATGAGTGCGCGTCATGCGGGCCAAACAGCGAGAGAGAGAGAGAGAGAGAGAGAGAGAGCGAACCACAGCAACCACAGCGTGCCACAGCGTGGCATAGCGTGCCACAGCAACTGTAAACGGTTGAGAGCATTGCTAGCCAACTAGCAAGAGGAGCTCGAACCAGAGTTGGAGCTGGAGTTCGGCCCCACAAACAAAACAGCCATCAGTGGGCGTTTAAGCCAAGTCGCCTGATGTCCGCAACGAGATTTAAATAGAATCAAATTAGTGCGCCGTCTGCATTCGCATTCGCATTTGCCGCTGCTGGCTGCTGGCTGCTGGCAGCGCCCTGCTCATTTAGCTGGGGTTCACTGTACGCATCGCATCAGAGATTGTTTGCTGTGCAGCTTAAATCGCTTACCGAAAACATAAATCCAAATACACAGAGTCGGGCGGACAGACTGAGTGGGACGACGACGGTCGTCGACGTTTCATTTGCCTTTGTCAACGTTTTTTTGCCATTTAGTCAGGTGCACAAACACAAACAGACGGACGGACGGCTGAACCAGGTGAGTTTGCCAGTTCTGAGCTACAGAGCTCAAGCCCCGAACAGCAAGGAGCAAGGGAGCACCATGTAGCGGCATTGACAGGTTGAGCTTAAAAATCCAATTAGTCTTTGATTTGCATACAAACATACAAACAGAGAGAGACAGCCAGAGAGAGAGAGAGAGAGAGAGAGAGAGAGAGAGAGAGAGAGAGAGAGAGAGAGAGCGTGTGACAACGTTGACAAACAGACAAAAACTCGCCGCATTTCTTGCTAAATATTTTAAGACCTACATTCGGATTTGGATTCGAACTCGGATTCGGCCAGGTTACAAACATCTAAGGCAGCCCAGCCAGCAAGAGTGGTGGAGGTGGGTCTGTGGGGCTGTTACGTGCGGCATCTTCGAGCCCGCACCACAATAGACAATTGGATTTTTGCGGTTTCTAATCCAATTTATTTCGTCTTAAATACGAAAACCTGCTCGCTCGCTCGCTGGGCGTCCTCTGGCTGAGTTCATTGTTGCTGTTGTTGCTATTGTTGTTTGCTACAAAGTATCCTGTTTTCGGGTGCGGTTCAATGTAATTTAATGGCTGGCAACGGTCAGGCCACACACACACACACACACATGGGCATTATACATTTACAGTAAGTCGCAAAGTTAAGCTCTCAAACACACACACACACACACATACACAGGCACATACGGTTAGATTGAATCACCTGCTCACTCAAATAGCCGACGACAGCTCTCAGCAAACTAATTTAAATATTTCAGCAATTAAAGAGTCCAGGCAATTAAAATAAACCAAACACCCAAAGCGCCACCGCCACCACAACTCAAACTACACAACAACAACAACAACAACAACAAAAGCCAGTAAAAAGGAACAGGAAATGCTTTTTGCGGTTAGCTGCTTAAGAAGTCGAACTACGGCTACACTATCAAACACCAATAGCAACAACAACAACAACAGGAAAAGGCATTTGGATTTAAATACATTTCACTAATTGAGTGCTCAACTGCGTAGACTATGAACGAGAGACTTAACTAAAGTGAACAGACGGTGGACAAGAGAGGATGAGAGAGTCTCTAATTAAAGATGAAAGAAAATTTAAGAAATAGCTGAGCTCGTTTATTTTCTAACCAAATTAAAATATAGAAAGTATATCAAATTATTTAAGTCAACTAAAACCTGAAATTCAATGGATAAATAAATGTTATTGTTATCAATATTTTTTTAAAATATATTTAAATTTGGAGTTCTGCATTCTTTGTACTTTACAGCATTTTTTATGTTCATTGTCAGTGAAAATATTTTTTGTTTAGCTGTTACAACGTTGCAGCTTAGCCATAGAGATGTTTATGTATAAAAATATATTTTTGGTGTACAACAAAATTAATACAGAATTTTTTATATTTTCATATAAATGTAACTTAAAAAAAATAAATAAAAATTATTTGCCCATTCGAAAGGGCATAACCTTTTGACTTGACTACACTTCGAGCAGAGCCCTGCATATCATTTATATTAAATCTTTTTGTATAGAAGGATTTAATTTCTTGTATCAATAATAAGAATTTATTTAAGAGAACTAAAATATATATCTTATTAATTATAGTTATTTATATAAATTTATAAAATTATATTAAAGTTTTCATTATCGAACAAATAAAAATATAAATTATTAATTAAGATCTCATGCTTAAGGATAAACCTCTAGTTCGACAGATCTCAGATAAGCTACCAAAAATAAACACCTAAATAAAGTAGTAAACGTAATACCAATACTAATCATCGAAATTGAGTAATAGGCGAACGTCTATGGAAAAACGTTGCCCATTGATTAGTGGACTTATCTATATCTAACTAAATTAAGAGCACAAAGGGTAGTCAAGTTAAGTAGCTCACGAATGCAATTAGATAGATAGACAAACACAATGAGTTGTGCAATAACTAATCTAATAATTCGAGTTAAGATCGTAAATCGACTCAAATAGATAGGTTTGCCCTATCGATAGTCATATTTATCGATAATCGCCACGCATGCAGTTAACTCGTTGTTCAGCTAATTATCTCTGGGCATTATGAACATTGTCGCCCATTCGTTGTAGCCCTTTATCGCCAGGGTATAACAATCAACGCCGTGTGACTAACAACCTGTATGCCGTTTCCTCTATTCCCCACACACACACACACAGACAGAGAACACAATGAGCGATGGCCAATGGCGTGGACAGCGAGCGTGCGTGTATGTGTGTGTGTGTGTGTTTGCTGTTTGTTGTGGACAACGTTCAATCAATGTCAACGTGGTTGTCATCCTGCTGCCTGATCCTGTTGCCCACTCTCACTCAGTGTCCTCGTCGTCGTCGTTGTTGTTGTTGTTGTTGTTGCTTTGCCTTTGCTTTCGCTTGGCCTGGCCAAAAGCATCTTCGCATTTACCTACCATAATTTGGAGTTCAGTTAGGCAACAGTTACTCCATCAGCGTCTGCGGTCGAAGTTATTTTCGCCTTGGCGTCTTGGCAAATTTGGCACAATGCGCAGCAATTGGCGTTCACTCAGCGATTACAGGAGCAGGACTCTCGCCTCGCCTCGCCTTGCCTAACATCTGCACGCCTCTCCCAACTGTCAATATCACACGCAGCGCTGGACACATGACAGACACATTGACACATGGCGTACAAAGGCAAAAAGAGAGAGAAAGAGAGAGAAAGAGAGAGAGAGAGGGAGAGTGTGTGTGAGTGAGAGGAAGCTATAACAACTTATGCTGTCTAACTAGCGCTGTCTCACTCTGTCTCTCACTGAGTGTGACTCTGTCGATGTATTAAGTGGAAACACCTTGTAAAATGGCTGACAGGTGTTAGAAGACTTTGCAAGATTTATGCGCTGACATTAACATGAATATGTATTAGTGTGGCAGTACTGCAGCTGTCTGTGTGTGCGTGTGTGTCGCCCAAGCAGTTAAAGGATAACAGCGCATTAAGTTAAGCATTACAACAACGACAACAATTCACAGCGTCTCACTGAGAGACATGAACACGTGTGCCAGGACACGCTGTGGTTGCAACAATTAAAGTTTATTTGCTGCGCCCACACACGCTCGCACAGAGAGAGAGAGATAGAGAGAGAGAGAGAGAGAGAGAGAGAGAGAGAGAGACAGTCGCTCACTCACACATAAAGACACGCACTTATTCAGACTGACAGGGCGACGTAAACATGGCATTTGTGTATTTATAGTCGGTCCGCCTTGCCACAAAATTAAATAAAAGCAAAAGTCAACAAGGAACATAGATTTGCTTGCCTGCCTGCGCTTTCTGCCAAGGTAAACAACAATACAACAGTAACAGCAATAGCTACAACACCAAGAACAACAATGGCAACACGATGAGCCAACATGTTAGCCATCATCGTTATAACGGACAACAGACCTAAAGAGACACGCGGCGGCGCCGGCCTCAACTGGACCTCAACAGACGACCTCTTTAGACCGTTAGAGGTGGGAGCGTGAGTGAGGTTGGATATGTATTAAATGAAACAGAACAAAATCAAACTAAGCTTAAAGAAAAATAAATAAAAATAATTAAATAAACTTAAATTAAACTTATAAATATGTAGTGTAAGTACAAATGTATATTTAATTACTAAATATTTACATAAAATTAATATTTTGTACATTTGTAATAGCAAAGCTGAGTGAATCTACAAACATAGATGATTTTTTTAATGGTTTAAAAAATATTTAAAAATATTGTTTGCAGTATTTTTTTGTAACCCAATGAAACGTTTTTGTTAGCCAAGCAAATAAGACTTTTTGCGCGATAAACTACATTTTTCCGTCTCTATTAATAGCCTGAGTCTATTATAAAATAGTTAAAAGTCCATTTCTAGTTGCAGCTAAAGCTGGGTTAATAATTTATGTAATACAATCTACAAAAATATATGTGTATATATTTTGTAAAATAATCTTTTATTTCCGCTTTAAAACCAAAAAAAAAATATATATAAATATGAATAGATTTGTAATTGTAAGTCTTGCATATTTCATTAAACAATCAACAAGAGTTCATAATTTATGAACAGTTTTTTTAGGCGAACTTAACAAACATGAATTCGCTTTATAATATAAAAGCGCTAAAAATTTTTTAAAATTTTTATGCAATTGTTAGCTTGAATCAATTAAAAGTTTTAACTTTAATTTGCCAAAAAAGAAATTCTGCACGCGCATATTTGAGTTGCTGACAACAATGTGGCTTTAGACTGCTTAAATGTAATCAAATAATTGAGAGATTTCATTTATTTTTATCTCTTTGTCAAATGCAACAAATGTTGAATAACATTAATAATAATACAGTAAAATATAAATAAAATTATAGTATAAGTAAAAATATTCAAAATAAAGTAGAAACAAATATAAATATAAAATAAATATGTATATATATGTGTAAATAAATAAATATAAAAATAAAATAAAAAATCAAAAAAATCTCTAAAAAATGTAATGTAAAGAAAAGTAAATATAATTGGAAAATATGTACAAGTTTTTATTTTTATTATAAAAATATTCTTATTTTTAATTTCTGTTTTAAAATTTTCTATAAGTATTATAAAATTAATTTTTAAATTATTCTTTCATTATTTCTAATAAATTTTCTTCAACATTCTCGCATTTAACTAAATGCAAAGTTAAACAATATGAAACCTTTTTGAATAACGTTTTATTAACTTACACAATAAAATATTTTTTTAATATATTTACATTGTTAGTAAAATTAAAAAATTAATTTTCTGTGAAATAAATTCAGCTGCAAGTTCTTATATCCAACAGGTTAAGACCTCAAAAGGCCTGCCTCAAGCCTTAAAAGCCCAAGCAAAATTGTTTCTTGCTTATTTTAATTATGTGAAATTTGAAATTTTTACATTTTAATGTTTATTCACATTTGAAATATATTTAAATAAAATTGTGATTTGCATTTTGCGTTCATCTCTAGCTGCTCTGGCTGTGATTGTTATAGCATTTCTGCAGTCAGCTCTGCTGCTGTCAGCCATTTTGTTGTGTGTGTGTGTGAGTGTGACTGTGTTAGTGTTGCTGTTGTTGCTGTTTTTGTTGTAGTAGCTGGTGGTCTGTGCTGCTTGCCTCATTATGATTGTCAAAGTGACGGACTGGTCATGCAAAGGTAAACACAAAATGTGTGTAAATACAAAGACATATATACATCAAGGATATATGTTTATATATCTTATATATCCTATATATATATATGTGTATATTTGTGTGTGAGATATATGTATATGGTGTCAGCTACCTCCTCTCCCCTCGGCAGCGCCCCTCCCGCCTGTTGTCATTGTAATTATCATTGCGACACTAAATATTTGTTGTTTGCTTAAGTGCTTTGTATGCCAGCCAGTCAGCTAGCCCGACCAGGCCGGGCCAGGCTAGCAGCCAGCTGGCCAGGACAGGCCGAATCAATAAGCGTGCTTTGGTTACCTTTGCAGTTGGCTGCGCGTGCTTTATGGCTTTAAAGGCGGAAATTGCTTTTTATGCGCCTTTAAGTAGGCAAAACGATTCATTTTTATGTCATTCTGCTGTCGTCGACGTAACCCAGACCCAACTTCTCTCCTACTCTCTCTCTCTCTCTCTCTCTCTCTCTCTATCTCTCTCTCTCTTTCTCTTTCGACACCCACTCTTGTCAGAGCGTTCGTCATTCATTATTTGCACTTTTTGTTTCAGCTTCTTCTACTTCTCTACGGCTGCTGCTGCCTCTTCTCGTAAAGCTCATGAATTTTTTATTATGTTTTTCCGGCTTTACGCGGCGTTTCCTCTTTGCTGCATTTGTTGTTGTTGTTGCTGTTGCTTTTGTTGTTTCATTTTTAAATTATTAAATTTTATTGGCGTATCATTTTTTATGTGCGACCGCCGCTGAAACATTATATTTCGATTAGCACCTGTTTGTTTCTTTGTGCCTCGTCGCGCATTTCACTTTTCACAGTTGCCCCACCTGCCGGCGCACCACTTCACTCTTACCTTACCTCACCACTCCACTTCCACCTCCACTCCACTCCACCTTGCCACACTTTTGGGGCAGCCCGCTCCGGCTGCTGTTTACGTCTTGTTCTGGCATTGTTTTGCGGCTTTGTTCCACGACAGCGTCTCGAGCCTCTCTGTCGATCACACCTGCTAGACACAACAGGTGCGCTTCCTGTTCCTTGTCCCCTGTTACTCAGTCATTACGTTTTATTGCATTGCGCTTGAGCTGAAATTTCATCGGCACATAAATAGAGACGCGTTTTGATTTACACTAAATTAAATGTGATTCGCTTTTTTCTTTTTCTTCTTTTACTTTTTGTTTTCTTTTTTTTTTCTTTTGGTAAACAGCATCGGAAGAATTATGATTTAGGTAAAAAAGTAAAATATTTATTTATAGAATTCGTAAATAAATAAAATATATTTATGTTAAAAAAAATAATTTTTAAAACAATAATAAAAATAAACAATAATAAAAATAAAAACGTTCAATTCTGGAACATTAAATATTTTTTATTGTTTTATAAGTCTTTGCAGCTTCCTTTTTATGGCACAAAAATATGTAAAATTTTTAAATAATTCGAGCACACCAGTGTGTAAGCCTAGACAGTATATTTATTAACAGTAAATATAACAATATACATATTAGAAATTAACCTCTATTTTAATCTGCAAGAAATAATTAAAAAAATATATTTTTAATTTTAAAACAAATTAGAAAATTATTAAAAATAAAATAAATAAATAAAATAAAAAATAAATAATAAAATATAAAAAAATAATGAATAATTACAGAGCTACAGAATAGGTGTTCTGCAGTCGGATATGCCGACTTCCATAATGCTGCAGAAAGAGGCCTTGCTTCGGCTCAGCATGCTATGGCTCTGCCTGTAGCCCCTTAACCCGTCCAATCTCCTTATAAACTGCAATTATAAGGCGCTTATCTAAAATCAATGAGCTAATCTGAAATTTGTGATGTGATTAAAATTGCGTAAATCATTTTATCAGAAAAAGGAAAACAAATAAAAGAAAGAAGAACCAAGAGAAAGAAATCGCGAATAATGTGGATGACAAATTATTCAGTTAAATTATAAATTTAACATTAATTAACGTGATTATCATAAATTCCGATGCGCTGGCATGAATCTCGAGTGAAAAGGAAATAAGAAAAGGGAACAGCTAGAGAGAAAGAGAGAGAGGGAGAGGGTGAGGCAGGGGGAAAAACAAGTACAACGACTGTAGTTGACGAAGATGTTTGCTTTTTTTCCTGCTTTTCTCTCTCTCTCTCTCTTGATATTGACTGAAGGCGAAGCTGTGTGGTCCTTCAGCTGGGATTGGAGTTGTCAGCCTGGCCCTGGGGAATAAGGGTATTCCGCTGTCGTTGTCGTCGTCGTTGTCGGTGTCGCTGCGTTGCTGTTGTCATTGAGGCTGTCAGCAGCTGCAACTCAATGCCAACTAATTAATGGGTCGATGTAATGGCCGATATGCCAGACCTCAAACGTGGGTGGGCGCGGCGTAACGAATATTTCGTTCAGTTAATAAACTGTCAATGTGTGTGTACGTTCGCTCGTCTTTGTCTCTCCCTCTCCCACTCTCCCACTTTCTCGCTCTGTCGATGTGTGGTTGAAGTCGTTGAATGATGCCATTTAAATTGATTTCAGTGGCTCATTCACGTTCGCCTCGATGACAGTTTTCTTTTCTATGGCAACTGCTGCTGCATGTCCAATTGCTCAACTCTCCTGTCGTCCTGTCGTCCTGCCATGTCCTCTCCTGTCATCCATTCCCAGCTTATTTTTATTGAATAAACATTCACGTAAAAATTAAAAACACAACAACTCGAAATGAATATGCGCCGCGCCGAAGACAAACAACAACAGTCAATGCCAATTAAATGCGAATTTTAATTAGCGTAAGTTGCGCTTGATGACGTCACGCACTCCGCAACGTCATTAAACAAAAGGAGCCCCAAAGGCGCCCCTAAAGGGCTGAAAGGCCCTGAACAAAACACGACTCTTTGGCCAGCTCAAAATGGCCCAGAGGCCTGCAGAGTCAGCAACAGAGACGATGCTTTACGAGTTGAATTCATACACTAAGTTCCTTCTGAAATGTCCTTTCCCCACTCCCCTCCCCTCCCCTTCCCTTCTACTGCTCCCTGACCTATTTACAACTCTATTTCCATTCTATTCCATTCAATCTAAGCACGTTTTTGTTGTTTAATCAGCCTGGCCACAGCAGCTCTATAGCTGCAGCAGGATATCCCATGCATATATATGCTGCAGAGCCGGGCTTATGGCAGGTGTGTCGATTAAACATGATTTGAGCAAACGCTTCTGCTGTTAACTGATTGCTGCCAAAGCAGACAGATATCAGCTAACAATACGCTTGTGCATGGCCAAGGCATGTTGATAACTAAAACAGATTTCAATTTGTGGAGCTAAGAATGTGATTATGCCTTGGGAGTTGACTTGAAGAGGTCTGGAGAGAAGTGAATCAAGGAATCAGCTTAAAGTGAAAACCTATTAATATATTATAGAATCTATAGTTCTTCGACAATATACTTCCTTGGGCAGTTAATTATTAATATTCTGGATACATCTGGGTATGTATAAGAAATAAATTAAATGGAAAAAGCTGAGTAGAAGAAGCGCAGCATCTTAGCATATAGTTTAGTGCCTTGCAATATGATTAGTTTCTAAAATAAATATTTGATTATTTCTGTTATTTTATATATTTTTTTATTTTATTTGTTTAACTTAATTTATTTTATTTCTTTTTCATTTTCATTTCCTATTTTATTTATTAATTTTAAATTTATTAAAATTATGATTTTTTACATATCTTTAATTTTTTTATCTTTTTATTAATATACATTACAAATATATTTATTTATTTCTTTATATTTTTTGTTCATATTATTTCTTTCTTTTATTTATTTATTTTTTATTCACATACATTATATACATATTTATTTATTTCCATATATATTTCTTATTTATTTTTTTAATTTTTATTTTTTGTTTTATTTCCTTGTTTCATTTATTTATTTAAATTTTAAAACTCAGACGATGTCTCGCAACGCAACTGCCCTGCCCTCACTTGTGCACCCATTCCAACTCCTATTTCCCTAGAATCGATAAATATCAATTCATAGATAAATATCGATTAGCTAACTGCTTCATAGCCCTCATGCTTAGTCTATATCTGTTACCATTTAATATTTAAAATTGGCTCAAATCAAACCTGCTCGTGTCCTTTGCACAAACTCAAGTCCTTTCGCCTTTGATTTCCCTTCTCAGGATCGAGCTTCGCTGTGAAATTTATGGCTTTAAAAATCACTTCTTTTGCGCTTTTCGACTTTTCCAATTTCCGTTTTGTGCATATGGAAAACAGAATTGAATTTTAATTCTTCGGCACAGCCAACAAGCAACATTGCAATTGACACATGACAAGGCAGACAGAGGGGGGAGGAGGGGATGCGGAGCAGCTCCAACGAATCTTGGCAGCAAATTGAAATGCATGAAAGCAAAATATAAACTATGTAACTGAAGAATACAAATTGATCAAATACAGAAAGCAGCAACATCATCATAAAAGTGAAGGGAGGAGGGGAGGGGAGAGGGGTTGGGGCAGGGGTGAGGGGTAGCTGTATGTGTGTGTGTGTGTGCAAAGCCCAAAAGCACTCAACAAAACGCAACCAAATCCCAGATCCAGAGCCAGAGCCAGAGCCAGTCGCAGTTCCCTGGTCAGGCTAGACGAGGCGCAGGACGATGGGAACAGGACGACAACTCGTCGGCAGTGCCAGCAGCTGCCAGCATCCAAATTGTGAGCTCATCATTGGGAATTCGAGCAATTTATTTGATGTGTCGATACGTGTCGCCATATTCAGCTGCCGCTGCCTGTAGACGCCCCCCTCTGGCCGCTCCTCCTTCCCCTCTCCTCCCGCCACAGCTGACAAAATCTGCAAATCAAATTACAAAAATCATAGCGCTGGATTTTCACACGGCTATATGCAGCAGGCAGCTGAGCTGCCACGCCCCTCTCACTCCTTTCAGCCCCCAACAAGCAACGCCCAACCGGCCGGCAAATTGTTCCGACGTCAAATGATGAAATGAAATCAAACAGTAGCCGAGGCAGAGGGCTCGCAGCATAGTTTTTGCCCAGACAGCAGTGTGTGTGTGCGTGTGTGTGTGTGTGTGTGTGTCTCTATGTTTGACAAGCGACTAACTAGTGGAGTCCTGTCGAGCGCCAGGACTCGCCGCGCCCGAGGGACGCGCTGCCAATCTGCGAAAATTTGAATTTGAATTTCTTTTTTTTATTATTTATTTAGATGGGAAAATAATAAAAAGAAAATAAATATTTGTAATAGGGAAAGTGTGAAAAACGTGTGTGTTTAGAAAGGGCTGCTATCGGCAGGGGGCGTGGCATTAAAAAAGGATCAAGCTGCTGTTTAAACAAATGAAGTGTCGCCAGTTGTCAGCAGCTGAATGCGCACTTCGCACACACCTCTCACTCAGCCCCTCACTCTCTCCACCCCTCTTCCGCCACCCCCTCCCTTAGTTAGAGCTATTCATAATTCGTGTTGCCATCACTCCTCCTCCTCTTTTTCTATTTTTGCTGCAGCGTTTTATAATTGATATTGACGTTTGCCCAGCTCCCTCGCATAACCAGTTTAGTTTATTCGCCATTCGCATTGCACTCATTCAATCATTCATTCACTCATCCATTCATTCATTTATTCACTCAGGCATATATCGATATCAAAAGTTATTCATGCATATATACATATATCTATATCTACATATATTCACAGATATATCCCTCACACACCCAATTTCATTTGCAATTTTAGACTAGATGCAATTTCTCTAATTGAATACACTGCTGGGCCGGCCAGGCGGGTATATTGGTTGTCTTATTCAATTGTGTTAATAAGAAAGGGAAAGGCGCTATTATATATGCTATTATATGATATTTATGTTATAAATATATCATATACATTTTTTCCATAAAGATATGCTTTATTAGCTGCCATATATTTATAATCCATTAGGAAATACATTTTTAGGATACATCTGATTGGAATGTCAATTATACAATATTATTATATTTAGTTTGTATTAAATATTATTAATTAATAATATTATTAAATATTATTAATTGATCTCATTTGTCAGTATCTCAGTTGTACTATAAAAATGAAACTATATTAAATATACGTAATTGTATTCCAATAAGACATCTCAGAATATCTCATATTCCAAATGTTTAGATACATATGCATATGTTAACTATTCTGATTGAATACGTCCAATTAACCCAAAAAAGAATTCAAAATGTTTATAAACACATTTTTATTGCAATCAATTCTAATTGGATAACGCCCGATTATCCGGATATTTGCATAGATACAAAATTAATGTCTATATACATAAATATGTTCATGTTTAACTCGTTCCAATTAGACAGCTCCAATTAGCCAATGATAAGACATTTGTTGCAGATTGTCTGGTTCCTCTGCCTTCTCCTCCCCCTCTCTCAGAGGGCTTTGAGCTTAAACTGCTCGCATGGTGCCAAGAGAATTGGCATCAAAGAAATCTTTTGTGTACAGTGCTTGAGGGAGGTGGAGGGGGGCTGGATAGGGGGCTGGGTTGGGGGCAGCTAAGCATCATTAAAGAGCCATCAAAGGCCGCTGACATCAAACGGCTGCCGACTGGCGACAGGCGAGGACGACTCTGATTTAAGGCCGAAAGCAAGAAATTGTCAAAAGTTTTGCTGGCATTAAGTCAAGAGGCTGTCTCACCCTCTCTCTCTCTCTCTCTCTCTCTCAATCTCTCAATCTGGCGATAAACTGGAACTGCTTAAAAATTCTTTTGTCTCCAGCGAAAACTCAAGGGAGGGCGAAGGGGAGGGGGGAGGGGGAGGACAGCTGTAAGATCGGCAGGAATGCGTCCAGCAGCTAAACGGGTTTCATTGTTGTTGTTGTTGTTGTTGTTGCTCAACAGAGGCACCTGGCGGCGAGGACCTCGCCTCGACTATTTGATGGGCGCAATTCGTCTATTAGGCTCTGATTGCAGCTGGCCATAAGTGGAACAAAGCTGGGGCACGTGACCAAATCAAATTTAATGCGTGCTCCCATCCCTCACACAATAAGCTCTGAGGGTGGCGCCATCCAGCGGACAGCGGCGGCAGCATTCGCTCTCAATTTGTTGCTAGCTTGCTGTTGCCATTGGCAAGATTGATGCAGCGGCTACTCCACACACACACACACACATCTACATTTATTTTGTATATTTTTGGTTTGCCATAAATATTTAAAGAGCGCGTGGCGCATTGTAAATGGTTTGTCCTGTCAGCCGCTGCACAATTAATCAAGCATTTTGTAATGAAGCCAGCTAAAGGCTGAAGGAATTCCTTGTCAAAAACAAAGAACAAAAAATCAAACAACAAAAAAATAGCAGGCAAGACGCAGGCCCCCAAGGAGTTGCTGCCACAGATTTATTTATTTATTAGTGCCCCATTGTTTGTGTTGCCAGCAACATGTTGCGCAACCGTTTGGCAGCACGAGTTGCCAGCGCGCGCTTATTCAGCGTGAGTAACAAAGCCTTGCATGCGCGCTCTCTCCAGCTCTCACTCTCTCGCTCTCTCTCTCTCACACAGAAACAAAACGAATTGAAACGAAGCTAGCCACGGGCACAGGGTGTTTCAGGCGCTTAGCATTAAGCAGCCACAGACGCTGGCGTCTGTCAAGTGCGCTTCATCATAATTTGGCCGTTAATACTCACACACACACACCCGCTCACACATGCATACAGTGGGCTGGGAAGCCTTTGGCTTTGTTCTCACCTTGCTTGGCCAAAACATCCTTGGCACCCATTCATTATATGCCATTTTTAAGGCGTTTGCCTTGTTAAATATTCAACCGCGGAATTTAATGCGTGGCTGCACAGAAAATCAACGCAAGTACTTTGAAAATACTCATTTTTGTTGTTGTTTGTGAATTGGTTAAAAATGTATTTATATTTGTGATTTTTTAAATTATACATAAAATATTGGGTTTATATATTTTCTAAAGAATTTTTATATTTCAATTAAATTTTTTAAAATTTATAATAATTATTAAAATTTAATTTTTTATTTTTAATATTTTTTAAAAAATATTATATATTAAAAAAAAAATGTTTTAATAAAATTTATTGATTTTAATTTTCTAATTATTTAAAAAGATTAATTACTATTAATTAGAATTGTTTTTATTTTCTTTTTTAATTTTATAATAAATATTAAAAATATAAATTTTATTATCTAATTTTCAATATTATTTGTATATTTGTTAATAAAAAATATATAATATTTTTGTACTATTTTCCTTTTTTCAGCTTTTATTTTATGTATTACAAATTTATATTTTATTTTGACAAATTTTATAAAATAACGATATATTCTCAGTGTTAGCTTTCCTATAAATATTTGCATTAAGTGTTAGTGTTGCTAACAGTGTTAGCTTTCCTATAAATATTTCCATTAATATAAATTTTAAAATTAATTATATAAATATTCCACAAACAAGTTACGCTAAATATTTAATTAGTTGACTCTACTGTCGCCAGCTAGAGAAGAACAACACGAAGCGCAAATACAAAAAGTCTAACTGTCGCTGTAACTGTAAGTGTGATGGCTAACGTTTTATTTTTAATTTTTGGGCACAGCTCAGCTCAGCTCTGCTCTGGTCGACTCAAATTTGCCCTTCTCTTATCTGCGCTGCTCAATCGGCCGAAATGAGAGTCAAAAATGCTGCTGCATGACATACTTTGCTGGTGTTCCCCTACCTCTCCCTCTCCCTCTTTCTTTCACACTCTCTGTAAATAAACGGCGAAAAATAAAAGTCATCAACTGGTCGAGGCGAAACGTGCAAAGTGCGCGCCAGCATTAAGAAAGGGACATAGCATACTTGGTCTGCGGTCAGTTTGTTTCTATTTCTTACTTAATTCTACGCTTTCGCTTGCACACGCACGCTAGCCTCAGCTCTGCTTACGCTCTCCCACTCTCGCTCTCGCTCGATTGCTGTCTTCGCTTTGCCTGCTCGCTTTAACACCCGGTGCAGCTTGAGCCTGAGGGCCTCTGCCTAAATGCTTTTCATATGCTCCGAGACTGCGAGCGTACAGTTAGGATTTGCAGTTGAGTCGCCAGCTGCCTCGCTCTCGCTCTCGCTCTCGCTCATGTGCGCTCTGGTCACGTTTGTAAAATTTTGCAAAAATTTATTTAATATTTTATTCTTCCTGTGGTGCGGCCATTGCTGCTGTTGCTGCTGCTGCTTGGCTTTTGTTCACTTTGGCTCAGCAATTTAGTGAAATATTTTGATTGCCAAACATGGCGCTGGCTGTGGCTGCTGCCATGGCGTTTGCATATGAATAACCGACAGCACTTAGTACACACACACACATACAGAGAGAGAGAGAGAGAGAGAGAGAGAGAGAGAGAGAGAGAGAGAGAGAGAGAGAGAGCTGTGAGTATGCATGTGTGTGTGCGTTCTCTAAACGGAAGTGGCAACATTGGCGCCACAGCAAAAGTTTTTGTCGCTGACAGGAAGTTGCAATTTTGTTTGCAATTTCCTTCACTGCACATTTGCCAAAAGTTGTGGGAGTGGGGATAGTGGGAGGGGTTGCAACTGTAGCAGCAACAACAATTGTCGCCTCACGCCCCGCCCCACCCCCACACTTTCTATCAGGCGCCTGTCAGCTTGTTTAGTTAACTAAGTTGCGGTTATTACGAGCGAGTTTTACACGTGCGTACGAAGCTGCGATTGCAACAGCAACAGCAACATCAGCGACTGTTGCATCTCTTTGCCCCTGCTGCTCCTACTCCAGTTCCTGCTGCATTTTCTGTCATATTTCGTAAAGTCAAATTTCGTGCCAAATTAATTTGCAACAAAAGTTGCGCTGCGCATTTAATAAATTGAAATATGCAAACATAAAAACATAAAAAAAAAATTGTAATAAAAAATTGTCATAAATAGAAATGATACAAAATTGCATTATGTAAAAAACATGTTTTTATTTCCTTTTTTATTTTTGCGCACTTTGTAGATTAACATCGAATTATGTTGAGTGCATTTTTTGGTAGATCTCACTTGTGTGTGTGTGTGTGCGTGCGTCAACCTGTTTCAATTAGAGCGTATTATTTGATAATTACCTTTGAAAATGATATGCGACAGCTACATTATTAGAGCGCTGCGCACCGACAAATTAGAGTTTTAATTAAATATAAATATTTGTTGCATTCTATTTTTGGTTTCATTTTTGGCCAAAACCAGAAACTAATTTTAATAGCATTTTTATACAAACTATGTATATTTACATATATATTTTTTGCTCTTCAAATATCTACTATATTATTTACTTTAATGCTAGACTTTAATTGATTCATTTTATGGTATTTAAGGCATAAATTTAAATATTTCATAATTTATATGTATATTTATATATTATTGTTACTTATTTTTATCATTCATTATAACTTTTTTTATTATTTATATTACATTTTATGTTAGTTATTTAATTTTTTATTTACTACATAAATTGTTTTTGACTCTTTAAAACAATAAATATAAATAATAAATATAATAATAAAATATAATATATATATATATAAATATATATACATATATATATATATATATATATATATATATATATATATATATATAAGTATTATTTTTTTAGTATTTATATTTGAGTTAATTAATAAAAAAAATAGAGTATGTATATGCATATATGTATCTTTTTACTTTAAAATACTAAAAGTATATTTATTATATTATTGTTTATTTATATTAGAGTTCATTAATTAAAAAAAAATATTTAATTTTTTTACTTACATTAATTATTAATTAATAATTAAAATACTATAAAAATATTCATTATATTTAAATAATATATTAAATATAATTTAAATAATTTTTAATATAAAAATATTATTACATGTAATTTATATAATTTTAAACATGAGAAATATTTTAAAATACAATTTAAGTATTTTTAACTATAAAAATATTATAAAATTATAAAAATAAAATATATTTAAAGTCTTCTTAAAGCACACTCCTAGCACCGCAACGACTAACTGGCTTCAGCCACATTTCCAACTTCCACAACAAAAGACAAATATTTTTATTTTTAGCCAAAAAAGAAGTACTTACTTCTATTTTTTTATTATTAAACAAAAAGTTTATTTTTTATATTTTGTTTTACAAACATTTCGATTGAGGAGATTTGTTGTCAGGAACAACAACTGAAGATGCTCTAGAAGTGAGTTGGCTGGGGAGTGGGTGCGCTGGACCTTCTTCACTTTATGATGATAATGATGTTATTGATGGAGCTGAAGATAGACTTTGGGTTGGGGCTGGCTTCTTGGCCAAGATGCTGGGCTTGGGGCTGTCATAGGTCAGCTGGCAACGAAAATTTTTTGGACATAATTTGCTCAATCATTTGCATAATTTTCACAGCAACAGCCGCTTGGCACGCCCCCAGTCTCGAGTCTCCAGCCTCCAGCACACACACACGCAAGCCCCACAGGCTGCTGTTTTTTTTTAGATATTTTTTTTCTTTCTTTTTGTATCTCGTTAACAAAAAATGAAAAATATTCAACATAAAAACAAACATAATGCTGTCTGTGTGTGTGTGTGATAAGAACGTTAAGGAAATTCTGTCTTGAATACTTTGTCACACATACACACACACACCCGTGCACGCAGACATAAACATATATGTATACATATGCGTGTTTAAGGCAAAAAATAATTGTGTTTACTTTGTCTAATGCGATCAATGGGCCCGATGACATGAGCGTATTTGCAGCCCACCCGAATGACTTGAGTGGATTTTGGATACAGCTGCTTATCGAGCATCTCTACTCTTCTCTTCTTCTCTTTTTTTTTTGTGGTAATTTAATATTTTTATGCAGCTATTTACATTTGGCATTAATTTGCCAGCGAAAAAAGTTAAATTGCCGATTTAATTCCGAAGCACGAAACTTGCTCAAATGCGGGAATATCCTTCGTATAAGTCCTTTGCTTAGTGCCACGCTATATGGGCCTCACTTTGTGAGCCTCGCTGACATGTCATCAGGCATGTCGTTTATCGTAAAAGATACTTCGGCGGATAATGCCTTCATGCTCGCTGACATTTCATCAGCCAGGCATACATATGATGCATCAGTAGGGGATAGCTGAATGTTTGCTCGGTTTGTAATATCTATATCTATATCTATATCTATATCTATATCTATATCTATATCTATATCTATATCTATATCTATATCTATATCTATATCTATATCTATATCTATATCTATATCTATATCTATATCTATATCTATATCTATATCTATATCTATATCTATATCTATATCTATATCTATATCTATATCTATATCTATATCTATATCTATATCTATATCTATATCTATATCTATATCTATATCTATATCTATATCTATATCTATATCTATATCTATATCTATATCTATATCTATATCTATATCTATATCTATATCTATATCTATATCTATATCTATATCTATATCTATATCTATATCTATATCTATATCTATATCTATATCTATATCTATATCTATATCTATATCTATATCTATATCTATATCTATATCTATATCTATATCTATATCTATATCTATATCTATATCTATATCTATATCTATATCTATATCTATATCTATATCTATATCTATATCTATATCTATATCTATATCTATATCTATATCTATATCTATATCTATATCTATATCTATATCTATATCTATATCATATTCTTGAATCTCTCGTCTGATATGCCCTAATTCGTATTCTGAAAGAGCAATCCTGTCTGTGCGCTCCATTGGGAATGAGCTTCCGACAGCTCATGCGATTGCCACAGAGTCCTCCCAAAAAAAGATGAGTCCAATGCCCATTGCCTTTCACATGTTCAACTGATTCTCTCGCTTTCTGTCACGGACAGAGACCAGGGACTGACAGGTGTTGCCCAGACTCAATGTGACTGGAGCTACTGAAATATACCTGGAGTGCCTACCTACCCACTACATCAGTCAGGCAGTCTGGCTGGCTGTCTGCCCGCTGCGACTGTGTGGCACATGTGACAGCATTTCGAGCATTTCAATCAGAGTTCAGGCCAGAGATGCAAATGCCCCAAACTGCGCATTGTACAGTGGAACATGGCCGGCCACAGTGGGCAATTGGCTTAGAGCTGAACTCTTGGCTCGTTGTCAATGTACGAAATTTCGTTTCGTTTAGCCAATTTGCCCAAGCTCAACCCTTAGCGCGTGACCTTCGGTGGTAGCCCAGACAAAAACTATTCCCGCTCAGCTCTCTAAACTGTTGTCAATATTTAAATAAATTTTCGTTTCCTTTTTTTTTGGCATTTTGTATGCATATATATATAGAGTATATTCAGTTAGATATGGCTTACATTTGGCATGCAAACCACTCGAGTCATTTGGCATGCAAACTTAATTACAGTTTCATTGGCTTGGCGAAGTAGTTTCCGTTCGCAATTTGCGTAAAAATAAGGCTAATACACTTTGCCGTTGCGTGAATATTTAAGTGATGTGCCATGTATAAGTAAAGTGGTGGAGCGCTCTCTGCCCCAAGATGTTGCAAATTAAAATGCCACTCTCACTTGACACAAATACAAATTGAAATTTATTGCAACAAAATGATTATTTAATAATAATGCTCATAGGCAGAGGCAGTGGATCCCAGATCCCAGCAGGCTTGACAAGATGCCACTGCACTTTTCATAAATATGAATATGAGATTGGAGTGCGACACACACTCTCCCCCCTCTCTCTCCCTCTCTCTCTCTCTCTGTGCTGGATTTGTGGCATGTTTGCAACTGTAATTGTGACTGTCATGTCGCTCGGCTCGTGTCGAGTCACAGTTAGAAAATTGAAATTTATTTGCATTTTTGATTTGCCAGTCGTCATAAATATGCACACGGAGAGTG
Source organism: Drosophila paranaensis (assembly GCA_035047545.1). Taxonomy (NCBI): domain Eukaryota; kingdom Metazoa; phylum Arthropoda; class Insecta; order Diptera; family Drosophilidae; genus Drosophila; species Drosophila paranaensis. Next base: position 10,179,974 of record JAWNPL010000153.1, read on the forward strand.
CACAAACAGAAACAGAAGCAGAAGCAGAAACAGGAGCAGAGAACGAGGAACTAAGTTCGTGGCATTTGGATTTGATGAGATTTTTTAATGAAGCTTCATCGTCGTCGTCGTCGTAGTCTGTGGAAGCCAAAGAAGTCACATTAATTGCTCTGCTCCCTGATCCCCAGCTAACTTCGTTTTATATCTGCAGCTAATGGCCACCTTTCCCTTACCCTCTCGCACTCCGTCTCTCACTGTTTCTCTCTCTCCCTTCGTGATTCTCTTTTCTTATTCTCGTATTACACGGTGGCAATAAATAATGCAACAGCGCGCTTGAAAATCGCCAAGTTCATCACAGCTGGAAGCCATTCGAAGGCCGCACTGATTGAAATCGAAACCGTAAGGATTTTCTACATGGCCAAAGGATGGCTCGCTGTCGTGCTAAAGAGTGCAAGCCACTTTGACATGGCTTAAGAGTTCAATGCGTCTAGGCTTACCTCACTGCAATGGGCACTGAAAGCCAGCCGAGATGGGGATGGGGCAAATGTTGCAGCTGAACTGAATTTACAACTTATGCAGCAGTTGCAATAGAAGGGCTCTCGATATTATTATTGTAATCATTATCCATACTCATTGTCATTATCATTGCTAAAAAAAAGTGGAGAAAACATTGCTTTTATTATTGTTATAATAATTATATACATATATAATTATTAGTTTTAGTATTGGTATCATTGTCATTGTCATTGTCATTGTCATTGTCATTGTCATTGTCATTATCATTGTCATTGTCATTGTCATTGTCATTGTCATCGTCATTGTCATCGTCATTGTCATTGTCATTGTCATTGTCATTGTCATTGCCATTGTCATTGTCATTGTCATTGTCATTGTCATTCTCATTATAAGAAATTAACATAATCCACAGATACTGCCGCCATATTTATAGTTCTTATCATTATCATTATTATTTTTCGTCGCGACTTGACAGCTCTCATGAAATACTCTCTACCTTTTGTATATTCTACTATATATGAATAGGTTCTTCAACCTTTTGCTGGGTCACTACTCGAAAAGTTCAAAATCAGTTTCGCACCGTTTGTTCACCTTGCGAGACAGCACCCAACATAAAAAGTACATTTGCTCGCATGTATTTATATATGAATATGTATGTGTCTGAATGTGTGTATGTATACAATGCGCAGCTCCCTTGATTGACTGCACGTGCCCGTTTCATATCTCAGTCGGAGCGAGCACAAACCACATCTCTGAGCCGCTCCCCTGCAGTCGGTGTGTTGGCCACACACAGTATATGTATTTATCTTCGGGACTTTTGTTCTATTTATCTTATCGTGCATCTTGAGAATCGAACGTTTGGCTTTCATTTCCACAAAAGCTGCGCGTCACTTAACATCATTTGTTGTGTTTTTTTTTTCTTCTTTGTTTCTCCTTTCCTCTCTCGTCTTGCACGGTTTTTGTTTTACCGGCAGCTGCTGTTTGGCAATACAGTCCCCCGCTCTGCGCACAGGGGAGAATATGCTACGCTCTATTTCACCCCGCTTTCCTATTTTCATTGTGATTCTCAACTGTGTTGCCCACGCACACACACACAGATGCACGTCGAAATCATAAATTACCCAAAAAAGTATGCAACATAATACCAGAAATTTGTGTAAGCTCAGCGCCCTTCGCCGTTTACGTTTCGTTTCGTTTGCTGCACCCCTGGGCGTACTGTGCGGGGGTGCAGAAGTACAACAACCCTAAGCGCATTTGCCTTGCACTCTGCGTAACCCAAACAACTGTCAGGACTCGCAGGTCGTGCCACTGCTGCTTTGCGGGCTTCTCAATGATCCTGCTAGAAGCAGACACCTCCTCTCGCCCTCTGTTAACAAACATTTGCATTAAATGTTATGAATAAATAAAAATAACAGCATATAATGCAACTTTTGTTTAGCCTCGTCTATTTTCCTTTGCAGTTGCCTCTCCTCTACCCTCTTTCCTTTTTCCTTTTCTCTTTTATTTTCCAATTACTAATGAAAATCGCCTCGTCCGCTCAGCCGCTGGGCATTGATCTGAATTTTCTAGTTTGCAAACGGCAAACCGTTTTTATTTTTCTCTATTTCAGCTTTGTTTTATCTCATTTTTATGCGCAGAGAAATACATATTTCAATTTGTCTAAATAAGGTTTTGTTTCAGTTGCAGTTGTTGGATTTGTTGCTGCTTTACAAGCGGTCGAGCATCCGGTCTGGGCGGAATACATATTCGATTTATGGTCATGTTCATGTTCGCTGGCAAAAAACATTTATATATTTTACAGCTAATGGCTGAACGACTAAATAAATTTATAAAGTTTCGATTGTGAATGAACATTTAACATCAAGTTGAAATTGTTGAATGTAATCTCTATTTGATTGTGTTTAAAATGCAGGGGAGTAAGCTCTGTGCTAAAATTGAGAAATATTTATTATTTGAGCTATTAAATGATTGCAATAGAAGTCTTTTCGGTTTAGTAACGAGATTTTGAAGCTGCTTCAAAGCTATTAAAAAATTCAAATTCAATTCTATAAATAATATAATGGAACCTGAAACAAACATATGAATAATATTTTGATAAGAGGAAGATTGCAGAACTTTTACGAAATAAATTTCAGCTAATTTGAAGGCTGAGCAAAAAGCAAATGTTTTTACTCTTCTTTGTCTTTGTTTATGCTCCTTGTTGCAGCCACTCTAAGCAATATCATTATCATAACGTCCTTGATGACTTACAAATTTCTTTATCAGTTCAGATTCTTTTTCGATCAACTAAATATATATACATTTAATATATACAATTCAATACTAATTAGATGTGGATTTAATACAAAATGTGATATATTTTAAAAATATATAATATAAATAGTTCTCCATGCAAGTCTGCTTAAGCAACAAACCGAATTGAATCATTACTCTTAAGCAATTTGCTCCGTTGATGGCTTCAATTATACAACTCTTTGTCTGGCTCCTGTTTATTTTCGCTGGTGTGGGCGGTTGCCCTGGAAAAGGCTGTTAGTATTTAATAGGAATTTCCATTGCCATTTCAATTTTACTTTTAGCCAGAGCGCGTTTCATAAATGCGGTAATGGTTTCGCTTCATAATTGAATTACTCGAATTTTCGCTTTATTCTTTATTTGTTTTTGTGCACGTTGCGGGCTTAGTTGTGGCCCGCTTGCCACTTGAACAATTTTTCGATTGAGCTGCATGCCAGACAGATGCTCAGATATATATAGAACTATACATATATGTAGTATACATATACACACTATATCAATTGGACTCACAACTTTCTATCCCTGTTTGGGAGCGACGAGCTCACTAATTGCAATCGGTGCGTTAAAATTCCAATGCCAGTCAGAAGAGCAGCAGCAGCAGCAGCTTTCTCTAATGGGCTGGGAGTGGCTGGGTTGGCTGGGTTGGCTGGGTTGGCTGGGGCGTGTGGGGCAGTTGGGTAAGTGCGTCGGGGCCAGTGTCGGGGCCGGGGCCGGGGCCGGCACTCATTTAAATTTCATGCTTATTGCCACAAAATAGCTCAGTTGCCTGCAGTCGGTGGCTGCAGTTGCTCCGCATCCAGCGAAAATATTTTACATATATCACTGACAAGCGACGACGGTTGAGACCGGGGCCAGGGCCAGCCAACCAAAAAACAAGCTCGGGGAAACACCAAAATAACACCAAGGGACAACACATGAGTCTCTCTCTCTCTCTCCCCGTGTGTGTCCATATATGTGTGCATGTGTGTGTGTGTGTGCGTGTGTGCGCTTGGTTAAGCTTTCAAGTAAAAATAGCAAAAATGCTGTCAACATAATAACGAAATTTTAACGCGCACAGCGACCGACTCGACTCTCGACGGTCTGGCAACGCCATTTCAACGCATCAAGTGATTTCTATACCCAGCAAACGAATTAAATATGTGGGGTATATAATAAGTGCAGGGCTGATGAGAAGCTGAGTGCTGAGTGCCGTGTGTGCTAGACTGCTGTATGAGATGAAACTTAGCACTAACTTTTATTGGCTGAGTTTTACTGTGCGAATTAGTTTTCATAGTAACTTCGAGCAGTTAGAAAATATTATTTAAATAATTGAAATACATTAAATTATGTTTCGCAGAAGCTTGAAAATAATTATTAAAATATTTTGTATTTTCATAAAACATTTTTTAATGCACAGTTTAACTATATAAATTAAATTGAATGATTATTTCAGTCTCAGATTAAAACTAAAAATATTAAAAAAATATAATATATTTTTATTGATTTAAAATATAATAATTTAAATGAATAATAATATTAAATATATAATAAGTAAAATAATATTATATTTAAATTTATTTTTCTAATATTTATTAAGTTAATACATTTAATACTTTTTTCTTCTTACGAAAAATATATTGTTAAGTTTTAATTAATATTTAAAAATTAAATACATTTTATTTTAAATTTCAAATATTATTTAACTATATTTCAAATATCAAATGTGTATCTACTGAGTATTCCGTAGTCTGCTATTCCCTGCGGGCGTCACGCTTATTCGCTTTGCGTTGGTTTTGCTGCGCGAAAAATGCTGGAAAAACGTACGGCAAACTAAAAACTGAAATCCAGGAATAAATAAATTGGTGTGGCTATGACGCTTACATGGGACAGGCAACACGCAACAGAATAGCGAAACGACACTGCATCCTGCAAGGACACAGTCATCACAGCAGCCGGCTTTGCTAGCTGAATGTCTGGCCACAAGCAGAGCTCAGATTCGGCCTCAGCAGCAACAGCAGCTCCCATTTTCCGGGCGCAGGACTCGTAAATTTTTGGGCGTAAAAAAAAGTTGCACGAATAAATTAAATTCGTTTGTAGTGTGGCCGAAATAAAAAAAATATAAAATAAAATGAAAATAAAAGAGCGAAGCAGCGCTGAGGATGCGCCCGGACTACGCTGGCCAGCAGAGTCCTGCCTGGAGCTGAGTACATTTGTCTGATTGTGAGTGCATCCATATTTAATTTTGCTATTTTCAGCGAAATATTCATGCCGCCCCTAGTAGGATTTTAATTTACGCATGCATAAGTCATATCAAAAAAAAGATGTAGTATATATAAATATATCTGTATATAAAATGTGAGACAATCATGAGTTAAGTTGGCAGCATAAAAAAATGTGTTTTTTTAGGTATTTTGATTTGTAATTGATATGCAGCTGGCGTCATTCATTTAATTGTTTAATTTGATTTATTGACATGACGTAAACGCATAATTAGACAGGCTTAAGCAAATAATTATAATATTATGTACGCAATTAAGTGTTATTTGAAGGGCGAATTAGTTTGTGTGGCACTAATTTCCCTATGTGATTATGAAGAGCTGAAGTTTAGTGTCGTTTAATTAGATTAGCGGAGTAATGTAACTATCGATAATTATCCATTTTGATAATATAGGCGAAACCAACTGCATACCAATATATTAAAACTGAATCTAACACTAATTGAATAAACTCTTTGATAGAGCCTGAACTAACGAACAGGTTAAACTATGTAAACAGTATAACCTAGACTATAGATCAAATACCCGCATGAATTATGGGATTATGAATATCGAAAATATCAAATTTAAAATCATTTGATATTCTTCTACTCTAGGCATTACCTTTAAGGTAAACTACTCACACAATCGCCTAAAATGGATAACAGTATAGCATATGCTCTTAACTGCAATTAAAATTTGAATACCTAGAAATATATTTCTATAAAAAGAATAAAATGCTTTTCAAGTAAGTATAAAATATCTTTAGGAAACATATTTATAATCGCTATACTACTACATAAAAAATTTTATATCTGTTTTGTTTTATGATCTAGACATATATATATATATATATATATATATATATATATATATATATATATATATATATATATATATATATATATATATATATATATATATATATATATATATATATATATATATATATATATAATAAAAATAATACAATAATAAAATAATAAAATATATTAAAAATATATTTTAAAATTATCTCCCTACAGCTACGCCAAGCAGATTCTAATCCACTTACATTTCTAAATTCCCATAAATATTTTCAAATGACTATGACTTTTAGTCATAGAATGAGGGAAGAAAGAAAATCTTACAATACAACTTTTTGCAGCCATCAACTGGACTTACAGCTCTTTGAGACACCCACACAGCCACAGTCAAATGTGTAGCATACATTTATGCATGACTTAGTGAAAAACATTGAAATGCTCTTTTTAAGAAATGAGAATCAATGAAGCCAAACGCATTGCATAGTTCGCCTAGTCGCCCAGGCGACGAACCTGTCCATATCCCTTTGATCTGGGTTAGACAGGCATGCCTAATCGTAGCAGCAGCAGTAGCTACAGTGCTGCTCACACAATGGTATTGACGTGACGAAATGCAGCATTGGCAGATTTGCAATCACAAAATGAGATTGCTGGCAAAGGGCATTCCACGAATCTCTGTGCAGGTTGAGTCGCTGCTTGAATACGCAATTGGCCATGCAACGAGTCCTGCAACAACGGCAGCAACAGCAATCAAAAGGGATAACAACAATCAAAAGGCACAACAACAATGGCAATAATTTGACACTTGAGCAAATGTCCTGACGACTTTCAATGGCAATTGTAGGCAGGCTGGCATCAAAGGACAACCAGGACCCACCCCGATACTCACACACACACACATACATAATTGCCCTGGCTATAGCCTGTCAGCGCGCTTTGGCAATTGAAATGAAAATAGAAATTAAATAAAACAGTGACAAAGACCAGGCCATGGGACGCCGCCACCTGGATTAGCCTATGCAGAACAAAGCCCAAGACGCGGCGCGCAGTCAAATATAATTATAGCCATAACAAAATGGAGACGTTGCTGCCCCGTTGGCCGCACAATGGACTCGCACAGCTAAGCTGGCAACGCAAAGCAGCCGCAGACCGAGTGTCAGCCGGCAAGGACATGCCAAATCGGATAGCTGAGCGCGCGCTATAAGCGAAATTATTATCATTAAAAAAAGAAAAGAAGAAAAAAAGTTGAGCAGAGTTCAAGGCTGGCTGGACTCCTTGCTCCTTGCTCCTTGCTGGTCGTTAAGGTGCCTCATCGCCCGCTTGTTTAATTAAGCCAGTCAGCTAGCTGCCTGGACTGCCTCGGTCTGCGCTGGTCTGCGCTGGTCCTCGAAGCTCAAGGCTCAAGGGGGTGGCAAAAAGGGTGGGCGTGTGCGAGCGAGAGCGCTTGTTTGATTGCCACTCAACTGGGGATTTAAAATATGCGACAGGCGTAGAAAAAGCAATCGACGCTGCGGCAGGGGGCGTGGCCAAGGGAAGCGCTGGATAAACTGACAGCCAGGACACTTAAACCAGCTACACGTGCTCCTCCTGCCATCTCTACTCCTGTTGCTGTTGCTTTGAAAGCGAAATCAAAGTTTGCCTCGCACCTTCTCCGTACAGCGAGCTGCTCAAATATGTCAACAATGAGCGACATCGCCGGCAACTAGCAACCAGCGAAAAGGGGAAAAAATGTTCGCCAGACTGTGGCAATTTATGGCCCCAGTTGACATTTTGTTGCAATAACCCGCAGCAACTTGTGCAGCAAACAGCAACAGCAGCCGAAGCAGCAGCAGCCGTAAGGAAGCTCTGGCAACAGCATGTTTCATATTTTGCCAAGATGCGGCTGCTTTTTGCTCGGCTTCTTCTTGCCTTGCTTTGCCGCCAAACTTGGCTAGTTGCTGCACTAAAAGTAGCAAAATAATACGTAAGAGTACGATATAGAGATGGGGCTGACTGACTGAACGATGCTCGCTTACGGTTGGGGAAGAGTTGAATAACTGGGTAAGTAAAAGCAGTTGCCCATTGATTATCGACTATTTCTGGTTTTGTTGACATCTATTTAGTATTTTATTAAACCAATTTTTATTTAGATCTAGAGCTTGGTGTACAAATATGTTGACCTATCGATTTCTCCTAGTCGATATTAATTTATCGCCATATATGAAGCATTTGATAAATTTGATTAAATTACTGATTTTGTTCTATAAATATTTAGAAAATATTTTGAATATCTCGATTAATATTCATTGCCAAATAACTTATTTATTATTTAATTTAAAATTTAATATTTAATTTAAATATTTAATATAAAATTTTTTTAAAATATGAATATTTTTAATTTATTATTATTTTATGTACATATATTTTTTTTATTTTAAAGTGTGCTTATTGTTCCTACAGATGTTATCGATATTAAATTATAGGTTTTTATTATTCATTATAAAATTAAATATTATTCTTATAAAATTAAAGCTCTTTAAAGGGGAGTCATCTGGCAGCCTTATCGTCTCCAGACTTGCTAGAATTAATGCTTAAATAATATATCGATAGATACTCAGAGCAGCTCACAATCATGGCTTGATCAGCACCTCGTGGACGTGGCTCTACAGTTTTTACTATAAATACGTATATACACGTCCTTCACTGCATAAGAGCCAATATACCCAACGCAACAAATTGAGTCCTTAAGAAAAAAAAAAAAAACTGAAAATGGGAAATTGTTGCAGTGTCAGCCAAAAACTAACGGTAGTTGTCTTATTGTTTAGTTTCCTACGGCAAAACACGTGTTAGCCTCCATCTGTGTCTCGCAGTCTCCTCCCTCTGCCTCCCTCTCTCCGCTCTGCCCCTGACAGGTCACAATTTGCTTTTACTTGAAGTAGATATGCAAGGCAACTGTTGCCTTGCACTTTCGCTGTTCGTTGTTGGACAAGGCGCCACGCCCCCCATGACCGCCCAGCGAGAAACAACCTTGAGTGAAAAATATTGTATGCGACCAAAGTTAATGCGTGTTTACGTTTACATTTGGCTTTGCTCGCTGTAAACATGTAATTTTCAACAGCTGCACACAGCAGGGGGAGGGTGGGGAGAGGGAGGGAAGGAGATGTAGATTGGTTTGAAGTGGGGTCTGAGTGGACAGAGGGACTACTGGATGCCTGCATGGACAGTTGGTGTCGTGTATGTCGCTTGTGGTGGTGCTGCTGCTGGCGGATGTCGCGCCACATTACCCACACACGCACACCTCACTCTCTCTCTCTCTCTCTCTTTCTTTGTGGAGCGTTAACAAAGCCACTTCGGCTGGCTGCGTATGTGGGAGTTGAAGCCGCCTAGCTGAAGCAGTTGTACAGTGGCGCAGTCGGACATTTGTTTGCACCGCTTCGGTTATTGCGGGCTTTTGTGGCTGCAGCATAATCTACCGCTCCACTGTCCAGGTGGGGGCGTGTGATTAATTACAAATATTTAAGTGGCAAGGATAAGAGAGAGAGAGAGAGGGAGAGAGTAAGAAAATATAGAAAATGAAGAAAATTTTAGGGAGTAAGAAGCGAGAGAATATTTGATGTGAAAATAATGGATGTGTAATGAATGTGGAATAGGATTTGGAATCTTAAATTAGACAAAGCTCTGGCTGAGATATAACATGTTTTATTGCAAGTATTAAATTAAAATAAATAATAAATTGTTATTAAGTAAGCAAATCGAAGCTAAAATATTTATTATAAAACTGAACTTAAATTACGAAAAGATTTCAGAAAATTAAATTCCAACATTTATCAAGATTAATGAATGCAAGAAAAAGTTCTCTTATGAAATGTATGCTGCAGATGCTGCATCGTTCAATGATAATGTGGTGGATCAGAAAGGAAGGAAACAGAATATTGAGAGTATCACTAAGCAAATGGAGTTAGGGATACTCTGATCGCTTCCCACTGTAGGCAAAAGTCCAGCTGTTGATCTACATTGCAATGATAATATTTAATTATTTATATAATTATATTTTTATATTTTTATACATTTTTATACTTATATACTTAAATATTTATATATTTATGTATTAATATATGTATAATTTTTATAAATATTATATCCGCACATTAAGTCCTTAGCCCAACAAGCTTTATATTGCCTATAATATCCTCTTAGTGTAATTCAAAGCAATTGGCAAGCAGCCATAAATTTGGAACACCTTCCAATTGGCTTTCCGCTCGAGTTTCAATTTCGCAGAATCGTTTATGCTGCACTTCTGACTAGCTGGACGACACAGAGAGTGGGTGGTTGGGTGGTTTAGATTGAGTCGCTATTTCCAGACTGGTTGCTGGCCATGTGCCTGGACTGGGTTTGTAATGGGCTCGCTTATTGCCTGTACCAGAACATTGAAATGCAAAAATAAATGCGCAGCGATAAAATGCAAAAACAATAAGAAACAGTAAGACACACAGACACTCAGACAGTGTGGCAGGCGAGCAAGGACATGGCAAGGAGCAGTGAGCAAAGGAGCGACGGCAGCGACAACTTCATTACCCGTGATTTAAGGACAATTGTAGCCGACACCTAACAGAGCCAACTTTTTGGTGGCGTCTGCTTTGAGCAGAGTTGTAGGTGTTGGGGGTGGGGCTGGTGTCGTTGGTGTCGGTGGTGTCGGTGGTGCCGTCGCCGGAAGTTTGCCGCTGACAAAATGTGCGTCACAAGCCGCTCGACACGCCCACACGCCCCACTCGTCCGTTTGCCGCTTTCGTTGCGTTTTATTTATTTAAACGCATTTGTGTAAATTATCATTTTAAATTGCTGCCAGAGAGCAGCCGCGGCAGAGGGAGTGCTGCCGCCGCTGCTCCCTCTGGCTGGCATTCAAAGTAATATATAAATAAATGAACGTTGCTTATGCGCAGCAGAGCGGAGCCAGAGCCTCGTAACTGCTCGACTGCCCCCAGCTCCATTTGACTTACTTTACAATGACATTTGCAATGTAATTTAATGAGTCACAATCTTGTTCTCCAAACTGCCTGACACTTCCTGCAGGACTTAGCGACGAGCCACCTGCCAAAGATTGATGTTTGGGTTTGGCCAACTTTAAATGGAATTAACAAAAAGGAGAGAAAAGGTTGCAAATAACCCGGTCATAATGATAATGCCAAAGCCTCAAGGGTTTTGGCTAACTGCACTCAGTCTCTCACTCCCTCCCTCTCTCTCTCTCTGTATCTCTTTCCGGCCACTTTTGTGCTGACCATGTCTTTATTATGAGTTTTTTCTCAAGTTAATTTGTGGGCGCACGCAACTTGGGCCACTGGGGAGCCGCCTGGCCGCCACATGTGCTGCGGCGCTGCGTTGCAAATTTTTGCGCACGAACGCTGACCACAAAGTGGGCCAGAGCCAGAGCCTGAGCCTGAGTGGTGCCGGGCAGCTAACGCGGGCTGGTCCTGAATGCCAAGTAAGACGGCTAAAAGAGTCGTCGGCAAGTAAATCACTTGAGCAGCAGCAGCAGCAGCGCCAGCCTCGGCGCTGCCATTTTGATTTAGCCAAAGACTCAAAAGGTAACTAACAAAAGCAGCATCCGCCCGACTCCCTCAAGGACATGGCCCAGAACACGGGCGAGTGAAATATTTTTTGCTTGGACCGCACAATTTTTCTTACTTTTGCTCGGACCGAAAGCGTTTTGAAAAATTGGCTGCTACTTTTCGGGTTGCCGTCATGTCACGTCACGTCGGGGCGTCAAGGTGAGCTCTTAGCCAAAACTTTTGCGTGAGAGCGGATGGGCCAGGATGGGGCGGGGCTGGCCATAATGATGATGTCACCACAGAGCAGAGTAACAGCGCGTAATGATGACGAACTGGCAGCTGGCTGCTGGCTGCTGGCTGCTGGTCGAGAAATCGTAATGGCATGGATTTATTTAAGTATCTGACGTTCAGCGATTGACAAACGCCGCCCGCTGCACAGGCTCGAAGCGACGTTGGCTGTGGGCTTCGATGCCAAGTATTTGCAATCTTTGTGCTAAGCGCGGCCCAAACTTTGGCGCTGGCTTAATGAGCTTTTAATAAAAGTCAAGCTGCAGCTTGTGCCCTGCCCCGATCGCACACCCGCACGCACTCAGCGTGGCGGTGGGCGGGGGGCGTGGCCTGGTGGGCCTGGGCTGTGCATTTGAGCGCAAAACTTATTTCTGTCACGGAAATTAAATTTGCTCGCTCCGGGCCCAAGTGAAGGCCTGCGTGAACGCTCTTTGCCTAAATCATGCCCGACAGCCAACCAGAGGAAAAAAAAGTGTGTATAAGAAAGAAGCAGAAGGAGCAGTAGGAGAAGGCCATGGCCAAAAACAACGAACGTAAAACTTCGCCCAACTTCACAATGCCTGCGCTGCCTCGCTGCCTCGTCGCTGGCCTCCACTGCTAAGGCGACAATTATACGCTTTTAATCTCTTTTGAACGTCGCAAACGTGCTCAAAATTCTCAAAATCTTTGCGCCCGCCCAAGTGCGAACTTTGCTGCTGATAGCTGGGCTTTCGCTTGCCGAAAATGGTGGGCGGGGCTGGTGTGGGGAAACACGCCTGCAAATCTATCGGAAAATCTGTTAGAAACAAGTTGACAAACGTAAACGTTTGCGCAACTGCCTATTGCCAATAAATAATAAAAGAGTTGGAAATTTTTCCAATATCCTAAAGCTGAGCTTTATGGCCGACGGTGTGTCGAAGAGGTATGAGGAGTGGTCGGCTGGCAAATACCCTATGTTAGGGAAGTGAAGGAAAGGAGAGAAATATTGAGTATGGAAAGGGAAGTTTGAATTGAAGAAGTCTATGTTTCATGGTGAAGTGATGAATAGATGTGGGGAGTACTCGACTAGCAAACACCCTGAGAAGATGGAAAAACTTTGAATGTGGAAAAGGAAGTCTTGGTTGCATACTGGAAGACTGATTAGGTGTAGGCTGATATCGACTAGGAAATACCTTATGTTGACTGAGGCAAGAAAACGAATTTGGAAGAGGGTATACACATGAAGTGGTCTTGGACTCATGCTGAAACAGTTTTATGTAGCATATAGGGTAGCTTTAAGTCGATCCTGCTTTCCTAGACCATGTTTGTATCTTTTACTAGAATTTGTATAAGTATTAAATAAAAGATAAGAAGTCTTTATAGGACAGAAATTCTAGCTACGCCCAGGCAAGCTCTGATCTGACTAGATTTTTCACTTATATTCCGTACTTAAGCGTGAATTCTTCAAATATTGCTTCTACACAGTTCTACCCACAGCCTATTCATTGAGCTAGCCATCTCTACAGCCATCTGACCATACGCCACCTGCCATCAAGCTCCATATACATAGCAAGCCAATCAAGCACGTAGTCTATTGCCGTCATCTATACATATAAATGAAATGTATCTGAGCCGGAACTAAAGCTTACAACTCAATTCGCGTTAATTTTGCCAAATCTGGCAGCAATTTTTAATGCTGTACACAGAATGCTGCTGCTGCTGCGGTTGTTGGCTGTAAAAGGGAGAGAGCGAGAGAGAGAGAGAGAGGGGGGGGGGACGAGGTCGAGGCTCAACAATTGTGTTGACAGCAGCGGCAATGCGATGCAGCCAACAAACAAACCGCGTAACAAGGCCGCAACAAAACAGGCGAGTGAGCGCACAACAATGCCAGCAGCTGAAGGGACTTAGACGGCGAGGATGGCGGGCAGTGCAAGTGGCCAAAGCGAAAATCAGGCAACAAAAATCTACCACAACAATCAGGCAGCAAAGCGCGCAGGCGGCGGCAACTGTAATGACAATCGACAACAATTACAATCAAAAAAGCTCAGCAACATGCAAAATGAAGGCATCGACCCAGGACACGGCCAGGACCAGAGCGTCCAGCCAGTCAACCACTCGGCCCAGGACCATAATTACCTTTCGGGCAGGGTGCCGGGGCGCCCGAGCTGAACAAAAGGAGGGCGAGGGAGCGAGCAGCTGACAGCGAGGGCAACAGCAGCAACGACAGCGGCTGCCACAACATTGTAATTTTGATGTGTTGGCCACAGAGGTGATGCAGGGCGGACGGGCTGCCGAAGGGAGGCGAGCGGGCGGGCGGGCGGTTGGTTGATCGGGTGGGTGTGGCAACAATGGAGCCAACTCCAACCAACGGCTGCAGTGCTGTGCGAGGTCAATAGCTAAAATATTCGCTACATGACAGGTCAGGAAAGTTGATTGCCTCATTTATTTTTCAATTACAACATTTATCCCGTCAGCAGCAACAGCAACAGCATCAACGGCAACAGCAACGGCAACAGCAACGGCAACAGCAACAGCAACAGCAACAACAACATCAATTTGGTGCACATAAAAAGCAATGCGAGACTAATTAAAAAATTCAATGAATAAATGAGAAATCACAAAACTCATTAGTCGAATGCCAAATGACAAGATGCCAATAAAAAAAAGCACCAACAACAACAGCAGCAATGATAATGATAATGGCAATCATAATGAGCAACGAAATCAAATGACCCGCAATGAGAATAACAAAGATAATGATACCACTTTCAACAGCACCACCAACAACAACAACAACAACAACCACAAATACCTACAACAACAACCACTTAATTGTTAGGTAGCGAGCAAAAAATATTTAATTAGTCAACGAACAATAAACTTGGCCGCAAAGCGAAAGGCACTCGCCAAGGAAATTTCAGTTCAGCTTCAAATTCATTGAAAGTAAAATTTAAATATATATATTTTCTGTACGGAAATTAGCTTTAATCTGCTAACTCGATTTGTGGTGCGTAATCTTCTAATGTGTTGCGTCCAGTTTAAAATGCTTAATTGATTTTTATGCCAACTAATTGATAGCATTTAGAGCTTAGCACGCATATTTATGAGCTGATGTGCATTGGGAGTGCATCGCATGCAAACGAAGAAGAAATAAAATATTTTAGTTGAATATGCGAAAGCTGAATGCACTTATATATATTTAATTTAAATATTAATTATAAAAAAAAACTAAAAAATAAATAGTATATAATATAAAAATAAAATAATAATTAGTAAATGTCTTTGAGTCTTTAGCTTTTGTTTTTAGACATTTAGTTTGCATAAAAGGGAAATTTATTTACAAGAAAAATAAATATGTGAAATTATGTATAATTTATTATATAGTTAAATATATATAATTTTATATTAGAAAGTATTTTATTATTGTTAGTTTAAGTATTTCTCTAGCTCAAATTAACTATGGAATGAGCCATTGCCTTTCTTTGAATTATATTTTTTTATTAATATACAAATCGCAGATTCTTTCTATAAGGCATCATCACTGAGTTTCACCGCTGACCCACTTCAATGGCAACTCCGAATGTCCCCACTTCAGAAGAGCACAAACATATACATGTGAACTGCATTTCAATGAAATGTTTTCCTGACATCTACAACATAAATTTGACGTGTCTGTGGCGCCGTTGCATGAATATGCATAAAAATACATGAGTTTCATTTTATTCCGTTTTGACAATGATTAAAATATAATTAGTTTGCAGACAATTTAATTGGTAACAATTATATTTTTATATAATTAACTATGGCATTCATGGAGATGATTTGTTCAATCAAAAGAAGAAGAAACCAAAAAACAACAATTGTTTTGCATTTATTTCAGTTGCAGACGAACGTCCATCAATGATGTTGAATACTCACCGGAGAGAATGAGAAGGGGTATGATAAGCTAAGACAAAGAAACTTAAAGGGCTAAAGAATCTAAGAAATATAAGGAAAATCCGAATCTAAGCTAGTCTTTTTTAATTTTACTAATACACAATTACAGGGTATCCCTACTTCCATCAACAATTGTCGCCTTTCCTGCTGCCGTGCAGTGCAAGAATTTTAAATGCGAATAAATATTTCGCGTGACGGAAAATGAGATAATATAATAATATTAATTGCTGCTCGTTGTTAAATAGCAAAGACAATGGCCGGAAGCAATTATTTGAGTAATTGAACGAGTAAGCCGTAGAAATAAATTAATTAATCGAATTTGTGCACGGATATTAAATAGGTGCAAGATAAGGAAGCCAGCGAGCATTGAAAAGGAGCGAAAAATGCAGCAGCTCGCTGTGAATGGTTCAGTAATGAAAAAGCTGTGAATATTCCATGCAATTAATCAATCTAAATAAAAAAGAGAGACTAATGAACTGATTGACTGCGTGATTGACTGATTGATTATCTATGTATATAGAGGTAAGGCTTGGGCCAGGTACAACTTTTCTACAGGTTTGGTAATGGGCTGTGAGGTGAATTGCCAGACAGCCTAAGCTGTTCGAAATTAAGGTCAGAGCTGGCACGAAAAGTATGCAAATGGCATGTGAAAGGCACTTCGATTGCTGCTATGGAAATTAACTACGAAATTTAGCAGAGTAAATCAGACAGAGTAAATCAATAAAAAAGAAAATGAGAAGGTTTTATCTCTCTTTTATATTTTTCAAATATTTAAATAAATGTCAAAAGCAATTTCCAGTTTATTAAAATAAATTGAAACACAAATAAAATACCAAAAATTCCAATTTTAATTCACTCAAATTTAAAAAACCATGAATGAAAATATTTCCATGCATTCAAGCCTTTTACTAATTGAGTGTATTTCAGCTTAAACGTCTGAGCCATGTGCCAGAATTCCACGAATTGCTGGGCAAAGCCTTGACACGTATCAGCAGCGCATCAATTTGTTTTCAATATATAGAAAACCTGTGCTGCTGCTGACAGCTGGCTGGGAGGGCGAGGCGAGGCGAGCGGGCTTAAAACAATTAGGTATCTGTCCCGACAACTCACTTCTGGACTGCTTGGGGTGCGTAAGAGGAGGGGCAGGAGCTGGCCATATAACCCAACATATCTATGCCTAAATGCTAATATCAATGTCTGACAGTTGGCTTTCAGTTCGAGTTGCGCTATCGGGTCGCTGTCGGTGCCGCCGCTGCCACAGTCGTTGCTTATCCGGGACCGGCTTAACTGTCATGCAACTAGAATCGGAAGGGGCCGCAGCCAGAGTATCTATGAGCTGGCTGTTAAATGCTGAGCGAGAGCTCTGTCGCGATAGAAGTAAATGCGAACGGCGAATGGCGAATGGCGGATGCGGATGCCATCGTCCGATAGGACTCAGGCCATATTAGTGTGGCGTCTTCCTCTTTGGCTCGGCTGGTTGACAGCCAAGCCAAGCCAGCGAAGCACCGAAAAAAAAGACGAAGTGAAAAATAAATAAAATAGAATGCTAAAAATTCAATTTGCAAAACGTTATCCGTGGGATTTACATAAAGCAGTCATTTTGAAGTTATACGCAGCCCGAATTGGGACATACTTCTTATGCGTGTGCGTGCGTGTGTGTGTGTGTGTGAGTGTGAGTGTGTATGGGCGGCAACTACAAGAGAGCAGTGTTACCCTCGTTGAGGCAAAAAGCTAAACCCACTGCCATGTCAATAACTTTGCTTGTATTAGTCATTTGAGCAAGCCAGCAATCTGTCTCTCTCTCTCTCTCTCTCTCGCTCTTTCTCTCTATCGCTCTCAGCGTAATTCGAAATTTTTTACTGCGAATAGACGATTGAGTTTGGGTTGCAAATGGAAAGCCATCAAATTTATTGAAATCACTTGCTGCTGCTGCTTCTGTTGCTGCTGCTGCTTGCTCGACGCGTCGTCCTTCATGCTTTGCTCTCACTTGCGCGCTGCTGCACTTTAAGAGGCAGCGCCTTGTGTTGATGTCCTTGCCGCATCCTTTGCTTTTTGTAAACATCAAATCACAGACAGTAAAACCCCAAATACACACGCACACACACGCACGCACGCAGACATACACGCATAAACATAAACGTAAACATAAACAGGCGCTGCGCCTGGCTCTGGGCAAATGTCCTCTTTGGTCATGCGGGCGTTCGCCCATTCTTCCCACTCAACTCATTCCTCAATTTAGTGGATGTGCTGTAAATTCTGTTCAATTTTCTAAAAAGTTTTCCTGCGAATTGACTTGGCTTGACTTGGCCTGGCCTGGCCGAGGCGTGGCCCTGTCTCATATTTTAGCAAGCGTAAAGAAGGGATATGGAAAATATCATAAATAATAAATCGGAATTATTGCCTGATGTGTGATATAAGTAGGAAGGTAGTAGAATTTTTGATTTTTTGTAATTATTATGTATAAAATATTTTATTAAAATATTGATCAAAAGACAATTAAGGCCTGAATACCTTAAGCTATTCACATTGTAATTATATTCAGCCTGATATAATAAATACTGACTTATATAAGATATATACATACATACATATATAAATATATAAACATATATACATATACATATACATCTCTTCAACATTTAACCTTTTCCAAGTCCTAAATTGTATTTTCTCGTGCGCTACTTAAGACAATCTTGAAACCCTTTGATGAGGGTCGCACGTGTTCAAGTTTATTTTTAATAAATAATTCAACATAATTGCTTAAATTGTATTAAATTACGTTATGAATTTAACGATTTTGGTTGGGTCTTTAAATTGAACTTATGTTCTTTTGACCTATATTTGCCGGGCAGATGGTTAAGAGCTAAAGCACTGAACATATTTGAAATCAATCTTTGCATAAGTTAGTCACTCAAATGAGCCCGTTAACATATAATCTGATATATCTGATACATATATATATGTGTGCTTTTTATCAATTATAGACTTTTTATTTGGATTATCGTAGACTTACAGCTGACAATGAAATTACATCACAATCAAGTGAACAAGCGGTGAGAAAGTGAGCAGTTAGCTGGTCAGTCAGCCATTATAGCAGTCACTCGGTTGATTGGCCAGATATTCAGTCATTATAACAGTCAGCTAAGTCAATCAATCAGACAGTCTGTCAATTAGTTAGTCTGACTCTGGGTTAGCAGTAAGTCAGCGAATGAATCAGACAGGCAGACACAGCAAAGCTCGTTTGATATACATTTCTATGAATTTTATTGAGTTCATCAGGATTCATCTTAATTTATTTATAATAATATATATATATATATGATTTATAATAAAAAAGATGAGATAATATTTTTTTAAATTATATGTTTAAATTTGATCTAAGTCTCTTCCTCTTCAAATTCTAGTCATTCATTCCTCAACTCCAATTGCAACACTTTACACACTCTCTTAACAGAATTTCTCAAATATTATTTGTAATGTTATTTTGAGAGATTATCAAAATTTTGTAAATATATATAAAATACATTTTGCCAATCATTTTTAAGCGGTGAAAACGAGGAGTGTATACACACACACATATATATATATATATATATATATATATATATATATATATATATATATATATATATATATATATATATATATATATATATATATATATATATATATATATATATATATATATATATATATATATATATTTATGTATACATATATATATTTACATATAAAAATATCAACGAATATTTATTTTGTCAGCTTTAACCGCAGCAGCTGAATAAATCTCTGGCTATTGTACTCTTTGTCGCAGTCTATCCATCTCTGTCTGCAGCTCCGTATCTCCGTATCTCAATCGTGGCTGTCTCGTTACGTGTGTCCATTTGGCAAATGCCATCAGTCGAGGCGTCCGGCAGTGAGCCGCATGCAAAGCGAGGCGAAGGAATCAATAAACTTTCCGGTGGTTAGTGGAAGTCTTCATGGCAAATATTTCGCAATGTTTACAATGTTTGCAGGTGCCACGCCTCGGCTCGGTCTGTCTGTTCGTCCTGCTGCTTAACTCACCTGTTCGACTTCTGGCGTTTGCTTTTATCATGCAATAAAAATTCAATCGCACACGTTGCCACACGCCCGGCCCCTCGTTGCGGCTGGGACACAATAGCAATGATAGTTATGTGGATACAACAAACTACGAGCAGCCGTAGGAGCGGTAACAAGGATAAACAGGCGCTGGTTGGTCCTGCAACTGAGGCTGAGGCTGGGGCTGGGGCTGGGACTGAGTCTAGCTGGGCTGCTGTCCCAGCACAGTGCTTAAATATTCACATATCGCAAATTCAATTGAACACAACGCACAGGACACACAGGACATTGCAGTTAAGCCAAGGCAATGTGGCCAGCGTCGTCGACATCCTACGCAATGCCAAGTATAAAATGGTGTTGACAACAACAATGGGAATACAGACACTCGCTCAGGCACAGGCACAGGCACACGCACACCCTTAAGGGGCGGAACGCTGGGATGGCCACAAAACGTTACTTTTTATATGTTAAAAAGGATTTGCGGTTAAGCCGAATGGACAATTGGAAGGACACTGTCTCGCACTGGTTGCATTCGACGAACCAGCGTGTGTCCGTGTGTGTGTGTGTGTGTGTGTGTGTGTGTGCGTCCCAGCTGAGCCACAGGACTTACAGGCTAGCAGATAACATCTGTACATATCCATGGATTGCGCCAAGGATTGGGCCGGCTCTCCGTTCAACTTGTTTGTGCTACTAATAGGGATCAACATTGGGCTGCCTCTTGAGACAGAGCCAAGGACCCACCGGTAGCAGCAGCATAAAATGACAGACGACAGGCAACTGGCAACTGGTCGACCAATCGCCCAGGTGTGTCCTTAAGTTTTTGTAAACAACAGGCTCTCATTCACACACACACAAACACGCACACATCCTTTTGGGGCCCAGCACTAATAAGCACCGATATTAAATTGCAGATTGCGTATACGCCACGTAGTTCAACAATTATTGAGTAAGCGAGAAATAATCGCATCAAAGTGAAATTAAATTAAAAGTTGCGCAGCATTGCGTAAATCACTTCCATTTACGGAATAGCCTGGTGGGCGGGGCGTGGCTGGTTTATGCGTAAGCGGCACATGTTGAAATTCACTTAAGCATTTTTCGAGCTGCGAGCTGTGAGGTGCGTAAGAGGCAGAAATCAAAGGGAAGAAAACTTTTCGTAAATGTTGAGGCAGCTAAAAAATTTGCAGCGAACGTGTTGGCGAAACTGGAAATGGAAATGGAGAGGAAGAGGAAGAGGGAGAGGGGGATAGAGCGAGTGTGAGTGTGAGTGGGAGGCTGTTTTACGTGCGAGTCACTAATACGAGGGCCAAAGTGATTTTAACGCAATGCAAATGTACCTGGTAGAATGTGAGCAGGCAGACGTCGGGTGGGTGGGTAAATTAATGGCTCTTAACTTCATGTTTACAAGACGAATGTGCGCAGGAAGCAGCAGCAACAGCAGGAGCAGGATCCGAGCAGCGACTGTGCAAGTGCAGGAACATGTGCACGACGCTCTCGCCTGCTGACTGATGAGCGTATGCAAATGTTAAGTTCAGTTTGACGTAGTCTGATGACAGCCAAACGAAGGCTCTGCTGAGGATTTGGCAGCGGCGTGGCACGCCTCCAATACACCCACACATACAGCGCCATCTGCGGCCCGGAATTGGCAGCTGAACCTGAAGCTGTTGCTGACGCTGTCGCTGATGAGCGACTGTGCGACGCAGAGCCGATTAAAAGTTACCGCGACATCGTTACATCACTGCGCATCACATCGCATCAGCTCAGGCGCCTGCCTAGCAGACAAAGTTCCGGAAAATACATTTAACTAAGCTTTTCTGTCTTTTAGGGGCGCTTGGGCATTACGAGAGGGTCTGAAATTGGAACTAGTTCAGCAATGGCATGGTGAACACAAATTCAATAATGATGATGAAGATGATAATGATATATGTGTGAATTCCGTTTATTTCTTCTAAATTTATTTGTGGAGTCTTTAAGGGTTACTTTAAGTTCATTTCATATCCCACGATATCATATATCTGCCTCAACTTGGGTCATATCTGTGGAGCTCTGAAATCACAGCAGCTCTTCACTTCTTTTCTTATCTCTTTTCTTTAATAAATCGCATTTTGTATCATTTAGCGTTTCAGAGTCCCAACCCTTAAGTGCTCTTCAAAATATTTGATTATTCATCAAGATCTCCCTCTCTCACTCTCGCCAATAGTAACGAAAATATCTAGCTGACACGCCCACTCTAAACTTTATGTACAAGTGAGTGTTTTCATCAGCAAACTCAGTCGTTTTCGGAGTTTCAGTCGAATAAAGTGACTTTCACAATTCTTTAAGGACTTTCCATAGATATCCTTGGGGAGTTCTTAGAGTTGAACGAAAAGTGTGCCAAAGCATTTTGAAAGGATTTGTGCCTAAGCTAGCGCACTTGGCAAACAGTTGCCAGCCCTATTAAAAGTTGGCTTGTCATGACACATGTGCACACACAACACACACTCACACTCGCACTCACTTCTACTATTCGTTCAATGTCCTCCCCCTCCCCACTCCCCACTCCCACCTCCCTCTCGGGCCTTTCAAGTTGACAAGTGCCATTAGAATTGCTGGTAATAATTATATCACTAATGTGCACTTTGACTATTGTTGACTTGTGCTCTGCCACGCCCACAGGCTGTAACTTTTTGACGAGATTTAATAGCAGCCGCACCCAACGGCAACAGCAACAGCAACAGCAGTCGCCCCAGCCAACCCCAGTGGCTGACTGGCCGGAAGGTAAATGCGTTATTTCAAATTTATCGACGCACTGGGAATGTTATTATGACTAAATCAATAACAAATATTGACAGTCAAAGTCGAGTGAAGTTGGGCGAAGGCTGGTCGGGCGGAGGCCTCTTTAAAGCGCCACCTAGGGGCACAGAACGTGTGACATTTAAATATAGCGCCCGCCAGTTAGGCATGTGCCTCAAGTACGCAGCGCGAATCAGACGTTAAAATCCCAATTCCATCCAGTTTATACACATATATATACATATAGACATATATATATATATATATATATATATATATATATATAAATTCGTATATATATATAGAAAACCATTTGAGCGACTTCAATGAAGATGATGGGCGGACGGAGAGACAGAGAGAGCGAGAGGTGGTCGGCGAGGGCGTGGCGCGACCATGACTGATGGCGACAGCGAAGGCATCGCTGCAGTTAGATAGACAAATACAATGGGGATGGTAAATTGTTGGTGGGGGTTGTACATAACAAGCTCAATCAAAGACAAAACGAAGAGAAAAAAACATCAAATCAGCACACTCACACACACACCCGCACACACTCACGTACACTTAGAGAGTGCGCCGGAATGGTGGTGGGGGGCGGGCGAAGGACACGCGATTGGATCTGTATTGATATAAATTGCTGGAGCGACTAACGCGAATTACAGAGCGCGAGTAGCGA
This sequence comes from Drosophila paranaensis, assembly GCA_035047545.1. Lineage (NCBI taxonomy): Eukaryota > Metazoa > Arthropoda > Insecta > Diptera > Drosophilidae > Drosophila > Drosophila paranaensis. The sequence goes on from JAWNPL010000153.1 coordinate 10,203,030, forward strand.
AGGCCAAGAATGCGGCAGGAGTCGCTGGGCGGGGACGGGTGCGAAAGGACCAAAAGGACCTGCGACAGCAACGCGCCATTCAGAGACCGAACGAGACGTCAGCAATCATGGTGAACAAATGAAAATAAAGAAATAATAAAATCAAGCAGCATATTGATTGATTATGCAGCATAAATAATGAATTTATATCTACAATATATATAGATGTATATATATATAGCATCGACAGCTTAAGATTTGAACAATCCCTACAAAATATGTGAGGCATTTGACGAAGGATTAGCTGCTGGCTGCAGCTTAGCTACAGGTGCTTCGGCTTCGGCAGGACCTCATCCTGGGCCTCATTAGGTGCCACTCGGCAGCCTCTAAATTGTAATTTATTTGACATTGCGCATACGCCACGTGAACGTAATGCAAGCAAACAATCTGATTTCCAGCTGCCTTAACGCAATGATTAATTGCTATATATATTGTGTGTGAGTGTGTCTGAGTGTGCGTGCGTGTGTGTGTGTGTGTAATTGGAGGCTGGCGTGGCGTAGCATGTGGCATGGCGTCTCTTTTATTTATTTGCAACGCAATGAATCCGCATGCCTCGCAACAAAGGGCAGCGCCAGCTTCCTTTGTTTGATCTTTCAACAAGCTCTATTGACTTTGATACTCAGCATGCTACAGAAATTCATATTGATTCGTAATCTTGTTTGACTTGAACATTTTAGCTGGGCTTGAAAACCATTTACGAATTTAATATTTACGTGCTTAATATGTTTCGCTAGCAGAAAAATATGCGAGAAAAATGAAGAAAGCAACAATTTGTTTCCTTTAATATACGAATCTATGAATCTAAACAGCTGGGAAGTTTGACTTAAAGCTAAGACTTGCAGTTTTTCAACAGAAATTAGATACATTTTTAAATATTTATTTTTGATATGAATATATTTTTATTAAAAAATAGCTAAATACGACATTTAGATCTTATATATATATCATTTTTCAAATTGCTTAAATTATAGTTTAATATATGTATAAGTCCAATTTGTATTATTATTTGTAAAAAAAATTAAATCAGTTTTATAAATTCCATTTTATTTTTATCTAAAACTTATTTTTATTTTAATAAATTTATTTAGAAATAGAAATATGATGTTGGAATTAATACTTAAAAAAAAGAAAATTATTATTAAAATATATATAAATATAAAAATAATTTCGTTTTTAGATATAGTGTTTTTTTATCTAATATATAATATTTTTTAAACTAAAAAATTAAAAAAAAAAAAAACTTTAATTGATTTTTAACTTCTTTTGTAGTATGTCCAGCAAAGACATATAACATATATTTGAACATTTAACTCTTCTATTTAAATAAGAATTTTTTATATTTTAAATACATCTTTTTTATTTACTAATAACCACCGTCGATTCAATTGTTTTTATGCGCTTAAGTGTATTTAAAATTGGACTTGTCTTTAGCTGAGAGTTTTCCTTCCGTTTAGTTGAGTTTAAATTTATGTGTACCAGCTCAGCGATTTATATTTAATTAAATAAGCAGATATGTGTGTGTGTGTGTGCGTGCGTGTGAGTGTGTGTGCTTAAATGTGTTGTCATCTAAATAGGATATGCGATAAGTTATGCTAAACTCGAAGAGACTGCAGACGCTCAAGTGCCTTGAGGCGTAATTTATGCATTATTTTCCACTTAAATACGCCCAGCAGAGACAACTCTCGTTGTTGTTGTTGGAGTTGATTCCAGCTGCTGCTGCTGCTGCTGCTGCTGTTACTGCTGCTGCTTTATTGTTATTTGTCAGCCACAAAATTCGGGCAAAGCCAGAAAATTGCATTGCCATAGCCAAAAGATATGCAATGGATGTGCTGTGTCAGAGGTTCGGTTCGGCAACTTGATTAAGTGCTGTCTAATCGAAAATGCATGAGTTATTTGCATAACTGATTAGGCCAGGCCCAAAGAGAGCCCACAAAAAAAAAACAGAGAATATATATAAATATATATATGTATAAAGTGTTGCAATTGGGCAAATTAAATGAAAAGCACGTTAAACCGGGCACAGACAATGCGGACTGCGTGTGCCGAAAATTGGCCAACGCTTCGCCTTGACTGAGCTGATGAGAGCGAGCAGCAAAAAAAGCTACAGATACATACATATATTTATATATATATATATATAAATTTATATATATGTGTGTGTGTGTGTGTGTGTGTGGAATGTGGCAAAATTGCGGGGCAAATGTTGAGCTGTTTGGCATTGCGCTGCGTTTGGCTGATTCGTTTCCCTGTGGACTGCAGCTTGGCTTGGAAAATTAAATACCAATTTTTGGCCAGCTACCGCGTCTGCTGTGTTATTGTTGTTTGTTACACAGCTGGCGCTGTAGTTGCTGCTGCTGCCGCCGCTGCTGCTGCTGCTGCTGCTGCTGTTGCAACAATTCAAATAACATTTCAACTTTACACAGCAGCCGAGCTAGCGAGCAGACAATGTGGCAGCACCAGCAGAGGCAGCAGTAGCAGCACGACGACGACGGCGGTATTTATTTATTTGTATTTGAGCGCGCAGCTCAATTACGTTTAACGCTTTTGACGTTTTACAACATGGCCTGACCAGGACAAACACACACACACACACACACACACACGCACACACAGAATACAGTGGGGGCATGCCATCGCTGATTGCGGACAGCTGAGGAGCAACCCGAAAAAAGCAACAAAAAAAAACTGGGCAACTGGGAAACTGGAAAAGTGGCGAGAGATACAGCCAGAAACGGGGGCCATGGCCAATGCCAGCGTGCAAAAGCAAAATGAAACGCTTGGCCAAGCGATGCGCAACGAAATTGTTGGAATTTCAACCTTGTTTCTGGGTGTATTTGGTTGCGCTTAATTGGTTCTGTCAGCGGCAGCAGCAACAGCAGTGGCAGAAGCAGAGGCGGCAGCGGCGGCCGCTGCGGCAGATTAAAAAAGTTCTCCTAAAACAACATTAGCAGCGCAGCGCAGCGCAGAGCGGAGCGGAGCGGAGCGGAGCGGAGCGTAGCGGAGCGGATCGGTGGGCAGGCGAAGCGAGCAGCGGAATTTAAAGTATGTGTCTGTACGCGCGTTGGCCAAACAATTTGCTTAGTTATTGATATGAGAGAGACGCGCTGCAAGAGTGGTGGTGGGGAGAGGGGGGAGGGGCGTGCCTGCAAAATCCTTGCCATCCTGTGAGCCACTTCATTTCCGGGCTTCCGTTTGTAATAATGAGAGTTTGTAGTAATCTCGCGAAATGTACAATCAGTGAAGCTGCGGGAGGGGGTCGGTGGGTGGGGGGCAGCTGTGTGTCGAGGGTCCAAATTGCCTGGCACGTGAACAATGTGCCATTTTCGATTTTGCTGGATTGGGTTGGCAAGTAGTTGGCGTTCAGTGTTCAGTGTTTAGCTTTCCTTTTCAGCGAGAGTCCTTGGCTCGGCAGCCAATGTCCTGGCAAGTGCGCTCAGACGTAGCTAAAAGAGTCACGTACACGGCAAGGCTGTCCGAGCAGCCCGAGCCAGCCCAGCTGCCACAAGCGTGTCCTGCGTGTCCCGTCCCGTGTCCATTGTCCTGCTGCGTGCTCTATTCTACGCTTTACAGTTTTGCACTCAATTGCTTATGAAATTAATAGGATATGTCAGTGTTTAGTATTGACCGGAAGTAATACAATTGATAAGGATTATATATATCTCTCTCACTCGCTCTTTCCCTCTCTCCCACTCCGCGCGTGTGTGTGCGTTCGTGCAGTGCTTGCTGAGCAAAGCAGCGACATTGATTGCCCAACTGGGCGTATGAGTGATATGGACAGCAGCTCAAGGCGTTGGATAATTGCAGAGTGGGCAATGAACACGACACACACACACACAAACGCGATACGCATTAGAATATATAATGCAACCGCCAGCGGCCAGTACCCCTCTCACTCTCTCCCTCTCTCCCCCTCATCCGCTTTCGCTGCATTTGGATATGGACTAATTATTCGCTAATTACGCACATGAATATTTATGCACTCACGTTGGCTTAAAAGATGAAGCATTCATTATGAGAAACTGTGAACGGATATTGCAAAGTTGCAGAAAGCTCTGAACTAGATGTAACATATAATGTAGCGTAATGTGCAATAAGCAGCAGAGATGAAAGAGACGATGCTTTTCACTTGCTACCTCAAGATATCACACGAAACTGAAGCTATAGATTAAACTCTTAAATATTAAGCAAACTCTATATATTTTAACATTTCTCTAACAGCCAGTAGAACCTTCGAATAATTTAAGTTTAGTATTGTTTAACACTTTTTATTTTTTCAAAAAATTTATTATTTATTTATTAAATATTAATATATTAATATATATTATAAAATATATTCTAAATATTATTCAATTTAAATTTTATTAAAAAAACAAATGCTTAAAGTTTTATTAATTTCTCAATAAATATTTGTTTTATTATTATATATTATATATTTATATGAAATGTATGCATTCATTTTATAATGAAAAAAAAAAATATAATATATTCTAAATATATCAAAATATACTTATATATTTTGTATTATTAATATATTTTATTTAAATGTATATATTTTACCTAAATTTTGTTTATAATTATTATACCTTATTTATAAATAAAACATACATAAACAGCTATTTTGATTATTATAATATTTTATTTATTTGTTTCGACATATTTATTTCAAAATATTTCATATGCTATATATGTAAATACTTAAAAATTTCCTCTACCTAAAATTTGTTGAGCTCCAATCATATACAGATTAGTTTTTGCTATGTGCAAACACATCGTGAGTCCATCTCTATTTAGTGTATGTGTGCATTGACTTTGCGTGCGTGTGTGTGAGTGTGTGTGAGCGTGGCGATTCACAATTAATAATTCAGAACTCTCATTATGTTGGCTGGCTACCTACCTGACTGTTGTTTTTATTTAAATAATTTAATTGCTTTTCGATTTGTTTACAAGTTGAAAATGCAAATTGTGCCTAGGCCGCGGGGCAGTCAATTGACTGCGATTTAAAACCGACCCACCGTTAATGCGCCTCTGCAAATAAGTGTGTACGTGTACGTGTGTGTGTGTCGATAATAAAATTAAAAGCTGCATCAATGGTAAATAAATAATGCGAATGAATACTTTAAAAGCGAGCAGTGCAATCGCATTAAAGCAGCAGCAGCAGCAGCAGTAGTGGCAGTGGCAGCATCAACATCAGCAGCTCTGTGAGCCATCAAAGCTCTGGGTAAAGCAGTGAAATCCTTTGGCTAAAACAGTATTTACATTTGCAATCAAGTCTCGAGCGACTGCCCAGTGGCTGCTTACATAACCACATTAGCCAAGTGCCTGGCCCAAATCCAATAGTCAACAAGCCCCGAAGAGCTCGGGGGCCCAGCTCGAGAGTCAAAGCAGCGTGGCCAATTCAATTTGTTTGTCTCACTATCAGGGACCCCGCACATCCGCTCGGTGTTGGGTTAACTAAATCTTTGGCTATTCCCCAGCTGCACTTGCAGCAGCGCCAACAAAAATATTTTATCATAAAAAAAAAAAAATAATAAAAATAAACTGAAATGCGGAAATTATTATTGGTTTCTGGAGCAGCTAGCCCAAAAATCCCAGCGGTAAACTCTCAGCGGCGCAATGATGAAGCAAGCCAAAAACTTTGCCGGACTTGTATAGCAGAGAGAGGCAGAGAGGGGAGAGAGGCAGAGACAGCCTTGGCCCATTGTCTCCGTACAGGAGTCGATCCATAAAACTTTGCTCATGAACTTAATGCCGGGCGGACTACTGCTCCAGCTGCTCCGGCTGCTTCAGCTGCATTATGCGTGAGGTCGTTGTAGCTGTAGCTCTGGCAAGCCGAAGTTGCTGCCTGCTGCCCGAGGGACAAACACGCAGCCACATGAGCAACAACAGCAACATGGATCTGCTGCGGCGGATGCTGCTGCCTCTGCCCTGCCTCTGCTGCGGCTGCTGCTGCTGCTGCTGCTGACTTTGAGCATTATTCTTAAATCCGATTCAATTAAAATGCAACCAACTTGCATATGCAATGCAATTTAATTAACGTCGCTGGGGGATTACCCCGAGCAGCCGAGCAGGCGAGCAGCCGTGGCCGGAGTCCAGTTTTCAGCAGCTGCCCGCACTCGGACCCAGGTCGCACTCAAAAAGCATATAAATATCCAGTGAGGCGTGTGTGCATGGCAGCATATCCTTCATATCCTTCACTTCATTATGCAACAATTATGCACAGCAAAGCATGCGTTTAATCTTTTGCCCCAGCCGCACATACTTACTACACACGCACACGCATTCAGATGCTCATGCATATGCCAGGACTGCCTCTCTCTCACTCACTCTCTCTCTCTCTGTCTCTCTCTCTCTCTCTCTCTCTCTCTCTGTCTCTCTCTTTGTCTCTCTGTGCATCTTTTATTGCATTTTCTGTGCGATTTAATACCCATTTAAATGTAAATTTGTATACGAAATTATCTACGTGAAGAAATCTTCAGCTTTTAATAACATTTACTCGCAACAAACGTAGCTATATATAACTGTATATATGTGTATATGTATATATACATATACATATCTTTTCATATCATGCATGTGCCTCAATTTGTTTATGTAAGCATGCACACTATATATATTTATTTATTTATTTTCAGTTTTCATTTCTTTTGTGCGCCTGCAAAGAGCACAACTTTTAAAAGCGCCATTAAAGCGATGTACGAAAATAATGTTCAGCAATTGAAGAGAGCACAACTTTTGCAAGCACTCTACTCATGCTCTTCTCTTCTCTTTTTTTTTGGCAGTTAACAAGCTGAAGTCAACAAGCAGGTGTTAGCGCAAATAAACTAGGCTAAAGAAAACAATGAGTTGGGGAGTGAAAACTGTAGCATACTTATATGCGTAAGTGCATACTGGCCACAATTTGGAGGAGTGGAATAGAACTGTATGGAAAGCCATCGAAATGTTAGCTGAACAAAATAAGGACTAAACAGATCACTTTGCTAAGTCAGGTCAGCGGAACTGAAACACTGAACTATCAGAATATTTCAGCATATCCTTGCTCAAAGTAATATGTATAGTTTTATATATATGTATATACACTGTATATTATACAGCTTAGCTTTGAAATTATTATTTTTTTTTTATTTAGTTTGTTTTTAACATGACTAACCTATGTCTCATTATTTTGTATACTTAAATCTTTGTTAATTCAGCTTTTTCAAATCCAACACAAAGCGTTAGCTACTTATCATCAATTATCGATAATACTAAGAGTTGAGTTTTAGCTGCCATAATCTACATAGTTTCAAAAGTTCCCAATTTGACGGCCAGACTTGTGTATATTAACTACATTATAGATGGTATTCAATAAATAAATATATAGTTAAATTCTCACACTTCCACATATCTCTCGCTCACACACATATACCCCCACAACTCACTCCTGCACAGGGTGAATGACATTTCCAAGTACTGAAAGGAATATAATTATTATTATTTAATAACGCTGCGCACGCTTTAATTGCACAGTCAGCGCAAATATTTGCTCAAAGAAAATATATACGAAAAAAGCGAATATGATAACCTTATCAGGCGGAGCAGAGCCCACGCCAGGCGCAAAGGACGACATTTTTAACGTAGCCGCGCTGCAAGAGAAAGGCGAAAAGTAGTTCATAAAATTGATAAACTCAGCATAATTAAAGTTAAAAAGTGAAATTTGGGAGTTTATTAGGCAAGTGTTGCAGATATATATATATGTATATATAAATATAGATCTACAATATATATATTATATATATCGATAGCTGCAAAATCTAATCAAATGCCTGGGCAATATGGTCTATAAAATGTTGGCAGAACTTTTTTGCTTTTCGTGCTGCTGCGAAATGTTTTTATGAAATCGTCAACAGCTTTATTTGTTTTCAATGGCAATATTTTTGCAGCGAGCTCTGTTTTTGTGTAGAGAGGCACACACACACAGACACACAGACACAGCTACATGTGCACACTAGATGGCTACTATTTTGGGCAGTGCCTGGCTTTTTATTAGTTGAGGCAGCTTGCGTTGAATTGATTTGTTGTTATCGCATTGTTGCGGCCAGTTGGATGGATAGCTGGATGGATGGATGGATGGCTTGGCTGGCTGGCTGACTGGCTGGTTGGCTGGCGAAGTGGAACTTCGAGTGGGTGTCCGGGCCTGGTCAGGGCGTGCGCCATCAAAATTGAAAATAAAAAGCAACATCTGCGCTGTCAACAAATAAATCAGCAGACAATTTCATTATTTGACAGTAAACGCGATAAACTGTGCCGAAGCCAGCCGGAATGGAGGCGACGTGACCCACGTAATAGGCGACGCTAAATAAACAGCTGGGACCCATGCTACAGCTAGTCACGCCTACCGCCCCCCCCCCCCCCCCCCAACGCCAATACGAACAATGGGAAAGCTGTAGAGTTGTCGCCTGTTGACAGCGCTGAGATTTTGGCTGGCAAGTTTTTCTGAAACTTGGCCCTGGCACACACAATTAGCAGCTTCCTCTCGACTTGCTTTATTAATTGAGCTGCAAAAGTTGCGCCCGAACGCGCGCCCATAAACGTAACCCTAACCTAGACACACACACACTCGCACACTCGCACACACCTAGCCTTAAGTGGAGCTGGCGAAGCAGACACACGCCGCAGGTCGACTCCAGCAGCAACGTATGGAAATATGTGGGTGTGCGTGTGTGTGCGAGTGTGTGTGGTGTGTGTGTGTGTTGCGTGTACACAAAAGTTGCTCCTGAAAAGCAGCGTTGCGGGTGGCTGGGCGTAACCGCAGCAAATGAAAGCAGCGGCTGGCTGGGATTGTAGCCGGAGCACAAGTAGTCAGCAGAGAGGCAAAGGCCAGAGAGGCATCAAAGCAACTTGCTGCCGAAAGAGGGGGCGGTGGCAGGGGTCAGGGCCAGGGACGAGCACATAGTTGAAATGCTCGAATAAAATTTCATTAAATACACCAACATACTCACAGACAAGTGCACGCAATTATGGTAAGACAGTTAAGTTTTTGATTGTGGGAATCACGCATGAGTACGCACACCAGCATACAGAGGGAGAGGGAGAGGGAGAGAAAGAGAGAGAGAGAGAGAGGGGGGTACAGAGACCAGCACACATGCACGCACTTTCATAGTTATTCCTCAACAACAAATTCTGGAAACTCAACTCGTGCCAAGTGGCAGCAGGACGCAAATTTTCATTCGTTGTGGGTTTTAGTTTTAACAATTGCCTCAATTTATGTCTCAAAGTTTTCTGGCACAACTTCTTCTCCCACACACACACGCACACACACACATGTGTGTAGGTGGGCGGGGCAGGATAGTCAACTACGCGTGTAATAAATTTCAATGCCTTGTCGTTTAATTAATGATAACAAATGGGGTGGAGCTGGCAACGAGCGAGCGCCCAGACCAGCCCAGCCCAGACAGCAGCAGCTACTCTATATGTCGTTTCAGTTACAAACACACGCACACATGTACAGTCGTGCGTTGGCGTTAATTCAATTTAACAAATATTGACATATGCTAATTCATATAAATGTTTGTCAAGCCCCGACGTCGTCTAAGACTGCCGCTGCCTCCGCCACGCATAATTGATTGTAAAAATGGCAATGAGCCGAATTAAAGCGCAATTATTTGCAGCTGGCTGGCATTAAGCGATGTCAGTTAGCATAGCACTTAACCAGGATTTAGTGCCGGTTAACTTCACATATACTTATGGGTGCGCGTGTGTGTGTGTGTGTGCCTCGCACATTAATCAAATTTCTCATTACGACTGCCCAACAATAGTGGCCTGTCAATGGGCCTTTGTTTAATCATAACTCGAGCCGAAATGTATAAATAATCGATCCATTATTAACAGAAATACTCACGAAAATATACGATTTCAATTAACTAGCAAATTGAGGGAAATCCGAACTGCAGATGTTGCGAGCGAGTCTAGAGGAGTAGACTTCTTTGTTAAATATGATAAATTAAATGTGATAAATTAAACAATATGATAAATTAAATAATAACTAATAAAATTATAGAAAATATTAAGCTTGGCTCTTAGTTAATAATATGCAAAATATAGGCTTGTTGCTCATATTAAACTGAAAACTTCCTACATTATTTTTATACATTTTATTTATCGATTTATTTTGCTTTTTTGTGTACGTAGTCCATTCAGCTCTGGCATGTTTGATGAAGGTGCCTGAGTGGCATGTGATGTTGCCACGCTCTCTCGACTAACCTTGATATACGAATTAACAATTTTCAGGCAATATATAGGATTTGTATTGATTTGGCAATTATCTTAAAGCACAGAGCCATAGAGAGGACAGGCACGGGAATCACTTGATAGCCCGGGACATGGAGTGCCGCCTCAAGCTGCCTCTTCTTCCATCTATGCAGCCCACTAAAGCTAAAATCTGTCAAATATACCTTAAAGTTCAGCTGAAACAGATTTTATACTCCAGAACTCATTATTTCTCTTAGCTATGTATGATAGCTCCATTATCTCTTACGTATCTCTTCCTCTCTCTCTTTCTTTCTGTTTCTATTGATTGTGGGTACACTCTCCAAGGTGTCACTTAAAGCACTCACCTAGCAAATTTCGCCTAATCAAATCTAATTTTCAGCCTTTAAAACTTTCGAGAGTCGCAAAATTCCAGCAGCAGCAGTTGAGTTTAGCCCCACCTATCATGCCCGCATAGCGAGCAGAGCTCCTAGTTAGAACTGGCCTATGGGCTACTACTGTTCGATCTAAGCCGTAGCCAAGCGTTGCGAGCGTTCGGGAATTTGTCGCTTTTGTGGGGCGTGTTTTAGCCCGATTTAAGCCCACTTACAATTACTGCGGCCCGATTGCAGATGATGCAGCTCACTTACAGGCACAGTCTGTGGCTTTCAACTGCGCCCCAGCCACTTGCTATTGACGGCAATGATGTTGATGCTCTTAGTGCATTGTGTGAGACTCTATGTGTGTGGGTGTGTGTGTGTGTGAGTGGGCCGAAAATCTAACAATAATTTGGCCCGAACTCTCGAGCACAATCAATGTCTATACAATCTGGGTGCGCTCTATTCATCCAGCAGTGTGCGCCATGCCAGTCCGGTCCACACAATCCACATCGTTGCCGTTGTCGTTCTCATTGACAGCATCTGAAGTTGATGGCCGGCACATAATGGCAGACTAATGACAATAATCGCCTCGCTTTTTGCCAGGCGACACACCAACACACACACTCACACACACACACACGAGGAGTGTAAGGGCGGCTAAGCATTTGGTAAATTTATGGCCAAGGGCAATGGCTGGCTCGACGAAGGCTCAAAGGCGTTGGCTACGACAGAGGCCAGCCGGTTAAGTCTGGCTGCGGAGGGAGCGCACAGCAGGACATTCGATTTATAAATGAGTCGTGCGTCGCTGAGCGCCCTTATGAAAAATATGTTAAATTATTGAGCCATAAAGCAAATGCCTCAAATGTGAATTAACGGAGAGAGCGAGTGAGAAGTAAATTCCCAGTTCAAGAGAGAGATTGAAGGTCGGGTGCGACTGGCTGCCAAGTACTTTATTAAATTTTCAAATCAACTGAGCGACGTCCCGAACGAATCGTTTCGTGTTCATGTTTTGCATGTCATACATACGTGTCCTCTGTGGGAGTGAGCGGCAGGGAGGCGTGGCATCGGCATCGGCAGCGGCAGCGGATATGCGGCGTGCGCACCATTATTGCACCATTAAATTTGTAAGTCAAGCATTTTAATATTTGGGCCAAACAATGCAAACGAAGCTACCAACAAAAACTACAAAGAGGAAGAAGAGAGAGAGAGAGGAGAAAGGAGAGGCAGAAAAAAGCAACTGCGTCGTCCTTGTTGCCGCTGCTTTGCTCCACAATGCACGCGATGCGCCCCAGCGCCCAGCCCCGCGGGCTTGCCCCCGGGACCAGGGGCGCCCTAGCCGACCAAAGGAGCAACAAGGAGGCAGCAGCAGCAGCAGCAGCGACAAAGATATGCAATTTCGCATATGTACTTATATCCTAGCGACATGAAAAGGATCAATTGTGGCAAAACGAATTGCATACGAATGCGCTGCCGTGCATGAGCTGAGGACTCCAAGGGGCAGCAAGGCAAAAGTGAGCGAAGTGGCGTGTAGGGGGAGGGGCGGGGGCTCTGTGTGGCAACTGGTGCTGCAACTGGGGGCAGCTCTCGAAGCAAAACGACAAAGTAATCCCGGATTTGCATTTTATCGGAATGTGGCGACGTCGTTTGGCCGCGCTGCTCACCGAAACCTGCAGCCAAAGCGGCACAGTGGTGCAAGGGATAGTGGAAAATGCAAGCGAAACTATTTATTATTTATTATTCAATTTACCAGATGGGAAACTATATGAAAAGTGAGGGAGCAAATTCTTGAGATGAACTGAAAATGATTTAAATTAGAAGGAAATCGACAAACATTTTCTAAAACTGAATTATTTACTTTGAATCATTTATAAATTTTTAAATTTTTTAGTTTACTAAAAAATAATAAATAAATACTTACATTCAAATAAAATAATTTGTAATTAAATAATTATATATTTAGTAAGTTAAATTAAAAAAATATATTAATAATATAGTAATAATAATTTTATAATAAAAAAATAAGAGTTTTGTTTTTATTTAACTAGGGAAATGTATTTAAATAAATTTATATAATTATCTTAGCTTTTCATCTTATTAATAAAAAGGGAATTTTAACTCTCAGACTGTTTTTCTACATTTTGTATTTATGTTATATCATAGTTTTCTTCACGTTGCAGTTAGTCTAGATTCTTGAACGAGTTCCCTCAATTTATACATACGTATTATAGATTTCTAACCACCATAGTTTTTCTAATTGCATCTTAAATCTTCTGGATTATATAGGTCCCTCTCAAATACCAATTAGAACTCACTCAGCAATTGAATAGAAACCAAAGAAACCACTGTGCTGAGCTGCTTCCACTGCAGACAGCAGCAGTGGCAGTAGCATCTTGCATCTTGCTCTGGCAACAGTTGCTGTCTCTTTTCGGCCGTAAGTCAGTCATTTGCATGCGTCGCATATTTGTCGTTACAACAGCCAACTGTTTGTTATGCAATTGCAGTCGGCTAGTTGCCACTGCTCACTCTCTCACTCTCTCTCTGTGTGTGTGTTGGTAAACGCTGCTATATCTGTATGTGTGTGTGTTGGCTGCTGCGTCGCATTGTTTGTATTTGTTTTATGCATGTTTGCAGCGGCAGCTTATTCATATTACATAAACTAACTGTGCGCGCGTCTTGCGCAACGAGTCGAAACTGCAATCAAGAGCCACTGGGCGCCCCCACAAAGCTCAATTGCTGACCAACAGCGTGGAAAGAAGTCGAAGAAGCAGCAGCATGAGGAGCAGCAGCAGCCAATTGGCAATTGGGTGCTAATGTGCAACGCTGTTGACATGTCTTATCAACATTTTTGCGATTGCGATTGCGATTTGAGGCAGCAAATCGAATCGGCTGCCAGCCTGTGAGTAATACTTTCACACACACACGCACACTGTAACACTCACACACACGTACACTAACACACACGTAAAATGTGCGATTTAGCAACTACGTGACGCTTTTGTTGGCTGCGAGTTTCGGGCAACAGTTGCCAATGCCAGGGCATCATAAGCAGCGCACAAGTTAGGGCCACAACTCAAGCACGCACACAAACACACACGCACACACAAGCACACTCTCACACACACACACACACACACACACACATTTAGACAGCACTGCAAATGACAGTCAGTTGGGTTGCTGTTGTTGTTGTTGTTGTTGCTGTTGCTGCTGGCATTCCAACTTGTGCCGCACATTTTTTAACATTTTGGCGAGAAACGCATTAAAATTTGTTGCACGTCGCATAAATGCTGCGAGTGTGTGTGCGTGCCCCACTCTCTGTGTGTGTGTGTGTGTGTGTGGCAAAGGCAAACGAACGCGCCAAACGAGCAGCAAAAGGGTGGCACAAGGACAGCTGGCGAGGTCAGGGAGTGGGGTCGACTCCACTCGAGTCGACTCGAGTCTGGCAGATTGGCACACACACACACATACACACACATACACAGAGAGACACACACACCTCTAGCCTCAATGGCCACAGAGAAAAAGTTTTTGCTACGCTCCGCACTGCAGGCAAATAAATTTGCGGATACCAAAACCGAAAACAGCACATAAAATCACAGCTAGAGATTTGCCAAGGTATTGGGATGTGAATACCCATAGATGGGGAGCGTAAAACAAAGAGCCAAAGCACAGCTCGGCTCGGCTCGGCACGGCACGGCACGGCACAGTTGAGGCTCTGCTGGCGTCCTCCTGGCATCTGCCAAATGGAAAAAATTGCATAGACTTTAGTGCAGAGCAGATAGAATAACTTGCAGCAACAGCAAGTGTGAAAAATTTCAACATTTAATCATGGCTGAGCACTGAAAACTGAAAACTGAACCGAAACCCTATTGACAGCCAATAATTGCATACGTGCTCATTTATAATGGAGCTCCGATGCTCATATTCCCACTCTGTTTCCATTGCAGCAAGGGGCACGAGCAATTGCGAAATTTCTGTTTCGCAAATAAAGCAAAAACAAAAAAGAAACAAAGAGAGAGAGAGAGAGAGAGAGAGAGAGAGAGAGGAGAGAGAAAAAGGAAAAAAGTAGTTTTTCCATCACTTTCATTTCCATTAACTGGGTAAAAATCTCATAAATTCTAAACAAGTTTCTACAGAGCCAAAATTGAACCCAAACTCAATTGGCGCATAAATACGGAACACCGAAGACAGCTATTGATTTTCTTTGATTGTTTTTATACATTTTATATAATAGCCCGAAGCAATTTTATTTTAAAGCCAGCATTTTGATATGCAAGCAGAGCGATATTTTTGATTTATGAGAGCCAATTTAGGAACAGCAGAAACAAGTTATGCAAGCAAGGCATAAACACCAGTAGAGTTTCGAAGAGCCTCGCATTTATGCAAATACCCCAAGTACTTTATTTATTATTATTTAAAGTTGAAAATGTTGTAAATTGTAAATTGAAGAAGAAACCATAAATCTATTTTTGAAAAAAAATATATGTATGTATATATATATAATATTTTTGAGAAGTATTTTTTAAGTTTATCAGAGGCAGGGCATGTTTGAAATAAATTATAAAAATAAATAAATAATATTTACATTAAATCTAAAAAAAAAAAATAAAGTTGTAGAACTGAATGTTTTTTATAATATGTAGAAATTAAACTGATATTACTTCTGTCTACTACTATTATTTTCTACACCTTTCAATTACTGCTTTCCACTCCTATTGCTGCCCACCCACAATTACAATTATCATAACCTACATACCCTACATGCACTCGCACAATGATTAATCATTGAAGTCCTTCAATTATTGATTCATAAATTCGCAGCATTTATACGTAGCTAATTATTGAGGTGCATTTAATTGCTGTAGCGAGACTCTGCTGCCTGGCTGGCTCAGTGCGCATCATCGCTGCCATTTATTGAGCTCGCATTACCTCGTTGCTCGGGTTACGATACGATATTGATAGAGCAGCCAGCCAGGCAGCCAGCCAGTCAGCCGGAGTCCGACACTTACTAGCACCATCTTTTTATCGTTAGTCATTAGAGCAAATGGCAGCTCATCTGCCCACCGCATTTGCCAATATCTTGGAAATAGTTACAGGCAGTAACAGTTCCCCTGGCTAACACTCACACACACGCACACACCCTCGCACACACTCTGGTAATTTCGCATGCTAAATGTGCAATCTGAGGCCCACTAATTGCAGCGCATTCATCAGATACGCACCCAGGCAGACAAAACGATAGACCACGACAGCTGGCCTCGGGCAGCTCCTTGGCAAATGTGGGCATAGAGCAGCTCTTCTCTCTCTCTCTCTTTCTCTCTTTCTCTATATTTATATCTCTCTGTCTGTTGCTTCAGCTCCAGCTGTAGTTGTTGTTGCTGTGATTTCTGTGGCATGAGGAAAATGAAAGAAAATTGTAAATTGCTTTTAATTAAAAGCACAAACATAAACACCTGCTGTTCTTGCTAAGCCCCAGCTATACACTCACAGACACACACATACACACACACACACACACACACACACATATATATATATATACATACGCAAGAGAATTAAACAATAGGCGGAAATGAAATCGCATTGGCTACGAATATAACTCCAGCTACTGGTTCCGACTTCCGTTTACCAAGCCCGAGTCAGTGCCAGCTGCTTGTGTCCTTTATCTCGTTGTTGTTGTTGTTGTTGCTTTGCAGGCACGCATTAATAAGCCCGACGCGTAGCACTGAGCTGGAGGCCAGAAGCGTCAGCTGTTGGCCTTTGGCTGCTTCTGTTGTTACTCATACGCCGCGTGTGCCTCCGCTTTGTGTTTCGATTTAACTGTACAATTTGCTCGGCCCACTCTTTGCTCATTAGATGACTTCGCATTCAATTGCAATGCAAATTTCGTGCACTCAGCGAAAAGCGTGAGAGTTTTGACTGCGAGTGTCAGATGTGCGGCAAGTTTTTCGTAAACATATAATAACAATAGAGGGAAAATGGTGTTAACAAAAAATAAATAAATGGTAATAATAATAATAAATAAATAAATTAAAAAATAAATAAATTAAAAAATAAATAAATAAAAAAATCTATAATATATAAATATGAAATAAATATAAATAAATAACTAGAACATATATTTTTTATGTGGCTAAATGCTTTAAATACCATCAGCCAAGCTATCAATCTGCATGGCTTTTCTCTTACTGCTAACCCACAAAAACTCTTCTTTCTTAGGCAGCTTCTCGCCTTAAAAGCATGCGTTATCCCCATCAAGGTTCAAGGTAGAAAAAGCGCTTCTTCTTTGTGCTCCGCCTGAGCATTGTCATCAGTGCTCCAGTCCCATCAGTGTCCCACTTTTTCCGCCGCAATAGCTTTACGGCGAAATCACAGACCGTTGTTCAAGCACCTTTGTCTTAGCAGCTCTCCACTTTGACTTCAGGTCGGTGCTTTCTTTTATCCAGCTTACGCACTAGCAGAAACCAGGCTCTACCTCATCCATTGCATTTCTGAAGTAGCGCTCATAAAGATACTTTCGCTACTAATGTTATCATGGTAAATAAACATAATCAGAATACTTTTGTTTCAAAAAATCAAAGTTCGTTCACTCAACAATGAAAAGGTTTTTCTTTCAGTGTATCGGACTGGGCAATGCCGATTCATATAAAGCTTCGCTGGTCTCGTTGACTTGTTGCCACAATGTTGTTGGCGTCAAGTGCGCCACATGCCGCATTTGCATGCAACAATAGTGAGCGTGGGCGTGGTGGGCGTGGCGCAATGCATTGGCAGAGCAAACATTGCCTTCGGTGCGATGCGATGCGATGCGGTGCGCTTCCTGCTCTCGCCCGGGCTGGCCTGGCATGGCCTGGCCTGCATTTATTGCATCCAACGTCTCATGGAGGGCCTCGATGGCGCACTCTGGTGTGTCTCGCGCCGTGTCGGGCTCAGTTTGTTGCAGTTGATTGTTTTCGTGCGGCTGCCGCACCGCAAAACTGTGAAAATGTGAAAATGCACGAAACAAAAATTGAATATCCAGCCGCCGTTGCCACCATTGCCACCACACTGTGGCGACGGGCAGCGGGACGAGCAGGACCAGCAGGACTTTGCCTGCATCTTTGTCTGGCCATTTCGCTGCTTCTTCCCACACTCACACACACACACACACACACACAGATTTCTTTTGTTGGCCCTGGAGTCGAGCCGTACCGCCTCAGCCATAAATAATGCAGTATTATTTTCAAATAAACTCGACGCTCTCTCTGGCCGCCGCCGCTGCTGCTGCTGCTGCCTAAGGCAGCTGGCCCAATTCTCTCCGCCTCAGCCACGCTCACTCACCTCCCGTTGCTCGTGGCCCTTGCTCAGCCGCCAAATGATTTTCACACATGAGGAACGTGCAAAACTGGCCATAAATCTTGACGTCCATTGCGTTCGCGTTGTGTTTTTTTTTTTACTCCTCTGCTGCTGTTTTGGTTGCGCCTTGGCTGGCTTTGCCACATGCCCTTTTTTGCTGCCATTTTCATTGAATTTGATTCGCCAGTGAACAACAGCAACACTTGCAGCTGAGGGCGGCTGGCATTGTTGCTACAGCCGCTTCGCATTTGCAAGTGAAATGTTTTGCGGCCTGTCAGCCAAATGCCCATTGAAGGCACCAGCTGTCGCCGCCAACCAATATGCAATTGTTGTTTCGCTGGCTCACAATGCTGCGCAGATACCACATGTAACTCCAAAGCCGGGCAAGAAGTAGACCGAACAAAAAAATTAACAATACCTCTTGTCGAATGTACTAGATTCCAAGATATCCTCTATGAGTTCGCTGAAATTGATTTGATTGAGATGAGTTCATAGACACAGTTCAGGGAGCTAAGTGGAGCTAATAGATGCAGTGCTTAGACTTAGCTTTGACTAATTTCCATACATTATTTAGTTTTATGAAAATGCCAATTGACAATGGTAATTAATCAAAGTCAAAAGCTTCCAAAGCGAAAATAAACTGCTATCCTAAAATCAGATCTAAGGATTTAGGTATTGCCTGTGGCATGGAAACGGCTTTAAGTGAATGATGAGAAATTATATGGCATAAATATATTATTAAATATTATAAAAATCTAAATATATATTATATCTTCTTGTATGTGATATGCAGAACTATAAACGTATTATTCATATGCAAAGAGCCAAAATCTATCTATCTGTCAGCCTCAGGAGCTACATGACCTGGTTAAGACTTAAATTAAAGTAAAGTAAAATAAAATAAAAACATACTATCATTTAAAAATATAAAATATAATCAGTTCTATAGAAATTTAGCTTTGTTCATTTAGACTTCCACACGAATCATATATATCGGCTAACTCTGATTGTCTGTCTATCCTCTCGATCTCCAAGTTTATAGCCAAAATTTTCTTGAATTGCTCTCAGCGCAATCTCATTAGACCCCCTCTCGAAAGTCTTCTCTTTGCATGTTTATGAATGACCTGAGCTGATATTATGTAATTGTTTAATCTTCATCTCAATGGCATCCTTAACATTCACTTTATTCCTGAGCTGGCAGTCCACCCACCCTCTCCCTTAGTCTCTCAGATTTATAGCAAGTTAATATGCTCATTTCACCCATTTCACATGGCCAAAGAGGGCATAAAAATGCGCTTGTTATAGTTGAATTGCTCCAGTGCCACTGCTGCCACTGCTGCAGCTCCCACAGATACTTTTTGTCCTCTCTGTGTTCACTGCCCCACCGCCCAGTGCATAGCCCGCCAGCTAGCTGGCACACGGCAAATTATTAGTTGAGCATGTGCCAAAAATATTGCTGAAGACGTTGCCTGCCGTCCGCCAAGCAACTGAAGCAGCGCACTCAGGCTCAGGCCACAGCTAAGGCCCCAACCGCCACCCGCACCACCTCCCACAAAGCCTATGGCATTTCTATATACCAGTTGGCAGTAGGTCGCAAAATTTATGGCCGTTGTCTGTCGCGGACAAAGAACATCTTTGAATGTTGTATAACTTAAGTGCCAGTGCAAATTTTCTGCCACTTCATGGCTGCCACAAGCACATGCACTGGCAATGCAATCCTATACCTAATGCCCCACACACACACACGTGTATATAGTGTGTGTGTGTGTGTGTGTGTGTGTGTTAGTTTTTGTTGCCAGCAGTGTCTATATGAAAAGGCATTTGCAATTTGGCATTGCTTTTAGAATGCCAAAAGATATAGATATATGTAAGCTAGGCATAGCTACTTCCTCCCTCTCTCTCTCCCTCTCTCTCCTCCTTTCGCCCTCTTTTCTTAACAAAAAATATATATATTATAATTAAGACTTAATTGTCTTTTGGCAAATGATATTGCAAATAGTACAGCAGCTCACATAGAAAGAGAGAGAGAGAGAGAGAGAGAGTGGGTGGGTGCGGGTCAGCTAGCTGGACTTGATTGTGGCACAGGTTATTGCCACTCGCCGCTGGGCGCTCAATTAGCCTGGCCAGTTAAGTGCAGCAACAACAAGCACCGCAATGACAAGTGGCAGCAGCAACAGCAACAGCAACAGCAACATAAACAAAATGCAATAATACTTAACATGGCAACACGGAACCAATCCAAAGCCTACAACTGTGTGCGTGTGCGTGCGTGTGTGTATGTGAGCCGATTATGGCCAACACATGTTCACTTGGCAAATGGAAATGGAAATGAACACGGACACGGACACGGAGACGGAGACGGACATGGACACGGACATGAACATGGCACAGGCGCTTGATAGTGGGCTTAATTAAGCAGAAACAATTGCATATAAATATAAAACATTCGGAATGCAGCTCGAGATTTGGCCAGCATATCATTTGGTCGGCTGGCAGTGCGGGCCATTGGATTAACTCGTTTAAGCCCATAAAATTGTAATTGTTATGTGTACCGTAGCTGTAGCTGTTGCCGGTATTTAAAACATATGTCCAGCTATTTGTAGCAACAAGAAAATTACACAAATCGTTAAATATTTGCGCAGGTTTCACAATTTTTTTTCAGCGTTTTTTTTCGCTTTTTGCCAAGTCGCAAGCAATGGACCCATAAATTTCGCCAGCCATTTTACCTGTGACATTATTATTGCTGTTGTTGCTTTTTATTTGTATGTCGTAATTGCGGCGACACAAACGAGCCAGAGGGCGGGAGAGAGGAAGACAGGGAGACAACGAGGCAAGCCCAGAGAGACAACGACAACGACAACAACAACAACAATGCGTGTAGCCCATAAAAATTTAATGAAAATTAAAATGAAAATAATTTGTGTGTTTAATTTAATTTTATGATGCCCCAAAGACTGCAACAACAACAATGAAAACATTCGCCGCGAACGTTTAAAATACGCTTCATTCGCTTGATGAATGCGCCTAAAACTATGCAACAGATCATAAATCAGGCGCATAAATTACGAGTAATGAGAGCGAAAGAGAGAGTGGGAGAGGGAGAGAGCGAGGGTGGTAGCCCCAGGCAGACAAGAAGCTCAAGATTTCGGTGCTGGCCAATGACAGCAAATGGAAAAACAATAAAGCAAACTTGTCGAGGTCGTTCTTCTTCTTCTGCTACTTGTTTGCGCACAAAGCAAATACACAAAAAAGAAAAAACGAAGATGAGGCAGAGAAATAATAAAAAAGTAAAGATAACAATAACAATAACATTAACAGTAATGCTAACAATAACATTACTTCAAATTTAATTTAAATTATTTTGTCCTGCTCGAACCCAACCTGCGCCGGCCGACAAAAATTGTAAGATGCGTATCGCAGGAGAGAGCACAAAAAACAACAACAAAAATTACCCACTACAATACTTGTCCAATGTCCGCCATTAGCCGGAACAACAACATCATGTGTGTGAGTGTGTGGCCAAAGCAATGACCACAAGGCTATTGGCCAGAGGGCGGGGCTGGTGGGCTTTGCCAAATGGGCTGTTCGCGCTTTAGATAGAAATCAAATCTCATCAAGGTTAAATGCAATTGCCGTGTTTTTGCTATTGGGTCAACAAAATTTGCAGCTAATGATACAGAGTTAAGCCATGTAAATAACTGGCTTGAACTGCTGCAACAGTAGTTGGGGCTTTTTAGCAATTGACTGAGCAGTAACTAAAGCTCGAAATGATTTATAAAGTGTAGTACGAGTGAAAATAAGGGAAGGTGTTTTTTTATAATATAATAATATATTTAGATTTACAGGCTAAGCCTGTACTCGACAGTTAATATATAAATAATTATATGCATATACATATAACATTTATATATTTATTTATGGCATATATGTTATATTTACATATTTATTCATGGAATATATATATTATATTTATATTCTTATTTCGTTATCAACTATCAAGTTTAGCTAGAAAATAAATATTAAAATATTATTCAAAAATAACGTTACTTTCGAATTTAAATTTGTATTATAATTGAATGACTATATATACTATATATTTCTTTATCATTTTCTTAGATTCATTTGAGTTATTAGAAATTCGCATGAAAAACAGAACTTTTTGTCTTTTCTGCAGAGTTCTGAGCTTCAATTTCTGCGAAACTGTCAGAGCTCTCTCTGTCCTGTGCAGCCTTGAGCCTGACAATGGACTAAAGTGGCAGAGAAGTGTAGTCGTTGCATAATTAAGTGAAGCCTGCAAAAGTCAGTTAGAAATAAAAGCAGCTCGAATATGTCACGCCCAAGCAAATAATTGTCGCCTGACGAGCGCAAGGCAGAGATAGAAAATAAACCAAATTCTGAAAGCATACACGAGTATATTCTGCAGCCTTGCAGGTTTCTCAGAGCTGGTTAATATTGAATATTTTCAGTTTTCCGCTCTGTTAGACTCAGATGAAGTCTTCAAAGAGTGATACTAAAATAGCCGCAAATATAAAAATTTATATAATATAAAATAATATTAAAATTTATTGGAAAAATAAAAAAAGTTTAAAATATTAAAATATTTATTTATTTATTTCACTCTTTGTTATAATGAATGTTTTGGTACTATGCCTTTTCTCCTTAAATATTTAACATTAAAATATTATAAATGACATTTTTTACATATATTTTATGTTTTCTTAAAATTAAGATGAACTCCAGTAGACAGTTTTGATTATGCATCTCTTTATCAAAATAAATAATGCTCAAACAAACATCAAGCCAACCTCTGTTTGACTTAATAAAAATGCATTTAGTGCTGTGACGTGCATTAAAATTTCGAGCTCTTATTTCCCGTTTGCATTAAAAGCAAATTCAACAATAAAACCTAGGCAAACAGGCACGCAGACACCCACTCTATAGCTCACTCCTGCTGCACTGCAACGGCAATTAGACTGCAGCGTTTTCATGTGCTGTTAATTTCCTCTTCAAATGGGCCCAAAAAAACATCAGCAGCAGCAACAACAACAACACAGACATGACAAAAGTCATAAGTACTCGAATAGTAGTAGTCATAGTCATAGTAGTCTGGCAGCAAATGCTGCTGCTGGCTCGTATGTCTATTGCTTTTGCCAATCGTATTTCCATTTCCGCTTTCATGAGCTGCGCTGCATTAGCAATTCAAATTTGATGTCCGCCATTAAACTCATTAACTGCACACAGATGCAGAGCGACGCGGCGGCATTAGAGACAACACTCGACATGGCCAGACTCCAAAAAAAAGCACACACAGACAGCAACTACATAAGCATTAAGACTCTAACTGCCGGAGTAGTGGTAGGAGTGAGACGCACTAAATAGCAGAGAAGTCAGGTGGGCGGCATTCACCTTTAATGACTGCAACCAACGATCGCCAAATGAAGAACTGTCTTCATTAACAGCCGAAGAGGCAAAGGAGGAGCAGGCGAAGAAGTCCTGCAGGCTGGCCATAGGCAACTGGCTACAGTTTTTGCGTGGCAGCAACTCGTGTTACTTCAGGCTCCGGCAAAAACTAAACGTAAATACCTAAAACATAAAAAAGGTAGGAGTTGGCCTGGGCTGCGCTGAGTTGGCCTGGTTTGCATGGAAAACCCATTTGTACGCCGTTGAGCGTTGTCTGCGCCAAATAGTTGGCTCTTGGCTGCTGGCTGCTGGCTGCTGGCTGACTAGCTGCCGCCGCTTGGTCTTGGCACAGGATAATTGACTTTCAAATCAGTTTGCTATAAATTTTTATCGGCACTTTTGATGCTGTCGCTGGCAGCACTCGACCCGCGGCGACAACGGCTGCAATCAATTGCCAAAGTCAATGGGGACCATGCCGGTGATAATTGCCAGCCAGCCAGTTGCAGCATAGAAAGCAGCCACGACCCGGACCCTTACCCGTACCCGTATCCTGGCCCGGTCCCGTGCTGTGGACAAAACGCCACTAATGAGTTTTATTGAGTAGTTGCTGTAGTTTGACACCCGCCCAGAGCGCGCAGCCAAACCTTTTGGCTTGGCCTGTGCACCTCTAGCTGGCAAAAAGCAGCGCCTCCGCCTCCTCCTCCGCCCGCACCGCCCCTTAACTCGATGACGCACGGAAGCAGTTAATCAAATCTGTAAGTGCCTGCTGGCCAATCGAGTGGCCCTGCAGTCCATACACGTAATTGCATTTACTGCATCACACATGGCAGCGCACAGCTTCGAGCTTCGAGCTTCGGGTTTCGCTTCGCTTAAAGTCCGGGCTGAATTGAAAAAAAGACTGAAAAAATGGAAATGAAAATTGGCATAAGCACGTAAATTATGTGCTGCCAATTAGCAGTTGCCAATTTCTGCACGCAATAGAGAGAGCCAAAAAATATGTGAAAATGTGCCCAAATATAAGAGAGCAGCGAGCAGCGAGTAGAGAGCAGCGGCAGCGAGCAGGCGTGGAAGTGGACAAAAAATTAGACCAACAAAAGCCAGCGCATAGAAAAGAACGAGCAGGCAGTGAGAAGAGGCGACTGGGTGATACCCTGCTTTGGTATTATTTGAGATTTTATATGGATTTATATCAGGAAATACTTTTTGCTTATGGAGAGGGGTAAGAATAATATTTTATTTATATATAGTATAAACTATAGACTTGATTACACTATTACCCACATTTACAGGGTATTCATAAATATATATATCTTATATACAAACACATTCATACATATATATAAATAATTTCGTCACGACATAAGTGGCATCATTAGAGGCAGTGTGTGGCGCACTGCTTGGCTGGCAGAGCCAAGCCTACACAGACACACCCCAACCCCAGACACCCTTCGCTCCCACCCCCCGCCCAGCGCCAACTCGTCTCAAGTGCCTGACGTAAAAAAGTCAAATGCCGAAATTGCCAGGCAGCACAAAAAAAAAGAAGAAAACCAGAAGAAATGCCATGCCAAGTTAAGGCAAAAGGCAGAGGCAGTGCCAGCGCGGCAGAGGGGGTGCCTGGAGCTGGAGTGGGGGCTGCGAATGAGTGCGAAGAAAACATGGTAATTTTTCATAAAAACCGCCAAATGCGCACACAACCCGAAGCGAAAAAGAAAACCGCAGAGAAAACCGGCAAAGCGGCAAACAACAAAAAAAATATAATTTTTTTTTGCTGTCCTGCGCGGTTTTCTTATATACAAACATACATATATATATATATATATATATATATATATATATATATATATATATATATATATATATATATATATATATATATATATATATATATATATATATATATATATATATATATATAGCTGGAATGTAATTCAAAGACGTTATTGGGCGCAGCGGGGGGCGTGGCTGGGCATGTTTATGCGACGTCTTTTGGCATTTAGGCATGCGAAATGCGTTGCCCCAAATCCTTTTTACGTGGCTGCCAAGGACACAAGGAGCAGCGCCAAGCGCAAGCAGGCTCCGAGCGCCATATGGGCCGCGAAGTGGCCATAGATGCGAATAGGGCAAAGGGGCGGCATTTGTTGCTGCTGGCGCAGATTGAGGCATGATGGAGGATAGCCAGGAAAAACAAACTTTTAGCGGAAGCGGCAACGGAAATGTCAACAAAACAGCCAAACGGGACAGCGGGACGCTGGCCGCGGAGGACTGGGCGGGCCCAGTTGGGATTGCGGCCCACTCATAATAATTCCCAGCTGAAATATTATCAAATTGCGGCAATTGATTTAACCGCCAGCGGGCAACGGACAGAGGACAGCGGGCGGCGGACAGCCTAATGCCAACAAGGCGTGGCAGCTATTGAGGTTTAGCGTAAAGTTTACTTTTCGAAATTTCCAATGTGATGATAAGCGAGCCGGGATTGAAGTGATAAAGGCAGATAAGAATATGAAAGCAAGAAATCAACAAGGAAAGACTTGGGGTATATTAATAGATTATAATTAAGTTTTCAGCTCTACTATATAGTGAGTTATGCTACCAAGGACTTGAACTAAGCTTAGACTTGTGTCATAAGCAGGCAATTGATCAGAGATGTTGTTGCTCTCTTAAGTAAGAAGCTTAATTGAGATCGAGATATACGATAAGCTCTTGTCGATTCAGCTGTGTAGTTGCTGGAGTAGCCCTTGTCCCTTCGGCAGTTCATGAGCAATGCGTATTAGTCATCAGTCATTATTGAACTGTTCAATCAATCGAGATTGATGAGTATACAGCAAATACTTATCAATCATGAAAATTACAAAATATCCATCAGGGGTTGGCAGATGAGTAACTAAACCACAATTATAATAAAGAAGTTCATGAGTAACTAAATGTCACACTCATGGCGAGCTCAAGCATAACTGAGCACTGAGTAATAGAGCCAAATCATTCCGTATTCGCAGAAAATGTTCTATAGTTAATTTCAATATTTCGATCATCTAAACTTATGCTAAGCTCAGGACTGAGCAGAGATTATAATGAGCTAGTTCCTGAGTAACTGAACTAACTTGCTCATTAATAACAGACAACATTCTGCAAATCAAATCAACTTTTCGCTCATCTCAAATCTTTCTTAGAAATTTGATGAAACTCAATCCTAAATGAACTTTTGAACAATTAACAAATTTAATGGCAAAAAAGGGTGAGGTTTCTACTTGAAAATATTTCCCGAAGCCAGCTTAAACTTGAACATAATCGAACATAATTTGTATTCAAATCAGTTTCAATCACACTTGGAAGCCACTCGGTTTAATCTAATAATTTCCTTTGGCGCGCATTATTCAAAAATAGTTTTTTGGCTTTTATTTCGTTTTTTTGTGAAGCCTCGAGGGAAATCGATATTGTGGCAGCTCTGATTGCTGGTCAGGTTTCACGAACCGATTTGGGCAATGGATTTGTGGGCAGCGCCATTTGGCGCCTCTGATTTATTTCCGTCAAGTAATTGGAAGCGTTGTCAGGGACGCTGGCTCAAATGCCAGCATAATTAGTGGCATGCTTAAAAATAGACCATAAATAATCGTCGCCTTCAAGCACAGGGAGCCAAAGCGAGAAGAGAGGAGAGGAGAAGTAGTGAGGCGGCAGCGTGGCAACGTTGGCAGCGCCGCAAATTGTCTCAGGCCCTGCATAAATTACTTAAATGTTTTCTTAGGAAATGAAGATGCTGTGAGCTGTGAGTTGTGAGCTGTGCGCCATGGAACCCATTCGGCTGAGCTGCCCAGCCGTGGCGCGCTGCGCGGCGTATGCGCAATTTTATTAAATTACATTCGTGTTTTGGCAAATTAATTACGAAATTATGTTGTCGTCTGGCGCCTAACCAAGTACATGGCACGCATGTGGCCCGGCAACTAGCAGCAGCAGCAGCAGCAGCCAGTTGCCATGGATGCTTACTCCTTCCTCGGCCATAGATCGCATTTATCTCTGAATGTCAGTCCGGGGCGAGCTGTTGGCCTTGCGGCCTTGCTCGCATATTAAAAGTAATTTCGCCTCATTTTTGGCATATTTCGTTGTCTGCTCCGGCAGGACATAACCCGCGCAGATTATGCAGCAATTCAATGTAGACGTTGCTCGGACTGTGGCTTGGGCTGTGGCTGTGGCTGTTATTATTGTTGGCCATTTTTCTGGCGCATATTCAACTGGAAATCTCAGTCGCAATAAATTTGACTTTATGTTCATGGCTGGCTAACCAAATTGTGTTAGCAAATCATAAGACTTGGGTCTCCTGCCCTCTTCATCTAATTAAGCTCTCCGCAGGCGAGAAGGGGCAAAGCTCTCGCATTACTCATACGCCGCATTAGTCGCTCCCCAAATCATTGTCAAATAAATAACGTTAATTTGTTAAATCGGCCAGAGCGGGCGTTAAATAAGACCCGAACCCAAACCCGAGCCCGAACCCAGAGTAAAACCAAGTTAAAAATCACATTTGCATATTTCCTGCATAACAATAAGAAACCCAATGGATTGTGACGTTATCGCTGAATGTCCCAACTGCTGGCTGCTTTCGTAATTCACATATGAGCTCAGCTCTACCTGCTGATGGCTGCCACACGACATTTTCCCAAATTGCTCAACTTGCACTCTCCCAAACTCACTCACTCTCCTCTCTCCCCTCTCTCCCCTCTCTCTCTCTCCCTCTCTTGCCCACTCCTCCCTCGTGCTGTTTAAAACGCATGTGTACGCTTCATTTATGCATTCATCAATCAGCTAACCAAGTGTAAATTTTTGCATTTCCTTGCGCGCGCTGAAATAAAACAGAGAATTTGAATTTGCACCAAAGACCCAAAGTTAAATCAAACAGGCATGCCCCTGCCCCACCCGCCACCCTACCCCTCCCTCTGCTCCATCTAATGTAGCAATTTGGCCCAACCCAATCACCGCATAGCTGCTTTGTCTTTTGGGCTTGCTGGCTGGCTGGCTGGCTGGCTGGAAGCAGCATCAGCAGCAGCAGCAGCAGCAAAAGTACCAAACGAGAACGCCCTTCATTTATTATACCCTGAACCCATTGAAAATGGGAAAAAAGGGTATAATGGTTTTGTGAAAATGTATGTAACAGGCAGAAGGAGGCGTGGCAGACCCCACAAAGTATATATATTCTTGATCAGGGAGAGAAGCCGAGTCGATTGAGCCCTGTCCGTCTGTCTGTCTGTCCGTCTGTCCGTCTGTCCGTCTGTCCGTCTGTCCGTCTGTCCGTCTGTCCGTCTGTCCGTATGTTTGAACGCGTCGATCTCAGAAGATATAAGAGCTAGAGACTTCAAATTTTTTTGGAAGTCCGTGTATTGTACGATTCGATCGAGTTTGTTTCAAATATTCGATAACTATAATCGTTTTAATGTTATCGATTAAAAACCGATATCTTCATTTAGTTATAAAATTCTATTTAATTCATCTTTCTAGCTAGAGTCTTCAAATTTTGCATTTAGTGTTATTTGAGCCTTCTGCAATTTCGGTTTTTGTTAAATTTTGGATGCCACGCCCACAAATTGCCCCTTCGCCTCAAATTGCTAAATCACGTATTTCAAGTACTAGAGACTTGTGCTTTGGCACATACACACATATAAATGTCATGATCACGCCCCACAAATTTGATCAAAATCGTTCGACTAGAAAAAAAGTTATTAAACATTAAATATCTCTTATTATCGGCGTCTTGCAGCAGCAGCGAAGCTGATGAGTCATAATGCACAGTTAGCAGATTGTGTGTTGGTGCGTGCGTCTGTGTGTGTATGTATTGCTTGCTACATATGGACATACATATAAAAGTAACGGAGAATGTTAGCGGCTCTTAGGAATCGCAGTTCTTCGCAGGGTTCAGGGGATCTCTTTGTCGAGCAGCCTCGACTAGAGCACTCTTACTTGTTTTATTTTGAAATATATAAATCGCACCTAAAAGTATGCTACACTAAACTTTGATTCATGGCGCAAAGTTTCCGTGCGCTTGAAAATTCGTTTTCCTTGGCCTTACGCACACCAACAACAACAACATATCAGCTCACACACACACACACACACACACGCACAGTTCCCTGCAGCTGTTGCCCACAACGTTCCGGTTCAACGCTTTTTACGTGCTCAGCTGCCACGCCCCTGGCCTGCCTGCCCACCGCCCCCTAACCACCTTTAAATTTGGCGGCTCTCGCAAAAAAAAGAAGTAAGAAACAAGAAAAAACAACACAAGGAAAACAAAAACAAGAAGGAAAATTTTTGCAATTTTCCCTGGCGCCCATTTAGCACTTGGCCATGATACGCAGTTTCTCTTTTATTTGCTGTGAAAATAATAGAATCATAAACTGAAACAGGGCGTGGCTGGGGCAGCAGCAGCAGCAGCAGCAGCACGTGGTGCCACTGCTTTGAAGTGTTTGATGAAATTTTCGACACTTAATGATAGCACACGCAACACACACACACACACACACATACGCGCGCAGAGCAACATCAACAAGACCATCACGATAGCGCGCGAGGCTCGCCTCCGCCCCCGCCCCCGCCTGCCTTTTTACAGCCACACATCATAAAGGACAACGGCCATGCACCGCAAAATTGTTAACAATCGAAATGAAGCCAAAAGCTGTCGTTGACTACGTGGCCAGCGCACAGACCGGGCACAAACCGGGCACGGACCGAGCACAGGCCGTGCAATGGGCCGCCAATGCGACTGGTAATGACATCGCTTCGGGCCAGATTCTGGCTCCGGTTATGGACTCCCGACTCAGTCACGGTGACGGCGACTCCATAAATAGCAGCCGTGACAGCCGAGCGAGGGAGAGGGAGAGGGAGACGCGGCGAGGCAGTCGCTAGATGCAGCCAATAAAAGCCAACGGGCCAACACGAAAATAACTGCAGCGAATGCTGCGCGACAGGCGCGAAAATATCGCATAACAAGCAACTGGCTGTGCATACAGACGAAGTCACAAAAACAGCTGCTGAAAATACCCTGGACATAACAGACTTTGACAGTGAAAAAATATATGCTTAAAACACGATTAATTAAGTTAAATCATATTCAAAATATATTAAAAATATTTTCAAAATTTTAAAAATATATTTAAAATATATTTTAAAACATAGTCAAAATATATTTCTGACATAAGTTTTTTTTTGTAATTTTCAAAGTTGATAAAAACTTAAATAAATAATTTTTAAGAGCAAAATATTTAAGAAAACTTTAATCTCACTAAAAAGGTGTTAAGTCGCTTTATATCGGACATTATTTTATTAGTTCTTCGTAGTATCCGAGATAGATCCAGATCTAGACTAGAGGAACTAGTACAGCTTCAAAGAAAATGAATTATTTTTTTGTATAGGAGAAAACTTTCTGTATGATTTATCCACCAGACAAACTCCCAAGCATACAAAATGTGAGCAAAATAAATATAAAAGAAAATGCATGTTAAATAGATCGCCTATTTGTTATATCTATAAACAATTAAATAAATAAAATGTGTCATATTGGCCACAAGCAGCCTCGTCCAAGCCACGTCTGAAGCAGCCAACTGATAAACCAATCAAATAAATTTCAACTTTATATAGAAGTATTTAGAGCTGGCAATAAACGATAATCACCATTTGGCAAGTGCACACAGCAGCACACACACACATACACACACACGCAGGGGGACATAGATGCTGACAGAGTTGTCTAGCTTGGGGGCTGATTATAATGTGGAGTTTACATTCATTATGAGCCCATTCTATATGCACGGCAAGCCGCATCACATAATTATTACGCCCGAATTAGCATGAAGCTGGTGTCGTTTGCTCCTTGGCTGCAGCTGCTGTTGTCACTGCTGGTCAGTGGCAGCAGCTGTTGCTGTCGCTGTCGCTGTTGCTGTCGCCGTTGCTGGTGTCTGTTGTTTGTTGTTGCTGGAATTATGTTGTTAGCCATGTTGATGTTTAAAATCCCAATAAACGCTTAGCAGGCGTGAGCGAGAAAATTGCATTGGTTTGTTGTTGTTTGTGTGTTGTCTAAAGGACCTGCCAGTTGCCACCTGCCGAGGCGCCAAACGGCTGCCAATTGCCAAATAAATTACGAAGTTTACAGCCTCAAAACTAAAGCCCGAGGAGGGTTTGGGCCCAATTGCCAGCAGTGCGGCGAATGTTGGCTCACATTAACGATATCGCCTTCGAAATGGCCAGACCCAGACCCAGACCGAAAACCGACAAGGACCCCCTCAACTTTAACCAAGCCAAGCCGCATGTCAAACACGCAAACCCTGTCCATTGACACAAACTGGGGCAGGTGAGGCAGGTGTGCCAGATGGCCAGGTGGCAGGCGCTTGGCTACGTTCCCAGTTTAGCTTGTTGCGTGTCCACTTTCACTTCCAGATTGGGCCCGTGTGCATGTGTGTGTGTGTGTCGAGAAATTGCGGTTTGTTTGCTGGGTAATTACATTTTGGCATTTTCTCTAACCAAACACCGAGCTCCACCTACGTCTCTTTGCCTTTTTAATAATGTGAGTGTGTGTGTGTATGAGTGTTAGTGTGTACAGGCATGTCAGCGTGATAATTATGCGACTATAATCGCACTTTTACATGCCAGCAATGGCAACAGCAGCAACAGCAACAGCCGCTGTCGACCACTCAGCTCAGACTCCGGTTTGGACTTGGCAAAAACGAAACACTTGAACCCTAAAACGAAATATGTCGACCGAGCGTCAAAAGTCAGCAGCCCCAACTAATTAACAGGCCGCAGGTACAAAGTGCCCCTCCACCCCCCTCCCCCCGCACAATACACATTCATACAATATTTAAGCCAGGTTGGCCAGGGCTTAAACAAAAGCGAAAGGCATGTTTAATCATAAGAGCAAAAACAACAACTAAAATTGTTGCTGCTGCTGCTGCTTCCTTTGGCCAACGGCAACTTTTGCTACTAAAACTCACAGCGACGGCGCACAAAAAAAAGGGTTAAGTAAATATTGAAGTGAATAAAAACCATGAAAAAGGAGCCAAATGGCAAAAAAATACAAGTGTGCGGGCTGCAGGCGGGTGTTGAGGGCTGCCTAATGCACGCTCTATATCTATATCTATATCTATATCTATATCTATATCTATATCTATATCTATATCTATATCTATATCTATATCTATATCTATATCTATATCTATATCTATATCTATATCTATATCTATATCTATATCTATATCTATATCTATATCTATATCTATATCTATATCTATATCTATATCTATATCTATATCTATATCTATATCTATATCTATATCTATATCTTTATCTATATCTATATCTATATCTATATCTATATCTATATCTATATCTATATCTATATCTATATCTATATCTATATCTATATCTATATCTATATCTATATCTATATCTATATCTATATCTATATCTATATCTATATCTATATCTATATCTATATCTATATCTATATCTATATCTATATCTATATCTATATCTATATCTATATCTATATCTATATCTATATCTATATCTATATCTATATCTATATCTATATCTATATCTATATCTATATCTATATCTATATCTATATCTATATCTATATCTATATCTATATCTATATCTATATCTATATCTATATCTATATCTATATCTATATCTATATCTATATCTATATCTATATCTATATCTATATCTATATCTATATCTATATCTATATCTATATCTATATCTATATCTATATCTATATCTATATCTATATCTATATCTATATCTATATCTATATCTATATCTATATCTATATCTATATCTATATCTATATCTATATCTATATCTATATCTATATCTATATCTATATCTATATCTATATCTATATCTATATCTATATCTATATCTATATCTATATCTATATCTATATCTATATCTATATCTATATCTATATCTATATCTATATCTATATCTATATCTATATCTATATCTATATCTATATCTATATCTATATCTATATCTATATCTATATCTATATCTATATCTATATCTATATCTATATCTATATCTATATCTATATCTATATCTATATCTATATCTATATCTATATCTATATCTATATCTATATCTATATCTATATCTATATCTATATCTATATCTATATCTATATCTATATCTATATCTATATCTATATCTATATCTATATCTATATCTATATCTATATCTATATCTATATCTATATCTATATCTATATCTATATCTATATCTATATCTATATCTATATCTATATCTATATCTATATCTATATCTATATCTATATCTATATCTATATCTATATCTATATCTATATCTATATCTATATCTATATCTATATCTATATCTATATCTATATCTATATCTATATCTATATCTATATCTATATCTATATCTATATCTATATCTATATCTATATCTATATCTATATCTATATCTATATCTATATCTATATCTATATCTATATCTATATCTATATCTATATCTATATCTATATCTATATCTATATCTATATCTATATCTATATCTATATCTATATCTATATCTATATCTATATCTATATCTATATCTATATCTATATCTATATCTATATCTATATCTATATCTATATCTATATCTATATCTATATCTATATCTATATCTATATCTATATCTATATCTATATCTATATCTATATCTATATCTATATCTATATCTATATCTATATCTATATCTATATCTATATCTATATCTATATCTATATCTATATCTATATCTATATCTATATCTATATCTATGTCTATATATACAGATATACATAAGCTTTACCCTATATACTCTTATTTCATTAGTGAACCTGTATAAAAAACAGAGCACACACGCACACTCACACACACAGCGACACACACACACACATATATATAGTTAACTACTCTTTTGGCCGTGTCGCGTGAAATGGGCGACTGGCCGTTGAAACGCTGGAGCTGGGCGTGCCGGGGCGTCACAGCCATGCTCGCCAGCAGAGCTGTAGCCAGGCTTTAGTGAGCAGCAGACGCAGGAGCTGAAGCAGAAGCTGGTGCAGCTACCAATTAATGTCCTTGTTAGGCAGTGGCCTGTAAAATTGGCTTAAAAAATATGTAACCTTATGCGAGAAAACCAGCTATTGCCCAACTCTGTCGCTTTCTCTCTTCCTCACACTCTCTCGCTCTCTTTCGCTCGCTCTGATTTTTTGTTTCTTGGTGCTTGGTTCATGCGCAAATTTCTTTGTGATTACTTAAATAGCTTAAAAATTATATGAAAAGGACTTACTGATTTTCGGTCAACTTTGTGGATCAAATCCAAAGAAATGTAATGCATAAATTTTAACTGCATTTTGGCTATGCAGATTTCCAATTTACAAACCTTAAATTCTGGAGAAAAAAGATGATGGAGAAGATTGATGAAAATTGTGTAATATTTCTCAAATAACAATAAGTATCTATATATGTAAGATATCTATGAATTATATAATAGAATATCTTTATCACAGGGCAAAAGCCGGCGTATAAAAGCTAAACTATATCAGTATACGTAACTTTTTATTTATATATATTTTTTTTACTTTTATTTATATTTAAATATAACGTAACTTTTATTTCTATGTAGAGCTTGCTTAATATGTTTAAAATGTTTTCTTTTTAATTAAAACATTTTGTACAAATTTTGTTGTTCTTTTATTGTTTAATGCAAGTTTTGTTAGCTCATTATAAACAAACTTCCCTATATTATATATTTATTTATTTAAAATATATTCATATGTATGCTTACGCTGTGTATGCGCAGTTTCACGCATATGGATCCAGTATAAATTTTATATACAACTATTTTCAACTGCATGGAATCAGTTAAGTTTTTGTATTTCTATGTTACCAGCATATCTATAATTGTTTTTATAATAAAATAAGTAAAGCTAGTTAATATCTCAGCTGAAATCTTATTAAATAAATATATTTTTATGTTAACGCTGCGTATGCTTAATTTCGCAAATATGAAGCCCGCATAAACGTGAAAAATTGTCAGGCACAACTTCGTGTAGGCTGTGTGTGTATACACATATGTATGCGTAGGTGTAAATGTACATGTGTGCACATGTGCACATACATATGTGTGTGTGTGTGGCAACCACTAGAATGCAGTGCAATTGGCTACAGTTTCATTGTGGCCCAGTTGGTGTTAGTATTGGTGTTGGCATTGCTTTTGGGGGCTTTAAGTGAAATAAAGTTGATAGCCGCACTCTCTTTTGATTTTTTACTCAATTTTGTGTTTTCTTTTTTTGCTGTTCACTGTTCGCTGGCAGCTGCCATTATTTAATTTGTGCATCTGGGCGTAGGACGCGACTTTGACATGGCAACACGAAGGCTTTCATTTCGGTTGTGTGTGACCAGCTCTCATGCAATCGCTATGACGGAAGGCTGTGGCCGATACAGATTGCGACTGTGATTCCCCCGGCCAATGCCGACGCCAAGCCCGAAGCGGCTCAGCATATGGCAGAGCTGGCAGCTTAAAGCGGTTGAACGGCACGCAAAAACTGACCAAATGTCGAATCAAAAATGCAACATTTCGTTGCCAGCGTAGGCCGCAGCGCACAATGGCCGACTGCTGAAGCGCCAAAAAAGGAGCAGCGGAGGAGAGCTGAAAGGTGGGCACGAGTGGTCAAACAGGAGACAGAATCGCGCACGTACAAAGCAAAATGGCCAGGGGCATGCAACAGTAATAGGAGCGAGCTGAGGCGTCCTCGCAGCAGCAGCATAGCAAAGCGTGCTGTGTATCGGAGTAGAGGGAGCGATAACCGCAAGGGCCAAGAGTGCCAAGCCAAATGGCAGTGAAAGTGGGCAAGTGCCCCCGGACACACACTCAACAGCCAGCCGAGCGTCCAGCCAGCTGGGGTTGGGGAATCTAATCTGTAAGCATAAATTCCAATCATTTTGCAAATGGAATGTGCAAATGCAAACCAATAAAACCGCAAAACACAACACAGCAAATGGCAGCGACGAGCAGCAGCAGCAGCAACAGCTCGTGGAATAAGCTGCACACTGGACAGAGGAGCAGAGAAGACAAAAAGCATGGCCAGCAGCACTTTTGGTCCACAAACACATTCCCAGGCTCAGTGGCAGTCACTGTGACAGTTCCAGCTGCAGCTTCTGCTCCTGCTCTTGCTCCAGCTCCAACTCAAATGCCAATAGCAGCCACGAGCTACGTGCGGTTTAGAGCATCAAGCGGCGGACCCAGGGTCAAGTGAATCTTTGACTTGGCTTTCGGTTGTTTCTAAAACTGAAACTATCTCTCCTCTCAGTCCCTTGCTCACTCTCTCTCTCTCTCTCTCTCTCTCTCTCACTCCCTCTCTGTTTTTGGCCACTGCGAATGCTTTTTGCAAAATTTGTCTACCATGAGGTTTGTTAATGAAGTGAGTAAAAGCTTGCTGCGGGGGAGCGAAAGTTGAACGATGAACTACTGGAATATTGTGCTCGACACACATATGCCAAATCAATATTTGGTTATACGACATATTGAAAAGTTGGAGCCAGCGCCACAGCCAGAGCCAGAGCTTAAGTGGTTGCCAAATAAAATGTACAAAATGTGGTTACATCTTTGCAAGCAGCATGGAAAATGTATAAATATGTTGCAGATGGAAGTCACAGCTAACAAATTATCATTTGTTCAATATGCTTCAATTATTATGGCAGTAGCTTGGCTATGAAGACTTTTAAATGTCTCTCTCTGTGAATTTCATTGCTTTAATTAGTTGACTCCAATGATTGAATATCAGATAATCAAAAATGTAGTTGGCTTCTTTGCTCTAATTAAAATTCTCTAGAAAATTTCAGAGCAGAAAAGAGAAAGAAAGAATTGGAAAGATCCGGGTCAATTATATAAATGTAAATAAATTTATATATATATTCTGGCAAAGCCAACAGCAAAGCAAAGCTAAGCAGAGTTCAAATCAGAGAGTCAGACTTGAGCCAGAACTCAGCCAGAGGCACTGGCATCGGCAGTGCCAGAGAGCAGCAGCAGTTGAGTCGGATCAGGAGCAGAGGCAAAACAGAGCAGCGCCAATTTCATGCCTCTGTAACAGCAAGAAACAGCGCTGCTGAGCACTGAACACAGCTTAAGTTTTTGAGATGATAGCAGCTGCAGCAGCAGCAACGAGCCTTCCCATTCGTCACCCAATGATCGAGTGTAAATACTAACGCGTGGAAACGCTCAGCAGTTGAGTGGGAATAGAGTGGGTCTCGCGGCCGCCTATAAAAGGCGAGCCTGCACAGCGCTTCTTCAGTCGATTTCCTGATCTTATGGTGTTCAGTCGTCCTCTTTTTCTTGTCCTGTTGACGCGTGGTAAGTATTTATTTAGTTAAATATAGTTTATAATTTTAAGTACTATATTAAGTTGGTCTGTAATGGTTATAGTTCATAATTTGAAGATATTGTTTATAATAATTTTGTCAATATCATTAAGCATAGAATGAGCCTGCAAACTGAGTTTGCTCTGGGTCCATACTCTCTCTCTCCCCGCTCTCTTTGGAATATGGAATCTGGAGCAGTCGACGAGCAGCAGAACATACGCACATACAGATGGAAGCGCAGTGAGTGCAAACAAAAAGAAATTATGAGCAACGCAAGCTGCACTCATACCTACGGCAGAGCAGTGAGCGCAAGCAAAGGAAAATTTTGCATGGTGAGACCTGGAGGAAGCAACGGAACTCTCACTTGATCACTCTGCGCCTTGTGATTTGTCAGCTTGCATAGATTGAGTTGAGTGCACAAGAGATCATGGAGCATAGAACAGCCAGCGAGCAGCAGAACGAATGTACATATCTTAAAAAGACATAAATTGATAGAGATCAGGGTATCTCGAAGTGGAACACTTCCGAATAGAAAAATTTATCATATTAAAGAATATTTTCATTGCCAATAAAGTCATCAGTTTATATTCCACTTTAGCTTTTTGTATAGAAAATTCTCTGGCGCTTAAATCTTTAAGCTCTGCTCCACTAGCTAGTCAAGCCATTCACATTACAGCAATCACCCACCCACACACCCTCTCACACCCTTTTCCAACACACACACACCATAAACAAGCCAAAAATGCAGCTGCCTTTGAGTATTATCGTTTATTGTATTATTTTTATGCGATGAACGCGCGTCGATTAGAGACTAAAAATAATGCATTTCGCATTTCGTATGTTTCGTTTTTTCGCTTTTCGTTTTTCGTTTTTCGCATTTTCCATTTTGTTGCCGTTTGCTGAACAAACCGAATTGCAATAAAAATGGCAGCAACACGAACTGGCTGCAGCTTGTAGCCTGGCCAGGGCGAGGCAACGAGCTGAGAGAGCAAATGGCAATCGCATTTGCCGCCAAGCAACTGCAGCAGCAGTCACAGTAGCAGCAATCGGCAGCAACTATCAGCAGTTAACAACAATATTGGCACCTTAGTTGGCTGGCTGAGTGCTGGCTGCCAGGCTAACTGTAAAATTGTGGCCATAAAACGTGCGCATTACAAGTGCAAGAGGCGCCACAAAGTATGCAGCAAGTGGAACAACAAAGCAACTGCTGCTGCTGCTTCTGCCTGGCTCATTGCTCAAACTGGCTGGAAATCTTGCCCGCCACATGGCGTATACGTGTTAATTTAGCCCAGCGATTAGACAGGCCCCTGACAGTCAGTCGGCCATAGAGAGAGAGAGAGAGAGAGAGAGAGAGAGGGCGCTCACTACAGTTAGTAGTGCTACTCCAGCGCTTCCTTCCCCTACCCACCTCCTCCCCTTCCCCTCCCCCTCCCTCTATCTGTTGTTTAAATTGCCCGTTAGCTTCTTCAGCCGCGCAGTCTATAAATTTTGTGGCTGTCAGGGCAGCGGCTGGCGGTATTTCTGGTTAGCTTGCCCCGGCGATCCATTAAGTGCATTTCGCTGAGCCGTTTTCAATTTGGCCCGTCTCTGTTTTTAGGCTACGGCCCCGAAAAACTCGGCGAAACACTATGTTTTGCAGCGTATAAATAATGATGTGACGATTTGGCAGCCAACGAGCCAGCGACAAGCTAAACTGGCTACTGAACACTAGACCGAAAGCAGTCATAGAATGGCCAACGAGCCCCAAACCCTCAAAAACCCAACTCAAACCCTGCCAAGCTGTGCCATCAAAGTTCTTGTTGGCTCTCTAAATATATATCTGTATATATATATTTATATATATGTATATATATATCTGTATATAGCTTGTTCTGTGTGAGTAGTCAGAGTTCATTGCTCCAACCGAGTGTCGGATTGTGTTGCATAGTTCAAGGCTTCTTTTGTTTGTTTTTAAAGTACTTTCCAGTTTGAAGAGTCTATTAGCTGTGAGAAGCTTGTGGGCATATTTGGAGTTGGCGGCAATCCTCACAAAATTAATTAGAATTATGCGGCTGTAAGCAGAGATAATAGATTAAGTCGCTGCCTTCAGGTAAAGACAATGAAAATAAAAATAAAATAATAGTAGTAATAATGTTAATGATAATAATATTGTGTAAATCATTTGATGACAGATTAAACAATAATGTTTCCTCTAATATATATTCAGGTTGCTATTTAGTTTTTAAGTTATGTCTGTTTAAATTAAGCTGCCAAAAGGTACTTTGTACAATAAATATTTCATTGAATTTTAATAACAAAAATAAAAAAATAAATCTTAAAGTTAAACAGGTAATTCTAATTATCTTCAGAACTTATCACTTTATCATGCATTGTCCATTTGCCATTCATTGCTCATCACAATAGTAACCAACTCGCGCAGCAACTCTCCTTGGCAAGTGCATTCGGTAGTCGTTCCGTTGCAGCTTGTCCGTTTGGTATTTTGCTTGTTTGTTGCTGCTGTTAAACAAAATTTGCTTGGCATGCACTTTGGGCATACAATTCGATGCGGCGTGGGCGGTTGGGCTGGAGTTGGCGTTGCCGATGCCGTTGCTGTTGCTGTTGCCATTGCTGTTGCTGTTGCTGTTGTGTGATAGTTGAATCGTTGGGGCTTTTGCAGTGTTGGGCAGATACTTAGTTTAGTCATGTTGGCCAGCCTGATAAATTGTTTCCGCAGAGCGTTGCACGTAATTGCCAAGCGGATCGATGAAAAGTAGCTTAAAGGTCCCGTTGCCATGCTGAGATGCCGTCGAGTTGTGCTAACTCGAACAGTTGCTGCTGTTGCTGTTGCTGTTAGTGTTGTTGGTGTTGCCTTTGTTGCTGTTGCTGTTGCTGCTTGTGACAAGGCCAACTAATTTGTACACTTCATCTTGGGCAGGGCCAAAAACCAAACGACAGTTGCCAAAATAAGACAATTCTTGCAAATGCACAGGCAACTCATTGCTGCTGACATGACACTCCCCCCGCCTTCTCTTGCTGTTGCTGTTACTGTTGCTGTTGCTGTTGCTGTTGCTGTCTTTGGCCGTTGGCTGTGTGAAATGTAATGCAATTTCATGTCAAAAACTAACATAGCGACAGCCAGAGCACAAAACTTTAAAGTGATATTTTTGTGTCGGTTAGTACTGCGCACCTGTCGAGCTGCTGTTGCTGTTTCTGTTGTTGTTGTCTTGGTTTTTGCTGTCACTGCAACAGCAGCAGCGGTAGCAGCAACACACGCACACACACACACACAAATACCAGTCATGCGCCGCAGGAAAACAAACTTTTGTTGCCGTCTTTGCACAGTTTTTCCTTCAGCTGATTCTCCACTTTCAACCGCAACAACACGACGCTTACTTCCGCTTTTAAGTGTTAAACAACACACACACACACACACACTCAGCTCACTGTCCTTTGACATGCATGTCTCGCTCTTTAGTCCTTACGCCCGCTTAGCCTAAGACTCAGCTGTCTCTCAGCTGTCTGCCTAACCGCCAGCTGCAGTTTTTGTCAATGCCTGCGTCGCTGAAGTTATGACAGTGGAGCACAGAGCATACTGCCACGCCTACCGTTGCCCAGGCGCCACTTGCCACTTGCCACTTGCTTACGCTGCATTTTCTTGCAGCAGACAAAAGACGGGCGGGGTGATAGCTGAAGCCCAACAGGAAGCATTAAAGGTGATTCACTTGTTTGTTGCTTGTTTGTTTGCAATTTGTTGTCATAATTTGTTGCTGTTGTTGTTGCAGCTGTTGCCGTTGTCTCGTATTTGGGTGTCGGCATTGGACTTGCACTACAAATCGTTATGCCAACATTGTTGTGCTTGGCGAAAGAGCAGCAAAAGACCGCATTCGAGTTGGCCATTGTTGTGCGGGAATTATTCAGTTGGCTTGACCGGCTGTAGGGCACTAATATTGTCATTGATTGTATGAGCTCCTTAGAAGTTTTGACTGGGTGAATACCCTGTAAATTACAAAAAATTAAGTGAGCATATGAATTTTGATTACAAATATCAATATTGAAATTATAACATAAATACATTGTAAGTTCTATATTTTATATATTTTATAAATAATATTTATATATTTTATAACTTTTTATTTATATATTTTATAAATTTTTATTTATTGTATATAAATATTATACATATATTTTTTTATCATTTGTATTAATATTGTGTAATTAATTCTAGTTTATTTTATAAAAAAGGGATTAATCTTATTATTATTCTTTTCAA
Organism: Drosophila paranaensis; assembly: GCA_035047545.1. Taxonomy (NCBI): domain Eukaryota; kingdom Metazoa; phylum Arthropoda; class Insecta; order Diptera; family Drosophilidae; genus Drosophila; species Drosophila paranaensis. Next base: position 10,245,038 of record JAWNPL010000153.1, read on the forward strand.
AATTAAGTTCCGAAGAAAAGTATATAATCCTTAAAGCCTTCCCCAATTCCGTGAGAATCACATAGAAGGGCACTATTGAAAAATGAATATTCTATAGCTTACTCAAGTATTTATCCACTTATACAAAAAGCCAGTCAAATATAGAGTATGAGCCCAATACATCCCCTTTAATACAATATTAAGTATACGCCTTGTGGCTCTTCTATAACATGACAGAGACTTCCTAAACTGCACTCCCACTACTACATAGATAGCTGCAGCAGCATTGGCAACTAATTTCATATCAGAAACTATTAACGCATGTAAAAGTCAACTCTGTTTCGGCAGCGCAACAATGCACTGCGTATACGTGATATTTTCGTTTGCAAATAGCCAAATGACATTTGGCCATGGTCTCTCCCTGCGTGTGTATGTGAACTGCTGGTAGTTGTATTATAGCCCGTTCTGATGGCCGTATCAATTTTGGTTGGCTCGCTCTTGGCTCGCATTATCGTTAAAATTGTATTGGATTGGGCCAACATGCTTTGCTGACTGTATGGACCATTGTGGCCCGGCTACCGCTTCAGCTTCAATTCCATGTATCCATTCCTCTGCATTTTCATTCCATTGCTATATGTGTGTGGGTGTGTGTGTGTGTTTATAGATTTTCCGTTATAGCCACACGAACTTCTTCTTAAAATGCAATTTTCAAGATTTTTTTTTTAGTTCGTGTTTGTGTTGGCTCGTTTTGCCCAGCGCCATTTCAGCCTTCGATGTTGTAGCTGCTTTTGACGCTGATTTTAAGCTGCCAGTAGCTCGAGCTCGCTCACACTCATTGGCTCTTTGACTCCCTCTCTCGCTCGCTCTCTCATTCCTTCGCTGTGAATTCCCTTGACCACGCCCGGTGCCTGCCCCACCCGCCCCCTCCCAGCCGCAGCTTGCATGTGTCAAAAGGTATTTTTATGTTCAGTTTCGTGTTTTTCAACATTTTCTCAGCATTTTATTTTCCTTTCTTTGCTTGCTCGCATGGTTTTCCGCAGAGTTAGGTCTGGCTATGAGCGGGACTGAGGCTGGGGCGGGAGTGGGGGCTGCTTGGGGTTACGTAGGGCTGGCGCTGCTGAACCAAACCGCTTTGAGTCGAGTTGAGTTGAGTCCCGTCTTGTGTGCAGGTAATATGGCACTTGGCTAAAATGGTGTGTGAAATTTTATGCGAAATGGCTTAAGATGTTGTTGTAGTTGTTGCTGCTGTTGTTATAGTTCTGGTTGTTGCTGTTGTTATTGTTGCCGTTGAGCTTGTTCTGCTGATATTTCTGGAACGGAACACAATCATTCTGCTATGTTGCACATAAAAAGTTACGTTGAGTGGCACTATGTGACTCTCTCTCTCTCTCTCTCTGTCTCTCTCTTTCTTTGTGTGTTTGTGACCAGATTCAAGGAGCTGCAATGGATCGAATAGTTAGTGGTAAGGAAATATTGTGGAATGGCGAAGCAGCTTCTGGCTGCTGATGATGACATTTTCGTTTCTGGCCGCATGAATTGGCATTGGACAAAAAAAATATTTAAAAAAATCGAGCGAAATGCGCAAAAAAGGATTAGTTAGTTTCAGCTTGGGCCCAAGTCACTCAAAGTTGTCCAAAGGACATTTGGTTGAAATTCGATTTCGATTTCTATTTCTTTCTTTTTTTTCTTGCCGTCCTCACATGCATTTCCTTTATGCGTGTTGTTATGGCCCGCTCTAAGGCACTGCGTATATTTAAAGCAGCTTAGGCAAGTGCTTTCTAGGATGAACAAAGAAACAATAGAAGAATTTGTCTGCAGAGCTGATTAAGTTGCCCTGGAAGTTTAGACAAAACTTTGAGCTCGATTTTCTGTTGAATATTCAAATAGTAAAGCTGGCTTAAATTTGTAGAAAAATTATGTGGATGTGGTTTACAGCTGAAGTTGCTGTGTTGCTATGTAAGAAAGTTGCCTAAGAATGTGTTGCTATAATCTAAATAATAGTGAATAGTATGCAGCCATGCTTCATTCAGACTCAACATAAAACTCTAACCTGAATTCACATTTCTGTCTGTTTAAGTTTACTCAACAAATTATTTTCGTTGCATTTCTAAGACAAAGGAAGTCTTAAATCTATTAGTGAAGATTATATACATACAACACAAACAAATAAATTTTTATATACATATTTCAAATTGAAAATATATAAATTCTATTAGACTTAAACTCTTCAACGAATCTCTGCCCAATGCAAAGTGTTCTCGATTTCTGTTTTACAAAAACTCTTAACTTTTTAGAGAATGGACGTCGTGCTACCTTTTTTGCCCCCCATTGTTGCTCTGTTGAAATGTAAATGGAAATTGGAATAGCATGTATGTTGTGACTCGATCTGACAGCGTTCGGCGTGAAGCACTTAACACTGTGCAACATGAGAGCTGAGAGGCAGCGTGCATAGCTTTGCCGTGGAATGGACACATGTGTAAATATTCAATTAGCTGAATAACAACAAAACAAATACACAAATGCCAACAGCAGCAGCGGCAGCAACAAATGAACAACTTTACGCTGTGCTGGGCTTTCGCTTTGTCGCTCATTTTCCCGAAAAATTGAGAGAAGATAGGAAAAAAACGTGAAGAGTAAGAGGAGAGGTGCGGAGAGGTAAATTCTCGTAGAGAAAAATGATTTTTATTTAATTTTCGCACCTGTTTTCAGTGCAAATAAGTTTCGTATTTTAATTCTCATTTGAATTTTACATGCATTTCAATTTGTTTTCCCATTTTTCTGTTTTTTATTTTATTTTATTTTATTTTTTTTGACAACGTGTTGAGTATTTTTCGTGTTTCCGTTTCATTTTTTTACCCTTACTTTTCTTCCGTTCTTTTTTTCGATATTTATTCCATGCGGCGTTTTACATGTCAAAGGAATTTTTGCCAGCCAGCAACGCGTCCGACCAGCGCGTGCTCCAAGTACCGCCCTCCCCCCTGCCCCAACCGCTGTCTGGCTATATGTCTGTTTCCTTAAATGTCACTATACAGATATATATATACTGATAAATATATAGACAGACATATATATTTTTGACGCTTGTTTTTGGATGTTTCAATTGTCAGCGCGAGGGTAAGCTTTTAACAATTAAAGCAACAATGCCAGGCATATTCATTATCAACAACATCATCATCGTCATCAACGGCATCATCATCAGCATCATCATCGTCGTCGTATACATTGTATTTGCATTCATCATTATCATCATTTAGCTTGTCTGTCATCGTCGTCATCATATTTTGCAAGTTGCTCGTAAAAATGGCTTTTAATTGCACGTGTAAAAAAGGGTTCGCATCAACAGTGGCAGCACTCTAACCACGCCCACGGCTATGACCACGCCCCCTTTCACAATTTGCCTCGCTCAACGGTTGAAATTTAAACGCTGCCAAGATTAATTCAATTAACCTGCGCCACAGCCAAAAGGTAAGAGGTAAGAGGCGAAATCTGTGTCTGAAAATGGGTGAAAAGCATTTTAGAGGCAAGCTTCATATTATCCTGTTTGGTATCCTGTCCCCAGTCCGCAGGACTTTTGCTTCTGTGTTTTAGGCTGGGGCTGCCGCTGCCACTGCTGCTGCTTTTGACACTTATAATTGGTAGGCGTGGCAAATCATTAATTATATTTCGAGCCCGAAATGCATGTCACTCAGCCAGAGAGAGGCTTGAACGAAAGAGACGACGAACAACAGCTGAGAGCAGTGTGAAAGAGAGGGAGAGTGAGTGTAGACTAGCTGTCAAAGCAGCATTCACAATAGGCTAGAAAAGTCGCTAAAAAACACGAAGCTGATAATCACTTAAAAGCAAATTAATTGAGAAATTGAATTAGAATACAAAGCACAAAGCACTTTGCAGTCGACTCTGAAGTCGAATTACGTATATCATATAATGTATGCTAGCTTTTTATTCAATAATTTATTTACGAGTAGATATGTATGTATATATATATTTATATATATACCTATTTCGAACAGCCGGGGCTCTAAATGCTTTGAAGTTGTTTATGTATGAATAATGTGTTTGGTATTGCATTTTTGATATTTTATAAAATAATAATAATAGGATTAAATATGTTTGATCGTATTTGAGAACAACAAAGCAACTTCTGCTATACAATATACCATCAATAGAATGAATATAGAAAAACATTATCGAAAGTCTAGTGAAAGAGAGTCTATGAAATAAACGTTAAGAAAAAATAAATAATACATTGAATAAATACATTAATAAGTTAATTGCAAAATAAATAGAATAAAACTTAAAAAATTTAAAAAAAAATTAAAATAAAATTAAATTTAAAAAAAATGTACTTTGAAAAAGAAAACAATAAATGAATATTACCACATAATATTTTTTTAATTACAAATTATATACAATTAATTAGCGTTATTTCTACTTATCAATTTTATATTTTCTTAACATTAAAAATATATATTTTTAGTAAACCTTAAATCTACAAAACCTTTTGTAATTCAGCTGCATTCTCCACTAAGATCTAATTGCCTATTTCCTACTTGCTTTAACTTTCCAGATTTACCCATGGAAATGAGCTATAAAATGATCTTGCATTATCTGAAATGCGCTCAAGCTGTTGCTTAGCCAGGACATTAGTCGAGGAGGTTTACAGAGGCGAGTCCATTTCTGTTTAGCTATTTTGCATTAATGAACTTTGGCGACAGTTGTCGGGCAGGTGAACAAGGTAAATTACGAAAGCCCTCTAAGAACTAAGAAAAATGGAAGCCGAGAGCTCGGCGAATGATAAACGGCCTGGCTGATAGGGCTAAGCGAGCCATAGACTCTGACAAGCTCTGAACAAAGCCAGGCGCTCTCAGAGGAGTATAGGCCTCGCCGCTGCTGCTGCTGCTGCTTCTGCCATTTTTTGTGGCAACGCGAAATTTAGCAGCACAATAAAACACATCAAATAAATTTGCGCTGAAAATGTTGCTGCTTATCAGCGAGGCGTGGCGGGACATAGACATAGGCAAGGCAGACCCCAGAAAAAAACAAGATTTAATAGGAAGTTGATAAGCCGAAGAGCTCGCTACAGTCAGCGCTCTGCCCACTAGGAGACAGAGGAGGAGCAGGCGCTGGAATGGCTTTAAACTTGCTTACGGTAATAAACTCAGCGAGCCGTGCTGCTATTTTAAATCTAAATAGACTCGTGTCGAGCCAACTCGAATTTTTTTTATATTTGCAATGAAAACAAAAATGAAAATGTAAAAAATTGAAATAAAAATGTAAAACACACACACACACACACACACACACACACAAAACAATGGCAGAACGACGAAATACCGCAGCATGCATAATTTCGAATGCTTTGCGGGCAGCTGGCCGAGCCACATTATGCAACATTCCTTTCAACACACACACACAGACAGAAAGTTGCCCCCAACTAGCCCCAACTCTTCAGCTCGTGCCTAGCCAACCCGACCGCACGCTCATTATGATAATAATAATGCGGGGGCAGCGCTGCACGAAAACTCTTCTTTTTTCTCCCCGTTAAGCACTCGACACGCCGGCTCCAAATGCCACGCCCCTCTTTAGCCCCATCAAAGTCCCCAACAACAATTAAAATGTTATTAAGCGGCCAAAATTATGCAATGTGCGAAAGCAGCTGAGCTGGCCGAAGCAGCCAGCGAGAGCTTTCGGCCAGGATGAGTCGCTCGTCCAGGGACCAGACCAGTGTGTGTGTGTGTGTGTGTGTAGTGGATGCAATAAAAGCCAGCCCGTAATGACAATAGCTAAAAAACTAACGTTAGATCCGGTACCGGAGAGCCAAAAAGAAAAACGGAAACGGAAAAGGCGAAAGAGCAGAGAGAGAGAGAGAGACAGAGAGAGAGAGAGAGGGTGAGAGAGAGCAAATAACTAAGCATATGCATAAATACACACAAGTGCTGCATGGATTAATAAAACAAACACAACAAAAAAGCACACAAAACAACAATTAAAACACACAATGGGCTAAATTATAAAAGAAGGAGACAGGCAGAGGAAGAGAGAAAGACAGAGAGAGAGAGAGAGAGAAAGAAATATTTATGTTTTTCTTGGGCACACAAATTAGACTCATTTAGCTGCCACAAAGAAATGACAAAAGCCAAAACTAAAAGAGAGAATAAATATTATATAAATTACGGTAAATATATATGCGCAGAGACTTACTTTTTTTTTGAGTGCGACATAAATATATAAATATAAGAGCAACTGTAGACGTGAAGAGAGAATTATGCATGCATATGTGCATATACATACATACATTTATTTACGCTCCTAAAGCAAATCTTTTTTGTTGGTAATTAAAACTTAATAATAAATAATAAAATAATAAAAGTTTAATAGGTCTGTATATATGTAAGTAGTATATACGAGGGCTGTTAAAGAAAATATTGCAAACTTTTTATTAGCTTAAAGTTTATTTTACAGTTTTTTTAAGATCACAAAATATAATTGAAAATTTAGCTGATGAGGATTACATTGAAGCGGACAAAATATATTTTTATAAATAAAGAATAAGGCCACCAATATATTTATATGTGTATATTCAAGTATATATGTATGTATATATTGTATATACATATATGTATATTCTCTTCGCAAATCTATATATATTTTTATTCAAGCTTACATTAAATCTGCACTTGTTTTATAGGCCACTCTAATAGATAGTGAAGAAAATGGTATTCCGCCGTTTAGCATATACTCGTACTCCAAGCTGGACAAAGCATAAATTTAAATATTTGCTAACGGCTAAATGAGCCTTCAAGTCAGATATCTCAGTTTTCTTGGCACATATATACATAAATAGATCAACATTTACAAACGAATTACAATATTTGTTTTAAGCAGTTAAGCACTCGGCGAGAGCAACGCTAATAAGTCCTCAAACACGAACACCTTTTTACAACGGAAACAAACACACTCAGACATACACACACAGGCCCAAGCACACACTTATGCAAATAATAAGCTCTCTAAATTAAAATGCTTAAAACTCTAAGAAATTTTTGGCACGCCCTTTTTCTGAGCAGCCATCGTTGGGTCTATTGATTTTGAAAACAAATTGGAGACGAGGTAGGATGCTGTATATAATATATTATATATAAGATCCTTAATCACAATCAATATCAATTGTATAACTACTATAAGGAATTCTATTTTTATATATATATTCTCATTATAGTTCCATTTCCAGGGTATCTAGTTGTCTATCTCTGTCTATCTAGCTGGCTTTCGTCTACCTGCTGTCTGCCTATTCATCTATCTATTCATCTTGCTTCAAGTTCTTTTTCGGGTGCGCTGAGCTTCCAGTTGAGCTGTTGCTGCTGCTGTTGCTGTTGCTGTGGGCCTTGTTTTGGTTCTGGTTGCGTCGGCCTTTGTGTCAGGTACTTGGCTGCTAGCCTTGGCCAACACTTTTCACGTTGCGCGAAATTTATCATGATTCCATTACATAATTAAATCCGTTTTAATAGAAACTTTGCACGTCTTTGTTGCTGCTTGAGTTTTTGCTGCTGTTATTGTTGTTGTTGTCGCTGCTTTTGAGATGTATTTGGTAAAGTTTCGCCCGGCGAAATTGAAAAACAAAACAGCAAAGGCAGCAAGAGCAGCAGCAGTAGCAGCAGCAGCAGAGCAGCGGCGGCAGCAAAGTTGTCGACGTCGGCGTCGCTGTTGCTGCGCAAATGAAATTAAGAAAGTAACCGTAGAAGTAAGACAGAGAGAGACAGAGAGAGAGAGAGAGAGAGAGAGAGAGCGCGCTCTCCTGCCTTGCCCCTCGCACGCACCTATACGCGAACGGCTGCTGAAATGCTTTGCTTTATCTGCTGCTGCCATCTCTCTGCTCTGCTCTGCTCAGCTCTGCTCTGTATCCATGTGCACTCCATCTACTCATGCCGACATCTAGCCGCTCTTTGTCGACTGCTGCCTCTGGTTTTTGTCTTGATAAATTACCCCGTCCTTGGCAGAGACGCTGGGCGACACAGTAAAGTGATATTTTTATTTGGAGCCCGCTCCCCTTGCAGTTGCCCTGCCAACCTCCGTCCGCCCTGCTGCAGACATTTTTAAATCTTGCCAAATTGTTAACGATGCGAAAGTTGCCACTGAAATGGGATAGAAGAGGACGGGCGGACGGGGCGCGGTGCGGCGTACAAAGGCGAGGCGCATAGCTACTCGGTCGACGGCAAAGTTTAGTAAATGAAAATAATTTTCAGTTGGAAAATTATTTAAAGTAGTTCATTAAGTGGCAGCATTTTTAGACAAGCTTAACTATTTGTTAACTATTTCGTTTTGAGCTGCCTTTTTTTTTCGTTTTCGCTGTGTCGCACATTGCATTCCTCGCTAAATATATGAGCGCAGACAATCACTATAAAGCTGACCGCAAAGCAGGGGAAGAAGTTGTGGCAGGAACCATGCAGAGCTGAGGATGCTGGTATAAGTGCTTAAGAGTATGCGATTCAGCAAGAAGCAGTGCTGATCAGTCTCTTAGTTCAGTATGGTAGTATAAGAGTTTGAGAGGTTCGGTATGCCACTATAAGTGCTGCAGAGTATAAGAATGTTGGCTGAACTGATTTACAGCAATTGATTGCCTTCGAAATGGGAATGGGAAGAAGAGAGGCGAACAAATAGTCTCTGTAGACGTTTGGGCATAGCACAACTAATCAGCAATAAATGCCGCTGACTACACACATATACACACACACACTTATGCTTATCAACTTATGCTATTATGCACTTATAAATTTCCCCACTACAATACGTGACGGTATTAAAGAAAATTCAGTCATACGCAGAACTGAATTGATTATTTAAATTAATTAAAGGAGATTTATCGAGTGTGTGCTTAACTGCACAAAAGTAATTTAATTTCAAATATGAAATAATTAATTGAGGCAGCGCTGCAATTATCTTTAAAGGAACTTTGCCAGGTATGCAAGCAAAGGCAAGCTAGTCCATCAGAGCTGTTTCAACTGCCTTAACTTTCAATTAAAAATACATTATCTGGCGTGTGTGTGTGCGTACTCTAAGCCTGCCCGCATGTCAAGTGTTTGTTTCAGCTCTCTTCACATCCCATCCTCTCTCTCTCTCTCTCTCTCTCTCACTCTGCCCTGCTGGCCACTGGCTGACAACTCACTTAAACTGCAATAAATAACGCAAAAAAAGGTAAAAGATAGATGCGCAGGCGACACACCTGACAACACCTACGTCCTGCCCCTCCCGCGCCCCTCCAGCGGGGGCTACTGCATCGCTGATAAGGCTCGAGGCCCGGCCCAAAGTGTCGAGCGGATTTCCAATCTCTGGCAACCCTTCGCAAATCCCCAGCAAACGCAACGAGCATTAAAATAAAATTAATTCCCTTCTCGTAACGATATTCTCTTCCCTTTCTGCCCGCTGTTTGCTGTTTTGCGGCAGGCGAGGCAAATGGCTAAACGATTGACTATTAAAAAGGATAAGGCATAATATTTTTCGCATTTGTGCCGAGGGCCGCGTGCTGCACTCGTCCTGCGTCCTTCGTCCTGCGAGCGCCACTCGTCACGTAAATGTAAGAAAAATAGTTTACGGTCCGGACTTATCCGCCGGAGCCAATAATGTTGCCTTTAAAACGACAAAGCGGCCGCCACAACAATGACAGCCATAAGGAAGCATAAAAGAAGACCCGCCCACCGCCCACTGGACAAACTTACGAATTAAAATAAAAAACCGAGTAAAGTTTTTTATACCTTTGCGAAAGGGCTATTTAAATTCTCTTTCGTCACGAATTGTGCGAGCATGAAACGGACGGGCTTCGTATGCAATAAACTTTATCCGAATATATATGGGCGACTATATAGTACTGATCAGAGATTGAGCTGATGGAGCCTAACTTAACGAGTGCTTCAGCTTTCATCTCTTAACAAACTCTTCACTTATGAGCTTCACTTCACACTCTTATACTATCTTCCATAATAGTATTGAACCTACTTCTCCTCTCCTCTCCTATAATAGCATACATATGAGCCTTGAACCTACCTTCTCTGTTACAATGAGTTTCACTCTTATACTTAAACTCTTATACTCTATTTCATAAAAGTATTCAACTGTCGATCATCATCTTCACTTCTCCTTTTCATTGAGCATTCCTTTATACTCATACTCTTATAATATAGGGTCAATACCCTTCTACCTCTCATCTCTGTTGCAATAGGCTTCACTCTTATACTATCTTCTGCAAGGGTATTCAACCTTCGACTAGCATTCTTTCGCCTGCAAAACTCATGTGCGAAATGTTTGTTACTCAACTGTTGCCCGAGTCGACATTTCTGTAATATCTTTTATATGGTTATGGCTGCTTATTGCCAAGTCTGTTCCAGTTCCGTTCCAGTTGGCGTCGCCGTTGTTGCTTTTGCTTTTGTTAATGTGGCGCTTGGCAATTAAACATGGAGCAAAAGTTCGCCTCAAGTGCCTGCCGGGGCGGTAAACTCGCCATGAATAATTTCCGAGTCCGAGCGTCGCAAAGGCTGCATTAAGAGTTTTTACCCAGCCATTTCATAGGCCTGGCCGAACTTTTCGACTGCGGTTTTTCGCTTCGGTTATGCTTTAGGTTTTGCGGCTCTTCTCTCGGACACACACACACACACACACGCACACACAGACATGCGAGATTATGGCGCGTTTAGTGGGCAATTATCGCCTGCAGCGCCCATAATTATCATGCAGAGTTCTAACTTGCACTCGCATTTCATATTCAAAGCTGTCGCTGCCTCGCTCACTCCCTCTCTCTCTCTCTCTCTTAGCCCCTGGGGACATCCACATCGTATCATAGTCATGTTATCTGCTTCTACACATGAGGCGCATACACAAAAGGCGAACTGAGAGGGAGAGAGAGAGAGGGGAAGAGAGTGCGGGGGAGATGCGAGAACATACATAAATATAACACAGATGCCCAGGCGGATGAGTTGGTATGAGTGCTCGACACAATGGACTCCAGCTGAGAGTGGGAGAGTGGGAGTGCGGGACTGGGACGACTATGACGAGCGACTGCCACTAAAAATAATAATAAACGTAAATTTTCTCTAATTTACACATGCAGACCCAGAGAGTGCTCTCTGGCACACTAAATGCCTGACCGAGCAGCAGAAGGAGTGCACAGCAAAAAAAAAAAAAAAAAAAAAAAGGAGCAGAAGGAACGAGACCGAGCAGCGAAGTTTTAATGCTCTATAAATTGTAAGTATTAAATGGGAGCTTAAATTTTTAAGTTTAATAACTTTTTTACTGCGGCTCATTAATAATTATTTTTTATGTTTTCGTTGCCTTTTGCTTTATTAAACTTTTTGGCTGTAAAGCTTTAATCATAATAATTATAAGACGGAAATAACTATTAGTCGCTTGTATAAGAGCAGTCAAATACAAAGTCTTATACAACGCATTTAGTTGACAGCTCGATCAATGCTTTGGCCTAGTCAGTGGGGCAGTCGGCATACCCTTTGCCTGCACTGGCTCATTGCCAACTCCCATGCTGCAAATAAACAACAAAGTCACTGAAATTTAATTTCCAAGCAACAACAACAACAACAACAACAGCAACGACAACGACAACGGCAACAAGAATGGCATTTGGCAACATGTTCATGTTGCTGCTCTTAGATACATGACAGCAACAGTCGCTCGCTCTCTCTCTCCGCCCCCCTCTCCCAGTTGTCAGCCACTGGCCCGCCCCCACCGCAGTCCTCGCTGCAGTAGCCGAAAAGTTGCCTTATCACTTGGGCGCATTTACATAAAAAAACCACAAATAAAAGTTGCCAACTAACGCAGCAAGAAGCGAACTGAGCAAAGAAAATAACTGTGAGCCAGTGTATGTGTGTGTATGTGTGTGTGTGTGTGTGAGTGTGAGTGGCTATATGAGTGCCGCCTTCATCTGTGTGTCACCTCACTCCCCGCTCTCTTTGGCTTTTTTCGGTTTAAGCTGAAGAGGCGACGGCGACGGCGACGGCGACGCGCTGCTTAAGCATTAAAAACTTTTCACATTAAAGCACATTACAACAACAAATCATAGAAAGCTGCACACACACACACACACACACACCAACACGCATGCAACACATTTAGATAATATGCTACAACTGCTGCGGCGCAAACAAATGACAATAAGAGAGCAGTGGAATGGGTAAGCCTAGACTTGGTATAAGAGTGAGGGAAAGCAGCGGACTGGGTAGCGTATAAGAGTGAGGGCAAGCAGTGGATAGATTTTGTGTGTGAGCGAGGGAGAGGGCAGAGCTCATGCGAGTTGTAAAAAGCTTTGGCAACAATGTCGCCTGAATGTCGCGCATTGTTTCCAGGCCGCTGCCTTGCGACACTAGCAAAGAGCCAGCTCACTCTCAGCGTCAGCCAAACTTTTATGCATACATATATACTTATATATATGTCTATATATCTCTTTTCGTTTTTTAAGCACATTTGCGCACTTTGCTTACTTATGGCATACTTTTAAGCGCGAAAGCGCATTAGCCAGGCAATGCATGAAATTAAATTATGTATTGCGCTCGCTCGCTCGCTCGCTCGCTGATGACCGAACGACCCTTGGCCTCTAACCCCTTGTTGAATGCACAAAATGGCGGCCATACTCATTAGACTGAATGCGCGCCCACAAACACTTTCAGTTATGATGGGTCAGGGCTGGCCAACATAGAAGACATTAGCAGTGGAACTACTTCTTTTGAACACTCAAACTAATATAATACCAAGACCATCAACTGAACTAGTTCTTATGAATCAATTGTATCAAAACATTTAGCAAGAAAAAACTATTATAAACTCGTTCAGCTTGTTTGCCAGCCCTGGCTAATAACACTTGATGAAATGACCCTAAAAAAAAACGAAAAGAGAACCAGAACAGAAACTAAACGCGTTGACATCCCAGGACAAGGATGTCAGCGTCCTGCTTCAAAACTTGTTATGTCGTTAAGTGTGAAACTTATTTCGCACATGATGAAACCATGCCAACTACTGCTCACTCGCTCTCCCTCGCCCTCTCTCCCTCTGTCTCTCACACGCTGTCTCTCTCGCTCGCGCGACAAATTGCAAAAGAAATCAGCAACAAAAGTTTTCAGTTTTTGTTTCTCAAAAATCAAAATAGCTAAAAAGTAGCGACAAGTGTTAAGAACGTCAAGGGAGCAAGCAAAGGGCGAGCCGGAGGTACAAAAAACTTTCTGCCCAAAAAAAGGACACAGGCAGGTGGGGAAGTGGGGATCAGGCTGGGGGAGGCGGACGTTGCAAAGTAAGCCAAGCGTCAATGATGCCAAAACAAGGCGACAAAGTGCGCGGCCAATCTTAAAATAAACTGCAGCTGCGCGTAAAAAGTGACAAGTTTTGTGGACGACGAAGTGGAGACGGCGACACAGAGTGTGAGCGAGAGAGAGAGAGAGAGAGAGGGTGGGGGAGGGAGAGAGGGGGAAGGGGCAGCACAGCCCCGGGCTGCAGGAATTGTGGAACATGTGTCCCTTCACTTATTGGCAACTTGGCGACGGACAGCGCACAGCACGTGACATATTTTAAAACTGCGACAATTTTCCTTCCACGGCTTTTGGTCTTTAAGTAAACAGAATTCCGGCTAAAGCAACTTGGGAGGACGGCAGAGCAGCACAACATAGGGTGAAGTCCGAAATTTGTGTGTTGACAGCAATGTGGCTCACACTTGACAGAGTTGGCGGAAAACTGTCCAGAGCTAAATAATACATGGATCATATGTGGCCAGGACGAGCAGCTGGAGGAAAACGATTTGCAGGCAAGCTCTATGCATGGTATATGAAGTGAGAGGAATATAAATCATAAACAGAAATGAGAGAGAGATAGAGAGAGAGGAAGAGAGAGGGAGACGAAGAGTAGGAAAGGGAAAGTGACAGCGACCATAGATGAAGTAAGAGAGATGTTGGAAGTATTACAAAGAAAAGTAAAGAGAGAGAGAGAAAAAAGAATATCGAAAAATGATCTGAAACAGAGATAGGCAGATAGAAATTAACAGAGAGACAGAAAGAAAGGGAGAGTGAACGATTTAAAAGAGCAGAAAAGAACAGAGCCAGTGTGGTTTAGGATATTGAGAGAGAGAGAGAGAGAGAGAGAGATAGAGATTGAAAGCGAAACAACGAAAGCAATTTATGTTATGTTTTCAGCATATGCTATCTTTCCACATAGTTCGTAATATATTTATTTTTATATAATAAAAATATATAAATTTATAGCAGCAGCTGCACGAACAAAGCTTCTTCTTCTGTCAATCCCTCAGCCTTTAAAATAATATTTTAATAATTGTTTTTACCCGTCGACAGACTTCTGCGAGTGCAACTCAAGTTGGCATATGGATGCACTCGCATTTCCATTTGCATTTGCATTTTCGTTCCCCAAGTTCATCTTTGATAGAGTATCATGTGATAGGGTATCATTACTTATCAGCTTGTAGCCGCTTGGCTGACCCGCTCGCTCCGAACAGACTTTTGGTTAAGCTCTGCTCTGTTGATAATAAATGGGGCAGTTCCAGCTGCAGCAGCAGCAGCTCCTTGCGCATGTAGATACTCTCATTTTTAACTGCTTGCCATTTGCCAACTGCAGCGCGTCATTTAAACTTTTCTCATTTGCAGGCAGCGCAGAAGCAGCAGCAGCAGCAGCAAACTTTGCACCACGCCCCACTGCTAACGCCCTCTCGATAGAGATAAGACGCTGGCCGGAGCACATGGGATTCCCCCGGCCCATCTTTGTTTGGCCAAACATTTTTAATATGCGACTAATTTGCAGGCCTCGCTAGCTGCCTGACAGGACATTCGACGCATTGCGGCAAGGACGCAGCCGCAGCGGCAGCTCGAGCAACTGCAAAAGCTTTGCGCTGCGGCATTTCAGTTTCCAGTTTTGAGTCCCGTGACAACGGCTATTGTTTAAATTCAATTCCCGCCTTTGTCGTCCCAACTACTTTGAAAAGTTTCACCGGCATGCAGGAGCCTGCCCGCTGCCTGCTGCCTCCTGCCTCCTGCCTGCTGCCTGCTGCCTGCTCTCTGCTGCAGCATTGCTTAGAAGCAGCTGCAACTGCGGCTCCCTCAGCTGCTATTGCTTTGGCTGCTGTTTGACTTTCAGTCTCGAATGATTTACCTTACAAGATAAACAGACGCCGGTAGCAGCAGCGCAGTTGCAGCGCAGCTTTTGCCTTCTCTTCTTCTTCTCCTTTTTTAGTCTGAGCAACCGAAGTTTGACTTTTGTCTTTTGTATGCAACGCGCCGGTGTCTGAGCCATAGGATAATGCGCTTCAAACTGTGCCTCACTCCTCTGCCCTCTCTCTCTCTCTCTCTCTCCCTCTCTCTGACGTCTGCCCTCTCCCCTCTCTCACTCCGCATCACATTGCGCTTGGCAATGCAATTTAAACTCTTTGATAACTCCGAAAAGTGCATTTGGCTGACGCTGCGTCGACGCCTCTTTGCCTGGCACGCCCCTTCTCTCGCCTCCTCCCTCTGTGAACCACTGGCCGCGTTATCAGTGGCAAAGCGAACAGACAAAGAGGGAGGCGGCCCGAAGACACATGAAAATACAATAGCCAAAGTTTGATATGAAACTGCAACGCAGCCCGCGTCGCGTATTGCAAAACTTTTCAATTGTAATTTTCCTTTTTTGCTCTTTTCTTATTTTTTTTTTGCTTTTGCTCTTTGTGTATGTGTGTGTGTGTGTGTGTGTGTGTTTTATACTTTTTTGTTTTTCCTCGGCTTTTTTCGCGCTGCCTGGCAGCTTTATTCTTACTGCCACTTTTGCGCTTTCTGATTGCGAACTGAGCTCTGAACGCCGCCGATAAATTGCCCGAGCATTTGCATTGTGCCCGAAAAGAAAATCTGCAAATTCAAAAACTATTGCCAACCACAAACCCAACTGAGGAGTAGCTGAAGCAAGCGAAGATTACGCCGCAGAGACAATATCAGCCCAGGGAGTGGGCTGCGGAAGAGGCAAGGCTAAGACATCCATTGAGGATAACTCTTGATTCCTTCTGTCACACAATCCCTTTCATGATATTCAAATTTTATTCAAGATCTTCAAATGTTGTTGAAAGCATTTCAGATGAAAATAAATATTTGGATAATGATTAATAGTGGATAATATAAAATGGATCTTAGCCTAAGTTAATGGTTTTGAATATTTAGTTTTGCTTCCAGAATTTGTATTTAATTATTTATTTTTATACCCTGAACCCATTGAAAATGGGTAATCAGGGTATAATGTTTTTGTTGGAAGGCGTATGTATGTAACAGGCAGAAGGAGGCGTGGCAGACCCCATAAAGTATATATATTCTTGATCAGGGAGACAAGCCGAGTCGATTTAGCCCTGTCCGTCTGTCTGTCTGTCTGTCCGTCTGTCCGTCTGTCCGTCTGTCCGTCTGTCCGTATGTATGAACGCGTCGATCTCAGAACTTACAATAGCTAGAGACTTCAAATTTTTTTTGTAGGTCCCTGTATAGGGCGCGCATATCGAGTTTGTTTCAGAAATTCGATAACTGTTATCGTTTTATTGTTATCGATTAAAAACGAAAATCTAAATTAAGCTATAAAATTCTATCTAATTCATCTTTATAGCTAGAGTCTTCAAATTTTGCATTTAGTGTTATTTGGGTCTTACGCAATTTCGGTTTTTGTTAAATTTTGGGTGCCACGCCCCCTTCGCCTCCAATTTGTAACTCCCGCATATCAAATACTAGAGACTTGTGCTTTGGCACATACATATATATGGATGACGTGATCACGCCCAATAAGTTTGATCAAAATCGTTACTCTAGAAAAAAAGTTATTAAGCATTTAATTTCCCATAGCATTGCCATGCAAACAGCAGCCAAAGAACAGCTGACGCAACGATTTGCGCTTGTGAGTGCTTGCGCCTGTGTATGTGTGTGTGTATGTGTTGTTTGTAATGAACATATATATAAACTTATGTATATTAAAGAAACGGAGATTGTTTGGAATTGCGGTTCTGCGCAGGGTTCAGGGTATACCCTAGTCGAGCGGTCTCGACTAGAGTTTTCTTACTTGTTTAATATAATAATTTTCATCAAATTTAGTTTTATAGATTTATTTAATTATTTTCATTCAATTATTTTATTTTATTTGATTTTTATTTACTTTAACCGAGCTCACGCTGCTGGCACCCAGATGAAAGCTTTTCCAGATTTTCTATATATTTGTATATATTATATTCTCACTTCTCAAGTCAATAGACCAAGTCCTTCATTACGAAAGCTGTTTCGTCCTTCTGCCCATAAAGGCGCCTCAGCGTGTTTTTCATCCTCTAATTTATTTTCTCTTTGCATTTTCTATGATATTGCGATTTTTCACATATTTATAGACTCGATCCGCTTTAGTGGCGGCAAATATTTTTCTCTTGATAAAAATAACTTTTCTACTTGATGGACGTTCATAAATTTTTGTTTCCTTTTTAAGCTTAAGCAAAAAAGTTGTCCACACACACACACAGACAGACATACACCCACCCACACTTACGCACTCACACTGATACAATTTTGTGCTCTTTGTGCTCATCTATTCATCCATAACTGGCATTAAAACGCAATCAGTGTTTAGCAGTGCTCACTTGGTGCTCTTGCTGTTGTTGTTGTTGTTGTTGTTGCTTACAGCAAAATCACATCAACTTTGCTGTGTTTGCTCAATTGCTTCGTTCACGTTCTCTGCTCCAGCTCCTCCTGCTGCTCCTGCTGCTCCTAGCTTTCGTCGCGACCTCGTCTAACTTTTTCATTAAATGTATTTCAATACTTTTCGACACCCCAGCCCTAGACTCCTCTCTCTCTCTCTCTCTCTCTCTCTCTCACACACTCGCTCTGTGTTTATATATATATATCTCTCTCTCCCTGTCTTTTCGCCTCACGCGTTGCCAATTTTTTCCACTTGACCAATTCATTTTGCGCACTTCACACAGCCATAGCCCACCATCAAGCGCTTTCCCCCTCCCCTCTCTCTCTCTGTCTCTCTTCCCACTCTGCGCTCACTTAGCAATCTGATTTTGTTTTTCTTCGCACCAACTTTCAGTTGATTTAGTCGCCCCGCCCGCCCCACTGGCCATCGATCCGCGCTCAGTTGACGCAGTTGCTCAACTGATTGGCTGCAAAGTTTGTTTTTTTTTGTGCCCTTCGCTTCTTCTTTCTGTTTTCGGTAAATGAAATTCCTGGTACCGAAAAACTGACCAACTCCGGCCGGCTGCTGTACAGGTGATTGTTTTCCAACCTCAAGCGCTTCAGTTACAGCCTCAGCTTCGGCCTCAGCCTCATCGGCTTCTCGACGGTCTTAACTGCTTTCTACATATATATTTTTACGGTCAATTGACGTTTGTTTGCCGCACCCTTTAACCCCAACCCAATCATCTAGCTCTGTCTGTCTGTCTGTCTGTGCTCATCTCTCTCTGTCTCCCTCTCTCTCGGCCTGTCTCTGTCACTCGCTTTGTTTGTTTGCACAACTGGCGCCGCCTGGCGACCAACTTTTGACCAAAAAAAAAAGCGAAAAGTTTTTAATTTTATTTATTGAAAAGTTTGTCCTGTTATTTATGTTTGCAGCCGTGTTGAAAATATGACCGAAACGAGTCTAGTTTAAAGCCGCGTCTCCACTTAAAGTCAAATACAGCTCACAAATTTGTTTGCACCACTAGACAAATAGAAGAAGTAGAAGAAGAAGAAGCTTCTGCTGATGCTGCTTGTGGCTGCTTCATTAAAAAGCCATTGGCACTTGCAACTTTCTGGCTATCATTACAAGCCCGCCTTGTCAACTGTCGCATTCAGTTTACATTTTACACTTTTACAATTTGGCAATTTTACTATTTTACAGTTTTGCAGCTTTACAGTTAACAGGCAAATGATGTTAGCCAAAAATTTGTCAAAACTTTGCGCTCAAGCACATTTAAAAATAGCTTAAGACATGGACACGCTGCCGCAACAGCAACAGCAACAACAACAACAACAACATAGGCCACAACTGTGTCTCACAAAGTGCTTGGCCAAAACCACAAAAGTCCTACAAACTGGCCGTAGTATCATAAATTATGGTTAGTTAAAAGTTGATAAAACATCTTCCAAAAAAAGAGGAGAGAGAGTCAAGAAAGCGTGCTCTAGAGAGCGCTGCTCGTTGAACAGATATCCTGGAGAGAAGCACTGAAATGCCCTACGGAAAGCTAAAACTTTCTTCAGCCCATAAAGAAATTTAATGATGCATTCATATAGACGGGCAAAGAGTAGATAGACAGCAACAGCTCTTAAATATATTATATTAAATATATTCAATTAATATTTATATAATTAATACTTTAAAATATAGAGAAACTTGTTGCCTTGATCAATAACTCTTATGTAAACTTCTAAGAATCTTAATTTTCATTTTTCACCTTTTATCCTTGTTCAGCTTACGAAAAAAACATTCGGAAATATGACTTAAGATTTTCTTAATAATTTTTAATTGTACAATTAAGTACGCTTAGCCTGAGTAATATAAGCTGAAAAATATAAGCTGAGTGGGGCTAAGATTAAATACCCTAACATCTGGCTCATCAGGAAAAGAGCTGAATTAGCTAGGATGTTAGCTGCCAGCAAGTGTTGATTGTCATTTAAAAAGAAAGAAGAACAGCCCTAGAAACAGGGTATCGTCTAGCCAATCTCTTTCTCTAAATGTTGTACTTCTTCTTAGACTAAAATGCAAATTCAAGCACATTTCGTGAAATTTATATTATTAAAACTTTTAAGACTCAATGGAATCAAATCCGATACCAGACTATGACATGGCCTTGGTGCCGCCAACCTCACATTTTCATTTAAAAGCTTGAAACATTAAAACATAATGCACTCCCACAGCTCTGCCGGCAATACGTTTCCAAATTGAAAGTATTTTCAATGCGCTTCAAAGTATGCTACACAATTTCAAACTGTCATGAAGTACACTTTTTATCTGTTATTTATTTATATTAATTAATAGTTTAAAATAAAATGTTCTGCTAAAATTTAAAACTTGTTTTCTACTTAATGTTTTCGTACATAAGCACTTTTGCCTTTGGCAGCTTGCAAATTCCTGCAGAAATTCGTTGGCGCTTAAAAGTAGGCAACACTTTTTACTCTAGTATCCTCATCAAGATCTGCGAAGCTTTGACACTGCTTGGCCATGCACTGCTTTGACAGCGCTCAAAAGTATGCAATGCTTTATTTCGGCTGTCCAATGCTCAAGGAGATTTTCAGAACGAGCAGAGCAAAGGAAAAATTTTACATTTTTAATTGCTTGTTGCGTTTGTTATTGTTTGTCAACGTTGTTTTTGTTGCTTTCATTGTTGTTGCGATTGCCTTTGTTGTTGCTAATCTAATTTACTGCCTGCAACTTTTGTCTGCTCTGTGTGTTCCCGTTGGCCTCGCATTATGATGAGGCATTTTAATTAACTTTTGTTTTAGTAAGTGGAAAGCAACTTGAGCAGAGAGTTTTTTTGTTGTTGTTCTCGCTGCTGCTGCTGCTGCTGCCTTTTTGCCTGCCACGCCCAGCATTTATTGTTGAATGGGTCTAGCAGAGAATAAAAGAAAAATTATATGCATATACTTATTTATGAACTTGTGCCTTGTGCCAGCAAAATTAACATTGACAACAAAAACAACAAGAACAATATCAACAGGCCAAACAAAAAGAAGTCCCTTTGTTGTTGGCCGCGCAATTAAATTGCTTCTGCATGTGTGTGTTAGTGTGTTTGAGTTTTTATACCCGTTCACAAGGTGTATAAAGTATATTTGATTTCTCTTTCAAACCTTAAAGCTATATATAAGATCAACTAGCCAATATCCAAGGTGTATTAAAATCTCTTTAGATGAATAATCTCAACTTTAATATATCTAAAAATGATCTTATCTTATGCCTAATCATGTAGACTGTATATATGTATATTCTAGTTGTATTATTTAATATGTATTTTATCTTCTTTATCTCTCGGCTTATTACTTAAATTTTCTCTATCTGTTCCGAGCGAGTATCACACAGTCCTTAATACCCCATAGCCACTTGCCAACTTGATTTTTGTTTTGGTTTTTTTTTTTTTGGTTCCCTCGACGCTCTCGCTTTTGTTTGAGTTTGCGCTTATTTGACATTTTTATTTTATTTTCTTTTACATACGTATATATATATATATATATATATATATATATATATATATATATATATATATATATATATATATATATATATATATATGTATATGTATATGTATATATGTATGTGCATAAATACTTATATATTTTTTTGTTTTAATTCAACTTTGTTTGCACATAATTTTTCGGAAACATGCGTCAGAAGGCAAACAAATGCATGAATAAATACGCAGCAAGCGAATGACAATGAATGAATGAGTGAATGCTGAATGCGTTGTTTGGCAAATGCAAAAGTCAAACACAAGTACCCAAGCCAACACACAAAGCGGACTAGCAGACGGACAAGCGGACGTACACAATGCTCATGACACTCCCACAGCCAACTTCCAATCTCCGTCTCCAGCTCCAGCTCCATTGGCATTGCCGTTTCCATTCGATTTGATTTGATTGTTTGACTTGTGCCATTGACTATTGAAGTTAAATGATTAATTATTTAGATTCTCACTTGACCAGTTGAGTGATCAAAAGCGGACAGAGAGTAGAGAGAGCTGGGAGCAGTTTATAAATTTTTATGTTTGCAGTCAAAAGAAGTTGAGATCGGGATTTACTTAAATGGAAAACACCTTTACTGATAAAGAAAGTATATAAATTTTATATATATATTTTCTTCAAAATTATTATTTATATTAACTGCAGATATATAAATACAAATTTTAAAAATATTTATTTATTATTTTAAGAATATATATTTATAGCTAGACCATACAATCTGTTTAATATATATTAAATATAGAATTCGAAATTATATACTAGCTAATGCTATTATTAAATGTCAAAGAATCAGCTACATTGTTAACGGATTTAGTCCTTTTCTATTGCTGTCATGCTTATCGACTTGGCAAGCATTTCCTTAGCCATGAAATCTATTTTCAGTTTGATTTTCCCATGCCACTTTCCCTGTAACCGTGCCCACGCCAATACACTTAGCCGGAACTCAATTACATTACTCTCACCTCAACTTATTATCACGCCCAGGCTGTGCAGCCGAGAGAACTTCAACAAGTTCCTAGTAATAGAACAGAATTAAACAAAATAGAGTTCGCTTTATGATTGACATATGTATATATATATGTATAACAATCTGTGAAGGAATACATAAACATAGAGCCTTATACAGACCTACACAGATTTCTTTTACATCAATATGGTATATATGTATAACAAATAATGATAAAGAGATACAGAATTTCTGAATGCTTTGTCTATGGTATTTTTAGAAATGTAACTGATTCACATGGCTATAAATTCAGCTAGGAACATGATTTTTGTTTATTTCAAAGTAGTGAATTGCCTTGACTAAGCCATGAATTGGCGAAGGAAGTTGCCCACCCTTAGGAATATGAACATGCCAACAACAGCTTCATTTTCAACATAAACTTTCAATACACAGTGAGCCCGCTCGGTGAGCTCTATGTGCCCAATGTAAACCGTTTTTAATTAAGACAAAGCCATTCGATACAGAAACAGGAAATGCTTCAAAGCAACGCCCTAATATTGGTCGAATTACAAGCAAAAATTGTGGAAAATTGCGGACAGGCTGACATTCGAGTAAGCCAGAAAGGCACTGGCAAAAAAGAGTAGAGGAATAGAAGCAGAAGCATAAAATGTTATGCACTCTGCAAGGAAGTCGTCGACGTAGTCAAAGTTTCAATCTTTTGCCCTTTGATTTGTGCACAAATAACCATAAACAAATTAGAAATTAATAACATACTTTGCTGCTTAGTGGAGGAGAGCCGAGAGGCAAGGGAGGAGTCTGAGCGAGTGGGTGGGTGGCCATAACTTGTAGCTATCAAATGTGGTCGATGAGCAGCGGCTGAGCGAGATAAAAGGCAGCCGCAGAGTCAGTCGAAAGCCGAAGCAGACAGCAGAACGAAATGCGGTATAAATTTACATATTTTATTGAAAATTGAATAGCAGCAGAAGCAGCCAACATTACAATGTACCAGAAAGAGAGCGGGAGGGAGAGAGAGGGAGCGAGAGAACTGTAAAGCAAAAATAACAAAGTTAACAAAATCCAGAAGCAAAAGTACCCAAAGAACCCGACATTCAGCGAACAAGAACAAACAAAAAAAAAACTTTTACAAAACAAAAAGAAAATATGAAAAAAAGAAGCAGAAGAGGAAGAGGAAGAAGCAGAAGCAGGAAAATCTCCATTGAATAGAAAGCATGCACAATAATAACAAAAGCCGAAGCGTGGAGCAGATAGCAGCCAGCATAGGTAGGACATGGGAGGGAGATCCTGCGAAAAGCGAAGCCCCGCTAGATGAAAATATGACAGTAAGTTATATGCTAAGCCCCCAAACAAAGAAATGGCAAAGGCAAAGCGAACGAACAACGAAAACCCAAAAACAAACAAACATTGCAATTTGTAGTGGAACAAGGTAGAAATACGGAGGAGCCGAAATGCAGGACGAGCGACTGGAGCGATTGGAGTGGGGGCGCGAGTGGAGCTCGAGTGGGAGCTAGAAAGCTGCGCCTGGACAGCTTACAAGGAGATTTATTTCAAATCAATACACATAAAGAATAAAGCTACAAACAAAACCAATAAGCAAACACAATGTGAGATTGTATGCAGGTGTGTGTGTAAGTGTGGGTGTGGCAACTGAATTCGCGCCGCTTGTCAATGCAACTGGGCCAATTGCAGTTGCTAGAGCTGAACCCAGTCGATTGCTTCATCTCGTTAAATATTATGCAACAGCTCAAACAAACAGCTGGACGACAGCTGCTAGCTGTGGCTAAGACTAACAAATAGCAGCTAACTTGAGTTGTTTGCATAGATGAATAGTAAATACGTTGCTAACGACTGCGCCATGCTCTGAATAGGTAAGGAAAAAAGAAGTAATAACTCATCGACAAAATTTTTAGATTTCTTACACAGATTAATATCTGTTTTACTGAGCGAAGCTTTTCATATGACCCAAAGTAGTCCTCATTATTTGCTTAGCTGGTTATTAATTGTATTTCCTATATATTATTTATATAAAACATATTTTTATATATTAAATACATAGTTCTTTCGTAATGTTTATGGCATCTAATATCATATCCAGCCTGTACATAGCTGCGTTTTTTTTTTTTTTGTTAAGCAGCGGGTCAACAGCCTGCTTTTAGTATAGAGTATTCCATATGAACTCATATAAACTGAGCTTCAACAGATTTTGCTGGGTATTTTTGATAATTTTTTAGTTCTTACTGGATACATAGTTCTTATAAATATATCTATTAAACTTTTATCAATTTAAAAAAAAAAGAAGAAGAAAATTAAGATTTGTTTATCAGCATAAAATCGACTGTGGTGCATTCAATGAAGGAAAACTTTTTTATTCATTTATTTTCTTATCTATTTTACAATTCGAATTTATTATACATTTTATTTGTATAATATATAGATATTTATAGTATATATATTAATTAAATCGTTCTGAAATACTTTACTGAAGACACAAAAATCTCTAAGTTCTTTCGTTAAATGACACTGATGTATATCTTTAATGTGTGTATCTTTATTTTATCGTTCCATTCTTTGCATATATTTATAAAAAGCAATAAAGCAATATGTATATATATATATATATATATATTCCTTAGCTTTCATGCGTATCTATCATTCCTCGCATATCATATTTACTTAATTGTAAAGCCATTTATTGCTCCACGCTGGCTGGCAGTCATAAAGCTTCGCTTTTGTGTGAATTCTTGTTTTACTTTTAATTATGTGTATTATTTTACAGTTATATATAAGTATATATGAATATATGTATGTATATAATGTGATTCGCTGCGCTGTAATCGGAGTCAGTTGATTTTTTGTATATTTATCCATCGATATCGACTTTAACGCATTGTGAATTAATAAGCTTTAAGAGCAAAGTCTGTTTTTTGCTTTATATTATTTATCCGCTGATGTTGTTGTTCTCATTGCTGTTGTTGTCTCAGCTTTCCTTTTTACAAATTGCGTTGCATAACTTGGGATGCTGCCATGGCTTCTGCAATATTAAAGCGCGCTCGAAATCTGCGCGCGGATGCCAGGCGAATATGAGCTTAATCAAAAGCCGCACACACACACACACACACACACACACACAGCAAATCATTTAAAATTGTATAGACAACGCACACGTGCCACACACACACCTGAGTTGGCTGAAAAGTGGAAAAGCCCGTAAGAAAATGTTGCTAAAAACGCAGAGCGTAAAAGTGCAGCGTACGTGTAAATTTACCACAAGTAGTCTGACATGGACGGGCGGCTGGCAGAGTGGCATGGTGGGCGTGGCAGAGCCAATAAGGTGCTGCCGGTAAGTCATATGGCCCGTTAGCCCACACACAGAGTGAACTTTTTCAATGCGAAAACAAAAGATTTTTTATTGAATTCTGAAGCGTTGCATTAAGTTCGCTGCAGCCGGCCACGCCCAGCTGCGCCCACATTTTAGCCGCATGTTGTGTGCTGAGTGAAAAAGCCACGACTGTCACGCTGCATTTGCTGCCAGAGCAACACAGAGCGGGCGAGAGGGAGAGGGGGAGTGGGTGTATATACCTTTAGCCAGGTGCACAGGCAGCTGCACGTGCAGCTTATGCTTTGTCTGTGGCTGTGCTGCGTGGGGGCTTTGGCGCTGCAGACACATCGCAAGTGCGATCAAAGTTTAGCGGATTTTGGCGCGTACATTTTAAAGCTTGTCAAACGTGGCCATAAATAAACGAGGCAATGACTATTGGGGACAGGATTCTCTGCCGGCTTTACATGGAGCAACGACAAGGACGACGACGGTGACGACGACGTCGACGATGACGACTCAAGCTGAATGGCTGACAGCAACAGCAACACCTACAGCTAGCGCTGGTAAATAACACTTAACAGTAATGACAGCTACCCAACTTAAGTTCCATTCACCATAAAACGTCTTTCAACTGTCAGAACGGGCCATGGGAGCTGCCAGTCGGGAGAGGCACCTTGAATGTCCTTTAAAGCAGCTTAGCACATTTTCACGCACAAATTTTCACACATTTTAAATGCAATTTTCATTTATGTATTTAGTTGTAGAACATTTCAGTTAACGTCCAGCGACCAACTGCTCGCTGCAGACTCTGTTTGCTCGCACGGCTCGCAGCGCTGCTCGAAGCGAGTAAATATTAGTTACACTTAACACATTTGCTCCCCCACAAAAAATTACAAAATTAACTTTTACTGAATTTCATTTATATGTGTATGTGTGAATTTATATGTGAGATTTGAATGAATTGCAATTGCTGTATAAATGAACTAGTATTTTTAAGGAAACAGATATGCATAGAAATAAATAGACAAACAACATGTATATAATTTATAAATAGGTGAATGTACTGAAAAATTGAGACAGATAGATGAAGAGCTGGGTAGATGGATAGTAAGATAGTAAGTAGATGGATGCATAGATTCTCTGAAGGGTTGGTAGAGAAATAAGTACATGAATGGAAGTATAGATGGATTGATAACTATGTTAAATAAATAGATTGAGAAATAGACTGATGAAAAGAGATAGATATCAATCTATAACAGATAGGTAGATGCTAAGTAGAAAAATAAATAGACTGGTATATATAATAGACAGATCTACAGATTGGCAGATAGATAAGCAGTTCGTTAAACAAATAGAGAGAAGAAGTACATATCAATATGTGAATGGCTGTTGGCTGAGCGCGGCTAGCCTAAGTTAAGCTAGCCACCTAATTATTTGAGTATATTTACACCCAGAATGCCATTAGCATTAGTTTAAACTCGAGCTGGCTACTCTATAAAGAGCATAAGTATAAATAACAACATATTAGATAATTATATATAAAAGATAATTATATAAGGAATATGTCCTTCAAAGCCCATAAAAATATCTTTTCACATATTCATTTCTCTAAGATAAGATCTGACACCTCAAGCTCTCTCTTCCCCCCTCTAAAGTAGGCTGTCAAGCATAGCTATGGGTGAGATGCAGATATACATATCTAGAGATAGATCTAGTTCCCCCACAACTATAACTTGCTTGCCTACAGCTAAATAGTCTTTATTAAATAAATATCATATTTAATAATTATTTTGCTAATGGTAATAAATATAGCTTTTATATTATTATTAAGTATTTTACTAATGATGATTTATTTATTTAAATTTAGCTTTTCAACTTTCCCATTCTCAACTGCTTTCAGCTTTTCTTCTACTAACAAACATGCACTCATTAATTAGTCTTAAAGCTCAACTAATTAGCTTTTAATGAAGCTCTCAAAGTTATATATATTTATATATTGACAGACATTATTATTGCTATTATAAGTAGTATATGTCTATATATATATCCCGCATGAATTTCCGAACTTGATGGATCATCGCGTGCCAAAGATTTGCGGCACAACTTTTCGACACCTCAAGCCAACAATTCTTTGCGCCCAGAAAACTTTTGCCCCCTCCACATATATATATACCCTATATATAGTTTATATAGTATAACATTTCTCTTGACTGTCGTCAGCGGTTTTTCGTATTTATGCGCCCCTCTGGTAGCGTCATAAAGCTCTCGCGGACCGTTATAAATACACGCTTTAAAGCAATTTAGCTGGCGCTCGGGCCTAACCAGGAGCTACCCGTGGCGAGGCCAAGGAGTGCAGGAAATGCATTTTAAATGTCGAGCACGGCGTAAATAACCCGTTAATGTTAACATGCACACGGCAATGGCTCCGTCCGCGGCACCAAGCTCCAATGCTCCAACTGCAATTGCAACAAAGACGCCGGCGACGACGACGACGACGACGACGACGGGTCCTGGCCAGGGTCTGGGTCTGGGTCTGGGTCTGGGTCCGGGTCGCGGCATGGCAATGCGTTGCCTTAATTTATGTGTCACGGCAATGGCGACAACACAAGGACGCTTCGACGGCCAAAACTATTTCATTTCATTCGACTCGACTCGATTCGATTTTCAGTGCGCACTGGCAAAAGTTTGACAGCCACTTGGCACCTTGGAACTTTTTTGCCGTGCCGCAGCCCCGCCCACAGCCCAGCTAGCCTGCCATATCCTTTGCATATACAGCAAGCAGTGGTGGAGTTGAGTGAATAAAGTGATTGACGAGTAGATGACCTGTAGAAGGGGCGTACGATTAACTTGTAGAATATTGATATTTATATATCGAATATATCTGATCTGATTTTTATACTAAATGCGTAGCTTTTGTAGCCCAGAGTCTGAGTTATATTACAAATGTCTTTAGCCTCTTTAGACTCTCTCCTCACACACACATTCCCTGAATCCTAATTATATTCTAATTTAACTGCCGCAAAACTAATATCATCCTCCCTTTGCCCATTTTCAATGGGTATGCGGCATAAAAAAACGTACACACACAAACAAGCACACACACACACACACACACAAGCGCAAACACGAAAAGTTCAGTAGTTGGCCAAAAGTCACTTGGCATGCATATAAATTGTCAGCCATTAAATTTGCATTGACATTTTGGCCGTGCAGCATCGCCCCCTAAGCCATTCGCCGTTCGCCATTTGCCATGTGCCACGCCCCCTTTGGCACCCACTTTTTGGTTTTAGTTTTTAGCTTGGTGATTTATTTGTGCGCTCTTTGATTGCATGGCCGGAGCCGGAGCCGGATCGAGAGCAGCAGCAGCAACAGCAGCAGCAGGAGCCGCAGCTTCATTCTGCCAAGTTGTTTGCCATGTTTTGATGCTTGTTTTTATTGAATTTGCTGAATTAATTTGACTGCAGCATCATCAGATGACAAAAAGTACAAAAGTAGAAAAAAAAAAAAAAACAAATAAGAAATAGACGAGAGCAAAGAAAGAAGAAGAGAAGAATTGGACAACGTTGATTAAACTTGGCTTTGCCACTGACAGCCAACTCAGCTGAGCACCAGACCAGTTCACTCCACTCCACTCCAGACCCGCCCACTCCAGCTGCACATTCGCCCATCTTTTCAGCCGCTCTTGGCCAGCAATTAGACTAATACCAAGGCCATGCCATGACTTTCAGCTTTTAGCCTTATTGAGCCACCATCTACTTCATCACGGTCAAAAGCCCGCACCGACATTGACTGCATCAGCTATGACTACTTCTGCGATTTCTATTCCAGGCTTATGCAATGGCTAAATAATGTTGACAGAGGGACAAAGTCCCAAGTCCTACCAGTCAGCCAGGTAGTCAGGCAAAAACTATGAGGAAATGCAGCACAAAAAGTCAATCACAAAGAAAGAATTGTCTTTGAGCATTGTGCGCTGAAAAACTGACTGAATCAATCAACCGATTGACTGAGGACCCCCAACTGGAAAGCTGACAGCGACTGACGAGCTTACATATGCTGACTGCTTGACTGATTGTGTTACCAAATAACAAACAATGGACAGCAGACTAATTAGCTAACTGACTGATGGACTGGCTGAATATGTGAATGATTGAAAAACTAACTGACTAAAGAGATGGCTTACAGACTGATTGATTGACTAACTAATTAACTGACTGTCTGACTGGTTTAAGGTGAGATCTACTGGCTTGCTAACTGACTGACTGCATGACTGATTGACCACATATTATTAACTAATTGATTGACTTGCTTATTGATCAAGGACTGATGACTCGCTGAATGCCTGAGTAACTACATTTTTGACTTATTGATTCATTGATTGACTAACTAACTGAGTGACTCAGTGAAAGAACAACTGATTGATTGACTGACTGATTGATCTGATTGATGGAGCCACTGACTGACTGATATATTTACGGCTTTCTTGCAACTGATTGATTGATTGTGACTACTGAAAGTCTGAATGAATTTCACTATCTAATTAACTGAGTAAATGATTGATTGATTGAAGTAGATACTGATTAGCCGACTCGCTAAGCCACTCACTACAACTAAAACTATCAAATAATTAGTTTAGTTGCCTGTTGATTGATTACCTGATTGATTCACTGAATGATTGATTGACTGACGAGCTACATAATTAACTGGATGATTGATTCACAGACTAGTTAACTAATTAACTACTGACTGACTAGCTGACTGACTTATATGCTGACAATTGACGTACTTGATTTGTGACTGAACTTTTTGACTCAATGAATGACTGATTGATTGATAACTGATTGATTGATTGATTGGCTAGCCCACTGACTTACTATTATACAACTATTCGACTGCGCATCTTGCTGATGGACAAACCCAAATTCTCGCCAACTGTTATCAACTTAACTTCATGATTGAGCTCCAGCCAAGTCGTCGACTTAAACTTTCAAGTTCTTTTCTTTTCTGTTCTGTTCTGTGCTGTTCACTTCACAAAAACCCAAATGCAGTTGACAATTAAGAACTTTGTTGCAAGTACTTTTAACTGGATGTGTTTGTATGTTTAATTGCGACTAATTAGAGAAATAGAATAAAAATAGATTTCGAACTGGCAGCATCGCTCTACTTGTGTCCGTGATCGTGTTCGCTGCTCTTCTTCTGGGACTTGTGCCACTTCTTTTTGTGCTCCTCGCCGCCCTTCTTGCCGTGCTCCTTCTTGTGGCCCCACTTCTTGGCCTCCTCGTGCTTCTTCTTGTGTCCCTGGTGGCCCTTTTTCTTGTGGCCCTTTTTGCTGTGACCCTTTTTGCCGTAGTGCTCGTCGTGGCCGCCCTTTTTGTGCTCACCCTTTTTATAGCTGCTGCCCTTTTTGTGCTTTTTGCCCTCCTCGAAGCCGCCGTGCTTCTCCTCGCCGCCCTCCACGTGATCCTCGTCGTAGTACTTCTTCTCCTTTTTGTCCTCGTTCAATTTGTGGACGTTGTGCTTGCCCTTGATGGAGTGGCCCTTCTTGTAGCTGCCGTGATCCTCGAACTCGCTGCCCTTTTCGCCCTTCTC
The DNA here is from genome assembly GCA_035047545.1 of Drosophila paranaensis. Lineage (NCBI taxonomy): Eukaryota > Metazoa > Arthropoda > Insecta > Diptera > Drosophilidae > Drosophila > Drosophila paranaensis. Next base: position 10,276,074 of record JAWNPL010000153.1, read on the forward strand.
GCCCTTCTTCTTCTTCTTGTGGTGGCTCTCGGAGTGCTTGTGCTTCTTCTCGTGTCCCTCCTCCTCGCCGTGCTCGCCCTTCTTGCCCTCCTTGTCGTGGTGGCCCTTCTCGCCCTTCTCGTGGTGCTCGCCGTGCTTGTGACCCTTTTTGCTCTTCTCGCCTCGCTCCTTGTAATGCTCGCTGTGCTTTTTCTCGCCAGACTCCGACTCGCCCTCCTCGCCGTACTCCTCGTGCTTCTTGGACTCGGCCGTCTGCAGGTCATCGAGGTGGGCGTGAAAATCGAGCAAGTCGCTGCCAGTCAACGGCTCGCCAATAGCCATGGCATTGTCCTGCGTGTAGGGATATGGCAGGCTCGTCGTCGCCGCGAAAGCCGCAAGCGTCGCCAGACATGCCAGTTGCCAGGGTATGCGACTCGGCTTTGCCGCCATCTTCGCCTCGTTTTAGTTATCCTTAAAGGCTTTGAGCTGCTGCTGCCACTGCCACTGCTGCTGCTGTTGTTGTCGCCACGCCTTGTTGTCGTTGTCTGGTGAGCAGCTCTCCAGCGGCGTTCGCTTTTTATGTGACCACCCAGCCAAGGGCCACGCCTCACTTGAGGCTACCCGACTGCCCAACTGCCCGACTCCCGGCTGCCCGGGTCTGCGGCTGATTTGGCAACATTTTCTTTTGGGCCCTCTCGAGTCGCCTAAGTGCATAACGTTGTTTCCAAGCAGCAGCAGCAGCAGCAGCACAAGCGCCAGCAAAAAACACCCTTCCACAGCAAATGGCCAACTTCTTGCGGTTTACTCTGGCCACTTTTTGCCCTGCCCAGAAAACAAGCGACTTTTGTTACGCACGCTCATTGCAAAAGCATTTCAGCAAATGACCAAAAGATCGACTAGCCGGGGGCAAACAAACTTAAGAGTGTAAATAGACTCGAGATATATTTGAATTTAAAATGTATTTAAGAGGCCACAAACAGTGTTTCTTTAAGCTTAGTTAAATCATAAAAATAAGTAATAAATATAATATAAATATTTAAGACTCTTCCTCTATAGCCTTAAGTTAAAGCGCAAAAATCATTTAAATTTCTTCGCGCTCAGTTGGTTTATTTCCCATCTCCTCTTATCTCTTCGCTGTCGGTCTATAACCTTTTAGCTAAACTGGGCAAAAATTCAAGCTAAGCCATATTCAAAAGTTCAAAGCTCAATTGGCGGCCTTTGCCGCTGACAGGGCCGCTCCTAGCCAGCCGCCTAGCCAAGGTAGCCATCGCCACCTGCATTGTCCTAATTGCTAAAGGGGCTGGGCAGACAAATGAAATATGAATGTGTACTAAAGCACACACACACACACACACACACGCACATAGTTAGGCACACGCACAGCCATATACACTCATGGTGGGCCGTGTCAAAGGTTAATTACGCATGCTGCAGCTCCTTCGCCTGCCTTGCCTCGACTCTCGTCTACGGCTGCCTTTGTTGGTCGCTTCGCATCGTCCTTGGGCCTGGTCCGTAAATCGCTTAACGCACACTCATGCACAGTACGCATACGTATGTGTGTGTGTGTGTGTGCGTGTGTGTTTGCTTAAGCCATTTCCGGTTCGATTTTACCCATTGCTCAACGCTCGCTCGCTCGCTCGCTAGCTTGGGCAGGCAAACAGCGGGCAGCCGGACAGCTCGGCAGCCGGTTGAAAGGACAAACATCTTTGTTTGGTTTCATATGCTAATCCTTCGAGCTGCGTCATAAATCATCCTTGTCCATGCGACAGAGAGACACACGGACACACGGACAGCGGGACAGTTTCTCAATCAGGAATCAAGGCGACGAGCTCTTTCCAGCCTAAAAGCTTCTCTTTTGTATTATTGCCGGCTGAGCAACGTTGCAATCTGCCGGGATTTGCGGTGGCTCCTGCTGCTGCTGATGCTGCCCCAAAACAAAAGCAATAACAAGGACATGAATATAACAAAAGCATACAGCAGCAGACAACGGCCATCACCTGGTAGCCACCAGCTAACAGATTCGACTTCAGCTTCAGCTTCAGACTTAAACTTGCAGTCGGGCATTGAAAAGTGTTTTTGTTTAACATGCGACTGGCAACTGCACATGTCTGTGGCTGTGTGTGGGTGTGTGTGTGTGTGTGTGTGTGCCTAGGTGAGCAGTCAACAGTTCAAGCCCTTCACAACTTCTCTGGCTGTGGTTGTTTTTGTTATTGTTTTGAAATTGCCCCGGCAACAACAATAACAGCAACGAAAACAGCAACAGCAAGATACAATCCCACATGGCCAGTGGGCAAATGCATTAACGAAAGTGCTTGGGGGGCACCAGGGCAGACAAGAAGACGTAGCTACTGCTGCTGCTGCTGCTGCTGCACTTAGCCGTCACCTTTGCCTCTGTTGCTGCAGCAGGAGTCCTGCCCTGCCTTCCGTGTGGCATGGAGCCTGCCAGTGGCCTGGTATCAGCATTAAGAGATCATAATTCATATAGCTTGGCTAATAATTCAGTTAAGTTGAAATGCGCAATACAGCCGCAGCAGCAGCAGCACCTATTCACACACACACACACGCACACACACACACACACACTCTCACACACATACGGCCATATAATTTGATTGCCCACCCCTTTGATGCTATTGTGCTGACACCGCACTCTGGAACCAGTTGGAACTAGTGGCAAATTGGTTGAAATCTGTCAAATTGGCTGAAACCAGGCGAATCAGTCAACCGCAACAAGAGTAGCACTTCAGAAATTAATAAATAATATAATAAATCATATGCTTTTATAATAAAAACTTGAAAATAAAATTAAAATTAAATAAAAAGGGCTTAGAAAATGTTTAGATTTTACAACACATAAATATATATTTTTAAAGTTATTTTCTATATGCTGTCTTTTTATTAATTTGTAAACTAAAAACTTATATATAAATGAAATTATATTTATATGAAACAACAAGCATGATTCAGACAAACTCTATGCTTATGGTCTAACAGTGTCAGATCAATCATACACAGCGATCAGCTTTTGTTATCTTTAAGATAACGTTATCATTTGCGTGGGTATAAAGCAGCACGAAAAAAAATACCAAAAAAATTAAATGTGTTAAATTTAGTTATTTAAAACATAGTTCACTCAAAATACAATATATCATCTGTAAATTTGCCAAATAAAATTCAATTCAATTCAGTTTTTTCTCACAAAAATTGAACTAGTTTCAAAGCTAGTTCCCACAAAGAGACAGCAGGAAAAAATAGAAAAAAGAAAATAGAAAATAGTTCATTTTGGCAGGTGTCTGGGCCTGGCCTGCTGCTAGTCCAGGGGGCTTAACTTCATTACCCAGCTCTCTCGACAGAGTCGGCTCTATGGCTGTGCCCTGCACCCTGCTGTGGCTGTGGCCGTCGTTGCAGCAGTTTTAAAGGATTTTCAATGTTCTTGCAAATTAGTTTAATCCAGCGTGCGTGTGTGAGTGTGAGTGTGTGTGTGTGTATGTGTATGTGTGTGTGTGAAAAAGTTTATTGTTTTCAGTAGCAGAAGTTGCTGCAGCTACGGTTGATGCTGCTGCTGATGCTCTTGTTTGTTGCTGTTTGTTGTTTGTTGTGGCTTGAGCGCATTTGCCCAAGCTTAAGCTCATCTCTGCATGTGTGTGTGTGTGTGACTGCATTTTAGTAAATTGCCAAAAAAGAAAACAGACACACACACAACCAATTCAATGCACAAGAAAAGTTGCATTTTGAATATGTGAAGCACTTTTTGCAATTAGCCGGCATAATGCATGCTTAAAACTTGTGCGGGCTAATGGCAGGAAATTTGATAGGAAATTGTCGAGGGGTCGTAAATATGCCAATACGCTCGCCTCAATGAATCAATGACTGTGTCAATGATTAGCATAGAGGACGCACACAGGACACGCACAGGACACACACACAATGGCCAATGATAGCGCAAATGTAAATATTGCACTTAGGCAGACGACCTGGTGCTGCTGCTGCTGCTGGTGGTACAGCAACACCCCAACGGACCCGCAATAACAAGCTAATGCAACTGCAATGTGCGGCCGACGAGGGGCGGAGGTTAAGCTGAAGTCCTGTTGTGCTATAATCAGGCGAATGGCTGCCAATGGACACACACAGCGCTGGCCCATTGCAGTTAATTTATTGTGAGCAATATAACGCCCCAGTATCCGTGCAAGGAGCGCAGAGACAATGATGCCGCCGCTGCTCCTCGGGGCTCCGCTCGGCGCATGTAAATTGAAAATTATGGCAATGCGCAACAAGATTAGCCCAGACAGAGTACAAATCCCCCATTCCCCTCCTCCCTTCCTTCCCATTGCCAAATACCCAGCATCTGGGCACACATATCCAAAATGAATTTATTGACGCTTGCCCTCGCGAAGCACTCGCTGCGTAAACTGAATGAACGAGTGACCGCACCACACCCCACACACAAAGTTATGACTTAATGTATTCAGTTATGGACAGCACAAGATACGGCGCATGCATAACTCAGGGTGGGCGGAGCTACGAGTGACATATGTATGTACATCTATCCGCATCCACATCCACATCCACATCCACATACATATGCATGTTCATATACCAAATTCTTAACTGGATGAGCAGACATAAGCACAGCTCGATAAGCATATGCAAGAGCTTGATAAAATGTGAGCAACTAATTGAATTTGAAAGGTCTTTAAATTTAAGGAATTTGTTATATACTTAAGAACGAGATACTAGAGTGCAGAATGTGTTTGAAACTATATGATATGAAACTGTATGATATGATATTTGAAGAATTTTCTTTATAGTAGAACTTATATTTTCTTTAATATTTATTTCTAGTCCAACCCAGTCCGATACCAAAAGTAAAATATACTATAGTTGCCATAAAAATAGATTCAGATTAAAATAAAATTAATTTGTATGTGGTAGATTAATATATAAGCTAGAAAATATGATATCCTATGCATCCTGCATCCATGTTAATTTGAATAAATATATATTTAAATAAATATATATTTATTTAAATAAAATTTAGAAAATTTATTCTATTTTTTTAAATAACACACCAAGAATATTTAAAGGTAAAATTTAAAAAATGTATTGTTTTAAAAAATAAAAAACAAGAAATAAATTTCCTAAATTATTTATTTAAAATTTTTTTTTAAAATATTAAAATTTTTTTTATAATATAATATTTTTATTAATTGGGAAATTAAATCTTATTAAAAATGCTCCAAATATCTTCAAGAAGCCAACAAACACTTTGTGAAGAAGTAAACAAATTTCAAGTTTTTTAAATAAAGTTTGGAGTTTTGAAACTTATCAAATTTGTCGGAGTTTTAGAGCACTTTTCAAATGTTTTATGAAACAACAACTAAATATATGAGGCTTATCTTAGCATCTTAGCCAAAAAACTTGTTTATAATCTTTTGTTTAAAAACAGTGCAGAAAAAAAGAAGACGCAGAAATAGTAGACGGAGAAGGAGAAGGAGAAGCAGAAGGAGAATCGTAAGTTGAAGTCACACTTAACGTCCAACTACAGTGAGGACTTGACAGAGCAGATGCATAGATACCTGATATGTCAGCCGCATATATCTGGGCGATGTCTGTTTGTCTATCTGTCAGTTGCAGCACTCGAACACTCGAAACTTTTACCAACAGTTGCCACTCTAGAAATTTTCTCTGCGCCGTTTTGACACAGAATCCGACACTCGAGTCAGGATGAGCAGAGAGCGGACAAGGATGTGGACAAGTACTTGGTGTTCATTGGCGCAGCGCACTCATACAGGGTGAGAGAGAGAGAGAGAGAGAGAGAGAGAGAGAGGCATAGAGTGAGTGACAGAGAGAGAGAGAGGGCAACTCAGAGCTGAGGCAGCCAAGTGCAGCCAACTTTTCAGCTTGCCTTATTATGCAAATGCCTCGACTGAGCAGCCAGCTCTATCTATCTATCTCTATATATATATATGTATGTATATATCAATGCTATATACAGATATAGCTGCATGCGAACGTCATCGATTTATAAGTTATGCAAGCGCTGAACCCGAACCCACAATCACGCTCCAAGAATCTGTCTGTTGACTACTTTGTAAGCAATGGTTTACTGCTGTACTCGCTCTGGGTGTTTGGGGATCCCCTTGCCACACCCACCGCTCATCGCCCACCGCAATCAGCAATTTTTTTTCCTTTGCAGCAAAAATCAATCTCTTGGCCCCGGCTCGCTCAGCTTCCAATTAGAATGCAGGTTTGTGTTGTGTTTTGTTGTTTTTTATATATTTTCCATGGTGCCCCTTGCAGCTGCTGCTGATTGGTTGCACGCAGACAAAAAGAGGCAAAACTATAACAAACGAAAAACATATAGCAAAAACAATAATAAAACGGCAAAAAGAATAACAACATTGTTGTACAATAGCTGCATACATAGACATACATATATTTTTACAATGCGATTTTTAATCAAAGTTTTTGCCGTCGCGGCAGCCGCAGTTAGATAAAAACAAACGCAAAAAAAAGACAAATATCTAACAAAAAATTCAAAAGAAAACGAAAAGAAATTAACAATAGAAGCGTAATTGACGCTGATGTACCCTGTACAACAATAACAAAAAAAAAAAAAAACTAAATATAAATTCATATATTTTTATTTTATATATAAATAGTTCATTAGTAAAATATGTCTACATACTAATCTATTTTTTTTTAAATTTTTTTTTAATATTATTTTTTTATTATATTATTTTTTTGTATTTCTTTTTTATTTATTTTATATTTATTAATTAAATTTTTTTTAATACTATTTTTGTATATTATATTTTTTTTGTATTTATTTTTTATTTGTTTTATAATTATTAATTAGTTATAGTTTTCAATAATTTTGTATAATTTTTGTTTATTATTTAATATTTTTTATTTTACTATTGAAGTTGATTAACTTCAGTATCTACGTAAGTATATCTCCCTCTCCCTCTCTCACTCTCTTTTGCCTCAGTCAGCATGGCAACGCCGCCTTGTTGTCTGGCAACTCTCACTCTGCCAAACGAGCGCGGCGGATCGTTAGCGAAAGCTCTTTTCCCACACCATATCGATAGCAGCAGCTCACAACTCGCACGCAAAGCTGCCAGCGCTTGAAAGCTTTCGACGAAAGCTCAAGCGCGTGTGCTTGATCATTGGATCGACTTCCAAACGAGACATTGGAACTTTTCGAACTTCGAGCGACAACTTTGCTCGCGCAGCTGCTCAGTCGGTTTTAGTTCTGTTGGAGTGAAGCAGCAACGTTCGCAAGTTGAACGTCGATACAGAAAAGTAAGCACAAAGCAAACAAGTAGAGAAAAAAATTGAAAGAAAAGAAGAAAACAGAAAAAACTAATTTAAATTCAGTTCGAATACTTTGCGACAATTACTAAACCAATGACATGAGGCTAACAATAATATTGAAAGCAATTAACGACTCGAAGCGGCAAAAAAAAAAGTGATAAAAAATCGAGAGATACCAAAATGCAATTAGCATGCGTATTAGATAATAAATGCAGCCATGCAACCAATCCCAATCAGAAAACGCACACAAAGCAGAAGTGCATGAAAAACAAAGCTAAACCCAAAGTGCGCACAGAATAATCGAGTCTAAAATATTTCTTTTCGCGAAATGGAAAAATATTTGTCCAGTCAGCTGACCTTACGCCCGTGCGACAGACGACGGCCCTGTGGGTCTTGTGATCTGCGCGGTCTTCAACTGGAGTCGCGCTGCAGCCGCCGCATAGCTTCACTTCTGGCCAAAGAACGCAGGCAACTCCCATAGAAAGAAAACGAATAGAGGCAGACGGCAAAATTCAATATGGTGGCTCGACTGTGGCGCACTTGTAGAGCTCAGTCTGCATTTTTCCAGTTGTGCTGTCAGCTGACAGCATGACAGTAGTCTTGTGATCAACGTCAAAAGGCAATTGTCAAAAATTCGAACTCGAATGCGAGAGCCGAAGTTGAGAGAGCGCTCTCTTGCGCTCGCTCTCTCTCTCTCTCTCTCCCTCCTTCCCTCTCTTTCACTGGAACTCTAACTCTAACTGGTAGATAACACATCTGGCCCGCATACAGTATTTTATTTTTTTTTTTTCGGTAAATCGTAATTGTAGCTGAGAAGTATAGCCACAGCTGTATTTATTTTTCGATTTAATTTTTAATTGGTTTGTCGCCTCAGCAGTTACTCGCGCTCTTCGAAAGTTACAAAGTTATCAATATCGTGGAAGTCGTTTTTCGAACTGCAAAGCTTTGTCACGTGAAATAAAAGCTCTGCAAACTTTTATTCATTAAGTATTTTTTTCTTAGCTAAAAAGTAGCGCTTAAAAGATCTTTAATAAGAAAACAATATTTCAATCAAAAAATAAATCCCAATAAAAGATGTAAGTGATATAGATAGATCTAGAGTATAATTTCTATAATTTCTTTGGAGCTGGAATTAGAAATGTTTCTGGTTGTGCGCCTCACATGCGCTCTTTATGTCAGCTGACAGCGATAAGAAAAATTTTCAACACCCCTTATCTCATATCTTAGGCGGAAAAATAATAGTTTTTTTTTTTTAATATTTCAATTTTCCTCTCCGTTGCAGTTGTAGAGTCGAAAATATACCAAAATGTCCAACTTGAAACGTTTCGATGACGAAGAGCACGAGTCCAAATACGGACGCGTCTTCGCTGTCTCTGGACCTGGTAAGCACTGCAAAGAAAAATCTAAAAAAAAACTTATTTAATCCATTTTTGAATCCGTTCTTCAGTCGTCACGGCGGAGTGCATGTCGGGCTCTGCTATGTACGAGCTGGTGCGCGTAGGCTACTATGAGCTGGTGGGTGAGATCATTCGTCTGGAGGGTGACATGGCCACCATTCAGGTGTACGAAGAAACATCCGGCGTCACAGTCGGTGATCCCGTGCTCCGCACTGGCAAGCCCCTCTCCGTTGAATTGGGCCCCGGTATCATGGGCAGCATCTTTGACGGTATCCAGCGTCCCCTGAAGGACATTAACGAGCTCACCGAATCCATCTATATACCCAAGGGTGTCAACGTGCCTAGCTTGTCCCGCGTGGCCAGCTGGGAGTTCAACCCCTTGAACGTGAAGGTCGGCTCCCACATCACCGGAGGTGATCTCTACGGTTTGGTTCATGAGAACACACTGGTCAAGCACAAGATGATTGTCAACCCCCGCGCCAAGGGTACCGTGCGCTACATTGCCCCATCCGGCAACTACAAAGTCGACGATGTTGTCCTGGAGACCGAATTCGATGGCGAGATCACCAAGCACACTATGTTGCAAGTGTGGCCCGTGCGTCAGCCCCGTCCCGTCACCGAGAAGCTGCCCGCCAACCATCCCCTGTTGACCGGCCAGCGTGTGCTCGACTCGCTCTTCCCCTGCGTCCAAGGCGGCACCACAGCCATTCCCGGTGCTTTCGGTTGCGGCAAGACTGTGATCTCACAGGTAAGAGAAGAGATTGGCCTACTGCTGACATCATTGCTCACTACTCTTATACTCACACTTCTCAGGCCCTGTCCAAGTACTCCAACTCCGATGTCATCATCTACGTCGGTTGCGGTGAGCGTGGTAACGAGATGTCTGAGGTATTGCGTGATTTCCCCGAGCTGTCCGTTGAAATCGACGGTGTCACCGAGTCCATCATGAAGCGTACCGCCCTTGTGGCCAACACCTCCAACATGCCTGTCGCTGCTCGTGAAGCGTCCATCTATACTGGTATCACGCTGTCCGAATACTTCCGTGATATGGGTTACAACGTGTCCATGATGGCTGATTCCACCTCCCGTTGGGCTGAGGCTCTGCGTGAGATCTCCGGTCGTCTGGCTGAGATGCCTGCCGATTCCGGCTACCCCGCCTATCTGGGTGCCCGTCTCGCCTCCTTCTACGAGCGTGCCGGTCGTGTCAAGTGTCTGGGTAATCCCGAGCGTGAGGGCTCCGTGTCCATTGTGGGCGCTGTCTCGCCACCTGGTGGTGATTTCTCCGATCCCGTCACTTCCGCCACTTTGGGTATTGTGCAGGTGTTCTGGGGTCTCGACAAGAAGCTGGCCCAGCGCAAACATTTCCCCTCCATCAACTGGCTCATTTCGTACTCCAAGTACATGCGTGCTCTGGATGACTTCTATGACAAGAACTTCCCCGAGTTCGTGCCACTGCGTACCAAGGTCAAGGAGATCCTGCAGGAGGAGGAGGATCTCTCTGAAATCGTGCAACTGGTCGGCAAGGCTTCCCTGGCCGAGACCGACAAGATCACCCTGGAAGTGGCCAAGCTGCTCAAGGACGATTTCTTGCAACAGAACTCCTACTCGTCATACGATCGTTTCTGCCCCTTCTACAAGACCGTCGGCATGCTGAAGAACATCATCGACTTCTACGATATGGCCCGTCACTCCGTCGAGTCGACAGCCCAGTCTGAGAACAAGATCACCTGGAACGTTATTCGCGAGGCTATGGGCAACATCATGTACCAGTTGTCCTCGATGAAATTCAAGGTGAGTTCAGCTAACACTCGATGTGATAGATCAAAGATATATTATATGTGAATCGATTGTTTGCCTTGCAGGATCCCGTCAAGGATGGTGAGGCCAAGATCAAGGCTGACTTCGAGCAGCTGCACGAGGACTTGCAGCAGGCCTTCAGGAATCTGGAGGATTAAAGCACGTTGTCCGTACTTTTACAAATCTAATCTAATATTGTTATGTAGTTAACTTTTAAAAAAACAATTTGCGTACAGTCCGTACCGAAGTACCGTCAAAAAACAACAACTATTCCGTGCAACAACAAAAGATTCCAAGCGTCCAAAAAACTATTGTTAACATTCCTTTTTGTTAAAAGAAAAAACAACAACAACAACAAAACAGAACAAAACATATAGCCAGCGAGATGAAAACATTCCGGCCTGCGGTTGCTTCTTCTTACCCCGCCTCTCGGCCTTCAACAACAACAACAACAGCAGCAACAACAACTAACTAACGTCCTTCTATGTACTTCCATTACCAATACATGTAAACACGCATACACACACGCAAACAAGTCCATACACACACACTCGCGCACACACACATACACGCAGATACAAATGCATGCATAGTATTATTGTTTAATGAATGGAAATTCTTTTGTTTATTTGTGAAAAAGTCATGTTTTCTCTTTGTTTGTTTGTTAAACTTATGTAAATATTAAAAGTATGAAATATTAAATGTACGAATAAAGTGCAAACAACAAATACATTTAATGTAATTGAAAGCAGACCTATCTCTCTCTCTCTCACTCATTTTGTCTGGCTGCGCTTTCTCTTACTCTCTCCCCCTCTCTCTCTCTGTTGGCTCCCAGATTGTGTAACGATGTTGACCAAGGCAACTGTGCGTAGCTTTCAGTTAATAATTAATATGGCACTGCTTAAGTAAACCAGCAGATATTTATATATGTATATATTCTACGCAAAGGTCTGCCTATGATATGGGCTTGATATACTATAGATATAGACTGGTCAACGACTCGAAGTAGATAGGCCGACAAATAGCTCAAGCATACCTACTTTCTACTTTATGAGTTAGGTAATTTTTTTTCATTAGATTAGGACTCTTAGATAAGACTCAAAGGTTATCTCCAAAAATGTATGTAGGTATAGATAGTATGGAATAATATGCCCATATTGTATATATTATCTGGAAATAATCCTAAAATCTTGAATCCATACCTAGTGCAGTATGCTGGGCATAATATTGTCATATGCTCAACAAATACTCTATAGGTTAGGCCTTATATGATGATGAGTAGAATACCTATACCTATAGAAATTGTGAGACAATGAGCCTAAGCTACGCACAGATTAATTAATTTGATATAATATACGTAGAGATCTAAGGAACCGAGTAAGTATTTTTCAACATACCATTTAACTAAAAATAAAACTTCAAAATATATATATATATATATATTGATTTTTATAATCTATAAATCCTAATTAATCATGTATCCATTATTAAAATTGATCAATATATATTTTGTTTTCAATAAAACAGTGAATAACTTGATGCAAAGGGTTATTATATCTTTATACCCAAGCTAAAACATAATCTGTCTATTTTAATTGCATTTTTGAATGATAATTTAATTCATGAGAACTGCATAGAGAGGTCATATTTAAAAGTGCCGTAGTATATACTCAAATTGACAGCATTCGGCACCGATGAAACTAAAAGTTGCAATAAAATATAACATATTTTAATTTATTTTTGTTTTTTTTTTTTGCTGAATTGAACCAAGCAGTCAGAAATTTTTGTCGAATTCAATTTTGAAATTGTTCAAGATTTCCTTTCGTTATTTGCATAAAATTCTTAGTTTGATTTCGTTTGCTTTTATCGAGTTCTGAAAACTCTTCGAAATGAGTCGAAACTGTCCGTGCAGAAATATATTCCCGATAGTTCGGACATTAGAGGAGGCGACAAATACCTCGTTCATCAGTGATCATATTTCGGCTCAGCCTAGTATAGCCGTAGAGCCACCTGTGGCACCTGCTAAAGTTGCTCAACGGCAATCTACAGTTTCTCATGATGGTCTGAGAGCCTCACGTATGCAGGATGAGGTTGATATCTCACAAATGGGACGCGTCTTTGGGGTCTCCGGCCCGGTAGTTAATGCCGAAGAGATGTCCGGCTCGGCCATGTACGAGCTGGTGCGAGTGAGCCACTACCGTCTGGTGGGCGAGATCATACGCTTGGAGGGCGACATGGCTACCATACAGGTGTACGAGGACACCTCGGGCGTCAGTGTTGGCGATCCCGTCTATCAGACCGGCAAGCCGCTGTCCGTCGAACTGGGCCCTGGCATAATGAACTCCATTTTCGACGGCATTCAGCGGCCACTGCGCGACATAAGCATGCAAATGAAGTCCATTTATGTGCCGAAGGGTGTCGATGTCGAATGCCTCTCGCGTACAGTGGAATTCGAGTTCATTCCGAAGAAGGATATACGCGTGGGCGACGCAATCGCCAGTGGCGACATCTACGGCACCGTCCAGGAGAACAGCATGGTGGAGCATCGCTTAATGATACCACCACGCAAGCTGGGCCACGTCACCTACATCGCTCCCGCTGGCAACTATAATCTGAACGACACGGTCATCGAGACGGAGTTCGACGACAAGATAACCAAGCACTCGATGCTCCAGGTCTGGCCAGTGCGGGACGGTCGTCCGGTTATCGAAAAGCTGCCTGGCAACCATCCGCTCCTAACTGGCCAGCGCGTCCTCGATGCGTTCTTTCCCTGCGTCCAAGGCGGCACCACAGCCATTCCCGGCGCCTTTGGCTGTGGAAAGACTGTGATCTCACAGGTAAGTGAACTACTGACATCAATCCTCACTCCTATACTCATACTTCTCAGGCCCTGTCCAAGTACTCCAACTCCGATGTCATCATCTACGTCGGCTGCGGTGAGCGAGGCAACGAAATGTCCGAGGTACTGCGCGACTTTCCCGAGCTCACAATCGAAGTGAACGGCGTCAACGAGTCTATAATGAAGCGTACCGCCCTTGTGGCCAACACCTCCAACATGCCTGTCGCTGCTCGTGAAGCGTCCATTTATACTGGTATTACTATGTCAGAGTATTTCCGGGATATGGGTTACAACGTGTCCATGATGGCTGATTCCACCTCCCGTTGGGCTGAGGCTCTGCGTGAGATCTCTGGTCGGCTGGCCGAGATGCCTGCCGATGCGGGCTACCCAGCTTATCTGGGTGCCCGTCTGGCCTCCTTCTACGAGAGAGCGGGCCGCGCCACGTGCCTAGGCAGGCCCGCGCGCGAGGGCTCCGTGTCCATTGTGGGCGCCGTGTCGCCACCTGGTGGCGATTTCTCCGATCCCGTTACCTCGGCAACATTGAGCATTGTGCAGGTGTTCTGGGGTCTCGACAAGAAGCTGGCCCAGCGCAAGCACTTTCCCTCCGTCAACTGGCTGCAGTCGTATTCCAAGTACATACGAGCACTCGACCAGTACTACGAGGAGCAGAGTCCGGAGTTTGTGTATTTGCGGTCAATGGCTAAGCAGGTGCTGCAGGAAGAGGACGACTTGTCCGAAATAGTGCAGCTGGTGGGCAGGTCGTCGCTGAACGAGGCGGATAAGATTACGCTGGAGGTGGCCAGAATGCTGAAGGATGACTTTCTGCAGCAGAACTCGTACAGCCCGTACGACTGCTACTGCCCCTTCTACAAGACGGTGGGCATGCTCAAGAACATGATGACCTTCTACACTCTGGCTATTGAATCGGTCAAAAGAACATCCAAGTTCGAGCAGCATGTCAGTTGGACTATGATACGGGAGCAATGCAACGAATTGCTCTACGAATTGGCCACCATGAAGTTCATCAATCCCAACGATGGCCAACAATCCGTCGAGGAACAGCTGCAGAAGATCTATGACAACATCGTGAAGTCTCTCCAAGATGTGGAAAATAGTTTGGGGGCATTAGACTGATGCAAGTCCCCAAAATCTTGATAACATCAATTTCAATGTAATAATTAATAATAATAACTTATATCGTCTTCATTTAAATAAAATAAATTTATGTATTGTACAAGAAGATAAGCAGATACGAAATGTACAAGAGACTCTGCTATATTTAATTATATTTTGTAAATGCTGGTAAATTTGTAAAATATTTTATAGTTTTTATGTCGATAAGATTTAAGGGAAATAGTTTTATTTTTGTATATTTTTTATATATTTTAAATATTTTATAATTTTCATTTGGATTACATTTAATTAAATTAAATTTGTTGACTGTAAATTTAGTATATTTTTTATATACAATATATTTTATATATTTTAAATATTTTATAATTTTAATATAGATTTCAGTAGAACTAAATAACATTTATAGATCATTTTTTATGTGTTTGAAATATTTTATAATATTATAGACTAGGGAGCTAAAAATTGATAGCTTTTCGCTTGGCGCCCCTTGGCACACTCACAAAACTCTTCTTCAGCTAATTTCAGCTTAAACCGCACTTTGGCTTTTTGCATCCTGCATTTGTTTTGCTTTTCCCCCTGCTTTTACACTACTTTACTTTATTCTCTCTTCTTTTTTCGCGCATAAAAGTCAGCGTCAGAATCGGAATCAGAGTTAATCCTTTTACCCGTTCGCCATGTTCCTGTTTGGCGTTTTTGCTGGAAATGCTCGATAATTTGCGCAACGGCATCCAAATGTCGACAAAATTCGTTGATTTATACGAAAAGTTTATTAATGCGCTGCAAGAGCGAGCTTCGGCAACTGCACCCCGCCCCTCGCCAGCCCCCTCAGCCGCCGTCAGTCGCCCTGAAGCCAGGGCACAAAAATTGCAAGGAGAGATCGATTTCGATTCAATTAGTGAAAATTAAATGTAAGTATATATATGTATGTGTGTGTGAGCCCACACATATGCAACTGCGAGTGTGTGTGTGTGTGTGTGTGTGTTTGTACGTTTGACTTTGCCGATAAGCCTCGCTGCTGCTGGTGGGGAGTGTGTGGGCGGCATTGGGCGGCTAGGCGTGGCAGGCATTGCGATGATTACATTTCCGCATTCGACGCTCGGCACCGCAGCCAAGTAACCAAGTCAGCCATAAAATGAGCGCAGTAGAGGGATGAAGAAGCACAGAGAGAGAAAGAGAGAGAGAGAGAGAGAGAGAGATAGAGATAGAGATAGAGATAGAGAGAGGGGGAGAGAGAGAAAAAAAAACGTCGAAGCAAGCCAAAAATCAGTTCAATTGCAAATTGAAAATCCCCTTACAACTTCCGTTTCCGCTAGGCAAGCACAGAGAGCAAAAGCGAGAGCGAGAGAGAGAGAGGGAGCTAGCATGTTTGTGTGTGTGTGTGTGAGATGGGCCGCTCGGCTGCCATGACAAACGTGGCGTATGAGCAATGCTCACTAATTGGCCGCCGTTCGTTGCCACAGTCTGTGGCACACTAGTCCGCCTCCTGCAAGCCAGTCAGCCAGCTAGTCCGCTACTCCACTGCTCCGCTGCTCTGCTGCTCCTCCTCGCCTGCTGCTGCTTCTTCGTCTTCTTCGCTGCCATTTTGAGTTTAAGCTGTACGCTTGAGCTGAACCTTAATGGACGCAGCTGCAGCATAGAGCTGGCCGCGTGTGCTGAGACGAATCACGCACGAGCTTATACGATATATGTTAGATATATATATATTAATTTTGATATGGGAAATTATCTTTCGACATATCTAGAAATTTTGAGAATATTAAATTTAAATAAATTCTATAAATTGTTTATACATAATATAGTATATCGGTTTGTTCTAAAATTAAATTTAAACTAAAACTAATGAAATTATATTAATTCCATATCACTTAGTTCTGTCGCAGTTATTAACACCTATCGTCTCTCTATCTGTTCGTCAAATCAACTTCAGCACGCGCTCAGCTCCAGCTGGGTCTCTGCGTCGCCTCGCTGCTGGAACGTTATTGCATAATTTGAAGGGGTTAAGCCATTGAGCTTTAATGCAAAATTTCAATTGAACGTCAAACAGTCAATTCGCTTTAGCGCCGATAATCGTAAAAGGATAATGGCGCTAAAAGCGCATAAAAAGGCGCCGAGCCAGCTTCAGACATAGCCGTGCCAAGGACCTGATGCGCACCCTAGTGCCACTTGCATTTGTATTTGTATATGTGTGCGTATGTATGTATAACTGTGTGTGTGTGTGTGTGTTGGACGCTGCTCGGCAGAAGTGTGCACTCAATTAAGGGATTTTTCGGGCGCAGGCTAACGGCCGTTGATGCTAGCTGTTAGATAAACCTAAAGCTGTGCAAACCTCCGACAATTTCCTTACACAAGCACACACATAAGCACTCAACCACACATATACATACATATATACGGCAAATATACAGTAAAGCGTAGAAAAAAAAAACAGAAATTTCATCATAATATGGAAAAGTAAACAGACCAAATCAAAAACAAGTTGAATGCTTTGGTCTAGCTGATGTCTGCTGAGTGGATCAACATGATTCCAGGATATATAAGCCAACAATTTTAATTTTAAATGAATAATACTAGGCAAATTAGAATGGATAAGTGAGAGAGGAGAGGAAAGTAGAAAGAAGTGAGAGAAAAAAGCAGAAGCTAGAATAAAGGGTAAACAAATAATTAAGGAGAGGGGAAGTAAGAAGAGAAGATAAGACTAACTAAAAGAAAAAGGGAGAAGAGTCCGGCGAGCGGAATTGTAGGGAAATAAGTTAGAAGAGTAAAGAGTGAACAAAGAAAATTCTGAGATAACAATGGGAACAGAGACAGAGAGTGAGGAGACAGAATACAGAAGAGATCAAGTTAAATAGAGAAGAAAAGAGAGTTAAGAGATGATATTATGAACGTAGAATAATGTAGAATATAGAAAAGACAAAATAAAGGAATGAAGTGACGAATGAAGAGAGAACATATATAATAGAAAAGAAAAGGCAGAAAAGTAACGAATGAAGAGAAAATAGAGAAATCAGTGTGGAATACTAAACCTATTTACAAATTAAATAGTTATTTAAACATAAAGTGGTCTACTTGCTACACCCTGATTTCCTCTTTGGCATTATTCAATAAAAAACTGCCTTTCTATGCGATTCACAGGTGCTAAAATGAACTCATTTTGCACTTTAAATGCAATCAAAACAGTTTTTTATGCAAATGATCTTGACTCTGTTCCTCTGTATACTTAGGCTGTTCGTATAGCCGCTTG
Source organism: Drosophila paranaensis (assembly GCA_035047545.1). Taxonomy (NCBI): domain Eukaryota; kingdom Metazoa; phylum Arthropoda; class Insecta; order Diptera; family Drosophilidae; genus Drosophila; species Drosophila paranaensis. Next base: position 10,293,778 of record JAWNPL010000153.1, read on the forward strand.
AGTAAATATATATATGTATATAGTATATATACTAACACATATACATCTGAAAGATAAAAAGAGAACAATAACTATTATCATTATTCATAGTTTACGCATGATATAAATGAAATGTTTTATACTGCATGCCCGAACGATTCGCTCTTCGGCTGCTGCCACTCGTTGTTGTCGCTGTTGTTGTTGTTGTTGCTGTTATTATTGTTGTTGCTGTGAAATGGCCAAAAAGAGGATATCATAAGCAGATGCCAAGTCCTTTAACTGGGGGTGTTAGCGTCTTTAGCGACTGGGTCTTTGGTGACGGCAACTTAATTTGCAACTTATACGCAAAATCCTTTTGATTCTGTTATTTTTTGAAACGGGCGAGAGTCCTGTGTGTCGTTGTTGTTGTAGTGCCTGCCGACTGCTGCCTTTGCTTTTGTTATGCTTGATGACGATATGTCCTTTTGCGCAGATTTACAACGCCTGCAGTTATTTGCCAAAGTTAAGCGAACCTTTTTGTTTTTTCCTCTTGCTGTGTTCTTCCTTCTCGTTGTGTTTTGGGCTTTGCTTTTGCCGCTTAGTTCTGCATGCCAAAAGGGTCCTGTCGCTCATTGTCCTTTTTGGCCGTAGCCGCTGCCGCTGCTGCTGGTGCTGTTGTTGTTGTTTGATATGCTTCTGATTAAGGGAATTTAAATTAAGCCTATGCAAATGCGCCGCTGGCTGTTTTTCGGCTGCTGTCCTTTGGTATTGTTGCTGCAGCGCGTGTATCCTATTTCGAGTACTTGCCACACGCACACACCTCCTTTTGCGCCCCCTCCCTGCGCTTCGCACTGCCGTTGCAGTGCCCAGAAACTTGCCACGCCCCCTCTATACATGTCATGCTAAAGTTTAACCATAAAAAATTTGCCAACTGGCAGCTCGTAGACAATTGGCCTATCGCTCCTTCATTCACTGAAGTTCTCGCTGACAAAGTCCTTGCCACGCAGATAATGAAATTGTTGTGCGAAGCGAATGAAGAAAAAAAAAACAAAAAACAAAAAAAAAAGAAAGCCGCAACAACAGCGGCAGCAGCAACGTAGCGGAAGAGCGAAAAGTTTCGCTCTGTTCATCAGGCAAGGCAAACATTTTAAATACAAAAGGATATGCGTGGGCAGACGGCAAATCCTCCCAGCTCGATCCTTGGTCTACGCCAGCCGCAATGACATTGACGAAACGCTTGAAATTTACTGCGTTCCATTTTCGTTTTACCCAGGACAAAGACAGACTCCTGGCCTCCATGTTTAACTTTTTTTTCTTACATTTTTCATGCCTCCACACTGGGCATAATGACTTTGTGGCGAGCTATGTGACGCACTGACTGAGGGCAACAGTGTTCCTTCCGCCTTTCCTGCTCCAGCTCTCTCTTATTTAAAGTTTTTTATACACATATGTATATTTATATTCTATATTATCATCAAGATATTATGTATAAAAGAAATCTTAAATCTCAGCTCTCTATAGTATATTTATGGGTATTTATTTATTCAAATTGATTGATAAATCAAATATCATATATCATATTATAAAATATTACATTTCATATTTCATAAACTATCATTATCAACTATCTTATATTATATATCGTACATTATCATATATTCTATATCGCATATGTCATATATCATATATCATTTATCATATGTCATATATCATATATGTATATAGAGGAAAATGGTTATATATATTCTTTTTTCTGCTTTCCTTCTATATCATATATGTATAAGCCTGACATTAGATTCGGCTATAATAAAACATATCCATACCTCATATTATATCATCTAATATGGTTCATATAACATATTTCTGGTATATCTTTAAGCTGCTCACCTATGCTATCTCATACATTAGTAACTATATAGTATAGCTACTATTTATATATAAATTATTTTACATAATTTTTTATATTTTTCTTTTTTCGAAATATCTTATCTCTGCTCTGCTCGCAATCATACTCAAGTGCAGCTGGCTTATGAAACTCTTTGAAGTTCTATTTTTGAGGATTCCCTAGTGTATTCCAGCTTCATTGTGTCGCTTGTTGTATTATTTTTACTTTGTGGTTTGCTGCTGGCTCCTCTGCGACACTGTCGCCCAGTCGCCCAGTCGCCGACATTGTTGTGTTTACTTATCCCTGTCGAAAAATTGCCGAAAACTTGGCGCTTGGCGTTCGGATTTGGCCGGGTGGCAGTAGCAACTCGATGCGGCAGTGGCAGCCATTGCATTTAGTCAAAAGTGATTGAAAAGGCATTTTGTTATAATGCCAACTTAATGACAACGAAATTACAGCAAAAGCCACGCCACGCCAACCAGCATCAGCGACAGCGGCCCACGCGAGTTGCCAGCTAAATGAGTTTGGAATACTTTGAGACAAGCCAAAGTTGTTTCGACAACGCACATCAACACAATATACAAAAGCATAAACATACATACATCTACATACAAATACATAGCTATATGTATATAGAGTATATTGTTGTACATAAACATATGCAAATGGGAAAACAAATTTCAATTCATTCTAGCTATTTTTAATGTATAAGTAACCTTCTTTAAGATACGCCCACAGGCGACTTAATTGCCAGGAACAGAGCAGAGAGAGACACTTGTGAGAAGCAGCAGCGAGTCGGTAAGACAGCAATTAGCAAAAATAAAACTGGAGACATTTCGTAAGTCTTTATGCTAAATTTAGTTGTATAGCAGAAGGAATAGAAAGTGAAGCTTTATGTAGGCAGAAGTCATATGAAAACGAAGAACATAGGCATAGACGCAGTAGGGAGATGCACGTGATATGTTGGCACAAAGAGAAACTTCTGTTTGATATGCTTACAGCACTTAAGAGAGAGAATCCTATGATAGGCCTGTTTAAGTCATATGAGAGAGAAACTGATGATAGAAATTGGTAAGCCTCATGAGAATGATAACTTATGATAAGCTTGTTACTGTAGAAAAAAAGCTAATGATGAACTTGTTACAGTAGAGAGAAACTTATGATAAAATCACTTAAATGAGAGCAGAGCGAAAACTCTGAGTAATATGTCCTAATTGTGGTAGAGAGTAATCAATTACAATTAGGAGAGACTCTTATGATAAGTACGACCTTAGAGTTTATATAACTACATTTTTTTGTCACATTTTTGCTGCATTAACAATTAAATAATCAATTAAGATGTTGTCAAATGAATTGCTGCAAAACTTTTATCTAGCTTAGCAATGGTGCTAAAATCGAACTGGGAGCTAATCGTTTAGCTGGCAGCTGCTTTGCACACACTAAAGACGCCAACGACTACAGTTTGAAAGGGCGAGAAGAGTTGAGTATTGAATAAAGCTGAAGTATAGCAGGGTTAGGCAAAGAGAATATTCCTTCTTGAACATAGCAATGTTAAACCCAAGTCTTTCATACTCCCTTGCTAAACACAAAGCATAAGCCAAATGAAACTATACTTAAGCATATACACACATCTGCAGCAATATATACATTCACTGTCCATATTGAGATCTTAAATTTGCAGCAGACACCCAGTTAATAGACATATCTCCCAGAGTGGGCGCCACTCTAACGCTGCTTATGCACTCAAATGCCCACTGAGCTGTGCGACAGATTTTGCATTTCAAGTCCAATAGTGCGGCCTATGTGTCTGCAAAATTGTTTCAATTATTTACATTAAATAAAAATGCAGCAGAGTATTCCGTTGCACAACAACAGGCGAGGGCAGGCGGAGGGGTGGCGGGAGGCAGCAAGTGCGCTCTGTGCACGTAGCCGAAAAGTATGCTATTGAAATATTTATGCATCGCTCGTTCACTCGTTTGCTTTGTTTGCCTCACACAGTGTGTGTATGTGTGTGTGTGCGTTTGAGTGTGTGCGGCTGATTAAGCATTTGACATACATATTTCCTAACAGCGCCTGCGAGTTCAAAGCGTATTAGACATGCAAAAACAACTCGTGCCAACACCAGTTCGCTCTCTCGCTCTCGCTCTCGTGCTCTGTCTCTGTCTCTGTCTCGCTTTAGCAATGTCTGCTCGTTGTCTGTGTCGCATTTTCCTATTAGCAGCCAGTCGAGCAACAATTCGCAACAAAATATGCAAATGCAGCCAAGCGTATGAGCTATAGCCCCAAACTCTACTTCCTGCCCCCCCCCCCCCCTCTCTCTCTCTCTCTCTCTCTCTCTCTTCTCTATCTCTATCTCTTTCTTATACACAGAGAGAAAGGCAGCTCTCTTCCCATTTGCCGCATTGTTTTTCTGTCTGTTTGTTGTTGCCGCCTGAATGATTCGTAGCTGAGCATTTGCCAGCCAAATTTGCAGCACGTGCTTAAAAGTTTTTTTTTGTCGGTTGCTCTAAACTCGTTTCACCCTTATCCTTGGCTTTATCCTTATCTCGCCTGGTTCAGTCCGGGCAACTAAGTTTCTGCATCAAGCCGAACGTCCAAGTGTGTGCCAAGTTTCTGCACCCATTCCACTCAGCTAACAAGAGAAATGTTATGTTGTCTTTTAATTGAATTCTGGAGACCGCATAACTGAAATCGCAAAGCCAGCCAAATCTTGACCAGGACTCAGATCCAGGCCGCAGACAATCGCCATTTGCCATTCGACAGCCAATAAAAATGTTGTAAAAATCGCCGAAATGTAATTTGAACAAGTTTGCTAGACTCGCTTGGAGCTAGGCGAATTTTAAATGCCCTATAAATGTTTGCTGGGCTCAGCTTGCAGCTAGACTAAAAATGGCTAATCTTAAATTATGTGTATATATATAGTTAAGAAATACTTAATAGATATATTAGCTATATCTATAAAGTAGCTAATAATTTCAAAAAATCATAACATACTCTAATATATAATTATTTATTAAGCTAAAATGTTTAAGTAAAATGTTTGGAATATTAAAAATTGTTTTAAAATATTTCAATATTTTTTAAATTTTATCTACGACTATGAGATTCTCGTAAGAATAAAATATCTACAAAATTAAAAGAAAAAATGAAATAAAATACATTAAATATATAATAAAATTATTCATACATTTTTATTTAATCAAAATTTGTTTGTGTTCAGCCTTAGCTTAAGTGTATGCGAAATCACTCACTTAATTTGAATGCCTTCATACATTTTTAAATTTCCCCAGCCATGTAGGGGTAATTACACATACATACATATTTATAGATAGAACTTATTAAGCTCGGAACGTATGAATATTCAATTAATAATTGCAAACTCTGGCAAACAGATTCGCACATGGATAGAAAGCGCTCTTATAGGAGCCTTAAGCCTTAAGCGGATTAGGCTAGATGATAGAGGGCTGTCCGTTGTCGGTTGCAAGCCGCATGACAAAGTTATAATGCTCTGTAGCGTGGGCAACTAGCTCGTGAGTGAGCAGCAGATTACAAGCGATTGCCAGCTGGCGATAAGAGGGCAGAGGTCAGGTCGCCAGCGCAGGTCGGTGCGCCGTGTAAGGAATCCGGAACCCGCATTCAGCTTCAGCTTCAGCTTCAGTTTCAACAACAACAACAACAGCAACAGCAACAGCAACATGCCCCTTGCCCAATTAGTTAGCGCATTAAACTGGGGGATCTGTGCAGCGGGCCAAGGAATTTATTGTGTTAGCCGGCCGAGTTGTGTTAGTGTTAGACGCTTATCGCTGCAGCCAGGCACGGGACTCGAGTCGACTCGACTCGACTCGACTCGACTCGTAATTGACTTGTTGCCAAGTAATCGTTGCCTGTTAACTGCTGTTGTCAGGGGATTATCTACAGTTCAGTTGAAATCGACTTGCTTTCCTCAGCAGCCCAGCTCACAGCATCTGCTGGTCGGCTATCACAGCTATCAGTGCGCCGCACACGCTGAAGCCGAAGCCGAAGCCGGAGCAGGAGCCGGAGACGGAGACGGAGACGGAGCTGAAAGTCCAAGTTCAATGAAGTGCATGAAAAGTGAAAAACAATAAACATGCTTAGCACACATTTTTACTCCTGCTGGGCCTTCAATTCAAGAGCTTTGTTTTTGCTATCCAAGCCAGTTGCTTGTCGCTGCGTCGCTGCGTCTCTCGAGCAGCGTAGCCAGCTAATTGGTTTTTGCATGGCCCAAGCAACGTTACAGTCAATTCACCTGTTCTGGCCCCAAATGCTGCCTGCTGCTACCAGACCCACCTCGCCTTTCTCTCCGCCTCCTTCTCCCATACGTTTATTGCTGTGGCTTTGGCTCGGCGCCCGGAAGCATGCAATAAGCGGTGTCCGCAGCAATCAACGTGCTATCCCCGCTCCCACTCCCTCTCCCTCTCCCTCACTCTCGCTCTCACTCTGCCCCCTTGTGGGCTGCCCATTTTGAAGCATAGCCATAAATGTTACATTTGGCTTTTAGCGAACGTCGGATGCATGTGGATGGCTGGGTTGCGGGGCGGCTTGTCTGCTTTGGGCTGCCTTGGCTGAGGCGAACCGAACAATTTGGTTTGGCTTTTCTAAAAGTCAACGCCGTGGGGATTACGCAGCCGACTCGGCACAGCTTATGGCAAGCCGTCTGCCTCGCCCACCTCAGCCACACACAACGTGCGTAGGCGAACGAGTGCAATCGTGTTTGTATACCCTGTAACCAAAAATAATAATCATTAGCAAAAGTATGAAAAAGCTGTGAAAATGCCACAGGCCTAAGGCCTTTCATTGTTCGGCAATCGTATCAAGCTGTTGTCGCTGATGTATTGGGAGCTATCAACAAATACTTACCCAATTGAACTGGTTTTATTTGTTGTTTTAGATTTACACTTGGAATTGGGGTATATAATTGACTACTAGTTAAGTGAATGTCAAGAGTTGAGCTTGGGAAGACTGAGATAAATTTTTAATTGAAATTTCTTTTAAAAACTGAAATAAATCATAAATTTAACTAAAAGTTAACTGAGTGTGAAGTTATCAGCTTGGAAAGACACTCAACTCTTCTATTGTTATAATTATATTAAGGACAAAAATTTAACATATATTTAACCATTTGTTAGCTAAATGTCAACTTTTCAGCTTGGGAAGCTAAGGATTAAAATTATTTACATATTTAACGACTAGCTAACTGAGAGTCAAGTTATCAGCTCGAAAAGATACCAGAAATTTTATAATTATATTTATTTTAAGATATGAAATTAACATGTACTGAACTTCTAGTTATCAAGGTGTCAAGCTACAATTAAAAAAAAATAATAATAAAATTAATAGTATATTTAACTACTATAGTACATTATCTACTACAATTTAAACTAACTATTACTAGTTATAATTAAATTGAGTTCTAAATATTGTTATATATTTAACTAACTGAAGTTAATTTATAATATTCTATATTAATTTATATAATTCTATATTTAACTGCTAGTTAAGTCATTGTCAAGATTAATTACAAGAAATCTCATACTTAACTAAATTAAATCAAGCAAACCATTATCATACTCAGTTATTATTTACAAAGCCCATCATCTAAAATTGAAGCTGAAATCCTTGTTTAAACACTTCTCAGAGATCTTGTTTACACAATCTTAAAGACGCCTATATTTGCTTTCAATTAGCAGCCAAATGAATGAGTCTGTACTTTCCTTCGCCTTTGTAACTGTTGTGGTTTGGTTAGTTTCTAGTTAAAATACACCTTCACACACACACACACACACACAAACACGCTCCTGGCTGACAGCCTTTCGCTTTCGCATAGTCAATGCGCTTTTAAGCGCGCTAATTAAAAATGTGGCAACTGCACACGATGCGCGTTTGGTTTGCCTTGCAAGATGAAAGAGCGCTGCCAGACTAAGCCCGCCGCTCTCCTCTCTCTCTCTCTCTCTCTGCTCTCTCTTTCTTACTCTCTCTCTCTCTCTCTCTCTCTCTCTCTCTCTTCGCTTCTCCTCCCACTCATTGCATGCCATTTATCCATAAAAGCGTTGCCATCACGTTTTCTATTGCGCTGCGTTGAGGCAGCGTAATTAACGCCATCACTTTTGGCATTGGCTGCAACTTAGACGCAGCTGGCAAGGCCTTAACGGATATAGCCGCCCACTCTCTCCTTCTCTCTCTCTCCCCCCTCCCTCCCTCTCTCACGCTCTTTCACTTACGCTTGGTGGCTTTGTCGCTGACTGTGCTTGAGTTGTTGAGCTTTTTTTGCTGCTGTTGTTCGTTTTTCTTTTGCTTTAGCTTTACGTATATTTAGACTTATACTTTCTGCTTCCTCTTCTTCTCCTACTACTTTTTTTTATACTTATATTGCATATTTATTAAAATGCAGCTTTAGAGAAGCTGCTGCTGCTGCTGCGTCAAGAGCTAAAATGTAATAACTCTTGTTGCGGCCACGCCCAATCCGTTGATGCTACGCTTTGTGCGGCTTCTTCCTACTGCTGCTCCGCCTCCTCCTCCTCCTCCCTTCTCTTTCGCATTTGTTAAGCTGATTTTGAACGCAGGTGTTGCTATTGTTGGCTTAACGCTTCAAAATGAACGCTATTGTGGCCCGCACACATTTTTTAGCCAAGGATTTGCAGCTAGCAGCCAGCCCGAGCTGCTTATTAATTCAAAATTGAGCGCAGCTAATAAGCTTAAAGCAAAGCAACCGCTCCCAAAGCCCATCTTCCAGCCCCACCCATCTGCCACCCACCACCCACCACCCACCTGATGTGCTAATTGTGCGCTAATTCTAATTATCAGCAACACATTCGAGAGGTGAGCTTTGGGCGCTGCTGTTGCTGCAGCGGATGCTAACGAGTGTTTATTAATGGCGCTAATGGCGAGCTGCGCCTTTGATGAGCGCCGCTTAAGCACACTCCGATTCTGGTCATGTCCTTTGCACTGGCCCGACCCGGCGTCGCTTTCAAAATGCGCGCCACGCAATTAGCGCACAAATATTTCCGCTTACACACACATACATACGTATGTATGTATATATATTTTTTTCCACATTTTCATTTTTTTGCCAAGCGACCATAAAAATGCTCAACCGAATTGTAGTAATTACAACAATTTGCATAGGCGGCGCGTGGGCGGCAGACGTGGCGTGGCGTGGCCAGGACTGGGCTGAGAACGGAACGAACGGAAATCAAAAAGCGCAAAGCACAAAGTGTGCTACGCATTTTGCAATTTATTCATGCAGAGACGGCCAGCCAAGGCGACTGGCATAAGGAGCCAAGCAGGAGCCCAAGCAGAAGGAGGAGAAGCCAACCCAAACGCCGCTAATTATGTAATATGAAAATGTGACGACAACAAAAACAGGCGAGGCGAGGCGAGGCAAGTGGAAGGACATGAATCCGGGAAAGCGAATAAGGCCGATTTATTTGCATATGGTAAACAGGCAAGTCGGACCCTTTTTCAAAAATATACCCTGCGCGCAGAGACACAGAGATCTAAGGTGGATTACGGCTAAGAAATATGAATACAAAGCTGGCTGTAAGCCCACTTGACTTACCATTTAAGCCAAGTGACTATATTTAGTCAAGTCTTAAGCTCATATATATAACTTATTTATATATATACACATTTAACTTCCATAGGGCAGGGTATAAACTAGTCGAGCACTCTCTTCGACTCTTCTTTCGTCGCTTGTTACTTGCTTCGCCCATTAACAAATTCAATTAACACTTTGCATTATTCAAGCGCATTCACATCTGTCCAAAAATTATACCGATTATAATCGCAAAATTCAACAAACCAAAAAAATGAAGATGAAAAATGAAGATGAAAAATATTCTATCTTAATTACGGCAATATGAACTTAGCCGCTATTCGAATACCTACCCTTAAGAATTAATGGAAAAAGAAGCTATGCCTATAGAAGTTGGAGTATATGTAGAGCAAAGTAATCAGGGATAGTAAAAAAAACTTATATAGTTAACATATGAAGATGGAATATAGCGAATAGAAGTATTATGATTGATGAAACGCAAATACTCTTCCAATTATATAGAAGCACGACTAGTACTAAAGCTCTAAATTATAATATGCTTATTTAATTAATTTATGTATTCGTGATGTATGTAGTCATAGTCTCTACTCTATCCGCTTCATAATATACCCTGTAAACATATGTATATGTGCATATTCCATTCAATTCAGCTTCAACTCCACTTAGGTTTTCAGATTAATAAAATATATACATGTATAATTAAAATTAATCTTATAATAAGCAGCTATTACCTCTGAATGAAATTATTCCAGTTGCAATTGCATCAATTGAAACGCGGCTTAAACTTGATTAAAATAAAACAAGTAAGAACGTTGCTGTCGGACGCAACCCACAGCGAAATACTATTTCACGCCCCAACAGCACACAGGGGCATCTATCACATTACATTTTTTTTAAATTTAACCTTAAATCCCCACTGTCGCCGCTCAAATTAGCTGCAGATTAAAACTTTTCATTGGAGGTAGCCAGACAGTTTCAATTAGAATCGAAGCTTAGAGATGCCACCTCTCTCGATTTATCTCGATTGCCTTACCTTAGCAAGAACACGCACCTACATCGAGAGATGTGGCATCTCTCCAAATAAGAGAGGTGGCAGCTCTCAAAATGAGAGAGGGGGCAACTCTGAAAATGTGATATACATAAGTTCGTTGGCGAGGTGTGGCATCGAACCCCGGTGCGGTCATGTTGATATTTTTGTTACATTTTCTTTATTTAGTTATTTTGTATTAATAAAATATTCTTTTCTAACACATATATATAATTTGGCAAATCAAAAGACAAGGTCAAAGGTCACAAAGTCATTATGTGGCGCGTTATTGGCTCAGAAGCTGCAGATGTTTCAGTTTTGATTTGCCACGCCCCCAGTGGCCGTAGACAAATAATTTTTGGCATGTGCATAGAGTGGGCGTTTAAGAATATAACTGTAAAGTTTGGATGCTTACATTCGAAAAATGCGAAAATTACAGGGTATTTTTCTGTATGTCACGCCCCTTTTGGGGCGTAACAATAATTTTTGGGGAATCGATAGAGGAGGCCCTTAGTAACCTAGCATCCAATTTTGAAGCTTCTAGCACTAAAACTGTGGGAGATATAAGCTGATATTTGTTGCCACGCCCCCTGAAGGCGTAGATATATCCGCCATAGCTTATCGGTCGTGGGATGTTAACCCGAGTATATATACCAAGTCTCAAGTCTCTAGCATCAATAGTGCTCAAAATATAACGAAACTAGTAAAATCACTATATATTCAGATCCGATTTGCCACGCCCCTAGTAGGCGTGGCCATACAATTTTTTGGGCGATCTTTATAGGATCGTAACAGTAACCCACGTGCCAAATTTGGGCGTTCTAGCTTTAAAACTGTAGAAGATACAGTTTGACCCGATTTGCCACGCCCCCAATGGGCGTAGATATATCCGCCATAGCTTTTTGATTTTGGGACGTCGACATGAGTGTTCAGTTAAAATCCCAACTCTCTAGCCCTTCTAGAAGTAGTGTTTCTGAGATACAGGAAAATGCATTTTCCGATTTGCCACGCCCCTAGTGGGCGTATCGGGAAAATCTTGACACTTTATCAGACGAGGGTATACACGAGTATATATTTCAAATTTCAAGTCTCTAGCTTCAATAGCGTCGAAATGGTTTGCGTTCATACGGACAGACGGACAGACGGACAGACGGACAGACGGACGGACAGCATGACGGACATTGCACAAAACCAATATACTATATCACTACGTGAAATAGTATAAAAAATATATATATATTTAAAGGAATTCTGGAATGTGATAAGCGAATTATTAAAATCCAATAATGCATTTCGCATATTTATGGTAAGACTTTATTTAAAATATATACATATTTATATACAGTTATGTTTATTTGTATATGCATATATATTATATTCATACCCGAATTGTGGAACTCGAGCTCGGCTCACATTAAATGTGAATTTATCAAAACCTTCCTTTGTTTTTATTTATTTATTTTTATACTATTTCACGTAGTGATATAGTATATTGGTTTTGTGCAATGTCCGTCATGCTGTCCGTCCGTCTGTCCGTCTGTCCGTCTGTCCGTCTGTCCGTATGAACGCAAACCATTTCGACGCTATTGAAGCTAGAGACTTGAAATTTGAAATATATACTCGTGTATACCCTCGTCTGATAAAGTGTCAAGATTTTCCCGATACGCCCACTAGGGGCGTGGCAAATCGGAAAATGCATTTTCCTGTATCTCAGAAACACTACTTCTAGAAGGGCTAGAGAGTTGGGATTTTAACTGAACACTCATGTCGACATCCCAAAATCAAAAAGCTATGGCGGATATATCTACGCCCATTGGGGGCGTGGCAAATCGGGTCAAACTGTATCTTCTACAGTTTTAAAGCTAGAACGCCCAAATTTGGCACGTGGGTTACTGTTACGATCCTATAAAGATCGCCCAAAAAATTTTATGGCCACGCCTGCTAGGGGCGTGGCAAATCGGATCTGAATATATAGTGATTTTACTAGTTTCGTTATATTTTGAGCACTATTGATGCTAGAGACTTGAGACTTGGTATATATACTCGGGTTAACATCCCACGACCGATAAGCTATGGCGGATATATCTACGCCCTCAGGGGGCGTTGCAACAAATATCAGCTTATATCTCCCACAGTTTTAGTGCTAGAAGCTTCAAACTTGGATGCTAGGTTACTGGGGGCCTCCTCTATCGATTCCCCAAAATTATTGTTACGCCCCAAAAGGGGCGTGACATACAGAAAAATACCCTGTAATTTTCGCATTTTTCGAATGTAAGCATCCAAACTTTACAGTTGTCTTCTTAAACGCCCACTCTATGCACATGCCAAAAATTATTTGTCTACGGCCACTGGGGGCGTGGCAAATCAAAACTGAAACATCTGCAGCTTCTGAGCCAATAACGCGCCACATAATGATATTCTGACCTTTGACCTTGTCTTTTGATTAGCCAAATTATATATATGGGTTTGAAAAGAATATTTTATTAATACAAAATAACTAAATAAAGAAAATGTAACAAAAATATCAACATGACCGCACCGGGGTTCGATGCCACACCTCGCCAACGAACTTATGTTTATCACATTTTCTGAGTTGCCACCTCTCTCATTTTGGGAGCTGCCACCTCTCTTATTTGGAGAGATGCCACATCTCTCGATTTAGGTGCGTGTTCTTGCTAAGGTAAGGCAATCGAGATAAATCGAGAGAGGTGGCATCTCTAAGCTTCGATTCTAATTGAAACTGTCTGGCTACCTCCAATGAAAAGTTTTAATCTGCAGCTGATTAGAGCGGCGACAGTGGGGATTTAAGGTTAAACTTTAAAAAATGTAATGTGATAGATTCCCCTGTGTGTTCTTGGGGCGTGAAATAGTATTTCGCTGTGGGTTGCGTCCGACAGCAACGTTCTTACTTGTTTTTTTTTTGTATTTCTGCTGCACACTTTTAAAACTTCATTGAGCAGTCTGTGTGTCCTTTTGCCAGGATGTCAGCAAATTAAATTTTTAATATGTATAAAAGATGCCCTGCCGATCCGATAGCCCCGTCAATAATAAAAGGAAAAAACCAATTACAATTTGTTAACAATTTCTCTTTTTCTCTCTCTCAATCTCTCTCTCTCTCACACATTCTCTCTCAATCAAATTTATTACGAGAGTCCGCAGAGCATGTTGTAAAAAAATGAAACGAGATGAAAAGCATATGGAAAAACAAATCTGCAATCGGCGCTTATATTCTTAAAATATTATCATGTCTATAGGCTGAGTGTATGTGCGCGTGTGTGTGTGTTAGTGTGTGTGTGTCTGTGTGGGACAATTAAAACCATGCCACAATATTGCAATACACACACACAGACAAGAGCTGACACACAGACTCAGACAGACAGACACACACACACAGATACACGGTTGCCTTGGGGCGGCCTAGTAAATGGTAATCAACGCAAATCCTCCATAGAGCACCGCACACGGATAGGCAATCAGCAGCTGTTGATGGTCCATGGAGAATGCCGTGGCGAATAGTTTCGAGGCCGATATGGCGCACCAGAATATGGCGATGCCGCTCACAATTAGGCCGAGTGTGCCCCTGCAAAGCGCAAAGAGATTTAGATACAGTGAGTGAGTGAGTACAAAACGGGGAAGAGGCGGAAAATTGAGAGAAATGCAAAGAGAAACATTGGCGGTAAAATCAATAAACAATGCATATGCATGAGCAGCGGGATAGAGTATACGGCTGACTGAGTGTTTGCCATACAAAAAGGAACGAAAAAAAACTGTTCACTGCCTATGCGTGTGTGTGTATGTCTGTGTGTGTGTGTGTGTATTTTGTGAATGAATGAGCAGGGCAAACAAAGACAGCAGGCGCTGTGCAAAGGATGTGCAAACACAGTCCAACTACAAAGTCCTACGTGAAGAAAGAGAGAATGCAAATTTATATACACTTCACATCGGAGCCAAGCACACAAGAGCTTCGAGCATGCGGCTCTGCGCATTCAACTGCCCTAATCACAGCCAAAGGGGGATCAGGCGGAGGTATTAGCAAATATATTGCGTGCATATTTCTGCTAATTGAATAGGATGTTGGATGATAAATGATGCAATGTTGTTGAGTGATCATTGAAAGATTAGTGAAAATTTTAGAGAGCGAACTTTTAGATTATAGACGATTCTTTTTAATCAAAAATACTTTTTATATTTATTATGTTTTATTTATATATAATAGAAACTACTTTGCTCTCTGATCCCTTTGCCCTTTCAAATTTTTAATATGTTAACTCATTTGCAATGGAAGACATCTATGTATAAAAGAAACTTGAGAATTCTTTACTGTTCCTTTTTACTCTTCATATTTGATATATTAGACTGATTATATAGATAAAAGATCATATTTTTATCATTTATAGTCAATAAATATAAAGTAGATCAAGTTATCCTTTTGACTAATAAATTTTAAAGGGATCTCTACTTTATATTTATATTTCAAGAACCCTTCCAATAGCATGTCATTCAAACTTTCCTATCAAAAACTAATTCGTCCTCATCTCCTTAACGTTAATCTTAAGTAAAGACCTTCTGAACTGAAAAACCCTTCAGGCTTGCAATAATGACATACAATATATGATAGATAGTTTATATAAGTCTATATTTTTATAGTGTGCTAAGACAACTATAGCTACACATTGCTAGCTAGAGCTATACCCACAGTCCAAGTCCTCTTACGAACAGTTCAGGTTCACCAACCCAGTTCTCAGCTCAGATTGCCGGAAGTTAGCTGAGTTGTCAAGCAGCGTGTGCTGTAGTCTGACAACTCGCACAAATCAGCAGGAAATACAATTCCATTTGCAGACGCCAGATATAAAAAGCTCTAAAAAAGCTTTCAAGTGATTGCTTTTCATTAAAAAATATATTGTATATTTAAGTTAAATGTGATTTCTAAGAATAAGCTGAATTAATTCATCGCTTTGAATACTTTTCTTCTGGCTTGACATTTAACTAAGTTAAAATTGATTTAGCTTTCAGCAGAAGTAATTTTTTTTTTTTGTTTGCCGTTTTCTTTTTTTGCATAATCTGGCCAACAAACTGTACAATCCGCATAACAATCTATAAATAATTGTCATGCGTTCAAAAGGCTGTGTGTGTGTGTGGGAAAGGTCTGACTGTTCCATTTAATGGATTGCCTTTTTTTCGCTTCATTTTCATTTTTTTTATGCTCGTTTTATTTTTTTTTGCGGTCGCCTCATCGCCTGGGGTCACCTGGTCCCAAAAACTGTCGCAATTCGCTTTCATCTGACCATGTGTATATACATAACCTTAGCCACCTTAAACCCCGACCTATATATTGTTCTGTTTAAATTTCTCTCCCTCTCTCTCTCTCTCTCTCTCTTTCTCTCGAAAATTCTCGTTGTTGTCGATTGTGCCAAGTGATTTTTGGCTTAGCTTAAATGGATAGCACGCAGGGCCTGGGCAACTAAAACCAATCAAACCAATGCGCTGTAAGAGCAGCCACACACACACACACACCCACAGACACATACACCCACACCCACACACTCTGGACAAACACGTCCAACTGCTGTCTGTGTAATTTTTGTGCACTTTTGCATCACCAAACAAACTCAATTAAAAAGTCTGTCTAAAAAAATCGCAAAAATATTTACTGTAAACTTGCAGGACGTTGCGCGCGAGTAAAAGTATATGAACATCAACAACCACGCAGACAACCCACACATAGCCACCCACGCACACCCACCCACCCACACACACATGCACACAAAGTGCAGGCGTTTAAAACCAACAAATAAAAAATGCAAGCAAACGGCCAGCCAAATGGCAATTGGGCAGCTACAGCAAAGAACTCAAAAAAAGGAGCAAAAAAAAAGATGAAAAAAAAAAACAAAATTAAAGCCCACTTCGAAATGGGGGCGGAAAGGGGGAAGATGGGGGGTGCAGACAAAACGCTGCTGGTGTCGAGTAAGCTCGGGCAATAGTTGTTTTTCGTGCGAGCGCCAATTGAAATTATGACGTGCCAGAGTTCTGGCCAAAGGCTCGATAGGATTGTTGGCTGTTGGTGGGCGGGGCGCCGAGAGTTTCGCCACTGCATACGGGCTTTGGCACGGCACACGCAACATTTGCGTGATGCTCTTCACAAGGGCAAATAAAAAAAGCAGAAAGAAGACTAATAGTGCTCGCCTGCAAAGTGGCTAACTACCAAATTACCCTGTACATAAGAGACTCATTTGAACTTGATGTTTTACTAAAGAAAATTTTAGTTATACAAAAAGTAAAGTATCTTGTATGTGTCTAAGCTATACATGCATTTCAAGACCAAGTTTTATCTCTGTAGCTTTTATAATCTTCGAGATATGCTCTAGTAACTATAGTTGAATAGAGATTGTAATGGATTTCTTACAAATATGTTAGGATCGTATGAAAGAATCTCGAAGGAGAATCTACTACTCCAATTCAAAGTCACTAGAGATTTTAATATTTCGATAGATCAGTTTTATGAATGATATATAATATATGTCGAGCTAAAAGTTAAACTCAATCTTATCAAATCAATTTAAGATCCCATTCAGCTGATGAAAATCAGACTAAAATCTATACCCAATCTATATTTCATCTAGTTTTCTGTTTCACACAATGCCACCCACCTTCCTCAACAATTACAGGGTATCAAAAGGCAAACTAGCGACTACACATACACCAAGTGCTGAACACATATTTGAAAAGGAAAATACGTGGCCAGCTCTGGATATCCGGACACGGCACATCACCCGCTTACTGTGTCTTTCACGCACACACGCACACTCACACTCACACGAATGCTCTGCTCTCTTTGCTTCGCTTCTGCGTTTTTTGTGGCCTTCTCCACTTGCCAAAGTGGCGCGAAAATTAAACGGCGCATAGCTGGGCGCCTGCTAGCAATTTTTTCTTTCTTTTTTTTCGGCCCCCAAAGTGCACTAAAAGCGCAAATTAAGTTGCCTCGTTCTTTTTTCTGCTTTTTCGTTTGCAGCTACAGAATTAAAAACCTGTGTTCTACATAAGCCATGACATGCGGATAATTAAGGAAAAGTCAAGGAATGTAACAATGCATGTAACTGAAAACCATAAAATGTGTAAGTTTATTAACATGTGTAATGCAAAATTATCCATCTATGATAGCTAAAACGGTATGGGGGGTGAGTGAGTGGGTGGGCGAATGCATGTGTTGATGTGATTATATGCATGTACAAAAGTGTGTGTATGTAGGTTGTGCACATGTATGTGTTGCATGTATGTATGCCTATCCATAGCTGTAAACATACATATGTATGTGCATATAGTTAGTGCATGTGAATACATCTGTTTGTAGAGATCTACATGTATACATATGCACGCATGCGATTTCATATGTCTGTCTATATATGTATAGACTTATATGTATGTATGTATGCGTACACATGTGTGTGAATGTCTCTGTATTTGTATCTGTGAGTATATGTTCACATACACATACCTATGTATGCATGTATGTATTTAGATGTCAATGTATATTAATATGTATACATGGATCTACACATGTATGTATGTAAGTAATTACACATGAATGTAAGTATATGCAAAAATCGATGTATGTCTTCATGTATGTATGTATGTCAGTATGTATAGGAATGTATATGTATGTGAGTATGTATAAGCTTAAACTTATCTGTACATCCCTACTTTTACATACCTATGTCTGAGGTATGTATGTAACTATGTAATGTTAAACTGACCTTTAAATGTAATAGATGCGCCCTACTCTGCGATTCTCATGCATGCATGCAGGCAAGGCCAGCAGCATTTCATTGCTTCAACTAAAACTATTTAACTTATTCAAAAGTTGTGTGTCAATTAAATTAACTTTATCTCTGCTAAAACTATTACTCTAATTAACTTTTCTTCCCTTTTTCCCATTTTCGGTCCGCTGCAGTTGCTTTAACTAGTTCGTCCACTTTGTATATGTTCTACTAAATATGCGCATGAAAAGTCTGTATGTACTCTGCTTCCACTAATAAATTCCAAGAAGAAAAGCTCCAATCTAATCCTCAATATTAAATTGTATGATGAACTCTCCCTTGGATTCGGATGTGCAAACAATCGTTAAAGTAATCGCAATCAAACTAGAAATATTTCAAGTTTCAGTAATCAAACAAGGCTAAGTTGTTGAACGTGCTGCAGTCGCAGCTGGGCTGACTTAACCAGAGTTTGTAATTACGGACGGGCACACAATGCATTGGCAACTTTTCAATTAAAAACATAAATACAAATCGAGAAGGGCCGATGGGTAGATGGGTGGGTGGGTCGATGGGTCGATGGGCTGAAAGCCAGCCAGTTGTGTCAACAATTACTTACTGAATGGTGATTAAAATGTTGATGCCCGACAGCACGACCATGGGCAGCAGACAATAGCCCAGCACGGAGGCGACCGCCCCAAAGGTCACTTGCGAGCGTGTGACCATCAGCGAGAGCAGACAGTAGAAGAATATGCAGCCCATGACGCCGATGCCGTATATATACGAGAAGGTAACCTTTCCGCTCTGCATGCATAGAAAAAAGCGCAATGAAAACACTATGTAGCCAATATGTAATTAGAGTGCTTTTGGGATTTACTCACCAGCAGCAGAATGCCGCCGAGTGTCAAACAGAATACCAATGGCCCGGCCATGTCCGTGTCCTGGAGTATTTGCTGCTCGGTGCCGCGCAGCGGATTCAACACGGCCAGCGTCTGAAACGAAACAAAAAGCCTGTTATAATATTGTGTGCAATTCGAAGGCAATGTTATTAAAATTAAAGCAAGTGAAGGATTTCGCAACTGAACAGCGCCATCATCATTCACAGGCTGCGGCAGGACACGACACAATTCATTTGTTCGCACACACACACACAGACAGCACGGCCATAAAATGGAGCCTAAGTTCCGCTTTTTGAACAGTTGTTCCCTGTATGTGTATGTGTATTTGTATATATGGGTGTGTGCACTCGCACACTGAAATTTGAAAAATGGAAATTGATGATAAATGATATTGCTGACCAGTCAGCGAACCAGAGCACCGAACGACCCTGTCAACATGTTTGACGCACGAGAATTTAGACCACGAGCCCAGAAATAAATGAAACAACAGGCAACCGAAAACAATCGTCCTTTACTAGAGACAGACAGACACACGCACAGATGTGACACTGCGGCAGGTCAGTTGACTTTAACATGAAATCCTTTAACCAATCCTCTTTTATATCCTTTATTAGCTAAAAGCTAATTTATAGGCGACTTTTTTGATTTGTCGCTTTCTATATATAGCATTATTAATATATATAAATATAGTTTATTTATATTATCTGATATTCTTTGTTAAAAATCAGCCTAGCTTAATTTATTGCACTGTGAAATGGGGCCAACAGGATTCGGTAACTAAAAATATAACTAAAGCTTGATTCTAGTTTCAGATTGGGATTTATCGTTTGAATCTTTGTTAAAGTGTTATATATAGTATTCAAAGATTGTGCATCTGATAAAGCTGAGCTGGAGTGAAAGGCGTGAGGTTTAGTTGGTATAATAATAATAAATTTTTTTATTTTGAAGATTTCCTTATGTTTTCAGAATTTACAAAAAAAAATCAAATAAAAAAAAGTATTTTTAATTTTAAAATATCAAAATCTATATTCTACAATTTAAAAAAAAAATCTTTTAATGAAAATTTTGAATACTATTTCTAATAAGAACTCTTTTCAGATTTAAAAATATTTTTTAAAAATTTAGACATGATAATATAATTCTTTTTTCATTTATAGGTTATAAATTAAATATACACAAATAAAAGCATTTATTAAGAAAATGCACATATTAAATAACATTTTGTTCGAAAATCTTCTCGAGCATTGGAAATAATTCCAATTTTATTTGCAAAAGATTGGTTTAAATTCTATTTGAATTTGTTGTTTGGCCTCGTTCGGCGTTCTCATTTATTGTCCGTCTTTTTCATGCAATTTAATTAGTATTTCACTTAATTTTTATGATGGCAACGGACTCATTAACATTTTCATTTTTCAATTAACACAAACGTAATAAATTCCAAACAAAATTAAAAAAAAAAAAGAGAAAAAGAGAAAAAAGGAAAACTACAACCAAGCAAATTTCCACAAAAGGCAAAATTGTGGAGGAAAGTTACATAGAGGAATACGAAGGAAAAAGTTTAATTAAAAAAACAAAAGTTGTTTTATTTATTTAAAACACACAACACAACAAAACAAAACAAAGCAAAACAGCGACAGAGCAATGAAAAAATATGTCTTCATTAACGACAAAACAAAAATAAAATAAAAAAAAAAATAAAAAAAAGAAGAGGAAAATGCCAACAAGTGCAGGGCAACAACTACAACTACAACAACAACAATGCAAACGACCAAGGCGAAAAAACGGCATCATGCAAAAGCAGCGTGCAATAAATAAATACAAAAGCGAAATGCAAAAACATTTAAATTTCAATTAAAACTGAGCGCCGAGCAGCGCGAACTTGGCCGCGGTAGAAAAGCTGGGCCTAAAGTGGACACACTCTCACTCTATCTCTCTCTCTCTCTGTCCCTGTCTCCCTGCCCCCATACTAAGTGCAACTGTCTGCACACTCTCACTCCTGCTCTGTCTGGCACACACAATTCCAACTGCACAAATTAGAAAACTGAAAACAAAAGCAAAGTGCGTAGAAGCAAAAGTAGGAAGATTTATGCAGGAGGTGAAGTAATTGCGCATGCAAACAGAATGAGGCAATCCGCAGCAGCTCGACGCTTATTAAATATGCAATTTACCAAGATCTGCAGTCGTCTTCAAACTGCTAATAAAGCAAACGATGTCTCGACTTACCTTCTGAAATATATGATTCGGGTTGATGCCCAGTTCTGCAATAGACAATGATGTAGGATTACATGTTAAAGCATGTGCGCACAGAGCTTACCCTCTAGGAGCGGCGGCTCGTCCTCGAACTCGTTGCCGGCTGCCGCTCCGCCGGCTGCGCCGGTCTGCTTGAAGGATTTCTCCTGCGCAAAGCTGTTCTCTGTGTAGGCGGTTGGATCGTAAAAGCCGCCAAGACCCTGATTGGGCGCGTTGTTGTAGGCGGCATCATAGTTGGGCGGCACCGTCGGCTGTGTGTTGTCGAAAGTCTGGAAGTTGCTGTGACAAACACAAAAAGGAACAAAATTGTTCAACAAATGGCATTGCGGTTGCGTGTCACATGAAGCTTACAGTTCCTGGCCAAATTCTGGCATATCAAAGTTGAAGCTGGCATCTGCTGATGGCCCGGAGGCGTAGAAATCATTCGGCCCACCAAACTGTGCCATGATACAAACACTAAACAATATTTAAAATTATAGTTAATTTAGAAATACAGTGCAACACGTCACTGGGAACGGCTGATTGCCATTCACCGGCAACGTTAACATCTATGTTAACCGAACGCCAATTCTGTCACTGTTAAAGGAAGAGCAGTGTTGAGCAGCGGCCGAGTGGCGCGTAAATATGAAAATTGAAATACAAGAAATGTTTAAAGTTTCATTGGAAACAAAAGTTTGACTTTGAATCAAAACACTTTGGATAATATTAACATTCATAATACATTTTTATTTGCATAGTTCCATTTGTAACATGCACACAAGTTATTCCTCAATTGGGCTACGTTATTATTGCACTTGTAAAGGTCTAATAATATAGATAGTATTATAATTTCGTATTGTATTTAACTTGTAACACGCAATGGCAAAAAACATTAAGTAAAGTGTTAGTAGTTTGTAGTTACAGTTACGTAGAGAACACAGTTAGATAACTTTACGAATTTGTTTTTACTAACAATAAATAGCAGTGAATTATAATTATGTAGGTATACATATATCAACATAGATAATTTAATAAATATATATATATTTTATATATTTTAATATATGTATATATATATACATATATAAATATGTTTGTGTATGTTATTTATATGGCTGGTTTAAGTGGACAACATCCTTTCCATTTTCCGCATTCATTTTTTTTTAGTTTTATATTTTGTTTTTGCGCTATCGGCTAATTATTGTTCGTCTTTCCTAACTCTTTGTTCTTTTCCTTTGTCATCTTCGTCGTGGTGTACGTTGTTCATTGTTCCTCTTGCTTGTGAATCAAGTCCTAGCTGACGCAACCTTTTCTAAACTGTTTAACTTAATAATTAAATTGAATTCAAATATCTTATTACGCATTATGTATATATGACTAGCTTGATGGGGGAATTCGAATAATAACCTAAACTTCTTTGGTTGCTTATTTCGTTTGGTTTTTCTTTTCGGTATTTTTCCTTTTTGGTATTTTGTTTTTCTTCTTCTTTTTCTTGCCTTGCTAATATTTCAAGTACACATTCGCCTTAGTGCGATTAGTCCTCCAGATTCCGGAAGGCCTGCTGCAGATCCTCATACAGCTGATCGTAGTCCGCCTTAATCTTCTGTTCACCATCCTTCACAGGATCCTGGAGAGAAATTCATTAGCTTACTCACTTTGTCTGTCATTCTCAGTGCTCACCTTGAATTTCATTGAAGACAACTGATACATAATGCCGCCCATGGACTCCCTGATCGTGTTCCATGTAATCTTATTGTCCGACTGGGCGGTCGACTCAACGGCATGACGCGCCGTCTCGTAGAAAGCCAGAATATTCCTCAACATGCCGACAGTTTTGTAGAAGGGACACACTCGGTCGTAGGGCGAGTAGGAGTTCTGTTGCAAGAAGTCGTCCTTCAGCAGCTTGGCCACCTCCAGGGTAACCTTGTCGGTCTCGGCCAGCGACGCCTTGCCCACCAGCTGCACGATTTCGGACAGATCCTCCTCCTCCTGCAGGATCTCCTTGACCTTGGTACGCAGCGGCACGAATTCGGGGAAGTTCTTATCGTAGTATTCGTCCAGAGCGCGCATGTACTTGGAATAGGAGATAAGCCAGTTGATGGAAGGGAAATGTTTGCGCTGGGCCAGCTTCTTGTCGAGACCCCAGAACACCTGTACAATGCCCAAGGTAGCCGAGGTCACGGGATCGGAGAAATCACCACCAGGTGGCGAGACAGCGCCCACAATGGACACGGAGCCCTCGCGCTCGGGATTGCCCAAGCACTTAACGCGGCCAGCGCGCTCGTAGAAGGTGGCCAAACGAGCTCCCAAATACGCCGGATAGCCGGAATCGGCAGGCATCTCAGCCAGACGACCGGAAATCTCACGCAGAGCCTCAGCCCAACGGGAGGTGGAATCGGCCATCATGGCCACGTTGTAACCCATATCACGGAAATATTCGGAGAGTGTGATGCCCGTGTATATGGAAGCCTCACGAGCCGCTACGGGCATGTTGGAGGTGTTGGCCACCAGAGCTGTGCGCTTCATGATCGACTCTGTGACGCCGTCGATTTCGCAAGTCAGTTCCGGAAAGTCGCGCAGTACCTCGGACATCTCGTTGCCACGTTCGCCGCAGCCGACGTAGATGATGACGTCAGAGTTGGAGTACTTGGACAGGGCCTGCGGATTGTAGATTGCATAAGAGTGAATTGTGACCCGAAGCGTTAGTCAATCTCTGTTAGCATACCTGCGAGATGACCGTCTTGCCACAACCGAAGGCACCAGGAATGGCCGTGGTGCCGCCCTGGACGCAGGGGAACAGCGAGTCGAGCACGCGTTGTCCAGTGAAGAGGGGATGATTGGCCGGAAGCTTCTCGGTGCAGGGGCGGGGCTGTCGCACGGGCCACACCTGCAGCATAGTATGTTTTGTGATCTCGCCATCGAACTCCGTCTCCAGCACAATGTCCTCCAGGTTGTAGTTGCCCGCGGGGGCGATGTAGCGCACTGTGCCCTTGGCACGCGGTGCCACGATCATGCGCTGCTTGACCAGTGTGTTCTCGTGCACCACGCCGTACAGATCTCCGCCCGTGATGTGGGAGCCAACGCGCACGTTCAAGGGATTGAACTCCCACATCTCGCTACGGGACAAAGCGGGCGTGTTCACGCCCTTGGGTATATATATGGAGCTGGTCATGATGCCAATGTCCCTCAGCGGTCGCTGGATACCGTCGAAGATGCTGCCCATGATGCCAGGGCCCAGCTCCACGGACAGGGGCTTGCCAGTGCGCAGCACGGGATCCCCGACTGTGACACCTGAGGTTTCCTCGTACACCTGAATGGTGGCCATGTCGCCCTCCAGGCGAATGATCTCACCCACCAGCTCGTAGTAGCCCACGCGCACCAGCTCGTACATCGCCGAGCCCGACATGCACTCTGCCGTAACGACTGAAAGGGGTGGGGGAGGAGAGAGTTATGTAGATAGGGGTCAGCAGGTGAAGGACAAAGGTGACGTCTTACCCGGGCCAGAGACGGCGTACACGCGACCGTATTCGGACTCGCGGTCCTCGTCTTTGAATTTCCTCAGGTTAGACATGTTTGAGGTGAGTTCGGTTCAACTGCAACGGTCGAAATTCGTTTGCTAAGCATCAATCAAAAGCAAAAAAAAAACAACAGTAAATGAATTTTTCTTTTTTTTTCATTATAAACAAACACATTTTGCACGCTTGTTTTTGTGACAGAAACGATGAGAGGAAAAAAAGCTAGATGGCGCTGCTGTGGGCAGTTGCCAAGCAGCCCCCAGTGAAAGCTTCAAACCCCCGCAGCAGCAGCAGCAGCCAACGATCGATTTTTCCACACACAAATTTCACATTTGCCACCCACAGTTTGCATTAACAGTTTTTTCTCTCCAATTTAACTGTTACTGTTGTCACTTCGTGAAGCCTTGCATATTTCTAGGCACTTTAAGCTATTCATTACTTCTTTTTTTCAACGCAAGTTCATTAGTTTTGCTAGTTGGAAAATCGCTTTTACTCACATTTGTTTTAGCTCTTATGAAAATTCTCAGCAGACTGAGTTTCTATTTTAATCTAGATTGGCAGCGCCTCAAATTTTCCAATACATTTGGAAAATTCTTATCGATTGTATCACATAACTTTTATCGATATGCGATAGTGTTGTACATCACTAACTCAGAATGGTATAAACATGCTAAATGAACTGAAAAATTTATTAATTTAAATTAATTTGTCTACCATATATATTCAGGTAATTTAAATATCTCACAACATGCATATTGCCAACATAGTACATTGTGGTATATCGCAAATTTTAGTGTATGTTAAGTTATAAGTTACATTTTGTTTATGTTTATGCAAGATCTCTAATTAACTTAGATTTTGTTACCTACGCTTAACAAAGTTTTTCTTTAATTCAATAGTTATACACATAAATATTTATAGCTGGCCGACGCAATAAATTTCTTCACGTGCAGCAGCACCCTAAATATGAACTGTTATCGAGGCTGAGAACCAAACATTCTGTTATCGATATGTTTGGCTATCGTGCATTTGGAGCTAGTTAAATAGTCATTCACATCTCTACTACCTTCTCGGCTGCAAAACAAACTTCTCGCGAAAACAGGGGGTCAAGTGAATTTAAGAACGAGATATATCTTAAAAAGTACGCCCATTAAGCTTGTCGCAGTGCAACGCATAACACAAACATGTGAAAGTGTCGAACGCAAACTGTGGAATATTGCGTGACGTGCCCAGACAGATTCAGACTCCGGGCAAGCAAATTATAACCTCAAAGTCTCGACTGGACGTGGGTGCACCTGCTTAGCATTGCAGGCGCTTGGGGACTTCCCCAGACCCTAGAAACTATTGAACGTAAACATGTCAACATCTTCGATTGTGCAGCAGTTCGTCAACGGACTCAAGTCCCGCAATCGCAATGTTCAAAACAAGGCGGCGCAGGATCTGTTCCTGTATGTCAAGACCGAGCTGCGGGAAATGTCGCAGGAGGAGCTGGTGCAGTTCTTCGACGACTTCGACCACCACATCTTCAACATGGTCAATGCAGCGGACATCAACGAGAAAAAGGGTGGTGCCCTAGCCATGAGTGAGTAAATAATATCCTTTGAGCGATGACCTCAGTTAATCCCTCTCTCCTGTTCCTTTGTAGAGTGCCTCATAAGCGGCGATGCGTTGATAACACGCAAAGGCATCTCACCCTACCTCAATCGACTACGCGATCTACTGCTTATCAACGATGTCTCGGTTATGGAAATTGCGGCTCGTTCGCTCGTCAAGCTGGCCAATATGCCAGGGTCGAAGGGCGCGGAATCATTCGATTTTGATATAAAGAAGGCATTCGAAATGCTCAGCGGCGATCGACAGGAGGTGCATAGCAATTAATATATTCTTTATAATTAATTAAACAAATATTCCCTGCTTTTTTCTAGTATCGCCGTCATGCGGCCGTCTTCATTCTGCGCGAGCTGGCGATTGCGTTGCCCACGTATTTCTATCAGCAGATTCTAACGTTTTTTGACCACATCTTCAATGCCATCTTCGATCCGAAGCCAGCGATACGCGAATCTGCGGGCGAGGCGCTCCGTGCCGCCCTCATCGTAACTGTTCAGCGCGAGAGCACGAAGCAATCGAGCGAGCAGCAATGGTATAAGATCTGCTACGACGAGGCCAGCAACAGCTTCAACACAGACGTGCCTCCGGGCAAGGAGCAAAAGGGCATGACGCGCGATGATCGCATACACGGCGGCCTCATTGTCTTCAATGAGCTCTTTCGCTGCGCCAATGCGAACTGGGAGCGTCGATATACAACGCTCAAGAAACTGTTCCCCAAGTCGCAGCACAACAAGTTCCTGGACCCCAGCAGCTCCTCCTCTGTGGGCAGCCAGCTGACCACCATTGTGCCACGCCTCAAGGTGCCTTTCGTCGACAAGCTGGGCAGCACGCAGCTGCAAATGGAAAGCGAGCAGCACAATGGCATTGGCAACAAGCTGACGAGTGTAAGAAATGAATATATAACCCATATTAGTCAAGATTCAAGTAATCCACCCAAGAGGTATTCTCTAATCTCAATCAGTGAAGAAGTTCTTATTGATATTCCTATATATATTTTTAGTATATTTGCCAGCGTTGATTAATTGTTTCCATTCGCTTGCAGCACAACGTCTTGGACTCAGCTTATGCCAATGAGATACTGAAGGAGCACTTCATAACCATATGCGATAATGTTCTGGAGCAGCGTTCCTCGAAGTCGCCTTACGTGCAGCAGGCTCTGCTTCAGATCCTGCCCCGCTTGGCTGCCTTCAACCGCGAGGTGTTCGTGGCTCAATATCTGAAGACCTGCGTTGCTCACTTGATGGCCATACTGCGTGGCAAGGAGAAGGATCGCAACGTGGCCTACATAACCATTGGATACATAGCCGTCGCTGTGGAGAGCGATATAGAGGAGCATCTCAAGCACATTATGGGCAGCATTAAGCAGGCGCTGCCCGCTAAGGATTTGCCCAGCAAACGCAAGTCGCCGGTCGATGCGGCTGTGTTTGCCTGCATCACGCTGCTCGCCCATGCAGTCAAATCCCAGATCGCAGACGATGTCCGTGAAATCCTCGAGCAAATGTTCCACACGGGTCTCTCGCCCGCGCTGACCGTTTGCCTGCGCGAACTGGCGGAGAACGTGCCGCAGCTGAAGTCGGCCATAACGAACGGGCTGATTGGCGTGCTCTTCCAGGTGCTGATGGACAAGTCGGCGACGATACCATACGCTACGATGCCTGCGATTACAATCGATGCTTCGCTGATGCTGCAGACCGCCGACAGCGCCACAGTCGTGCTGGCTCTCCGCACACTGGGCACGTTTAACTTCGAGGAGCAGAACATGCTGGACTTTGTGCAACGGTAAGTGCATCAGTGAAGCTATTAAAGCTATTAATCCTTATCGAATTTCTTTAGTTGCGCGGACTACTTCATCGTGCATGAGCAGCAGGAGATTCGCCTGGAAGCCGTTCAGACGTGCACGCGCCTGCTCAAGCTCGCCGTGCAGTCATCGGAGAGCATGGAGAACTCGAAGACGCTGAGCGACACCGTTTCGCATGTGATTGAGCGGCTGCTGTCGGTGGCCATCACCGACATGGACTACAATGTGCGCATACGCATACTCCGCTCGCTGGATGAGACCTTCGATGCCAAGCTGGCCCAGCCGGAGTCATTGAACGCGCTGTTTATAACGCTGCACGATGAGATCTTTGAGATACGCGAGCTGGCCATGGTCACCATTGGGCGGCTGTCCTCCATGAATCCCGCTTATGTGATGCCCAAGCTACGCACCACCATGATCGAGCTGCTCACGGACTTGAAGTACTCGGGCATGAGCCGCAATAAGGAGCAGAGCGCACGAATGCTGGATCATCTGGTGATCAGCACGCCGCGTCTTATATCCTCCTACATGAATCCGATACTGAAAGCACTGGTGCCCAAGCTGCATGAGCCGGAATCGAATCCTGGCGTCGTGCTCAACGTGCTGCGCACGATTGGAGATCTGGCCGAGGTCAATGGCGGCTCCAATGAAATGGAGCTGTGGGCGGATGAGCTGCTCTCCATACTGCTCGAGATGCTGGGCGATGCGGGCAGTCCGGACAAGCGTGGCGTGGCGCTCTGGACCCTGGGGCAGCTGATAAGCGCCACAGGCCGTGTGGTCAGCCCCTATCACAAATATCCGGTGTTGATCGATATACTGATTAACTTCCTGAAGACCGAGCAGCGTCGATCCATACGCCGCGAGACGATACGCGTGCTGGGCTTGCTGGGTGCTATGGATCCGTACAAGCACAAGATGAACAAGGGCCTGATTGACAGCCAAAAGGATAACGTGCTCATCGCCTACTCGGACGGCAAGGCGGACGAGAGCCAGGACATCTCCACAGCGGAGCTGCTCGTTAACATGGGCAACGCGCTCGATGAATACTATCCAGCGGTGGCAATTGCTGCGCTAATGCGCATTCTGCGCGATCCCACGCTGAGCACTCGGCACACTAGCGTCGTCCAGGCTGTAACCTTCATCTTCCACACGCTGGGCATCAAGTGCGTGCCGTACCTGGCGCAGGTGCTGCCCAATCTCTTGGACAATGTGCGCACCGCGGACAACAATCTGCGCGAGTTCCTCTTCCAGCAGCTGGCCATTCTGGTGGCCTTCGTCAAGCTGCACATCATCAGCTACATGGACGACATCTTCAAGCTGATCCAGGAGTTCTGGACAATCAACACGCCGCTCCACTCGACACTCATCAACCTCATCGAGCAGATCGCCGTTGCCCTGGGCTGCGAGTTCCGGGACTATCTCGCGCAACTCATACCGCAGATTCTGCGCGTGCTGCAGCATGACAACTCCAAGGATCGCATGGTGACGCGGCGTCTGCTGCAGGCGCTGCAGAAGTTCGGGAGCACGCTGGGCTACTATCTGCCGCTGATCGTGCCGCCCATTGTGAAGTTCTTTGACTCGCCGTATGTGCCTCAGCAGGTGTCCTTGGTGGCGCTGGAGACGATCAACAGTTTGGCCTGCCAGCTGGACTTTACGGACTTCTCCTCCCGCATCATACATCCGTTGGTGCGGGTGCTGGACACGGAGCCGGAGCTGCGCGATCAGGCAATGACAACGCTGCGCTCCCTGGTCAAGCAGCTGGGCAAGAAGTATCTGGTGTTTGTGCCCATGGTGCATCGCACCATGAACAAGCATCGGATCGTCGATGCCGAGTACGAGAAGCTGCTCGCCCGCATCCAGTCGAACAGCACCCTGGCGGACGCCTCAGGCATTGGCTTTGGCATCGGCGGCGACTTCGGTCAGCGCCAGGCGAAGCCCAAGTACAACGAGCCCTTCGTCCTGGACAGCAACAGCAGCAGCAAGAACCTGAAGGTGTCCACGAACGCGCTGCGCACCGCCTGGCAGGTGACGCGTCGCGTCTCCAAGGACGACTGGATGGAGTGGCTGAAGCGCCTGTCCATCGGCCTGCTCAAGGAGTCGCCCTCACACGCGCTGCGCGCCTGCTGTGTCCTGGCCCAGGACTACGATACGCTGCTGCGGGATCTGTTCAATGCGGCCTTCATATCCTGCTGGACGGAGCTGTCGCCCGAGCTAAGGTACGAGCTGGCCGAGTCCCTTATACAGGCGCTGCACGTCACCGACATGCCAGAGATCACCCAGACCATACTCAACCTGGCCGAGTTCATGGAGCACTGTGATCGTGATCCCATACCCATAGAGCCGGAGCTGCTGGGTACCTACGCCATGTCCTGTCGGGCGTTCGCCAAGGCCTTGCGCTATAAGGAGGAGGAGTTTGTGTCGCGCCAGGAGCCGCACGTCTTCGAGTCGCTCATCCACATCAACAACAAACTGCAGCAGCGCGAGGCAGCCGAAGGTCTGCTAACCACCTACCGCAACTCGGCCAACGAGGGCAGCGTCCACGGTCGCTGGTACGAGAAGCTGCACAACTGGGAGCAGGCACTGCACCATTACCAGCTCAATCTGACCGCTGATCCCACCGATCTGGAGGCGCGTCTGGGCCACATGCGCTGCCTGGAGGCGCTCGGCGACTGGTCGCAGCTGAGCAACCGCTGCAAGGAGGAGTGGCCCAACTTCAGCACGGAGGCCAAGTCGCGCGCGAGTCCCTTGGCCGCTGTGGCCGCCTGGGGCCTGAAGGACTGGGAAGGCATGCAGGAATACGTCCGCTGCATACCCGTGGACACACAGGACGGCAGCTTCTACCGCGCGGTGCTCGCCGTGCATCACGACGACTTCGAGTCGGCCCAGCGGCTGATCGACGAGACACGCGATCTGCTGGACACCGAGCTGACCTCCATGGCCGGGGAGTCCTATGAGCGCGCCTATGGCGCGATGGTCTGTGTCCAGATGCTGGCCGAGCTGGAGGAGGTGATTCAGTACAAGCTGATACCGGATCGCCGCGAACCGCTCAAGTCCATGTGGTGGAAGCGTCTGCAGGGCGGACAGCGCCTGGTCGAGGACTGGCGCCGCATCATCCAGGTGCACTCTCTGGTTGTGAAGCCACACGAGGACATACACACCTGGCTGAAGTACGCAAGTCTGTGCCGCAAGAGCGGCTCGCTGAACTTGTCGCACAAGACGCTAGTGATGCTGCTGGGCACCGACCCAGCCCTGTCGCCCGACGACCCGCTGCCGGTCAACCAGCCGCAGGTCACCTATGCCTATACCAAATACCTGGCCGCCTCCTCCAAGCCGCAGCTGGCGTACAAGCAGCTGCGCGACTTTGTCAACACGTACAGCGCACAGCTGAACTGTCTGCCGCCGGAGGCGCAGAAGCAGCAGGATCAGCGGCTCATGGCGCGTTGCTACCTGCGCCTGGCCACTTGGCAGAACAAGCTGCACGAGAACCGACCCAATCCGGAGGCCATGCAGGGCGCACTGGAGTGCTTCGAGAAGGCCACGGACTACGATCCCAACTGGTACAAGGCCTGGCATCTGTGGGCCGACATGAACTTCAAGGTGGTGCAGTCCCAGAAACAGGCGCTCGAGAACCAGCGTCAGCAATCGCCCGCGGCCATAAGCCTGGGTCTGGACAGCGAGCGTCTGATCATACAGCAGTATGCGGTGCCGGCGGTGCAGGGCTTCTTCCGCTCGATCAGCCTCATCCGCGGCAACTCGCTGCAGGACACGCTGCGCCTGCTGACGCTGTGGTTCGACTATGGCAACCATGCGGAGGTCTACGAGGCGCTCTTCTCCGGCATGAAGCTGATCGAGATCAACACCTGGCTGCAGGTGATCCCGCAGCTGATTGCACGCATCGACACGCACCGCAAGCTGGTGGGTCAGCTCATCCATCAGCTGCTCATGGACATTGGCAAGAACCATCCCCAGGCGCTGGTCTATCCGCTGACCGTGGCCTCCAAGTCCGCCTCGCTGGCACGGAAAACGGCCGCCTTCAAGATACTCGACTCGATGCGGAAGCACTCGCCGACGCTCGTCGAGCAGGCCGTCATGTGCAGCGAGGAGCTGATCCGCGTGGCCATCCTCTGGCACGAGCAGTGGCACGAAGGGCTCGAAGAAGCGAGTCGCCTCTACTTCGGGGATCGCAATGTGAAGGGCATGTTCGAGATCCTCGAACCATTGCACGCCATGCTGGACCGCGGACCACAGACACTCAAGGAGACCTCCTTCTCGCAGGCCTACGGCCGGGAGCTGACCGAGGCGTATGAGTGGACGCAGCGTTACAAGACGTCGGCGGTGCTCATGGACTTGGATCGAGCCTGGGACATCTATTACCATGTGTTCCAGAAGATATCGCGCCAGCTGCCGCAGCTGACGTCGCTAGAGTTGCCTTATGTCTCGCCGAAGTTGATGACCTGCAAGAATCTGGAGCTGGCCGTCCCCGGCTCCTATAATCCGGGTCAGGAGCTGATACGCATCAACCACATCAAGACGAATCTGCAGGTGATCACGTCCAAGCAGCGGCCACGCAAGCTCTGCATACGTGGCTCCAACGGCAAGGACTACATGTACTTGCTGAAGGGCCATGAGGATCTGCGGCAGGACGAGCGTGTGATGCAGCTCTTTTCGCTGGTCAACACGCTCCTGCTCGACGACCCGGACACGTTCCGTCGTAATCTGGCCATCCAGCGCTATGCCGTCATCCCGCTCAGCACAAACTCCGGCCTGATTGGCTGGGTGCCGCACTGTGATACGCTGCACACGCTGATCCGCGACTACCGCGACAAGAAGAAGGTGCCGCTCAACCAGGAGCACCGCACCATGCTCAACTATGCGCCGGACTATGACCATCTGACGCTCATGCAAAAGGTCGAGGTGTTCGAGTATGCCCTGAGCCAGACCCAGGGCGACGATCTGGCCAAGCTGCTGTGGCTGAAGTCGCCATCGTCGGAGCTGTGGTTCGAGCGGCGCAACAACTACACACGCTCCTTGGCCGTAATGTCCATGGTGGGCTATATACTGGGTCTGGGTGACCGTCATCCCTCCAATCTGATGTTGGATCGGATGAGTGGCAAGATTTTACACATTGACTTTGGCGACTGCTTCGAAGTGGCCATGACACGTGAGAAGTTCCCGGAGAAGATACCCTTCCGGCTGACGCGGATGCTCATCAAGGCGATGGAGGTGACTGGCATTGAGGGTACCTATCGGCGCACCTGCGAGAGTGTCATGTTGGTGCTGCGACGCAACAAGGACTCGCTGATGGCTGTTCTGGAGGCCTTCGTCTACGATCCACTGCTCAACTGGCGCCTGCTTGACGTGGACAAGAAGGGCAACGATGCGACAACCGCGGCTGGTGCCAGCGGCGGCAGTCCGAGCAACTCCATAGAGCAGGAGTCGCTGCTGCAGGGCAATCCAGTGGCCAAGTCCAAGACGTACGAGGCGCAGCAGCTGCACGGCGGATACACCAACGTGACCGATGTGACCAACAGCAAGGCCAGCATGGTCATACAGCGAGTGAACCGCAAGCTGACGGGCACCGACTTCCAAATGTCCGAAATGACCAAGCAGCAGCAGGTGGAGCTGCTCATACAGCAGGCGACGAACAATGAGAACCTCTGTCAGTGCTACATTGGCTGGTGTCCCTTCTGGTAAAGAGGAGGACGGGTCCGAACTCCAATCTCCACGCCATGCACCCATCTGACATCTGAGACTGAGCGAATAAAACAAATAATTGCAGTTATAAATACGAACACACACACACACACAACTAAACATAAAACTATGTATATGTATAATTTATATTAGAAATACGCTTCATTAAAACTTTATTGTAAATTCCAGTTGCAATTAAATTCCAAATTCTGTTAAGCACGAGCCAAGCTGTGGCTAATCAACCTAATCAATAGTGGGCGTAGTCGCAGCTCGTCCCGTAGAAGAAAGAAAAACCAAGACCAATTTGATTGAAATTACAAAATATATATATATATATTTATTATAATAACTGAAGTATTTGTGAACGTGAATTTTTACAGAAACATTTTCCTTTTCTAAATGAAATTATACAAAAACAATCAATTAAGCAATATACAATATGTACTTAAATAATTAAAATTATTGCATTTTTCAACATTTACAGAAGTTTTGAGAAATCGGA
This sequence comes from Drosophila paranaensis, assembly GCA_035047545.1. NCBI lineage: Eukaryota > Metazoa > Arthropoda > Insecta > Diptera > Drosophilidae > Drosophila > Drosophila paranaensis. The sequence continues at coordinate 10,328,217 of JAWNPL010000153.1, forward strand.
AAATCAACAAAATAATAGTTTTCTTGATACTTGGACTTGAGAATCTTTAGAATCGACTGCGACTACCCCAAATGGAAACCGAACAAAAAATAAGTGGAACTAAACACTAGCTGCTGATAGATCGCATATACATATAATAATTATAATAATATATATTTGTATAGAGATATAGCTAGACACTAAAACTGCACATTAAGCTACGTAAGATTGTAGATTATCGTTTAAGATCTGGTTGCCTTAGCTATTGTTGCGCTTGCCCCGCTGCTCCTTGCGCCAGGCATCGATACGTTGCTTCAGTTCAATATTCGGAATCAGCATATCCTCGGTGAGATGCTGGCGATTGAACGGATCCGTGCAGCTATTGAGCAGATGACGTGTGATAATTGCACGATCCATGACCGTGCCAGAGGGCAGCACAACTGGATCCGACATCAGTGTGTCCATTAGTGGGTCCTTAAATTCATCAGGCGCATCGGCGCACTCATCTTCAGTCTGTTGGTTTGAAACTTTAAATGGACACGGATAAAGATAATCTAATTAATAAAACTCAGAGAGAATGTGCATTTCTAATGACATACCATATATTTCGTGAGCTCGCTGTGTGAGCGCTCTGAAGCGTTCCACCTCCACGCAGGAACGTATTGCAAGGCGTTTAATGCGCGACGCTGCCTCATTGCAAATTTGCAGATCGAATGACCGTTCGTCGGCAGCCAATGCCTGTGCGAATCTATCACAATCCAAGTGGAGATATATATCAAAGATCTGGGCCAACAAACTGCGCGGCTCCCAGCCATATTTGGCTGGGTTCCTCACTTTCAGGTCGTTGCACTTCGGCCCAGCCAATTGTTTTAAATTAAAGTTTAGCATGGAGCTGAGACGATCGACCAGCTCGGCGCGCATGAACGGCTCCTTGATATCGCTCTACAATAATCAACTTTAATGAATATCAAAGTACACTAGCAGCAGCCTAAGTAACTCACGGTCAGATAATGAAATAGATCGACGGTCTCGCGAGCTAGCGTTAAATAGGAACGGCATTGACGCTCATCCGTTGCCAGCTGGGTGAGGCGACTCTGCTGCTGCTCGGCACTCATGCCGCTCCAGTTCTTCACATCGGACATAAGCTGCTGTGTAAGATGTATGCGCTTAAGATTTTCGAGGCATTCGTCCAGCAAGAACGTCGTATCGTTCATCAGCATGTTGACAAACTTGACGAACTGATTGCCCTGGCGCGACTCACAGATGACAGCCTGGCGATGTATGGGGTTCTCCCACATGGATTTAAATAGATGGCTAATGTGGTATCTGAAAAGAAAGATATATTATATATTATACATATGTATATATATCAACTTATGTTCTCAAATAGATCCAATTCAACATACCTTATAGTAAACTTATCGTAAAACTCAGTGCTTTGGCCAGTGGTCTCTACATCCACATAAAATCGCATTAGCGCGCTGACCAGCGCATTCTGTGCCAGCTCATGGTTCCACATCTGCATCCATCCACAAAGAAGGAAGTTAATAGGCGTTTACTCATAATATATTTCGTATTCACTTACCGCTGTATTAACCGAATTGGCTGGCTTCAGGGAGAACACAAACATCACCTCAACCAGTTTGGCAGTTACATAGGGATTCTTGATGAGATGTGAAGCGCAAACGCAAGTCAACAGCCATGTGATGATCGAATGATCGATGCCCTGCCTGATGTCTACATTGGCGTGCTGCATGGCAAACAATATGAACTCTGCGATGTCATCAATGTACCACTCGGGCAGTGCAGAAAATGCGTCAGTCGGTTTCAGTTGCTGCACCGGCAGTTTCGAGATGAACGGACCTTCGATTGCGCGCCCCTCAAATTGATAAAGCATAAACTCGCACACAGTCGAATAGAACTCAGTGCACCGCTGCAGCAGCGCGGGATCAAGCAGCGTTATCTCACTGCAAGTCTTCGAGCTGACAAAGGAAATCAATTGTTAATATATCATTTCGAAGACATATCGGCACCTCATACCGGTTAAGTTTGCGCAGCTGCTTTTCCCAGCGATCCTTGAACTGAATGTTGCGCAAGGCATAGCGTGTGTTAACCCAATGTGGCTTGGTGCGATCCAGCTCGTCAATTAGTTTTTGTAGTTCCTTGATGGCGCGCACCTTTTGACGATATCGTTGAATCGCTGGCAAGTAGCCAAGATGATGGGCTTGCAGCGTGAGGAACCAGCACTGCGTCTGGAAATTCACATTCGCTGGCGGACTTGCGAAACTACCAGCCAAAAACTTCTTGTACTCCTCTTCGCTGTATCGGATTTTCGTGTCCTGCTCGATGTTGACAAGCGAATTGCTGTAGTAGTGGAAATTCGGGTCGATGCGATCCAATTTAATCTTGACCGACAACTGCTGCAGTACAGTCATCAGATTTATGACGAAGCCATCGCGTGCGAGCAGCTTTTCATCGCTGGCGAACTGCACTCGACGATCGTTGTGACGCAATATTTGAGAAACGTATTCTAGAGTCTTCGGACGGCTGGTAGCGTTGACGCACAGCGAGTGGAAAACCGTATGCATGTGAGTGCGCATCGAGTGGAGTTCCTGAACGAAGAGATGAATATGATAAGTTGAGCGAGAAACGAGAGAGACTAAAGGAGACTTACCCAACGTAACCGTGATGTGGAAGCATCTTCAAGTTTGTTTTTGGTTGTGAATTCAGCAAACTTGACATTCTCCTCGGCAAACAGGGAGACGGACAGAAAAGGGCCCAGAAAGCTGCACTTGACTATTTCTCGTCCCGGTATCTTGGTGCACATGGGCGGTATATAGTTCGGTTGGCGAGCAACCAAATCGGCGATGGGTCGTGCATTGCCCACTTTGATCACGACCAGCTTGGAAAGCCATTCGATTTGCTGCGTGTTGATCTTCGAACTGCAAATGTTGCGCTGCATGCCACTGAACAGGCCGCGCAGCAATTGTCCGAATATGGTGTCGAACACCTCGCGTTGCTGATACGTTTCGGCCACCAGGTCAGCGAGGAAAGCTTTGCTTACACGATCCATATATATAAGCTCCAATAAGGTTGACTGATCCAATTGATAATTCAGATTCGGTTGAATGCGATCTGTTAGCACTAGCACAGCTACTCGCATAATATTTTTAAATGCCAGAGACAAAGTCTGCCGTGTGCTGTCGTCGCCTGATTGGCCTCCATCGTTAGCTCCGGATTTGCTCGACTCGGTTTGATAGTTTTGATAGCAGCGCAGTAGATGCAGCATGACATTGTGCTTAGAGGTAGTCACTATGTTTAGCGGAGGCGGCACTGCACAAGTGATACCTGTATCGCTGGATGTTATCTCAGTCTGACTGGGCGTTGCGCTGGCACTGGCACCTTGATCGTCTTCGGCGGCGCTGCTGGAGGCCACTGCATTAGCCAGTATTTCCTGGACTTCGGTGTCGTCGCTTTTGATCTTTTTGGCTGAGGAGAATTCCTTGTCGTCGCCATTGGCGTCGCTCACGCCGGTGGCCAGAGGCGTATCGCTCTCCGCCTTCAGACTGTCATCGACTTCATCGTTGTAGAACTTAAATACCGTCTCCAACAGCACACTCGTTATAATCTGTCCGAAATCGAAACGTAATCCGGGATATAGTTCTAGAAAGCTGGCAGTTTGTGCACAAATGATGGAACCACTGCCATATTCATTCCATGTGGCATTCAGTAGCCTCGACAGCATCTGTTCGTTGCGCTCATCGGCGTTCTTAAGCAGTGAGGAATCCGTCTTTTGCACTATTTTCTGTGGCTCCGAGTTGAGTAACACGGCATTAGGTGCGCAGATGGAATGTGCAGTTGTCATTTCCACGTCCTGTATGGGCGTTGATGCCATCGATTTCATTTCCACATCCGTGTCCGTGGGCTTGTTGCCCAGATCTGACCAGGTTATGGGCTCTTTGTCGTTCAATGCATTTGTTGTATCCGTGCTGCTCGAGCCGGCAGACACCTCGCGCACCAAACGCGATTCACTCTGAATGCGTGGTGGCTTCACGGCTGCCAGCGGTGCCACGACATTCGCAGCGCTGAGGACACCACTACGCGCCGCTAATGTACGCAAGCGTCGGGCACGCATCTGCAAATAGATATTTGGCAGCCATTAGACATGAGATGAGATTATAGAGATTTGATGCTTTGCCTACCTCTTCGGCGCTGAGCTCAGTGACCACGTAGTCTGTGGTCGTCTCATTTTGGGTCTGCTCCTCAGCATTGGCACTGGGTGACTGTGGCTGGTCTTGTTGTTCATCCATTGGCTTCTGTGATGGCTCCTCTTCTGGCATGTTGCTTGTTCAGCAGTTGAGCACTTTGGCTGTGTAAGCTGGCAGTTTCCGTATGTTCGCTTGTTGCGTAGTTCTTCTGCTCTCCGGGTTAACGAACCAAACAATGAATGAGGCACAGAGAAAGACAGAGAGAGAGAGAGAGAGAGAGTGTGTATGTGTGTGTGAGTAAGATCGTGAGAGAGTGACTGGCGATTGAGTGAATTGCCACGCGCATTTAGCAAATAAACAAAAGTCCAGCGGTCAACGTCAAGTTCACGAAAAGACAATGATTCGCTGTCTGCGCAGCATCCAATTGCAAACGAGAGCAGACGGCGGGCGAGCGAATCAGTTCTTTGTGATATTAAGATTAACTACGCACTAGTCCACTTCTGACCTATGACAAAAGCCTAAAGGAAGACGACTATATCGAACGAGCAGCGACTATTTATAGAGTCTCAGAGCGACTGCGAACGTTATCTGATTGTCGGACAGGCAGAGAGCAACAACAACTGGTGCTACTGCAACTGCAGGTGCAGTGCAATGCACGATATCAAAACAAGTGTATATCGATAGCACAATATATCGATTTTTGCAAATTCCTTTTATTATGTCCATACGTAATTGAAATTGGTTGGATTTCAAGTATGTTGCGCAATTTATCTTTAAAAAGGCCAAACAGCTGAACATTTGTGACAAGGCACAAAATGACTTGACAAGGGTCTATAATATATGCGATGATTAAAAAATACCTTCAAATGCTCAGGTATCATTGAACATTAAAAATAAATAAGAGTCGAACAGTTATATTCAGCTACCTATATGCCTACTATATCACATATACCATAACCTAACATACTTTTTATAAATCTCTTGATGCTTATCAGAAATACGTAAACAAGATGACGAGTTATTTCTGGTGTAACCCATCAACTTTACGCATAAGCAATTGCTAATGTTAGATATATTTAGCAGTTATCGATAACTTGATTTGTGTATATCCTCGGGGAGCCGACCAAAGATCTCTTCAAGATGTTGCTTATTTTTTTTGTTTATTTTTACTTTTGACTGTAAATGCTATCTGCGCACTTTGTGGCTGAAAATACGCATTGGCGCATTTGCTTACCTGTAAATGGCACTTTCACCTGCCGTCACAATGAGAAATTCATGAAAATCGCGAAATGCGGGCAAAGTCTATTGCATTTCGTTGGGCCGCTCACTGGCAACGTTTACCGTTTGTGCCGTTGCTGATCGCAACGATGGCCTTTGCGAGGGGGTGGCGGATGACGGACGGTGACACGCACAAAAATTTCTCTTTTGTTCTCGCAGAATACTTTTTTGGCCCGCAATGCCCAATGTTTACAGGTTCCCGCAGAATTTATCCTACTTATGGCTTAACAATCACAATGCGTTATCAGCCGCGCGTGTGCTCAGATTTTGCACACGTTTGCACACGGATTTTCTTTAATTAATTCTACTTTTAATTTTTAGACACTGCGTCCGTCAAACTAGAACTAGGATTGTTGATATTGTATCGACAGACAGGCTATTCGATAGCACGCAATAGCCATCGATATTTTATACGATATTGCTTACGTTGACAGCTGAATGGCAATAGTTCAAGAAATGAAATTATTTTCACACAAGTCAAAAACTCGACACGAGCAGAAAAAACAACAGAGAACAGTATTGAATTAATCACCCACCAAATAAATAACAAGCACAGCAGAAGCTACCTGTAAACGAAACCGATAGCCCATGCACTTGCTATCGATATTTGCGCAATTGCGATGACGAGCAACTTGACAGTTTCGTTCAACAAAAGAAAATCATTTACTCCATATTACAAAAATGTTACAATTACTTGCGGAACCTAATTCGAATCCTAAAAGCTATATATATTTATGCTACTAGAAATCCGTATATCGCTGACGCAGGCTCTGACGCTTGGCAACATGATGCATCTGAAACAACAATTTTATTCATTTAGTTTGCATTAACAATATTTAATTAGGCTTGAGAACTTACTAAACGTTGTTGCCTTCGCTCCCGATTCTTCTCATAGGCCTTTAGAAGATTTGGACACTTGCGTCGTATATAGTCGTCTGATTCCCAAAAAAGGCCGCCATTTTCATATCGCAGCAGAAACTCAACCTAAAAATTAGATTCAAGAATTATAAAATGCAAATTTATATTGTTCGATTGAGAACTTACCTTGCCCGCCTTCGTCTCCTTGCCCAACACGCGCTCTATGCCATTCTCTGGCTTGCATTTTTTATAAAAATCATCTTCGTTGTTCTTCTCAGCTTTCACCTCACGTTCCACCAGCTGCGGCATATCCTCAATGCTCAGCAGGCCGTCGCGTAGTCGCTCGCCATTTTGCTCGACACGGCGGACAAATGTCAGCGGATGCTGCTTTAAGTAGTCATCCGCTTCAGCAATTGTCTTGGCCAAGTTGAATTCCTCCTCTTCCTCCTGGTCCTCATCGTTCTCGCACACATCATCATCCATATCCATGCCATCACAGCTCTGATTTTCACTGTTTCGCGCCGAACGTTTTTTCTTTTTGACACGATTGCCGCCATCGTTTGCTTTAACGTCTGGATGGAATCGCACCTTTTTGACACGATGGTCGCAGCTATCTGTATTGTGTTGCTCCACCATATCATCTATCAGTTGCCCATCAGCGATGTCGCTTGATGTGTTCGATGTTGACGCCTCTGCCTCTGTTTCCGCCAGCGTTGTCTCTTTAAGGTTTTGGGAAATGAGTTTCACTTTCGTTTCAAATGCAGCACTGGCTGCCGTTGTATTGCTGCTGCTTTTAAGTGCCGCCGAACTTTCACCAATGGTCGACTCAGCGCTGGACACATCAGTCTTTGGTTCGCCTGGTGGCGACTCTCTTAGTGCAGCGGAATCCCTGCTGCAGCTGTCTGTCTCCGCTGCGGGCTCCGTTGTTGTGGCACTTGTCTCGACCATTACACACTTCCTTTGCATTGATTTGTCCAGGGAATCACTGCCACCAGAGTCATCATTGGACTTCGTATCCATGTGCGGCAGGTGAAACGCTTCCTATTAAAATTTTTATTGCAAACAAATCAGTTGTGGAGCAAATCTGGCATTACCATTCCGATAGATATATCGATTAATTGTGTTAGAAAACAAAACTAGAGTCGGCGCTGCCAACTTAGTTAGATTATTTAAAAAACAGTCGATATACTAAATATGAATAATTTAAACAGTACGTTCAAATAGTATTTGCATACCTACTTACGAATTGACCAAATACAAAACAAATACAATTTTGATTTAAAATGAATGAGCAAGCTTTGAATTTTTGACTTCATTTAAAATAGACACAAATAAAGATTTTCTTTCTATTATTAATTATTCTCAAAATAAAGTTATGAACATTAAATTGTGGATATTTATACTAGAGTTACAGACAATAAATTTTGAAGAATAATTATGTTGTAGCCGTTGTTGTTTCTCCATGGCGTATCAGACCTACTTTCCTTCTAAGCCTGTTGCTAACAAGAGCCGCAACGTGGGCCGCCGCAGCAGCCGCGATACGGCGGACAGGGTGGCACGCAGCTGGTGCGGCAGCAGGGCGTAGAGGGGCACCCTGTCCAGTAGTTAAAACAAAAGTTTGTGCACTGAATGCCAGAGGGTATGCCGCAACAGCCGCCCGGATGCCAGCACATGTTAAAAGCTTACGGAAACAGGTGCGACAATCGGCCAGAGAATTTCCTATTTATGTTTCCAACTTTGTGCTCCGAAGTGTTGCGCCAGCGCCAGAACCGATCACCAAAATTTATTTTCTGCTTGTAAATGAGAAGATATATTACATATTAAATGTATATGTATATAAAAATGCGTCAACTTTACCCGAATCTCAACCCAACAATGAACGAGACCCAAAAAGATGAAAAAAGAATATTATTTTGCTGTGCACACAACGGAGTACAAAACTGGATTGAGTTGGTTGCGGAATACAGGATATGCTAAAACCTATTTTTTCAACTATTTTTGAAAGGCCAACTATAGTTTTACAGATTTGAAAAAAAAAAAATGAAAGTTCATCACTAGCTATACCTGCTGTTGCCTCGATTATCCACTCAGCTCGTCGTCCTGATCAGGAATGTTTACTTCGCGGGGTCGGCCACGCCTTCTTCTGCCTTTTACATACATTTTAACAACCCCATTCCCAGATTTCCCATTTGCAATGGGTTCAGGGTGTAAAAACGAGAAAACAAAAACAAATTTCAAAAATATAACAAATCATATTTATTTGATATTTCAAATGAATTAATAACGAATCATTTTCAGTTTTCTTATAGTTAAGTCTTTACGTAATGCCAATTTCTGCAACAGTTGATTTTTATACCCTGAACCCATTGAAAATGGGAAAATCAGGGTATAATGTTTTTGTTGAAATGTATGTAACAGGGAGAAGGAGGCGTGGCAGACCCCATAAAGTATATATATTCTTGATCAGGGAGACAAGCCGAGTCGATTTAGGCCTGTCCGTCTGTCCGTCCGTCCGTCCGTCCGTCCGTCCGTCCGTCCGTCCGTCCGTCCGTCCGTCCGTCCGTCTGTCCGTATGTATGAACGCGTCGTTCTCAGAACCTATAAGAGCTAGAGACTTGAAATTTTTTATGTAGGTTCCTGTATAGCACGAAAAGATCGAGTTTGTTAAAAAAAATCGATAACTGTCATAATTTTAATGTTATCGATTAAAAACGAAATCGATGCTCTGTTATATAATTATATATAATTCATCTTTATAGCTAGAGTCTTCAAATTTTGCATTTAGTGTTATGTGAGCCTTATACAATTTCGGTTTTTGTTAAATTTTGGATGCCACGCCCCCTTCGCCTCAAATTTGTAAGTCCCGTATTTCAAATACTACAGACTTTTGCTTTGGCACATATATACATATGGATGACATGATCACGCCCAACAAGTTTGATCAAAATCGTTACTCTAGAAAAAAAGTTATTAAACATTTAATTTCCCATAGCACTGGCATACAAACAGAAGCCAAAGAACAGCTGACTCAGCGACTGGCGTTTGTGTGTGTGTGCGCCTGTGCGTGTGTGTTTAAGTTTGGCTTGTAATGAACGTACATATGCATGTGTATATGAAAGAAACAAAGAATGCTTGGAATAACGGTTCTTCATAGGGTTTAGGGTATACCCTTGTCGAGCGGTCTCGACTAGAGTTTTCTTACTTGTTCATATTGCTCTCAAAGCTTGCAAAATTCTCTAAAACTTCTTCCTTCTTACCGACATTCTGAATAGTCTTCTTCGGCTGCGTGGCGCAGGACTTCACTGCTTTATATACTCTCTTCTGGATAGTATAGGCAGTAATATCCTCTTCCTTGATATCTACTCTACAAGTCTTATTATTTAAGTGAGCAACTTCAGGAGAAGGCAAATTTATGTTGCACAAGTTTAAAGTTGGGACTGCGTTGCTTTTTAATGCACGTTTACCAATATATCTCTGCTCGAAATGCCTGGGACAAATTCTAGTCCTTCTCCTGTTCAGATTGTTGGGCAAGTTACATGCTTCAATCCACTTCTTGAAGTAAGCCTCATCTGATGGAAACGAATATAACGTAACCGGAGAGGTTGCGGACTGTTTTCTATAGCTTGCGCCACACGATTTAATTACGCATTTCAAAGAGCATTTCCGTGAATCGGGTTTTGCTCCACATTTATTATAGACAGTTGAAGCATTCCTATTTAAGTTTTCGCTGGTTTTAGGCGGCGCTGGGCTTTCGTCAAGGGTCGATTCAGCGATGGACATATCAAGGTTTGGTTTGCCTGGCGGCGACTCTCTGCTGCAGCTGGCTGTCTCCGCATTTTCATTTAAGTTTTCGCTGGTTTTAGGCGGCGCTGGGCTTTCGTCAAGAGTCGATTCAGCGATGGGAATATCAAGGTTTGGTTTGTCTGGCGGCGACTCTCTGCTGCAGCTGGCTGTTTCCGCTGCGGGATCCGTTGTTGTGGCGCATAACTTATCAAACTCATCCAATATTTCATCTACATTTTGCAAACTATAGGGAGTGGTATCCTCATCCTCTTTAACGACGACAGCCAGATTAGAATTTGTGTTTCCCAGATGTAGGGTTGGGACTGCGTTGGGTTTTAATGAACGTTTACCAAAATATTTCTGCTCGAAATGTCTGTCACATATCCTAGCCTTTCTCCAGTTCAAATTATTGGGTAAATTGCATGCTTCAATCCACATGTTCAAGTTAATTGCTTTTGTTGGAAACCAAAATAATCTAACCCGAAAATCTTTGGAAAGCCTTCTCGCACACGATTCTATTATACATTTCGTAGTGGTTACTTTTGGTAACTTTGGAAACTCTTCTTGCTCTTTTTTAATGTTTACCAAATGCAAGGTTGGGACTGCGTTGACTTTTATCTTAGCCTCTTTTAAGTTAAAGTCATTTGGTAAATTGCATGCTTCAATCCACTTCTTTAAGCTCGATTCTTTTGTTGGAAACGAAGATTTTCTCACACACGTTTCTACTATACATTTCGTGCCAGTTTCTTCAGGAGTAATATCCCCCTTGTTAATGTTATCCAAATGTAGAGTTGGTACTGCGTTCTCTTTTAGTTTACGGCCACCAACATATTTTGGTTCGCCTGGTGGCGACTCTCTTAGTGCAGCGGAATCCCAGCTGAAGCTGTCTGTCTCCGGTGTATGCTCTGCTATTGTGACACTTCTCTCCAGGGGGTCACTGCTTAGAATATCATTTTCATTTTGAATACGCTTGTTCTGCTGTTCTGTAGAGCCTGACTTATCAGACTCATCCAATATTTTATCTACATAATTTTGTAAACTGTAGGGAGTAATATCCGTAGCATCGTCTTCCTTAATGTTTACTATACAAGTTTCATCATCAAAGTCATCAAGAATTGAGCTCAAATGTAAGGTTGGGACAGCGTCGGATGTTAATTTATATGCCAACAAATACTTCCGCTCGAAATGCCTGTTACATATCTTAGCCTTTCTCCAGTTAAAATTATTGGGCAAATTGCATGCTTCAATCCACTTCTTTAAATACGATTTTTGATTCGGAAACGGAAATAATCTAACCCGATAATCCACGGAAGGTTTTCTCGCACACGTTCCTATTATACATTTCGTGCAGGCTTCTCTTTGTAATAGTTGTTTATAGCTGATATCGTCTTTATCAATGTTTCCCAAATGTAGGGTTGGGATTGCGTTCTCTTTTAATTTACGTTCAGCAATATACTTCCGCTCGAAATGCCTCATGCATATTCTGGCTGTTTTCCAGTTCAAATTGCAGGGTAAATTGCAGGCTTTGATCCACTTCAAGAAATAAAATGGTTTTGATGGAAACGAAAACAGTCTAACCGGAAAGTTTACGGCGTGTTTTCGATATCTCGAGCTACACGTGCCTATTATACATTTAGCACTGCTTTTCCGCCAATCAAGTCTTCTTTTATATTTCAAATTGAAAATTGAAAAATTGTTATTTTTGCAGATTTTATGCGGCTCCGGACTTTCAGCAATGTTCGACTTAGCGCTGGACATATCAGGGTTTGGTTCGTCTGGTGACGACTCGCTTAGTGGGATGGAATCCCAGCTGCAGCTGTCTGTTTCCGCTGCAGGCTCTGTTACACATTTCGTTTGCGTTGATTCGTCTGCGGAGTAACTGCATCCAGAGTCGTTCTCATTCTGAATAAGTTGGTTCTGCTCTTCTGTAAACCACGACTTATCAACCTCATCCAATATTTCCAAACTCCAGGAAGTAATATCCTCTTGCGTCGTATCCTCTTGCTTAATGTCTTCTATGAAAGACTCTTCAGCAAGGTCAACAAGATCGGAAGAACCAACATTTGTTTTTCCCAAATGTAAAGTTGGGACTGCTTTGCGTATTAATTTACGCTTTCCAATATATTTCCTCTCGAAATGCTTTATACATATTCTAGCCGTTTTCCGGTTTATACTATTGGGTAAGTTGCATGCTTCAATCCACTTCTTAAAATAAGACTCGTCTGATGGAAACGAACATAATTTAACCAGAGAGCTCATTCTCGCACCACACGTTTCTATTATACATGTCAAACGGGATTGTTTTGGTGCCTGTTTTTGGTAATTATGATCGTTAACCTCCTTTTTCTTAATGTCTAATAGTAAGGTTGGCACTGCGCTGGGTCTTAACATACGTCGAAAAAAATTACTCCGCTCGAAATGCTTCATACATATTCTAACCGATTCCCAGTCCAAATTGTTGGGTAAGTTGCAAGCTTCAATCCACTTCTTAAAATATGATTCTTTCGATGGAAACGAAAATAATCTAAACTTAGAATTTAAAGAGGTTCTCCTCGCACCACACCCTTCTATTATACATCTAATTTTCAGTTCATTTTGTTTGCGATCGTTAATATCCTGCTCCTTAATGCCTAAATGCAAGGTTGGCACTACGGTGCGTCTTAATTTACCTTTGCTATTATATTTCAGCTTGAAGTGTCGGCTACATATTTTGAGCTTTCGAAAGTTCAAATTATTGGGTAAGTTACATGCTTTGATCCACCTCTTTAAATTATATTGTCTAAGTGGAAACCGAAAAAAGACAACCGGAGTGTGTTCGGATTGTTCTCTAAGGCTCGCGCTACACGATTCAATTGCACATTTATAGAGACGTTTTGTGGGGAGTAAATCTGTTCTCTTCTTCTTCACTTTGACAATTGAAAAATATTTATACAAGTTTTCGCAGATTTTTGGCGGCGCCGGACTCTCGCCAAGAGTCGATTCAGCGATGGACATATCAGAGTTTGGTTCGCCTGGTGGCGACTCTCTTAGAGCAGCGGAATCCCCGCTGCAGCTGTCTGCCTCCTCTGCGGGATCCGTTGTTGTGGCGCATAACTTTTCATGCTCATACAATATTGTATCTACATAATGATTTTGAAAACTATAGGGAGTAATATCCCTAATATATTTGTCACTAATGTCCTCTATACAAGTCTCATCAGCAAAGTCAACAGGATTGGAACTGGAATTTGCATTGCCCAAATCTAAAGTTGGGACTGCGTTCAGTTTTAATTTACGTTTGCCAATATATCTCCCTTCGAAATGCCTGCTGCATATTTTGACCCTTTTCCAGATCAAGTTATTGGGCAAGTTGCACACTTCAATCCACTTCTTCAAATAAGCCTCATCTGATGGAAACGAATATAACGTAACCGGAGAGTGAATGGAGTGTTGTCTGTATCGTCTGCCACACTTTTCAATTATGCATTTCAAAGCGCTTCTTCGTAAGTCGCGGTTTGATTTATTTTCTATTTTGATAATTGAAAAATACTTATTTAAATTTTCACCAATTGTCTCGCTGGACACATCAGGGTTTGGTTCGTCTGATGGCGACTCTCTTAGTGCAGCGGAATCCCTGCTGTTGTTTGGCTCCACTGCCGGCTCCGATGTTGCGGAACTCCTCTCGTCTTCTCCTCCACGCATCCTTTTCGTTGATTTGCCTAAGGCATCACTGCCGGCATAGTCATCAGTGGACTGCGTATCCATGTTCCGAAGTTTAAAAATGTTAACAAAATTTTAATAAAATCTTTATATTTTATTGTAAACAAATCAGCTGTAGGCCAATCTGGCATCACCAGCCCGATAGACTTATCGATATATCGGCTGTTTGGCGCTGCCGACTTGCTCATAGTTCGTTGGTATATTTAAAACAAAAATCAGTTGCTATAAAAAATGCATCAATAAGAGTCTTACTAAGATATTTTCTTTCTATTATTAATTATTCTGAAAATAAAGTTATGAACATTAAAATGTTAATATTTATACAAGAGTTACAAACGATAGATTTCGAAGAATAATTATGTTGTAGCCGTTGCTGTTATTGATTCTCCATGGAGAATGAGATCTACTTTGCTTCTAAGCCTGTTTTTATAGCAGCCTATTTCCATTGGTCAGTGAAAGCATAAAAAGTAATGGCCATCATTCCAGTGCTGCCAAGTGGCAAACGCATTTATCCGTTTTCATTTTAAATGTTAGCGTTTTAAAGACTCAATAAAAATCGTTGGATGCATAGGAAAAGACAGAGGTTTATTAATGAAATTTTTTATATGCATTTAATATTTGTATTTAATATAAAATATATTTGATCAATGCGCATTTACAATTTCTTTGATTACAGTACATAAGTATATATTTTGTATGACAGATCGAAGACTTTCTTGGAAATCAAAGTAAATAAAAGCTGTAGAATTTGTTGTAAATGCAACTTGTGTATGTTTTTTATTATTTGATTTTCTTTTTTTTTTTGTATTTATTAACAATTGTTTTTTTTTTTGTACATTTTCTTTGTTTAAATTTATGCCATAAATGTGTGTGTGTTTGTGCATAATAAACAAAAACTAAGTTATTTACACTAAACTAACTAGAAGTATTTCATTGTTATAGACTATTTCAATATAGATATCGATATAGATAGATGTATATATGTATACATACATACATACATATATACATGCGTATATGTATATCAAAGGCGGTTGCGTTTAAGTTTCTGTATACTCTGCTCTTTTTTTCTGTTTTGTTTTCACTTATATTTTCTCATTAACTTTTGTTTAAACTATTTAAATATGGCCCCGCTATTCCACATGTGTTCATTTCATTTCCTTAGATTTTATGATAACTTCTGCTTCTGTTTTTTTTTCATTTTCTTTTTTCTTTTTTAGTATATTTGTCTCTTTAAACAATGCTTGTATATATAGTTAAACAAAACCATTTGAAACTTTAGATTTCAACTATAAATTAATAACTATAGTACATATATATATATATATATATATATATATATATATATATATATATATATATATATATATATATATATATGCGTGTGTGTGTGTTTAGGTGTGTATTTGCTGCATTTATGTGAATTGCAAATATTGCAAATTATTTAATCAATTTTAATTTAAATTTTCTCTTTTTTTAGCAGCTGTTGTAAATATGTTAATATATATATAGTACCATATTCATTGAATGATATTTTGTATTATTTTTTTTTAATTTAAATTAATTTCTCTCTTTTTTGTTGTTGTTTTTTTTTTTTTTAATTTACAATATTCAATAATCACAGTTCCCATTCAAAAACAAATTGTTTACAAGACGAATTTTGAATTTGTTTTTAGTTTTAGTTTTTTTTTTAGTTTTCTTTTTTTGATTTTGTCATGAACCAGTTTGGATTTCTTTGAAACGCTTTTGGATCTTGCCTTAGAGCTAAGTTTTGTTTTTTACATAATTTTTTTTTTATCATGGAAATTTTTTGATAAAAAAAATAAGATTATAAACAATAAATAGCTAACATGTTTAGCCACTGGTTAAATTAAATATTTGTTTTCGTTTAAGATGAAACAACTTACAGTTAGTTCTAAACGTGCAGGAACATGTCCATCTGTGTGTGTGTATGTGTGTGTGTGTTTTTTTTTTGTTAGTAACAATTAAACAATATTCGGTGCTTAAAACAAAATTCGACAACTAATTACCCAATTAAAAACAAACAAAAAACATTAACAAGCCCCAAAAAATTATTTCAAATAATCAAAATAATAATAATAATAATAATAATAGTAATAATAATGATAATAATAATAATAATGATAATGATAATAATAATAACATAAACGTTAATGCAATACGTCAAATACAGCTATAATAGTTCCAGCTTGGTCCCGGCCACGTCTACTTGCGGTAAATGACTTTGCCCGTCTTGGCATTGACCAGAATCATTTTGTCAGCTGCCTCCGCGCTCGGCGCCTCTGTGGGCGTGGCGGCGGCGGTGGCTGCTGCATTGCCGCGCAGGCTGCGCCGCCGCAGGCGATCGCTGATGTTCTCCACGCGCTGCTTGTCCTCCTCCACGGAGGGCGGCTTCACGCTCAGCTCGCCGTCGTTCTTGTAGAGAATCAGCTTGGTGCTGGGCTTCGCTTCCGGCTCCAGCTGCTGCTCCGCCCGCTCCGCATCTGGCTCCAGCTGCTGCACATTGGCATTGAGTACATTGTCCTGGTTGTTGTTGTGCTCCGTCTGCTCTTTGTCCGCCCGCTGGGACAGCTGGGCGTCCTGCTCCACGCTGATCTCCAGCTTGTCGTAGCAGGTGTAGAAGTCCACGGACTTCAGCTTCTCGCTGGCATTGAAGTGCACCGCCGTGTGCTCCTCCAGCTCGGCCTCCTCCACGGCATTGTAGTCGCAGTGGGCGCACTGCTGCGCCTCCGCGCTGGGCTGGCTGACGCAGGCGTGCTTCTGCAGATGCTGCTGCAGTTCCTCGTGCTGCAGCGTCTCGAAGGGACAGTGCTGGCAGCGCAGCGGCGTCGGCGCCGACTGCGGCATGTCCAGGGAGCCAGCGTCGCTGCTGGCGTCGGCGGCCAGATCACTGGTGGCCACCGAAGCGCTCGTCGAGGGCGTGGAGCTGCTGCGCCGCTCCTCATCCACATCCTCTTCGGCCTCCTTCATCTTAGGTGGCGTCAGCTCACGCACCACTGCAACGGCAACGGCACCGCCACCGCCACCGCCACCACCGCCCGACTCCAGTTGCTTCTTCAGCAGCGAATTTTGGCCGTCGTAGCTGCCGCCCATGGCGGAGTCCTGGATGGCGCTCTGGCGCAGCAGCTGGGCGGCCAGCTCGTTGTCCACCACCCAAATGGTCTCTGGCCCGCTGATCTGCAGCAGCTTGGGCGCCGGATAGGCGACATCCTCCTTGCAGTTCCTGTACAGCTGCTGGCACTTCTCCTGGTAGTGCGACATGTGCACCGCCCGATGCAGCTGCAGCAGCGTCTCCGCCCCCGCGCGGTACTCGCAGTACGTGCAGACGTGCAGCTCATCCTCCTGCTCGCTGGGCGCGTGGGCAGCCAAGTGCTGCTCCAGCTCCACCTTGGCGTTGCGCTCGTCGTTGTGCTTCTGCGCGAAGCGCGCCGGACAGCGTGGACAGTAGCTGATGAGCTTGTATTGATACTCGGGCGGGAGCTGCTGGGCCTGCATCTCGCCCGCGCAGCTCTCCTCCAGCTGCATCTGGCTGAGGTCGATGGCCAGCGGTGCTGTGGCCGGCAGCTGCTGCACCTGCTTGGCGGCAGCCAGCTGCAGCGCCACGCTGAAGTCCAGCCCAGCGCCAGCTCCGGCGCCGGCGGCGGCTGCGGCTGCGGCGCCCAGCTGCTGCTGGTGGACGCTGCGCATGTGGCTGCTCAGGTGCTGCTTCTTGGCGCAGACGAAGGTGCACAGCTGGCACTCGTACTGGGTGGGCTTGTGGAGCGAGACGTGGTAGTTCATCTGGGACTTGCTCTCCGAGATGTACGGGCAGACGGGGCACTTCTGCTGCTTGCTCTTCGTGTTGTTGTTGCTGGTCGGCAGCAGCTCCTGTGCGCTGGCAGCAGCGCCGGCCGAGGGCAGGCGCGTGATCTCGATCTGGTCGTTCTGCTGCAGCTGGACGAGCTCCTCGGCGCTGCCGCTGGCCATGGCGTTGGCCGCCTTGTAGGCAGCCGCCCAGCAGGCGGCGGCCACCTCCAGGTCCTGCTGCGTGTTGGCTGCATTCACCACGGCGGCGGTGCTGGCGGAGAGCGGCGAGTGGAGCAGCTGCTCCAGCTGCTTGCTGCTGAGCAGGCCACTGATGCTGTTGCTGTTGTTGTTGCTGTTGTTCTGGCTGGGCTTGTTGTTGTTGTTGTTGTTGTTGTTGTTGCTGTTGTAGTTGTGGGCTTGGGACTCGTTGCTGGCGCCGGCGCCCTGCGGACGGTAGATGGGCGCAGCGCTGCTGCTGCTGCCGCTGCGCTCAAGGGTCTCGATCCGAATATCCCCGGAATGCTTTAAGCGACAGTGCCGCTGTGGATGAGAAGAAGCAGAGCACAAACAAGAGTTGCACAAATTAGCCAAGTTGTGGATGGACTTTAAATAGATATTTCCAGCGTATGTGTGTGTGTGTGAGTGTGTGTGTGTGAGAGAGAGAGTATATTTAGGAGTTGAAGCAACAGGTATGGCAGCGCTTTGTGGCTATTACTAGCCAGAGAGAGAGAGAGAGAGAGAAGCATTCAAAATAAATACTGGGAATAGTCACATTTCCCTATTTTATGTTAAGCTCTGCAAAGAGCTGAGCAGTTCAACTGGGGAAGCTAATTTTGGTAAGTCTTCTGTGGCAACAGAGTACTTCAAATATTGGGAAAATTATGATTGGCTACAGAAGCTTGCCATAAAAATATGGGGTATATTTTGACTGCTTTGTCATATGCCATATCTGCATATCTGCATGAAGTAAGCAGTCTATTAAAAAATACTGGGTTTTATTTATTTGCATTTGCAATATGCCCAGTTTTGTGTGCAGCACTTAAAGTTGCTTCAACTACCAAATACCCTTTCTTAATATGTTTTTAAATATATGTATTCTGTGTATGTGTATGTGTGTGTGTGTGTGTGTGTGTGTGTGTAATGTGTATATGTATTTGTATGGGATACCCAAACGAAACACGCGCACCGTATGATTCCTTAAGTAGGCCCCCTGCATTGTGGGGGGGTTAGCTTGTTGCATGATATTTGTTTGTTTGTTTGTTTTAGGAAATGGTTTGAATTGAATCGGTAAATGTATTTTACATTAGTTTCGAGCGCAAGCAAAACTATCACCAATGAGTTCTTATAGATAAACGTAAAACTATAACTAAATTGTATATAAAAAACATGAAAAAAATTGAAAAAAAAAATAATAAAAGCAAAAACCCAGACACCACACATTTAACATTTAGCATTAGAGTTTGTTTGTTTTTTGTTTTTTTCGTATAAAGGAAAATAAAAACAAAAATAAATTTTGTTTGCATATTTACCAGCGTTACTTAGGGACTACAGACAGAGATGAGTTGCTGAGCAGGGGGCGGGGAACAGATGTACGTACAGATGTCGCTAGCTAAAATTTTGTGACGGACAAGCTCTAAATATTTCCTTGACTTGCAAATTATGGCTATAGAAAAATCTAACAAAAATACGTCTTCCCATTGTTTAATATGATTATCTTTATATATTTTATTTCTTTTTTATATATTTTTGAACTATCAGTCAGAACAGTGCTGCCCATTTCTTGAAAAAATACTAAATACTGGTTTCTGATTAACTAAACTAGTTTCTAGTGTTGGTAAGCCTCAAAAAATATATTGATTTCTTTAGTTCCACGGACAATTTTCCCTACTTTGCGTTGTTGGCGAATAGCGTTTGTTTATTGGGTTTTTTTCGATTTCGATTTTTCGGTTTTTCGTTTTTCGTTTTTTTTTTTTGGGACTCGTTTCGTTTTGAATGGGACAAAACACAAACTGTAAAATGCATTTAAACAAATACCTGGATCACATGCTTCCAATTCGACACCTGATGGCAGTGGCCACAACGATATGGCGACGGATCGCGTCGATCCGTATCGTTCATCGTTAACAGACTGGGACTACCTGGACTATGGCTATGGAAACGCGTCCCCTGGCCGGGCATGCTCTGTGGCATGTACGCCGATGCTGAGGATGGCGGCGGCGACGAGTGCGGCGATGACGCAACAGACGCCGGCGATGCTGATGAGGACGATGCCGATGCCGATAGCGACGACGACGACGACGACGACGACGACGACGACACTGACATGGCTGGGTTGGATTTGAGATTAGTAGCGTGTATGTGGCCGTGGGCTAGGCCCGCTGCCTGTGCATAGAAACCATCACCAGCGATGAGTGCGTGAGACTGCTCAATGAGGTTGAGATTGGATGCGATGGTGCTATTATTGTTATTAGTATTACTCAGCATATGGACCAGGGACTTGGCACCAGTGGGAAATGAGGTGGAATTAGAAGTAGAAGAAGAAGAAGATATAGGAGTAGGA
Source organism: Drosophila paranaensis (assembly GCA_035047545.1). Taxonomy (NCBI): domain Eukaryota; kingdom Metazoa; phylum Arthropoda; class Insecta; order Diptera; family Drosophilidae; genus Drosophila; species Drosophila paranaensis. The sequence goes on from JAWNPL010000153.1 coordinate 10,348,389, forward strand.
GTGGTAGTTACTGGCAGAGGCGATGCATTGTTCGTGGTGGAGAGTGGTGTAGTGGATGAGGCGACGTCGCTCGATGATTTCTTGTGGCCAGCCGCATCCAATCGGAATCCGATGCTGCCGTTACCCATAACCAGAATTGAGTTACTGTTAGCTGAATTAGGATTAGTGGCCGTAGCCGTGGCCACTGTTGGCGAGGCACCCGCACCATAGTGTAGACCGTGTCGGGTGCGTGGGGATGTGAGCAGATCTTGCAGCGACCTGGCCGTGCCACTGCTACTGGTGACTGTGGGCGACGTCAGACTGTCGGCACTTGCCTCGTTTTGACTCGCTTTCTGCTCACCGTGCTCTAAAATGGAGGCGGCATTGGCTTTGCTGGGCGTGCTCGTCTTGCCGCTGGCCAGCGCCAGGGCCAAACCACTGAGCGCGTTCGCATTCGGCGTGGGCGAGTGCTGCGCCTTCTGTATGGCCCGCTGCAGCAGCCCAGCCGAGATGAGGGAATGTTGCGACTGCTGCTGCTGCTGCTGCTGCTGCTGCTGCTGCTGGCCGCTGCCGGAAGAGCCGCTGCCCGCCGTGGGCGACGTCTGCGAGAGGCACATGGCGGCGAATACTTTGTTCATGTAGAGCTGCTGGTTGGATCCGACGGACACCTGCAGCGGCGAGGTGCTGCTCAGGGCGGCACTCGCCTTGGGGTAGCTGGACTCCTGGTAGTGGATCTTGACGTGCGCCAGCACAGCATCGCGATTGTGGTGTCTGCAAGGGAAAGGAGGATCAGCCTCTATCAACTTTATCCAGGACTCTAGCTCTACTCACCTGAAGTTGCACTTGCGGCACCTGTAGAAGGTCTTCTTCTCGCTGCCCTCCTGATGCACCTCGGTGATGAGATCGTCGGTGGGCTTGCCGGGCGGCGTCTGGTGCGAGCGCTTCACTGGCGATATGGTCACCGAGGGCGTGATCATGGCCGAGTGGTGCTGCTGCTCCTGCTGCTGCTCGAGCTGCTGGTGCTGGTGGTGCTGCTGCGTGGCCATGGCCGCGTTCATCATGGTCGCCAGCAGCGGCAAGCGGATCAGATTGTCTGCGAGCGCCGCATCGTCCAGGGCGTTCGACTTGTTGGGCGTCACGGGCTCCAGGGTGATGTCGTGGCCGGTGCCAACGCCCACCTTCTGGTAGTCCTTGAGGAAGGCCAGCGAGGCCACCTGGTTGGGCGTCATCTCGCCCGACTTCATCAGCTTGGGATCGCCGTCCTCCTCGGTGACCTTCATCAGGGTGATGTACTTGTTGTACTTGGTGTAGTTGCGCCGGCCCGTCTCGTCGTTCATCAGGACCTTGGCCGTCTTGTGCGAGGGATCGCGGATGGTCTTCAGGCGGATGTGCTTGGTGATGTCCCAGCGCCAGTTGGAGCGGTACGAGCAGAGCGAGCACTCGAACGGCTTCTTGTTCAAATGGCCCACGATGTGGACGTGGAAGCGCGACGCCGTCGAGGCCCAGAAGCTGCAGTGGGGACACTTGTAGACCTTCTTCAGCGACGAGTTGGCTGCCTCCTCCTCGGGCGTCATCTTTTTGGTTACCTGCAGTGCATGAGAGAGTCAAATTTCATTTTGACGCATTTGTCGTGCGTGGGTGGCAAAGGAATCTCTCTCTCTCTCTCTCTCTCTATGTGTGTGCGTGTGTGTGCTGGAGTTACTTACCTCACCGTAACCGGGCGCTGTCTCTACGCCGTAGTAGCTGTTCTCCTCATTGCTGGCAGCCTGGCTGCCCGGCGACTTGCTCAGCAGATTCACCTTGTCCGGCTGCACCACCGCGGCGGCGATCTCCTTGGCCGCCTTGTTCCAGATGCAGACGCGCTGCTGCTGCACCGCCGCCTGCTGCTGCAGGGCGTGCGGATCGGTGCGGCGCTCGCAGCTCTCGCCGGAGTTCGAGTCGTACATTTCGTTCGCGCAGCGTATGACCTCGGCGCACTGGGTCATGTGGTGCAGCAGGTCGGTCGAGGACTTGCAGCGGTGGCGGCAGTGCTGGCAGCGCGTCGAGCCCGAGACGCTCAGGTTGAGCGCCGAGTGCGACTGCCGATCGTCGTCGTCCTCGTCGATCTCCAGGCGATCATCGGCGTCGTCCTCGTGCAGCGCCACGTCGTCCTCGTCGATGACCACTGCCGACGACTGACAGCTCTTGCCGTGGATGATCGACTCGGACAGGCACTTGGCCACGTGGCCGCACTGGCAGATCAGATTGTCGTGCTGGGCGCCCGTCTTCAGCTTGTCGAAGAAGGATCCGCCGCCGCCGCCCTTCTTGGCCAGCAGGCTGCGCGACGAGCCTGCGGAGGCGATGGTCGTCGCTGGCGACAGCTGCGGCACATCGGACTTGTCCAGCATCTCGGAGATTTCCTTCTCGTTGAAGAACTTCGAGGCGATCTCTGTGAGCGAGCTGCGCGAGGCGTTCGTATCCTTCGAAAGGTTAAGCACGCTGCAAAGAGGGAAGAGGGAGGCAGGAGGTCATGGGTTAAGGGAGGCCTAAGAGAATGTCTTGGGAGATAAGGGTCCCCCTATCGAAGTACTTACTCCTTGGGGCTCTTTGCGATGGGTATTAGATTGGGCACCGGGCGCAGGGCACGCGGCGTGGCTGTGCCCACGCTGGACGTGTCCGAGGAGCAGCCACCCTTTTGGGATAGATCCGTTGGCTCCTCGTCGTCGTCGTACTTGCTGCGCTTGCCATAGTGCTCCTCGCCGCCGCTCAAGCCGCCGCCGTCCACGTCCTCCAGATCGTCGTCCAGGTTGTTGTTGTTGTACTGATCCTCCAGCTCGGTGGAGTCGCTGAGGAAATAGTCGCACATCTCGCTGGCGCCCACCTTGTTCTGGCGTCGCGGCCAGATGGAGCCCGCATTGCCCACGGGCGGCACATGGTGGTTCATCTCGTGGACGGTCAGGGACTGCTTGATGTCCGCCGTAAAGTCGCAGGCGGCGCACTTGAAGGCGCCCGCGCCGCCGTGGTTCTTCATGTGCCTGTCGAGGTTCCACTTGTAGGGCGTGCGGAAGTCGCAGGTGACGCACTTGATCATGGGCATCGAGTGGTACTTGACGTGCTTGCTGAAGCGCGCCTTGATGTGGGTCACGTAGCTGCACTTGTCGCACCGGAAGAACTTCGTCTTGCCGTGCTCGGCCAGCTCGTGGGCCCGCAGCTGGGTGCGGTAGAGCGTCGTGAATTCGCAGGCGCTGCACTTGAGCAGACGATTCTGGGGCTCCTCGCCGCCGGAGGACAGCGCCGGGGGCGGCGTGGCCGAGCCGCTGGGCGAAGGCGTCGGCGGCTCCGCCGGCGACGACTGACGATCGAAGGTCTCGTGGAGGTCCAGGTCGCGCAGCGTCGCCTGCAGCTGCCGGCCGTAGCAGGAGACGAGCTCGAGCTGCTGCTCGCGCTGCTGCTGCTCCTCGCGCTGGCGCTGCTTGTAGGCCTCGATGTCGCGCTGCAGCTTCTGCTCCTGCAGCTGCAGCTCCCGCTTCACCTGCTCGAGCGTGGGCATGTCCGGCACCGACATGGCCATCGACTGGCCACCCATTACGCCGACGCTCTCCTCCAGCCGGCGCTTGCGCGCCTCGCGGCTCATGCCGCGCTTGCCGCGCGCCTGCCCGTGCCCACTTGGGATGCCGTCGGTGCAGCCGTGCACCATCTTCATGTGCCGCACCAGCTTCTGGAAGTGCCGCGAGGCGTACAGGCAGAGCTTGCACTTGTTTATCACAATCTTCTCGCCGTGCACGTCGCGCAGGTGCGTCAAGTGGTAGCGCGGATTCTGCGTGAAGTACGCACAGTGGTTGCAGCTGTAGTTCCGCTTGATCTTGCACTGCGGCAGACCCTCCTCCTTGGCGTCCATTGAGAGTACGGCGTGTTGCTGCTGTTGCTGTTGTTGCTGCTGCTGCTGCTGTTGCACGCTATTGACAACAGCCGCTGCGGCAGCAGCTGCCTGTTGCTGCTGCTGTTGCTGCTGCTGCTGTTGCTGCTGCAACAGTTGCTGCAGGCGATATCTGTCCAATTGCTGCTCCAGCGCACTCGCCTCTGCCGGCGTCGTGCTCGCGGCTGTGTCGAGTGGCGGCGAGGTGTTGCTGCTGCTGTGCGAGTTGGCGCTGTTGCCGCTGCCCTTGTGCCCCTGCTCCATATACAGCTGATTGCCGCTGACAACGCTGCGCACGATTAGCGTGTCGCCAGAGCGCTGCACCATCGACGGCAGATCCATTCTGCTGTCACTCTGAGAGTGTGTGCGTGTGTATTATATAAGTGTGTGAGTGTGTGTGTGTGTATAGGTGTTTGTTTTTGGGGTCCCTTAACCTGGTCAATTAACTAATGTTTAACTGCAAAGAGAAGAAATAATGGGAAAGTTTTAATTAGTATTATTTATAATATTATTATAGAGGCATTTAAGCATATATAAAATATTATTAATATAATATAATAATTAATTCATGAATATTAATTTGATAATTATTTTACACAGAGTTTCAATTTTCAGCTCAAATATATTAATAAAAAAATTAAATAAAATAATAGTAATTAAAATATTAATAATAATAATAATAATTATAATAATAATAATAATAATAATAATAATTATTATAATAATATAATAATAATAAAATAAAATAATAATAATTAAAATAATAATAATAATAATACAAATAATAATAATAATAATTATAAAAATAATAATATTAATAATAATAATAATAATTATAATAATAATAATTATAATAATATAATAATAATAATAATAATAAAAATAAAAATAATAATAATAATAATACTGTTAATAGTTTTGCTTTAATGAAAGATCTTTATCTTTCACATAATGCAACTTTAAGTTTTTATTTAGTTTTTAATTCATGTCTGTCTAAATTAAGTTGTCAAAATACAGCAAATATTTTATTGAATTTTAACAAATAAAAACATAAATTAAAATAAAATAAATAAAAATAAAATAAATAAAAAAATCATTTAATTAACATTTCATTCAAATGCTCCTTGATGAACTCTCATATAAAATTCATATGTTATTTAAGGAATTAAGCATTAACAGCTGTGATTAATGTCTGCATAAGCCACAGCACAACACCGCACACAACAGCGAGCAGAATGGGCTTGGCGTTATGTATTTCCCGCACGCACCTGAAAAGTATGCTATAAAAAATATGAGAGCGTATTCCACGCAGAATGGTGTCTGCGAGTGCATTTGAAATGTGCCATTAAGACTTAAAGCCGTCTTAAATGCAGATTTCTGGTATGCTGCAAACACTCATTAAGGACACGCACAGACAAGTGTGTATGTGAGTGTGTGTTTGTGTATGTGTGTGTGTGTGTGTGAGTGTGCACAGCTCATAAATATTTCAACGCTTAATGTTCCGGCACATTGGAATAAGAGAAGCAACAACAGAAACAGCGACCCGCCCGAATGATCATCGCTTGGCGACGCACTGGAGCAGCAGCAGCAGCAGCAGCAGCTGAGCCCAGGGAGTGGGCTCTGCTTGGCTTGTACGAATAAAGGATATTAAAATGAAATGTATGTGACGCTGGCGGGCTGCGAGGCCTGCGACAACGCGACAATGGGCCAGAAAACCGAGGCTGAAGCTGTAACTGAATGGAATGTGGGCACAATAAATTCAGCCAGCAATGTAAATTTGAGAGCGCAAGAAGGTCCTGTTACAGCCACAAATCTCCAGGGCGAATGTATTGTAGTTGGGTTCGGTGTCCCAAATGTGTTACACAAATCCATTTAAGGGCTAATTGGAGCTGCTTGGCTGCCAGCCGGAAATGCCCATGTCTACATACAACAACAACAGCAACAGCAGCAGCGCAAAAAAAAAAAAAACAGGATAAAACCCGGATTGGGCCATTGATGTTGTGGCCTTTTAAAGTTTACGCTGAAGAAGGTCAGCGCGCCGGTTCATTCCGCCTGAGCGCACAGCTAGGCAAAATGTGCTGACAATCAACTGGGCAGCCAGCCACTCGCATGTCAAGTGCGCATTATCCTTTTCGAACATCCTTTTGAATAATATTTATTTTATTTATTTTTATTTTATTTTTAACGATTATTATGTTTATATGCATATTAAGTGCTATATGCTTAGACGCTTAAGTGCGTTTTATTGAATCAACTGTAGAGCGAAAATGTTTTCGTTCTGAGACGCTAAACTCAATTATTTTTGTTGGCTCTGCTCATGTTTATGCTCAAGCTGAAGAGCTCATTAGTGGGGGGAAGAGCATTTTGTATTAGAGATGCCAAAAAAGCCACTAACGAGTAGAGCAAGTCACGTACTAAATTTGAATTGAATACGATACGAAAGATTATTTATAATTTATGACTGATTATTAATAAAAATTATAAAAAAAACAATAAAACAAAAAAAATTATGAATTATTGTTAAAGCATCGAAATATGAAAAATAAAAAAATATATAAATAAATAAAAATAATTATATAAAAATAAATAAATAAAATACAAGTAATTAAACAGAATAAAAAATAATATATTTTAGTATTAGAAGTATTAATTTGGAATGCTTCATGAGCTATAGAAAAAAATAAAAGATATTATACCTTGACATAAAGAGAGCGAGAGAGAAATTCATATATTTAAGTATAGAATTTTTTTAAACATATTCAAGTCGTGATCACAGTCACGCTTTAGCATTACTGCAATGCGTGAAGGGAGCTGTTTAAGACAAAGGACTAGGGGTAGTGCGCGCAGCCGAGGGGGTGTCATATGCCTTAGCATTGTTGACGCCTCGCGTTAGGCTCGTTTAAAATGCGCTTATTATGAGTTGGCAAGGACTAGGCTTCCTGCTTATTTGCCTTTGTTTACGTTTTGTTTGCTGTTGTTGCTTTTTGTATTTCTTGCCCGAGTAAATACTTACACACACACACACACACACTCAGACCGGCACACATGTGCGCGCACACGTGCTGCAGCAGCCGCCGCAGTTTCTGTGGCGCTTTGAAATTTTAATTTTTTCACGCGACGCCTAAAAGTATGCAAAGAAAGGAGTACGAAGCATTAACACGCACTTGGTCGCGGACGTCGCAACATCCGCTGCCACAGTGACTGTTTGTGTTTATTTGTTTGCTTGTTTCTTGTACCCTTTACATATTCGAAATGCATTAAGCGAGTGGGTATTATGTGTGTGGTGGGTAGGTGTGGGTTGTGGTGGCTGAGTCTACAAGATACTTGTGGCTGCCTGTTGTTCGATTCATTTGTTGAAGTAAATGTTTTAATCGCCGAGTCAAGGGCAGAGTAATTTAAGGTGGGCGGCTCTTAGAGAGTTTATATAGAATAGATAGAGTATAGAATAGATAGAATCAACACATAAGAAACGATCCAACTTATCCCTGGCCATTTCTCTTCCCCATTTCCACAAGTATAGGGTATTTACTAGTCAGACTGCTTTTTATTAGATATTCCGCATTTCAATTACAGGGTATTTCATAGTCAGTCATATACAATCTAGCTGTTGTCTCGCCGTTGCTGCTGACGACTTTTTTGTCTGCCTGTGCGGACTTAATTAATCTTGCCGTGGGCTTAGCACGTCGTCCTGGTTGTCCTGTTCCGCTTCGTGTTACTTTCCCATCTTCTTCTACATCTTTTGCTTAATTTTTCCGCTTATCCCTTTTTTTGCGTTTGCTTTCGCCCTTGCCGTGTTGACTGTTGCCCGCTGGCTTTTAATGAGTGAGAAAACGTTTCGTTTCCTTTCGTTTGGGTCTTAGAGTTAGCAAAACGTCCTTTTGATTGATGGGCGTTGCTGCCTTTTTCTTTGTGACTTTTGCATTTAATTAAAATTCAATTTCTGTTGCGTTGCATTCAAGTGCAAAGGATATAAATATGAAATTTATGCTAATTTATGTTGACAACTGCGAAAAAAGACCTTTAAGCCAAATTGGGCAACCAGGATGCACACGGACAAACCGCTGTCACGTGTCCTGTGCGCCATTTCCGTGCATCCCCCATAGTTTTTTTTTTTTGTTTGCTCTGCACTCTGTGGCTTTGCATCCGGCTGGCCCGCTGGCACCAAATTAAAATTGTGTTGGCTACGAATTAACAGCAGTGGCAATGGCAATGCCAACTGCAATGGCAATGGCAATGGCAATGGCAACGGCAATAGGAAAACTCTTTTCGATTCAGTTGTCGACCCTTGGCGAAATGCTGTTTGAGCAGCGCTGCTACAGAATGTTTTTATTCATCGTCAATTTGTTTGTTGCTCTTTGTGCCTTAAGTAGTTAGTGTGCAAAAGTTTTTAAATAACTTTTCCAAATAGCCAGCAGCAGCAGCAGCAGCAGCAGCAGCAGCAGCAGTTGTTAATTGGAAAATTTAATGCGCTGCAACAAAGCAAATTGCATTTTATACTTAGCTCTCCAGAGCGGAGCGCAGCGCAGCGCAGTATTTGAAACTTGATTAAGTTTGTCTTATTTTCAGATATTTTTGTAGAGAAAATATATAAATGGATGAAGAGTTTTGGGGATAGTCAAGAGGAGTGATAGCTTATACAAATAGTCACTATATATATAGTAACTATATATAGTATATTATAGTATAAAAACTATACTTAAATCCAGCGACTTCTTGTGTTGCCTTATATAAGCCTAGAGCTTGCTGTTTCAATCACTTTTATATAATTCAGCAGAGAACTGCTTGATAACTGATTTCGATTTTATTTCAAATTCACTTTGGCTCGATTTGAGCACCTTTTGCTTTGTTAATGCCTTAACGGCGAGAAAGGTTTGCTTCGCCAGTTGCCCGAGGCTAATTTGCCGTATCTTGGCCCTTGCATACATTTTCAGCATTTTTGGGCTCAATAAGAATTTGTTTTTATCATAAATAATAAATTAGAAGTTATAGGATCAGATTGCTAGCTTGCTTAAGCTTAAAGCGAAAATTAGAAATGTACATATATACATATTTGTAGAATATATAAATACAAATAAATATACTGAAATATTTAATAAACACAAATGTATTTTTTTATATAAGTACATGTATTAAATATATTTATTTAGACAATTATATTAAATAAATATTTTCTTTTATATATAAAATAAAATAAAATAAATATATTATATTATATTTGTTAAAACTCATTTATTTAATATTATTATATAAATAAATATAATTAATAAAATTAGAAAATAAAGAAATCTATTTAAATATTCATTTTTAAATATCTATTAAATACATTATAATAAATATAATATATTTGGCTTATATGCTGTTGAGTAAATGCCTAAGTTTTGGGCAAGCAAATTCGTAAGCAAACTTCAAGAAGAATTTTTGAAGAATGCCACAAGTTGAATTCCAGTTCATGTTTGAGCTGTAAAATTCTTAAAAGAGTTTTCCACCACATAAAAAAAAATAAATAAAAAACTAACAGCTCTGCTAAGTTACATTCTGCCATACGTATACTTAATATGCTTCAGTGCACTTCAAGTGTCATCTGGCAACATACGTGGCCTAAAGAAGCTGCATAAATTTGGTGGCTTTGCCATTTCGAACGATGCCTAATTTTAGACTATTTTACGTACAGACAGACTGTGGGCATAAATTAGTCAAAGATTTGCAAAACTAAATCGCCTGGTAGTCAAAACTTTTCATTTCTCTTCTACTGCGGCCCAAGCCGTAGTCGTAAAACAATACAAATTCATGAAATTTTAGTTGCCCTCTTTTTCACTTTTTCAACTTTTCGACACTTGGGCAAAACTTGAGCGTTGCCAGAGTTTATCAAATTATGTGGAAGGAAGGCAGCAGTGGGGGTAGTGGCAGGGGCAGGGGCAGGGGCAGGGGCAGGCGGAACTGCGCTCGGCTATTGCCTGCACATAAATCGCAACAAATGTCAAAGTTTATTTCCCATTTTTGGATATTAAATAAAGATTTGTCACGTAGCCATCGACGAGGCAGGCGGAAAATTTAAAGTGATTTTTGTTGGCCATATGATAACTGTATTTTCTTGAGCGTCGACAGACGAGACGGCAACTTATTTTTAAGAAATTCTTGAACGCTTTTGGCCTACTTTGATTTTGGCTTCTCCCTCCCCATTCGCCACATGCCTGGGAAATTGACATTTTTGCGTTAAGCTGAAAAACATTTTGGCATTTGGTTTCTAATCTACGCCTCGCACCCCCCGCACGCCGCACACCGCACACTGAATGGCATCACGTTCCGTGCTAAAGAGCATTTCACAGTTGTTCGTGTTGCTGTCTTCAAAGTTGGCCGGAAGTTGTGCGCGCAACTTCCGTTTTTGAATTAAACTTGAATGGACCAAAAAACAAAAACAAAAACAAACAAAAAACTGAGGAAAAAAAGTCAAGTTTGCCCACAGATTGCAATTAGGAAAATACAGTTGCAAAATCTCCGTTACAAGCGCTTTGGCTCCCTTCTGTCCCGCGCACGCTGGGCGAGCTGTCAGCATTAACATATGTTGGCATATGTTTGGCCAGGAGCTGCCAACGCAGCTCCATCCACCTGCTGTGCCACGTCCATGAATAACAATTCAAAGCCTGTGGGCGGGCACAGATAGATGTGTGTGTGTGTGTGTGTGTGCGCCGCCAATGTCGTCGTGGCCATTACTCATACGCCATGTTGGCAGCAGCTAAAAAAAAGCGAGACAACCTCACACACACACACACACACACACACATACTTAATTACCACACTCACACACAGACATAGAGACGAACATGCTGCGAGCATGTCAGCATACGTTGTCTGTTGTCTGGCCAGTTCGACATCGTCTAGAAGCTGTTAAAAAACGTTTTGACTAACGGTTAAATCATAATAAAAAGAGTAGTAGTAGTAGTAGTAGTAGCAGGAGAAGAAGAAGAAGCACAAAACCAACATCCAACCGCCAACAACAGCTCGGCAACAACAATGTCTGCACATGTCCGGCGGCAGCAGCAATTGTTGTTGCTGGCGGCCACAGGGTGCAGCCAGCAACAACAACAACAGCAGCAGCAGCATTCTGCGCCCGCATGCACATTAACAGGCTTGCCCATGGGCTGAGCCACTGATGCACCGCTCATGCATTGTCTGCACTCACACACACACACACGTACACGTAAGTGCATATGGCAGCTAACAAAGCTAGCGGCAGCTCACTCACAAACACACACACATGCGCGCACTCGTGCTGACTGTCGCCGCTTTTAACATCCACGAGATTTGCTTTGTTTAAAATACAAAAAAAGAAAAACAGAAAAACGAACGAACTCATGCTAACGCTTGCCTGCTCTAGCCGCTGCTATGCACCGCGTACAGCACTGTCTCTCTTTAACGCACGCTCTCTTCGCTCTCGCTTTCCGTTCTGTTTCGGTTTTCGGTTTGCTGTTCTATCGCTGATTGCTTTCGCCGAATGCTAACTGCCGTCACACAACGAAACGCTCTTGCGGTCCAACAACAACTGAGCGCAGCTGACGCCAAGAAGTGGCCGCCATGGTGATTCTGCTGTTTGTTTATCGTGCTGCTGTTAGTTGGACCTCTTTGCCAGCCGCTGCTGTTGTGTTAAACTGCAGATGACGCCTGTTATGTTAACACTGCAGGCAGGCTCTCTTAAGAGAGTGACCGAACGCCATGCAACAGTTTCTGTCGCTGCCGACGTCGCTGCTGCTGCCGCTGTTAACTAGCGCTGTTAATTAACATGCGATGCTAAGAGCTGATGTTAAAGTTGTTAATAGGCAGTCTTATTAGATATTAATTAATAAAAATGGGAAAATATTTAAAAATTATATTCAAAAACTTAAAAAAATATAGAATTTGACTTAAAGTGCAATAATTAAATTAAAAATACTTTAATAATTATTGGCTTAATTTTAAAGCATATTTTGTAAATTCAATAAATATTTTCGCTAATCCCTTGACTAAACTAACTGAATATACATATTTGATGGGCTGCCGTTTAGGCTCAAATGGGTTTGCCCTACTTTTATTTATTTTCAATAATTCTTCAGATTCGAAGCTCCACAGTCGTTTATAGTACTTAATTTGCTAACCAAGCAGCAAAAAGAAAATCCACTTGATAAATGGTAAACTCAAGAACCCTTAAAAAAACGCCGCAGTGAAGAGTGTGGCGAGCAAGCGGGCATAAAGTTAAATTCGTGTCCTCTTTCAACGCAATCAACACAAATGCTACTTAAAAATTTATTTGCGACACGCACGAGACCAGCACGGCGTACGGCGTACGGGTGGGTGGATGGCTGGCTGGTGGTGGTACTCAGAGTGTCAGAGATACCCGTATATCCGAGACTGAGGCGTTGCAAAGCACAAACACTTAGCCAGCCTACACACACACACACACGCACACGCACACAGAGAGACGCTGCTGTAGAGGCACATTCATATGGAGGCAAAAAAAGGACAATCAACATTTTAACACTTTAGAGGCAGAGCTGTGAAATAAGCACGTATGTGTGTGTGTGTGTGTGTGGGCGCATGTGTATTAGTGCGAGCTGATGGAAGGGTTTGCTGAATGGCCAGCTGAAAAATGTGTTGCGGTCATGCATTTTTATACGCTTTAGTCTGGCGCACGGAGCTAAGCGTGCGGGCAAGGACAACGGGGCCACAGGGTCGGGCCAGGGACCAGAGCCAGAGCCAGAGCCAGGACCACGGACATGCCACAGGAAGCAGCCTGAACGCACAGCGAGTGGCAGACACCGACACTGACTGCCTCCCCCCTTTACAAACGCTTGACATGCTTCGACTCGAGAATTTTCACAAAATTGTCGCACAGAGAGAAAGCTTAGCGTGCGTGTGTATGTGTGTGTGTTTAGCTATATGATATATTTACTTGCCTAGCAAATATATTTATATATATATACAAATCGAAAATCAACACGCAAGTAAATGCAGACAGTTTAAATGGGTGCGAAAACGTGTCATTGATACATATATACTATATATACACAGACAGACAGGCAGACAGACAGACAGACAGTTAGTCTAGTTGGATTTTAATAGCAATTAGGCAGCACACGTGAGCGCTGGCCGGACACGTAGCTAGCGCAAATATTGGGCTATAAAAACATGGCAAGTTTTTAGCCAAATCTTGGAGGGAAGTTTTCGGCGTAAGCCCGAGCACCGAAAACTTTTCTAATCAAACACTTGCCCAGTTGACGGCGCTGCAAACTATGCTACACTCAAGTGTGGCAGCTGTGTGTGTGTGTGTGTGTGTATGTGTGTGTTTTTGTGTGGGTGTGGTGTGCATGTCCAACAACTGCCAAAGCTCAACTTGTTTGTTTGCTTGTTGCTTCGTTGCTGCAGCTGTCTGCCATCTCTCTCTCTGTCTCACTCTCTCTATCTCACTCTCTCTCTCTCTATCTCACTCTCTCTCTGTCTCTCTCTCTCTCTCTCTCTGGGGTAAATAAAGCCGCTCGATTTGGCCACAGCAAAGTTGTTCGAGTGCAACATGTGAGGCGTGTGGCACAGTCAACTGAGCTGGGCCGCTCACCAGCCGGCAAGGGCAACAGGAGCCGGCCAATGCTCAGGAAATGCTGTTAGCCGGCGCATGTAAATGATTGCAACGTAATGAAGCTGCACAAATGCACACTAAAATGTGTGTTGCACTTGCACCGGATGTGATTGCCACAGATGCCAGATGATTGCGACGAGCGACGTATTGGCTGCATAGTCGAGTGCCAAGTGGCAATTGCCTCATTGCTCGATTCAGAAGAGTATTATTAATTTAAAAGCAATTAATTGGGTATATATATAGAGAGAGGGGGAGAGAGAGAGAGAGAGATGCATAAATTTATGTGTATGTGACCTACTTTATTGATATGCTCATGTGCATGCATTTATGCCAACACAATTTCAAACCAACATATGCTGCGCTGCTTACGCTTTTGTGCCCCTCGAAATATGCTACACAAACACAAACAACTTTGCAAATGTTTGCTATATGCTGTTCACATTATGTTTTGAGTAGTGGAAGAGGGAGAGTGCGAGTGGGAGAGAGACAGTATGAAAATTAAATTAAGTTTGATATGTGAGCTTAATTGAGATTTCAGCGTAGGCGAAGCTTAATGAGAGAAGTCTATGAGCGAAGTATGCCTTTAATGGTCTAAGAAACTAGTTCTCAATGCTGCTTTAGAAAAGTAACTGAATCAAAAGAGATGCTTAGATCTGATTATATATTTGTTTATTTAATATATTTATAAATATTATTGAAATTGTTAAATAACCACAGACAAAGACAAGCTAAGGCTAAGCTGCAATAGCTATTCATGATTTATGTCTTTCAGCTTTTGCTAAAGCGAGTTTAAAGAGTTCTAGGATTTAGCTACTTATTACTGATTAATTTAATATATTTTAAGACAAGACTCGGTCCAGCAAGACTTGAGACACACTCTCACACTCAAGTCTTGCTACTCAAAGTGCTAGTGCGAGGTCGAGCAGATCTTTGGACCGCAGCACTTTGATGCCTCAGCAGACAGCTCTACTCTCTAGGCTCTAGTTTTCAGTCTCAAGACTCAAGTCTCATGTGTCTTGCCGTATGTAGTCTCTAGTCTCTCTTGCCTCTAATCTCTAATCCGTAATCTCTAATCTCACATCTGTAATCTCTAGTCTCCCGCCTCTAGTGTCTAGTCTATAGTCTATAGTCCATATTTTCTAGTTTCCAGACTCCAGTCTCTAGACTCTCTCTCTCTCTCTCAAATGTCTTTAATCTTGGCTACCTCCAGCCTCTTCATGAAAACTCAGCTGCTCACGCCTCAACTCTGCCCATAAAAATTTAATTTTCTCTTATATACAACTCTTTCTTTCGCTCTTTTCTTCGCCCTCTCTGCTATGCTAAAAGCCCTTAAAAATTTAATTAAATTATGCGCATAAATTATATGCATTTTCCAAAATAAATCAAATTTACAAAAATTTGCCTTTGTCTTAGCTGGCAGCAGGAGAAAGAGCAAAAAAAAAAACATTCTTGACTAGATAAATTTGATTAATTCTCTGGCTTTCAGTTGGGTAATCAACGTTTGAAGTACGTCGCAGGCAGCCAAAGCCACAAAAGCCCCTAAAAGACACTTCATCAGACGAGCGAGTGAACAAGTTGCTGTCGCTAGGTAACATCCAATATGCGCCTGCACACTCACGTGCTCTAGCTACAGGTAAATATATATACATATATATATATATATATATATATATATATATATCTATATTGGTTTCAGCTTTGGTTGCTTCAAACATTGCAAAGGGGCGTCGGCAGCGGCCTTGTAAACACGTTCACAGTTATAAAAGCATATAAAATTTCCTATTTAACTTCCGGCATGTTACACAGAGACAGAGAGAGAGAAAAAGAGGGGGAGACAGCCTAACACACACTTAGAAAGCCCATGTCATGTGCGGCCGCTGACATGGAAAGTCTAAAGAAAACATATCCGTGACAAAGTAAAGTAAACCAGCTGCAGGTGCAAGCAACAACAATAATGCCTCTGGTTGCTTTTGCTCCCTCTCTCACACGCTCTCTCTATCGCTCTCTCTCTCTGGTGGCTTGTCTATCTTGCACTTTCGCTCTGCTGCTCGCTGTCGTCCTTCGCCT
This sequence comes from Drosophila paranaensis, assembly GCA_035047545.1. Taxonomy (NCBI): domain Eukaryota; kingdom Metazoa; phylum Arthropoda; class Insecta; order Diptera; family Drosophilidae; genus Drosophila; species Drosophila paranaensis. Next base: position 10,363,934 of record JAWNPL010000153.1, read on the forward strand.
GGCTTTATTCCATTTGCGGCGCGCACAAAGCTAAAGCAAAGTTGGTAAGTAAGTTGCAAGCAGCACAAAAATTGAATTCAGCTGCAGGTGGCAGCAGCAGCCGCACCTTGAGGAGCTCAGCCCGGCTGGCAGGATGTGTGACAGTCTATTGAATTGAGTTTGCTGCGTGCCTTGACAGCCACAGGACTTAACGCTCCCCAGTCATACGGCGCTTTAATATTTAATAAGCTGACTGTGACTACCGCCAGCGACATTCAACTTGGCCAGAAACGGCATAATATATATATACGAAGAGACGTGCTCTATGTGTCCATCCGACTCCCGCAGGGGCAACAGCAACAGCAACAGCAGCGGCAACAGCCAGTGCATAGCAAAGAGCCAACTTATATTTTATTTATGCTTCTTATAAACTGCAAATTTATCCAATTAGAAAAGAATCAAGGTCTACCGAAATGCACAGCTCTAAATCAGTGGGCGAAATGCTTTTTGCTTATGAATTCTGTGCCGTTTGCGGCTGTTGCTTGAGGCTTTGCCATTGAAGATGTGAGACGGAGACTGAGACTGAGGCCGTTCCCTGTGGTTATTTACCAAAAACAGTGAATGAGTGTTGGGCGTAAAAGTGTGATTTGACGCTAGCTATTCAAGCTAAGCTATGCAGAGAATTTCATTCGAGGAATCCAAAAGGCTCAGCTGTGTCAACCGAATTTTCAAGTTAGGAAAAATAAGCTTTTGTGAATTACTTTTGAATTGATGAATTTGATTTTGATATAAAAATAATTAAATTACTACAGATTTGCCAAAAGAAATAGATATAAGTAAGAGTAAGAGAAAGAAAGAGAGAGAGAGATGCGAGTGTATTGTAGGTTCATAGATTTAATAGGCAGATATCTAGGTCAACAAAGAAAATATTTTAAAAATGTAAAAAGGACTTTGAAACGAAACAGCTTTACTTTAAGAAAGCATCATTTTATTTTGTCGAAAACAAAATTGCTTTTTATTTTATATACGCATAAAATTTAACTTAATTTTTTACCTATTTATTTTTATTTTATTTATTTTTTATTCTTTTATTAATTCAAATATATCAGAAGTCTGTCAGAGCTTATCTAACTGCTCGAACTCGACTTATGCACACAAAAAAATCTATAAATTCAGGCTCAAACTTTTAGTGTGTAAGTTTGTTTATTTTATATTTACAATTTTACTATAAATTGTTTTTATTTTAGGAAATTTTTTACATTTGTTAAAAATTAATATATATTTGGAATTTATTTAATAATTTTTAATTATAAATTAATAATTTAAAACAAATAATATAAAAAAATAATATTAGAATATTCTTTCAAAATTATATATATTTTTTGCCGCCACAAATAAACGTCTCTAAATATTTTTAGCTTCAACTGTTTCTCTTCAATATGGACTCAACAATCTACAGCTTCAAAGGCTTCAAGAATTCCACACTTTATGAGATGCTCGAATACAGACAGGCATTGCCTGTAGCTTTAAGAGCGCACAAATATTTTGCTTATCTACAAATTCAGCAATACACACATGCATGTATGAATATATATTTAATATATTTATATATAAATATACATATATCTACATATATCTATATCTATGGCTATCTCAAATACATATTCATAAATGCTCAGCACTTTTTGTATTTGTGCAATTCATCTTGAACTATTTGGCAAGATTCATTGTCAAGAGATGCCCATTGGCTGAACTCGAGCAAGATGTGAGCATGCTGCAAGGACTGCTCAGCCGCTACAGAGTCCGCAGTCTCATCAGCCTCAGCTGCTGTCTGCAGCAACCAAAGCAACAAAAACTCGATGCCGACGTTTGTCGGGGCACGTTCGTTGGTTTTCTTTTGCCTTTGTCGGCTGGCTGCCAAATTGTCGGCACATTAATCATAATTTAATGATTAGCGCAAGTTTTGTTTATTAAATATTCCAGCGGTTGAATCTTGTTGTTGTTGTTGTCGCTTATTGCTGTTGTTGTTGTTATTTACGAGTGGCGATGCCACGCGTCGATTGCTGGCAAACTCCAACGTCATAAATTGCAATTATTTCAGCAACGCAATAAACCAAATATTCAACCGATTTTTTTATGGCCAACGCCTTTGGCCAGACTCCAATTTATGGCGCTGGTGCAACAACCGCGCACAGCTGTCAGCGAAAATCTGTCAGACGACAGTTTTGCTAACAGTCTACGAAACTAAACAGATGCTACGGAATTTGCAGGGTGGCACGTGCCTGCCACTGATTGTGTCCTTTGAGCAGTGACTCCTTTGAATATGCTTTTTGTTCCCGCTTTCATAGCGAGAACAGAGCAGAGCTGGAGTGAGAGAGAAGTTGCGCTATGCTTTGAGCTGGGCATGCAAATATATAATATATACATATACATATATATACATATACATATATATGTATACATATGTATATATATATACATATATACATATACATATATATTTACATATACATATATATATATATATACATATACATATTTATACATATACATATATATCTATTCATAAAAGTCAGCTGCTCGGATATGCCAGCTTCTGCACATATGAGCAGAAATTGAACTTGTGAAACTGTTTAGAACTCTTTAACGTTTTTAAGATTAAAGATATATGCTCACATTTTGTTAATGAATTTAAAGGAGTCATCTGAATGCTTAAGCTATAAGGTACTATACATAGAATAACACTATGAAAAGCTGCGAAAGGCTATTCATTTTATGTTCAACAAGTCTATGAGCTTCACCTAAGAAGAGATATGGCTTTAGTCACCATATATATATATATATGTATCTGACCTGGCAAATCTTAGGCCACAGTTGCCTTACATAGTACATGGAAATCACATAAATATCTACCACACTTTTCTCTTTGTTATGCATACGAAGTGCTCATTGCATCATCAAAGCTCTGGCGTACTGAAGATTAATGTTTATTATTGTTATAGCTGAGCCTTACTCTGAACCACTTGAATACGTCATCGCTTGAATGCACAACAGTGATTCTTCTTAATGAATCATCAAGAGAGGAAAAATGTTTTCTATTTAATATAAGTTTTCTTTCAAAGATCATTTATATTTCAGCTGAAGAGTTTAGTATTGCAATTGAAGTTAAATAAAGTCTTTATGAGAAATGTTTCCTAAGGAGTATAGTGAAGGCGAAAGACTCAGGAAATTCCTAAATAATTTCTGTTGGGATCTTGGGCCTGATAAAGATGTGATACATAATAAGTATAGTGATTATCTAAAGATATTGGAGTTTGTTAAAAGTTTCGGCTTCATTTAAATAAATAATAAAAAAGTAAATAAAATTAATTAATTTAAAAATTAATTTATTATAATTATTAAAAGTGTGACTGCTGTGCAGAACTATATAAATATATATATAATATATAATAATGCCATACATTTTATATGACTAATCACTGCCCATAAGGCAACTATATATAGAGTAAATGTAGTGCTATACATATAGTATATATAAGTGTGTGATCGTTCGGCACGCAACTTGTCGCTGCAAGCAGAGCGATAAAAATCCACACAAAAAGAGCAGAGAGAGAGAGAGAGAGAGAGAGAGAGGGAGAGCGCGAGAGAGCATGAAAAAAGAGAACAAGAATTTGCTGGTTGCTCAACAGATGCAAAAGTCACGAATGTCGCATGACATAAAGCAAGTATGTGTGTGTGCGTGTGTGTGTGCTGGTGTTTGTTTGACATTGGCTTGATTTGTCGCAATACGGGCGCACAGTGTGATAGCAGCAGCGCGGGGCAGCTGGAAACGCGCATCATTCGCGACGCTAGCTAATTGATAATCAAACAGTAAGCCGAGAAGTCGACTGTACTTGAGCGGACACACGGACACACGGACACACGGACGTACGGACGGACTGGCCATGTCTAATTGGGCGCGCTTGTGAGGTCAGCGCGCAACGTTGCGTATGCGCAATGTGCAAATAAGGTAAAGTGTGAGCGCGCATATTGCGCATACGCCGCATGGCCAGCGAGTGCAGCCGACAAATGCAGCTGCGAGGCACAAGTTCAAGTGCATTACGCATACGCACGCGCATTCTACATTAATTGAGGGCAAGCGCTGAGCAGATCAATGTCATGGCATGGCACGGCTCAACAGCCTATCTATCTATGTATATATATTTATATATCTTTGGCTGGTTGCTGTGACCCTGGCAACATTTAACAAATTGCAATTGGTTCAAGATCAGTTTTTGGTTTACGCTTCGCCAGAGTTGTTTCTCTCTTTCTCTCTCTCTCTCTCTCTCTCTCTCTCTTTGTGTCCATTGGCTAACCTTGTGACAATTGATTTCTGCTGCGCCAAGTATCAAAGTAATTTTGTGGTGTGAATTGCGGCGCGTCTTAGTCATGCTTGTTCTTGCAGCTTATCAGAGCAGCGCTGCCCCGCATCTAAGTCATTCGAGTCGCTGCTTGGCATTGTTTTTGGAAATGTGGTTGCACTTGGCTATTAATGTGCCGCAGCAGAACCAGAGCCCGTGGCAGACAACAACAACTGTGAGCTGTCGATACGCAGCGAGGCTGTCAAGCTGCGCTCTCTCCCTCTCTCTCTCTCGCTCTCTCTCTGGCTCTTCCATTCATTGCATTTTCAGGGTCGTGCATCTAAATCAACAGATGTGTGCTAGACAGCTTATTCTATACTACAGAGAAACCAGACTGCAGTGCGTATAGGGTATATCCACACACACATATATACATATATGCAGCTTACAGAGTATAGAGTATAGAGTATGCCATGCACACATGGCCAAATGGGGTGTTCTGCTGACTTTGAAAAACGCTTTGAGTGACAGCCGCTTTGTTTACTCGCTATAAATATGTGAATAATAAAAATTTTAACTGCCCAAAGTAAGAATTTTAACATGAAACATATAAAAAATAATAATAATATATATATAAATATATTGGCAAAATAAATTGGCGTGAAAATAAGCAAACGCCATTAATCCAGAAGTTAATTAAGGCCATTGATTTTTATACAACACTAAAGAGAAACAAAAGGCTTTTTTATTAACTTAAATTTATATTTGTTTTATTTTAAATGAAAGCCGCCTTTAAATAAAACATTTTTTTAAGTTTATTATTTTATTCAATATAATTTTTTTTTGCTTAAACATTCTCTCTCTCTCTCTCGCTCTACTCTGATTTAGTTGCACAATTTTATGCTTGAATAATAAATGTAATTTGATAATATTTCATGAACCTGGCTCCACTCGAATGATAAATTGCACCGAATGAATGAATGAATGGAAAAAGGGGAAATATAAAGAATTTCAATTAAATGAAAATTGTTTTTTATGCAGCGCGCTCAGTGCTTTTGTATGTTGCACATGCAAATTAATGGCAAAGCATAATAAATGCACATAAATAGCATTATTTATATAGACTTGATATATATATATATGATGTATATATATACAGGCGGCCATCAGGGGCAATCGAGTAGGACTTTTAATTTCATTTTATGGCCAGGCGCAGCGCTTGATTAATGGCTGAGCAGACTCCGCTTGAAGAGCAGCTCTGCCAGTTGAGACTTTAAGAGAAATGCTATTAAATATGGCAATTGAAATGTTTGAAAATAAAAATAAAAAAAAATTTTAATTAATTAATATTTTTTTAACTTAAACTATGCCGATATTTATATATATTTACATACACATTTTGTTTTAAATATTTCTCAGCTCTTCAAACTGTCTCCAACATGATATAGGCATACATATATATTATTATTATTATTTTATATATTTATTTTTCTGATTTGCATCTCTTAGTTCTCAATAAATATAAAAAATACACGTTCCACATATATATATATATATATTTTATTAGTATTTCCCAGTCTGCTCAAACATGTTGCCTGCTTATCGAACATGTTCGCTGCCCCAGTCAGCGCTGTCCAGCTTGGCCAGCTATGAAAGCCCCAATCTGCATCATGTCCAATGCCAATCAAACATGTGCACGAACTTGACTTTCAATGTAAAGCGAACAAGGCGAAAGCGACGCTGACGCTGACGCAGACGCCGACGTTGACTTTGCCGCTAGCTGTGATCGCTGCGACGCGGCTGCAGCAACCTTGACCCGGTTCTTGAAACTGCAATGGCAACGCCAGCAGCTGCCGTCACTTGTGCAACATTGAGAGAGGCTGCCAAACGGGTTTGCCGCTGCCGGCGAAGAGAGTGAGGACCGGCAAAGAGCGCGACAGATCGTACGAGGCGACGTTGCGCATGCGCAAAATCTACAATTCGCTGCGACGATGCGACGATGCGACGATGTGGCGATGCCTAGTGCCGGCTCGCTTGCACTTGCACGGCCAATTGGTCGCTTTAGTGAATTGGCAATTAGCGCAGCGCAGCGCGCAGTCATTTTTTATGCTCATATTTACATTGCACGCACACGCATTATTAACTATTTTCGTTTTTTATGATTATTATTGATGTCTTAATGTGGCTGTGCGGCGATGGCCATCCAGTGCTGACCAGGCCTGGACAGGCAGCCACGGCGCGCGGCATTGAACGTGGCTTGTTTGGCAAAACGGGGGCCCCGACTGTGACGGCGACGGTGACGGTGACGGGGTCTGACGTCAGCTCGCATTGGCCGCCTGGCCGCGAAGGTCGAGGTTAATTAAGTTGTCTTTGGCCGTGCATGGCGACCTTGTTGCCTTGTCTCTCGTTTGTTTTGCGCTGCTGCTGCTGCTGCTGCTGCAGTTTGCAATCTTGACATTTTGGCTCAAGTCGCTCCTGTCGCACACACTCGCTCTCTCACTCTCTCTTTCTCTCTCGCTCTCTCTCTCTCTCTCTCTCTATGCGTCTTAATGCATTATTAATTGTTGCAAATGAATGCAGCAGACAAGCGCTCGCACTCACAAGTTAATTGGTTTACAATTTTATTAAAATTCAATTACATTGCGGCTCTCGGCTGGGGTCGTGCTAGGCTACAACTGGAGCAACTGTCGACTCGACCGTGGCATTTGGTTAAGCTGAAATGCCTGTACGTGGAAGCGTTTGCCGTAGCTCGCTTACTCCAGAGCTCACTTCACACTTCTCGCACGGCTTGTCCTCTTTGCCAGTTCTTCATTCGCCAATTCTCAATTCCCAGTTGTCACGTCGCACCGTAGCATATTTCGTATTAAATTGTTGCTGGCAACGTGAGTCAGTTTATTTGCAGCAGTTGTTGTTGCTATCGTTGCTGCTGCTGCTGGTTGCACGAATGACAGCTTTGCAATTTAGTTGCAAATTGGCAGTGAGTGCTGCGCTGTGTGGCAAGGCGACAGGCGACAAGTTGCCGAAGGTAGCGCCGAAAGAAAAGAAATCAATGTGCAACAGCGAATGTGCATAAGGGTTGTGCATCAGGGTCTGTGTGTTGTTTTGAATGGGAACAGGAAAATTGTCAGGCAAACAATATCAAAACTCTCTTGGGCCACATACCTAAGGACCCAAGCGGCTTAAACAAGGTTAAGCTGTTTAGAAAACATATTGATTACGAGAAAAAGAAAACATTGAAGTCGAGATACATATACATAGAGCATATCTTATGTATAACAAGCCTTTAAACGTAGCCACAGTCAACTTCTGCCCAAGTCTTCGTTCCACTTCACTGCAAAGCTTGGAACATAAGTAAATATTCATAAGGGAACAGAGAGCTAGCTAGGCAAACCTTTTACTACAATTTTTAATTTATCTACAATTTCACTAGAAAAGCTGAATAAACACACTAAAAATCCACTTTAAAAACTTTTACAGTAAAACCACAGCTAAATCTAGCTGTTTTAAAGCTAGCATTCCTATAGCTGCCTTTAAACTAGTTTCCATTTCACTTATCTGCAGCTTTTCGCGCTTCAGCATTAATTTATAAAAGGAAAATGAGAAGCGCACACAAATCGCCGCAGAAATATGCCACAAAATGGGCAACAAAATGGGGCAACAAGTGCGAAACCCCAAAGAATAGGCATCAAAGAGCCAGCGCATAAAAAAGTCAAAAAAAGAGAGAACAGAAGCGAAAAAAAAGATGTGAAGGAAAGCAGAAAAGAAAAGTGAAAGAAAATGCCGAGCTCAGCTGCTGCTATTTGCTTAATTAAATGCGCAATAAGTGGGCGTGGCTGGTAGGCGTAATGAAAATAAGGAAAAAGTAAATTCAACGGTCAAATAGCGTGCGCTTAGCAGCAAAAGACGAAATGAAGAAAAATTAAAATAAAAGAAAAGTTTTTGCCGCGCTTATTTGATTACAAAGCATTTATAAGCGGCGAGGATAGCGGGGATAGAGGATAACAGGCTCGCCGCAGTCGAGCCAACACACTCAGCGCAATGAAATCAAGAAATAATAAAACGCAAAAACTTGCAACACCAACAACTACAGCAACAACAGCAACAACATCTGCAGGTAAATCATTAGGGTAGCGACTTAGCTGTAATTAATGAGCAAGTGGAACAACATCGCTGAGCAAATTAACCTGAACTGCTTGGGGTCGAGACGTGGGCTCACTCGGGCTGCGGCCAGGCCAACCTGATTGTCCAACTCCAGGTGGAGTTCAAGTGCAATTAAAACAGCGCCACATTTCGCTTGTAATCGTCAGCTATTGCGTATCCCAACCTCATTTCATTTGGAAAACTTTACTGCGTGGCCAGCTGTCTACAGGATCTGACAGCGTTGAGCTCTTTATGAAGTCTTTAAGGTTGGCATTGTGTCAACATGAGACTGAAGAAGTTGAACTGGTTTGAGTGCGAAATAGAGAGATACTTTTTACTATCCGTAGTTAATTTTGGCAAGTTATCGATAAACGATAAACAAGTATCGAAACATGTTTTAATAATATATGTATTATTGTATTATTGTCCTTGACTAAAGGATCTTTAAAAATCAACCAAATTTTATAAGATATAATAATATATCGATTACACATAATCTATAAAAGTTGTATCGTATTATATGATGTCATGTTGCTTGCTAGTCCTGCGCACTTTATAAAACTCTACCTCAAGCAAGTGCTATTTAAAACTAGTTATCGATAACTGACCTCGATTACTGAAACATCCAGTTATCTTTTACTCCAAATAGTCTCATATATAGTCTAGTTATCGAATACTTAACCGTTATCGATTGCTTTAACAACTTGCTATCGATTACCCAAATATACCTCTACACATTCCAGTTATCGATAACTCAGTACTTTATTGTCTTATCTATTACTTAGACTTATAGAACAACAGCTTAACACACAAAAGGCGCCCCTCAGCCAAAGCAACTCACTTGCGCATTAAAGTTCTGCTTTGATAATGCTCATTTGATGATCTGCCCGCACGATAGCTGAACTATTGTGAATATATGTATTTATCACATCAGTGTTGGCAAAGAGCCCCCTTTTGTGCTGTCACTGGCTGCTGTCTGGGCTCACATTGTTATATGGGCTGCCTATGGGCTCTTTTGTTGTGGTGCCAAAAACTTTTGCCAGTTAATTATTAAGTAGATACACGAATTTATTGCGACTTCAGCCGCAGGCACGCCTCCTTCACCCAGCCAGCCCCTTTCGGTGTCGACTTTGTGTGTGTGCGTTGAGGTGTAAACGTGCGGATTAAGTGTCTTGCTGTCAGACCAAAGAGTGGAGGGAGAGAGAGTAGAGAGAGAGAGAGGGAGAGAGAGAGAGTGAGAGTGAGATGTATATCAATGTATTTTGGAGGCTGGATGAAATTTACGCTTCGCTTGGAACTTGGCCAGAAAACTTGGCTAATTTTGTTGCTGCTGCCGGTGTTGCCGGTCGGCTCTAGCGCTCTCAGGTGTGCATTGAAAAATTGATGAGATTTTGTGAGCTTTGGTTTTTTGTTTTCATAGAACTTTGCGCCCCAAATGCTTGAACTTTAAAGCCCAACGAGTTGAGTGAGCCAGAGCAGACAGATATAAAACATTATATCCGTCAAGAGTTTGCCAACTGCAGCGGCAAAAGGAAAAACAGCAAATGAATAGAAAATGCCAAACAGCTGGCGCAAAAATAAAAAACTTGCAGCCAAGGAGAGCCGAAGGAGATGCGCATAAAAAGTGCACACGCCCATTCATATGCATGGCAAAAGAGAGAGAGAGAGAGAGAGAGACAGACAAAAATGGATTCTGGGCACACAACAAAAAGAAAGAGAGAGAGAGAGAGCAAGAAAGAAAGTATGGATGCCGGACATGAATCTATAACGAATCTGGTGGCCATATTGATTGTGTGGCCAGAGGAAGCGCTGCAAAGCGCAGCAAAGTCTGCAATAAAAAGTATGCAAAGAAGTGCGAGCACGGCACAGGAAATCAAACTTGTGATTGACTTTGCCAGCTGCTGGCACTTGAGCACATTTGCCAGCCATTGCAATGTGCAGAGGACACAGGGCACAGTCCACAGTCCACACTAAGCCGATTTGTGGGCACGCACACACATATACATCGGCCGCTCTCAGTGTCATTTGCGATTTTTAATTGAATTTCCTGGGCGGCTCAGTTTTGTTGTCTAGCAACCACATTGAAGGCAATTTAAGCGGCAGTCAAGTGAGGCACAAAAGGGTTAAGCACACTCACATACACACCCACACACGTATTCGAATGAATATCAATGAACTGTCATAAAACAGGCGCCACCATATGTGGCATTTGGTCTAGGGGGCGTGTGGACGACAAGAGGCAACTGCCGCTGACAGCAGCCTGACACGTAGGCAAACATTTAAGCGCCCAACGAACAAACAACACACACACACACACACACAAACAACAATAGTTCACACTTGAAACAAAGCGCCTGACACACATATGCACACATACATCTACATATGTACATAAACATTTATATGAAGAGCAGCGTGCACTCAGAGAATAATTTGTGTAACGCCTGAAGAAATTCTTTTTGTAAATTTAATTCGATTTTGTTTTGGGTCAATTATTATATTATATTTAAGTATTAAATTTAATTTACTATAAATATATTTATTTATTTAAAGGTTTTGTATATTTCTGTATATTTTCAATTTTTATGTATTTAAATTTTTATATTTATAAATTTGAATATTTTCGAATTATGTAATTGTTTATTTTATTTTTTCGTTTTTATATATTCATATTTTTATATTATCATTTTTTATATTTTTGTATCTTCTTATACTTATTTTTTGTATAATTTTTATACATATTAATTTTTATTTATTTTATTTTTTTTTTATATTTATATTTTATTTTTTTTAATTTTTATATTTTCTATATTTTTGTGTATTATATTTTATAGCTTTTTTTCATATCTATCCACAGTTTCTTAAAGTTTTATTGAAGTTTCCTTAACTTCCTCTTTTCTCCCAGTGCATATACACCTTTTGTCTACCATATGAGGACTCGCTCACATATTTCCATATACCCTTCATATTTAGTCATATATAGACCCTGTTTGAGTTTGGGGTCAATTTGAACTGTCAATGACATGTGATTTGAACTAATGACAGTTTAGGCGCCTCTCTCTGCGCCTAACAAGATTAACAGCAGCCAGCCAGCCGAACGCTTAAAGTTAGTCAAAAAGGTCGCAAATTTAATGAAATTTCCGTGTGGAGCGAATACATATAAATATATATATAGAAGCATATACATGTCGCTTGACATGGCGTATGATTAATTTAAGGGCTAGGGCTACGCTCGGCTTCCGTGTCTAATAAACTTTATCAAATTAATACGCAGACACACCACACACACACACATGCATACATATATTCATATAAATTTATATAGCTGCAAAAGCGTTTTGCCAAATTGTATTTGCTTTGACAGCGGCAAAACCTTTCGAGCTCTTTTATATGTATATGTATATATATGAATGTGTATATGTGTGCATATGAGTTTTCCCCATTGCCCTCGCTTTCCACGCTGTCAGCGTGTCCGTGTATGTATTTTTGATTAGCTATTTAAGAGTTTGTAGCTGTCTGTGTGTGTGTGTGTGTGTGTGTGTGGCACAGCCGCAAACATTTACGAGCGCCCGGCCGAGTCGCGCCTTTTGGCTGCCGCAAAAGTTTAAATTGTTTGGGCACATTCCACTTTTAACGACTTTCTCTGTTTGTTTATTTATTTATTCAATATCTATCGCACTGCACTTACCCAAAACATAAAGTGCTCGACTCTGCGCTGGCCTTGAACATGTCAGCTGTAAGGATAGTAAGCAGATAAAAGTTTCTATTAAGTGAAAAGTTTATTGAAATGGTCGAGTTTTTATATGAAAATATACATATATGAATTTTATGGTAAACATTAGTAATAGTATTTTTTTTATACATATTTTATATATATATTTTTATTCATATTTCTTATTTATGCTTTTTATTTATTGAGAACGAAGAGAATTTCTTATGATTAAATTGAACTTTACACAGTTTTTCTCTCAGTATTTTTTAAAACTCAATTTATATTCACTTCTGCTGCTTTTATATATAATTAATAATAATACATTTCATATAAATTTATATTAATTCTGTTGTCTTTTCCATAAAGAGCTCTGTCTCTGCCACTTCGCTTGAATCCTTGATTGATTCTGTTTCCCAATATTTCTTATATATAAATTATTATTATTTATTTATATATAATATATATTACACATATATATCTACTTCGTCTAGGATATATCTCTCAGACTACGTGCTTTAACATATTCATGCGCTTTATATGCATCTTTTTGTGTAATCAAAAAAGAGTGTCAAATCAATGCAAATTGACAAGCACTTAATGCCAATGGCCCAGATATGCATGTTGTCATGTATTCGTATCCTTGCTTATTGCCGCATTAAGTGCTCTGCACAGATACACACACACACACACACACACACACATACAGTGTGACGTATAGACAGTCAATGCAGCGTCGCTCGTTTGACAAACTCTTTTGACCCGAATACGGCGACGGCGCAATCGTTGTATTGATTGATGATGAATAGCATCATCCAGTAGAGTCCATTAAACAGGACACAAACAGAGACACAAACACCCAGACACACACACACATATGTATATACATATATATTAGTTCTTTATGGCACTTTAAATGGGACTGCGAAAACTAATTGGTTGGGCAAGCGATTTGCATGTGACGCAACAATAACAACAGACAACACAATAATGTGGATGATAATTATGTTTTCTTTTTGGCCAGCCAAGGATGCTGCATGTGCAGACAGCAGCTGCACAGAGTAAAGCCTTCTCTAAGCCAACAAGTCAAGGCAAGTGCCACGCCTTTGTCTGACTGTAACGATAATGGATCCTGTCTTGGCACACACACACAATTGTCATTGGCTTTTGTTACAGGATGCAGAGCTTTGGTCCCAATTAGCTGGCGGCCACCGAGCTCATTCTGTGTCTGCAAATGTCTAAACAGGGCTAAAGCGAAAGCGACTTGAATTTATCACGCATACGAGGCGTTGCCAAAAAGCCGCTTAGATTGCCCAACAAAATGCAAAGAAACAGCATGCCAAATGGCAGCCGCAAGACCCCCACAGACAAAGAGGCAACAGCAGCAGAGCCGCAGCCAAGAACGATAACTAAAAATGTAATTTGGGCATTAAGAACGCGCTTGGCAGGCATAAAATAACCTTGATTAGAAACTCAAATGCGCGCCTGCCAAAATAACAAGGTGGCTAGCAGCGGCGGCGGGGGCGGCGGCAGTGTGTGTGGTCTTTTCGGCGATGCTATCTCGGCTGTAACATGCCAGCACGGCCTGCCACGTGGCCAACATATATCAGAGGACCCCAGCTCGAAACGACTTTGGCCCGTGCCATATATCAGCGTGCACCTGTGCCAGAAAAGGTGCCCAACACTGCTGAGGGCGGCCAAAAAAGAAGGTTGCGATGCTGCCAGCACATTCAAATATACATATATTTATGGGTGTGTGTGTGTGCATTAAAGCCTGTTTAGTAATCATAAAAGCCAGCAGCCAGCCTCTCTCGCACACACCGAACACAGTCGAAAATATGCGAAATATGAATGCGCTTTAACTTTCATGACTCGCTCATAAAAGTTATGAACTTAACTTTTATCATGCAGAAAAAAAATCAAGATATAAAAAGTATTCTAATTTTCATTTGAAGAGGGAGCTTAAAAAGTGTGATATGAATATGCAAAATACTTTTTCGCTTTATAAACAAAATTGCATATATTTTAGACGAATAGAAAATATGTCAAAAACATTTCGTTTTTTGGTTTATTTGTATAGAAAACATGGCTCAGAAAATACTAAAATTTCTTTAGCTCATTTTTTGGGCAATATATATAAATATTCTAAAAATTTAATTGCTCGTTGATTGGTTTTCAAGCAATTCATATTTTTATATTCTAATTTCTGAAGCTAAAAAATGAACTCTAAGAGCTAGCACAAAATTTAGAAACTCTTTCAATATTGGTTTAGATTTTTGTGCACTTCAAATCTCTATATCAAAATCAAATGGTTGACTGATTGCTAAATAACAAGCTGTCCCTAACATAAGCTAGCAGCCAGGCTCAGTTGCAGACGAAAATAAAATGAATTTTTACAAATTTATAGCACGTTCCGCAGTTCAAATGGTTTGAGGGCTTTTACTTAATCGATTTTAAATGCTTTTTCAATATGCATGTCAAATTAATTTTGTGCAAAATTAGTTTATTTTCATAGATTTTTATTGATGCACTTAAAGTTTTTGTGAAAAATAATATTAAATTAAAAATTATAATTTAAAGAAAATATATATTAAAAATTAGCTTGAAAAAATGAAAAAAGTCTTCAAAAAATATAGAAAAACTCAAAGAAAAATCGAACTGCCAAATATCTTCAATATTTGCTCAGTGTATAAAAAAAGGGATTTGGCAAGTGAGAAAAACTTCCTAAGCGTCGTTTGCTGTTGCTGTGACAAGAGCATGTGTCTTTGTGTGAGTGTGTGTATCAATTATGTGTATGCGTGTGTGTGTAGGGTGTGTGTAGGGCGTTTAGTTTTTATGTGTGGCAATAGCCAGCAGCAAAGCTGAAAGAGAGAGAGATGGAGGCAGAGTTTGGCAAGAAGCGAAATTCCCGCAGACACCGGACTAATCAACGAAATTGCTGCAGCCTTTTAGGCGCACGGTGTACATATGGCGGCCATAACCTTAGATTGGGCCGTCCTTTTTGCATATGTTGTTGCTCGACACATTTGCTGTTTTGATTGGAACATCGAAGCGAGTGAGGCACGTTTACCAGATGATTGATGGCAGCAACTGAATAGCGTTCGAGAGCTGATCAAATGTACTCGCTGTACTTTTGAATACGCAACAAATGAGGCGAGTTTGCTTTTAAAGAAAAAGGAAGAAACTTTCATTGAATGCCTATTAATGGAGGCGAAAAACACTGAATAATGGGCCTTGGGAGAGTCCGCTTTAAGCTTAATTCGAGCGAGAATGAATGCCTGAGCTCCTGAGACAACTTTAGCTAATCTTAGTGTAGCTCTCACACAGCAAAAGTTATGAGAAATTCTGTACCAATTGTTGCTTTTGCTCCAAGGCTCACATGCATATATCTTCCTTTTCCTTTCTTCTCATTTATATATTTTTTTTTTTGGCTGAAGTGACACTTTGCGTTGACAAATAACCCCGCCAAGTATTACATTATATCACATCATAATCAAGCCTCGACTTGAGAAGTTCGCCTGCCCTGTCATTAGAAGGGCGTGCTCCAAGCGACAAGCCTTGTCTGACAAGCCGAGTATGTGTGTGTGTGTGTGTATGAGTGTGTATGAGTGTGTAAGTGGGCTCAAGTACCCTAGTCCTATATTCAAAACACGCAACACTTGTCATCAGCAGGCGCCGACAATCATTTACGCAGTAACACATACTCACACACACACGCACACACACACACACTCGCGCAAGCATAACAATAAACAGCTGTCTACGACTTGGCGCTGTGCCGCCCCCTTGAGATATTTGCTTGGCGCCTTTATTAAATTATCCCGCAGTTGTTGTTGCTGGCTCGAAACACCCTGTAATAAGCAAGTGTAGTGATGGGCTGCATAGGCAGAAGGAAATTGCAGTGGATTAGGTTTGAGAAGTGAGCAAATACTTTGACTTGAGCCTTGCCAGTTATATGAACTGATTTTGGTATAGAATAGAAGCGGACGAAGTCTTTTGCCTAAAACTTGCTTATTTTTTAAATATTTTTGTATTTATTTATGTATTTTAATTTATATTTTATGCGTATTTTTGTATGTATTATATTTCATATAGAACAAAATAATTTATATTTGATATTAAATTTATTTTATTTGATTTTATATAAAATTTTGCATATTTTATACATTTTATATTTTGTATTTCATTTATTTTATGGTATAATTGATTATTTTATTTTTTTAAATTTTATTTCTTTTTATTTTTAGTTTTTTATGTAAATATTTTTGTTTAACATTTCATGTTTTGTATTTAATATATTTTATTTAATTTATTTTTGACTTTTGCATAGTTTATGTTTCTAATTTATTTATATTTCTGTACAAAATTTAATATTTTATTTATTTTTAACTTTCTAAATTTCTCTTTCATTTCCAGGATATTTCTTAGTCCTGCTTTGGCTTGAACTCGAGCGTTTTTTAATTGTTGTTTTACATTGTTTGTTTGTTGACATTTATTTTGTGACAGGTTTTGATTTTCCGCTGGCATTGGCGTTGCCCACTTAGCTGCCGCTTTGGCACGTATTCCTTGCCAGACTTTTTATCGTCCTGCTGTGTCCTTGCGGCATTGCGTGCTTTGGTCGCTACCTGAGAACATGTGCTTCGAAATGAACGCAATTGAAACCGAAGCAAATGACTTTCAGATTGACATAAAATGTTGTGCTCGCGAGTGTGTGTGTGTGTGTGTATGGGAGTGTGTGTGTGTGCTGCACTTGACTTAATTGAATCACTGATTGACTTGTCTTTGTTTATTTTTTGGCTGATCTCCGAGCATTTGTCATGCAAATAAACAAATGCCCAAAGCAAAGCTATGAAAAGTGGAGTCCTCTTTGTTATATATGTGTGCTATATGTATAGCTGTGTGTAAGTGTGTGTGAGCGTGTGTCTGTGTGTGTGAATGCGCATGCAACACTCACAACATTCATCAATTATCAAGTGAAAAGAGCCCCGAGAATAAAACGAAAAAGCAATAAATCTAAACAAGGCCCCAAGGGACTTCAGCCAGATCTACAAGCACTGCGAGATGGCTAGATGCATGAACAAAACTACAGAACGAGAGAGAGAGAGAGAGAGAGAGAGATGAAGCTATAGATTATGCGTATATGCATGAGCATCAAGATTCATTTCACATGGATATTGCATAAGCAAAGCTTCGGATGCCGCAGCTATAGAAAAGAAAAGCCTGGTAAGCGCAGTGCATATAGCAGAAGCAGCAGCAGCAGCATCAGCAGAAGGAGTGGAAAAATAGCTCTTGAAAAAGTTCGGGCAACTTGTTAAGGCCAGCACAATGAAACTAAGAAATAACTAGACTTTTAACGGGCTGGCAGGTTGGATAAGTAAGTTGGGCTTATAAAATTCTACAAAATAAAGGACACCGAGGGGCGCTAGGGGCGGTTGCCTGCAACACGTACGTGGCAAATACAAATTTAAGTAAAACAAGCTGGCAACAAAGTTTGCTCAGCGAAAATTTTTCTTTGCACTTTTAGCCAGGATGCAGGCAGTACATATACGTACGTGTCAGTGTGTGTGTGTGTGTGTGTGTCAGTGTGCGTGTGTGTGTGTGTGTATGAGTGACGTCTGTGGCATGGAACTAGTGGCAGAGACAAAGGCAACGTTGCGGGCAAGCAAGGAAAAGCCATTGATTTCCCGGCAAATGTAAGAGAACTGAGTGTAAAGCAGACCCAAAGGACTAAGAGGACTAGAGGATATGCAGCAAAGGCAGCAACAAATACGGCTCAGAGCAGGGAGCGGGGAGCGGAGTGCGACGTGCGGCATGAGCAGGAGTCGAAGCTGAAAGGCGTTCAGCTGGCAAACATAAGTCGCACACTCAAATCAATGGCATTGACAGTCGGCTGGCAAAGTATGGGGGGGCTAAGGGGAAGGGGGCGTGGCAGAACAAATGGCATAAAGCTGTGTGAGGACAGTGAAAGCACGGAGGCGGGCGGGGGCATGGCAATTGTATTCATTTGACTTGGCAACCAATTGTTGCAAGTGGCAATTGTTGTAATGGAAATTCGCAGCAGGCATCTTCAAATAAAACCAGAGCGAGCGCCATCAAAAATTTAAATGGGCAGCATTTTCAATTTACAACTGGAAATTGTGTGGAATGCTTGAATTCGAATTGAAATTCAATGTGTAAATATTTTAAATGCATATCTGGACACATCAAAGGCCCCAACTAATTGTCTGGCAGCAGCTCCGCCTCGGATCCATGCTCATTTCATATTTATTGCATAGTTAACACGGGCACCTAACAAAGGTCTTGGCTCGGCTTCTCTGCTTTAAATAACAATTGCGGGGCTAAAAAGAACTTGCAATAGCTTTTTCATTAGCATATTTAAAATCTTTGAATATTTAAAAATGAGAACATTTGGAATTGTTAACAGAAATGTTTAAATGGGAAACTGAGTTCAAGTTTTGTGTATTAGAAATGTTTTTGAGATTTTGTCATAATTTAATTGCTAGAAATTATATAGTAAATATATATGTTATAAAATATAAAGATATATGCAGCATTTATATTTTATAACATTTATATTTATTATATTTATTTTAGCAACTAAATTATAACTTATATTATAACTTAATTATAAATTATAAAAGTAAAGTTGTCAGGATTTTTCTCTGCATATTTAATTTGATTTTAAATTATTTGTACTTCTTATTTTTTATTTATTTATATTTAATAATGTATATATATTAATTATTACATATTTATATGTATAAATGTATATTAAAATGCATATATTTCTTATTTTACATTTATTTTAATTTTTGTTAATAATATTATGTATTATCTTTTTATATCATATTTATTACTGTTTTACTTCACATATATATATATTTATTTAATTGTGTTACTATATATTTATATTTTATTTAAGTTTTATTAAGTTTTTCCTTTTTAAAATTTCGTTTATCACATTATACTACAGGAAAAGCTTATGTCACACATATTTGCGTTTATTAGGAAGTAATTTCTTAGGCCTGTTTGAGAACACTCTCAGAACTGTCTATATATACATATATATATATCTAGTATCATATACCAGTTGAAACTAACTCGAAACAGTTGTGCATGATATCATGTGTGTGCTGTAAAGTACACATCTTATAAGTAGATATTATTGGGCCCACAAAAGATTGCACACAAATACATGCAGACATATGCACATACATAGGTATGTGTGCACTTTACATATACTATATATACAGGCATATATACAATTTGTATACACATCCCATTTGTGTGTGGCTTTTTTTTCTTCTGTAAACAGAAAGCGCCGAAAATGTGACTAATAGAGAAGAAACGTGCAGATAAAAGCAACAATAACAAATAACAACGAAAACGAAAATTAAATAAATAAAATGCGAAAAAGAACAACAACAGGAAAATAAAAGCTGTGAATGCTTGAGGGAATAGAGGCAGAGGCAGGCAGAGATCTGTGTGCCTCTCTCCCTCTCTCTCTCTCTCTCTATCCTCCCATCTCTCTGATTGCAGGCGGATGAAGACGTGACAGCATAAATGGCGGTCAAAAATGTGCCCATTGCCTTATTTGCGTTTGTAATTGCGTGCGTGTGTGTGTGTGTGTGTGTGTGCGTGTGTGAAAACACAATTTCAAGGATTGCAATTACAACAACAATAACAAATAAGCAAGCAAACAACGACAACGACAACAACAACAACAACAACTACAGCCGAGCAGCGAAAAGAGTAGAAAGATAAAAACTACCTTGGCCCAGAATTGAGGCGCATAAATACAACGCACCTACATTGTCTGTCTGTGTGTGTAGGTGTGTCCATCTGTGTGTGTATTGGCAGCAGATATCGAGCGCATTGAGCTCACTGCAATAACAACAACAACAACAACAACAGCAACGGCAGCAGCAGCAGCAATGAGAGCCGCAATAACAAGCAACAATAAATGCCGACGACGCTGTCGCTACTGTCGCCGCGGGAGTGTGAGAGGGAGAGAGAGAGAGGGAGTGAGCAAGGGCGAGAGAGAGAGAGAAGACGTTGTGCGTTGCAAGGGCAAGAGAAAAGCGCCTTCAAGTGCCTACATAACGAACTCTGGCGCAAAAATGCATTTTGCAAACAAATTTCTGCAGACAGTAATTGAATAATCAAAAAAACTATATATATAATAAATAAAAAAATACTATATAAATAAAATTAAATAATATTGCTCAATATATACATTATGGATATATACATCATGTATATCAAATATAAATTATGATTTAATATTAATGATAAAGAATTTCTCGCTTTATTAACAGATCACGATTGAAGTGATTTGCTAATTTATTTATTGTTCATTTAAAAATAGATTTGTATCTCATTGACTAAATAATAATAAATATTCTATTCCAGCAACCTTTTTAATAAATATAATATAATTAAACACGCTTTATGGCGCATATAAAATTATATTTTATTGACTTGAAGAATTCATTAAAAAAGAACTTATTTTGAGCTATTTTTAAAGTGCTGATCGTGTTTCCCAATTAACACAATTATTCTTATTGATTGATTATGGTTATTAAATATATTATTATTTGTTTATGATTTATATGAGGCTAAATTTATTTTTGTCAATAATATTTTGTATTTTGACTTGTATTTAATCATAATAATTATTTTTTTAAAATCACTAAAATAATAAAGTCAATAAAGAAATAAAATAAAAATAAAGTAATCTTATTTTCGATTATTTTATATTTATTTTATTTATATATTTTATATATTATTTTAGATTTTTAATTTTTTTTTTTATATTTATTCTATCATTATTATATTAACATTATTTTATTTTTTTTTTATTTTACAATCCTATTATAATTCTTATCGTATTATTTTCATTTGATTCTCAGTGCTGCACATCGAACTCGAGCTAAGAAAGAATATAGAATTTCCAGATACTCTAGCATATACACATATATACATACATACGTACATGGCATAGTTATATACGTTTGAAATCAGAGCGCCTCACTTAGTAAATAGTTTCGCTTAGTTTTAGTCTCCGATTCGCACGTCCCAATGCAGTGTGCAGCGGCAGCGGCGGCAGCCGAGGCAGCGGCAGCAATGGGGCAAATGCAGGCACAAAGTGCATGCTAAAGACGTGACCAAGACAGCAGAAAGCAGAAATGAAGGCGACGTTTAACGAGGCGTATGCGCAATATGCTAGCAATTGGTCAGCAACAACAGCGTTCATATCTCTATGACAGCATAACAGGTGGAGGCAGAGCGACTGAGGCGCGGGCTTTATATGCAAGACGTGTTCGATGACTCAAACAACCTGTCGGACGAGCCGGACGGACGGAGGATTGAAGACTCATCACAGCTGGCTTATCAGCAAACCAAAAAGTTTGCCCTGTAAACATGAACATAACTGCAAAAGCAAAAGCCAAGAGCCAAGAGAAACTGAAACTGAAACCCCAAATGGCAATTGCCAATTGGCAACTGGAGGGCTTGAGCCACGTCAGAGACCGATAACACACACACACACACAGCTTGGGGCCCGATTGGTCGTTGAACACGTTTTTCAATTTGCAGCTAAAATAAGTAGGTGTGTGCGTGTGTGTGTGTGTGTGTGTGTGTTAAAGTAAAACAATGAGAATTTGTTGAAATTGTTGTTGCTGGCGGTATCTTTGGCATATTCTTGACCGCCTTTTGTGCAATAAAGTGGAGCAGCAGCAACGGCAGCAGCAAATGTGTATACAATTAAAATTATTTATTAGTGCGGCTGCTGCTGCTGCTGCTGCTGCTACTCGAGGATCCCATCTTCAAGTACAGCGGCAGCGCAATTGGCCTCAACAGTAGCCAAGACTGAAAAACAAATTCAAAGATGGCAACAGCAGCAGAGGCTGAGGCTGAGGCTGAGGCAGCGGCACATTTGGCCATGCCTTTTTGGCCATTTGCCAGCTACTTTTGGTGGCTGCCACCCAACAGCAGTGGAAGAAGAACAAGCAGCGGCAGCGGCAGCGGCAGCAAAAGAATAACAACATCACGTTGTATCCATCCACAACAACCTCGGCCAAGTTGGCTTTGGACTAAAGCTTATTTATGTGCGTTGGCTGCGAAATATGGCGCACAATTTTTGGCTTTTGCTTATTTACTGCAGTCCACAAAGAGAGGCAGCCAAAAAGCTAATTGGGTGGGCGGCACAAGTGCCGGCAGCAGCAGCAGCAACAGCAACAGCAACAGCAGCAACAACAACAACAGAAACAGCCAAAAGATGCAATATTTTCTGCATATTTAAGATAAAAATATGTCTTAATGCTAACAAGCTATATTTACGCTCTCCCTCTGACTTATACACTCTCTCAGTCTGCCTTGCTCTCTCTCTCTCTCAGCTGCTTCCTCAGTCGACAAAAGTTGAAATTGTATTGAACATGTTACTTAACATATGTTAAGTCATTCTCTGTATAATTAGTAAGCTTTACTACATTTTGTTAACTGCATATTTTGCTTGTCAATATTATTAACTAACTCTGCAGATTATCGACAAATATCGAAGTTCTAAACGCCCTTTATTCTGCATAATAAAATGATTGAATTAAAGCAAATCATTGACTAAGCAAATTGAATGTGAAATGCTTATTTAGAATCGATGCTATAATCATCTTTTCAATTAACTTTTCAGCTAATCGATAAATATCGAAGGTCAAAGAGCAGACATTTTGACAAAATATAATTTAAAATAGTTTAAAATACAATTTTAGTAAAGTTTGCCACGAAAGTATATATAATTCTTTTGTATTATAATATAATATAATTACTTTATTTAACGATATCGATACGATTTATGCAGATTGTCATTAATACAAATCTCTAATTTTATTATAAATATCGATTGCCAACATTAACAGAAAAATAAAAAAAAAAAATAGATAAAAGAAATTAGTAACATCTCAAAATGCTTTCTTCTGATTCTTTAATCTCACTCTTTCATTCCAGTCGTCTGCATCTGCATCTGTCTCCACTTTCAACTTCTTACAACATCTGATCTGTGAGTGCAACTGAACTGGCATAATTTCGTTTTTCGAACAGCAGACAACCACCTGCAACTGAATTGCGTTGCATATATTTACTTAGCCCGAGAGAGAGAGAGAGAAAGAGAAACAAACAAAGGCTGAGGCGAGAGCAAGAGTGAGGGAATCACATTCGCATTCACATTCGCATTCCTGTCGCTCAACCTAACTGCCATAATGAAGATTGCAAATGTTTCTGATTTGTAAGAGGTTTTCTTTCTTATTTTCGTCTTGCGCTTATCAAAGAAGCTCAGCGAAGAGCGCAGCCTTAAAAGAGGAACGCAAGAATGTTGAGCCAAATGTTTGAACACCCAGCCGAGCGCAATGATAAAGGTAAAGTCAGTGAACTCTCCGAGATTTACTGTTTACATGCTTATCAGCAACATTTTTGTTGTGGCCCCAACTGATAATTGCCAAAAATATATTTTAGCTAATTTGGCGTGGGAAAATAACTAAATTAATATATATGTATATAGATGTATATGGGTGTATGGTCGGGGGAATGCCCCTAATGAATGTGAATAAACTGCGAAAATTCACTTTGATCTATTACCCTTAAGAGCGCGAGAGACTCTCGCACAGCTGTTGATCTGCTTATTAAATGCAGCTTCGCTTCCGAAATTAATTAAGGAATTGTCACATCAATCAGGCGCCCACTTGCTCAGGCATTTTCTCTCGTTTTTTGTTTTCAAATAAACAAATAAAATGCAGAAAATAGATTTACGAGTGGCGCGCAATTTATGACAGATGTAAAAATTGTCAGCGCTTTTTATGGCCCACGTTTTTGACGCTTGAGTGAAGTCTGAAGAGCCGCCCCGTTGACTGACCAGCTGGCCATATCCATGGCCCTGACTGACTGCCCAATGACAGCCCCGAGACAGGCAGAGGGACTGAGAGATGGTGAGCTCATCTCCGCTCACCCACCCACTCCTACTGCTGCTCCTTCCATCCATTCTCAAGGCAACAAAGTTTAAAACACTTGCTTCTTGATAATGAGAAAAAGTTCTTTTTATATATTTCTCGTTCGTTCGTTCGTTCGTTCTTTTCTTTCTTTCTTTGTACTGCATTTAAGACAAAAGTCTTGATGATGATTACAATGATCCTTGGGCTTGTAATGAGATATGGCCAAAGCACTTTGCTAAGCAGCATTATATTTACAAACACACACACACACACACACACACACAGACACATACATGTACACACGCGTGCATACGTGTTTCTTGCAGCTTTCTTTGTTACGTGCACAGGTCTGCCTTTCCCTCGTCTTTATTTTCCTACATTTTTCTTTACAATCTTTTGTTGTTACAAGCTCTTCGCTGGAAAAGCTACTTCTAAGAACTACTTCTAATAATATTAATTAGTTTTAAATGCTTTCACACAGGGCTCAATCAAATTGCTGTGCATAACATATTTATTAATTAATTTTCTTTGATTTTTTAATTTATTTTTATCAACGTTGCGTATACTTGATATTCATTATATTTATACTTAATATTATTAAATGTACATATATGTGTTTATATATTTATTTAATAAAAAGATATGTTGACTATATTTGACAATGCTGACTTTTGGATTTTTAAGGCATTTTAACTGCCTTTAAATTATAAAAAAAAAAAATATTTAAAAATTGTCTTAGCACTCGTAAAACATTGCTTTGATGTAACAACTAAGACTTTTTGGTAATACGAGAATTCGAAATTTCTTTTAACTTGAAATTTAATAAAGAATATATTTGAAAAAAGTTTTATAAGCTCTAAGAAATATTTAAAAATTAAGAAAATAAAAGCAAAGCTCTCAAACAGAGTAAAAGAATTTATAAAAGAGCAATTTATGAATAAAATGTTATTTACTGTTAAAATTTGAACATTTTTAGAAATAATATCTTTAAAGTAACATTATAAATATTTGTAAAAATTTAATGTTTGAAAAATATTAAAACTATATTTGAACAATTTTAAAAATATTTTAAGCCTCAGTTTTTAGCTAAAATTCTACCTGATCTGCTTTTTTGCAAGTTACTATTGAGGAAATACTAATAATGTGTGCCATTGATAAATATGTGCAGCTCTGCGTATGCGTCATGTGACGTATACGTAATTTATTCTTTTTCTTGCCAAGCAGAACTTAAAATTTAAATAAATGGCAGTGAGAACCATAAATTACGAACCTTCTTAATCAGCTCTAACAAAAGGTTCTTACCCTTCAACTGCCACGGCAAATGTATCCAAAATATTCCGCATAACAACAACAAAAAGGGGGAGGAGCAAGAGCAAGAAGAAACACAAAAGTTTTGGTTTTTCTTTTGTGCTGGTCCAAGAAGTTGTCACACGCTGCAGTTTAATGTGAAACTAATGCAGAAAACTGTCAGCAATTGGATATACATATATTATGTATATATATCTGGGAGATTGTGTGTGTTCTTATGTGTGTGTGTGTGTGTGTGTGTGTATCCAAGCCGAAGTTGAGTATGAAAATAAAAAGAATCTTTTCGCTTGCAGCAGAAAATTTGCAATTGAAAATTTTTAATTTCTTTTTTTAACAATTCAATTTGGAATTTGTTTTTCTTTTGTTTTTTTTTTTTTTTTTTATTTTTGATTTATTTATTTTCGTGTTAGTAATATTTTGGTATTCCCTTAATTTATGCCAAATTTGTGTGTTGTTGATCAATTTGCATTTTGCACTTCACTTCGACACATTCAACATTTTTTTTTCTTGTGGCAAAATATTTTATTTTGATGCATTTTTTTATATTTTTAATTTTGGTTTTAAAGTCTTTAAAAAATGCCAACAAAAATGTTTGCTGATTTTATTTTTAGCGTCGGGCAATGAAACTAAAAAATTCTTTTCACTCACATGTGGAAAATGCCGCTGCACGCACTTTTCATTTTATTTTCCGATATGTTGTTGTTGTTGTTGTTGTTGTTTTTGCTGTTGCAGTTGTTGTTGTTTGTCACTTTCGAGTTTTTACCCTTTGCATTTGTGGGTATTTTTATAGACCGAGAGAGAGAGAGAGAGAGAGGGGGGGAGAGAGCGAGCGAGTGCCCAAAGGAAAAACTCGATATTATTTCAATTTTTTTGTTGTTTTCTTTTATTTTGTTTGCTTTTATTTTGTATTTGTTATTTTTTGTTTCTTCTGTTATTTTTATTTATTTTTTGGTCTGCTTTATTTTTAGCGTTAAATTTTCTGCGGTCAGCGATTTAAAAATAACAACAGCAGCTCCGCATGGATTGCACTTCAGTTAGACATGGACTTTCGGGCAGATGCTGTTGGTAAACTGCTCGAAGAACTCGCGCCACAATTTTTGAAACGTATTTTGGAACTTGGAACTTGGTTCTGTTATAGCATGTGCTCTTCGTATTTGTTGTATTTTGTTTTTGTTTTTATTTGTATTTGTATTTGTATATTTTATCAGCGTTCACTTTATTTTTGTTGCAGTCTGAAATTGTATTTCAGTTTTCAGTTACAGTTCAGCCACATGCGATATCTTTGACGGCGGTTGGCTTTGTTACTTTTCTGTGTTTCTTGTCCAATTCACCGCTCCGGCGTTCTGCTCACTTCGATGAACATCTTGTAACTATTTTCAAAAAGCGCACGAACGCAGCTGCAGAGCAACAATGACGCCGACGGCGACGACGGCAACGACGACGCTGCGGAGCGCACAAAAATCAAACCAGCACCAGCAGCAGGCAGGCAGACAAACGAAACCGAAACCGAAACAGAGACCGAGACCGAGACCACCGCACAACAACGACAACAACAACAACGACAGCAGCAGCGACAATAACAGCGCCAACTCAAGAACACACAACAGCAGCTGAAGCAGCCAACAGCAGCAGCATTCGTCGTTGCTCTGCTTAAGTATGCCTGTATATGTGTGCGTGCGTGTGTGTTCTGCGAGAGAGAGCGTCAGAGAGCGTAGTGTAAAGTTAAAGAGCCAAAAGGCAAAGAGAGCGCAGTGCTGCTGCTGCTGCTACTGCTGCTTGTGCTTTTGTAAACGCAGGCCACAAGAAAAAAACGAAGCGTAGCATCCGCGTGTTGCGCTGTTGGCTACTGAAGAACTGAAACACTGGCTGCCCGACCAGCCGAGCCAGCCGAACCATCCGAACGAGCCGTGCCAGCCGAACCGCAGCAACAGCAGCCGAAGCCGAAGTCAGACGACATGTAATACGGTTCGTGTGCGACGGTGACGGTGACGGCAGCAGCGACGGCGGCAGCGACGTTGAGACTGCTTCGTGAGCTGCCCAAAGAGCGCCATGATGATTACTTAAGCAGTGACTAACTAAACCAGCGCTAACAGTGTGCGGAGCGCACGAGCCAAACGAAGCAAAGCCAGAGGCTAAGCCGACGTCGTCGTCGTCGTCACCGTCGTAGTCGCCGTCGCCAAAGCCAAGTTTCAGTGCATGTTTAGCTGATTTGGCTGCTGCGCGTCCGTCTGTTAGATAGCGCGGCGCTGTTAACAGTGCGCGCTGTTGCGTTGCCCTAGCCTTATGTTGTGACCATATGAAGCGCTCATGCATTTGATTAGCTACATCGATTTTAATGTCTCATTTAATTAGCTGGAATTGTCAGCGCTAATGGCCCGCACTGGCAGTTATAATTAGTTGCACTCTGTGACAACTTTATCACTGGCTTTGACGGCCGCTAGCGAAATTGCTCATTAAGGCCGAAACCCAGCAGAGATCCAGCCGAAGCCAGTGACGGGCAACAATGGCAGCTGGAGTACAGTAAGCGCTTATTAAATGCGCTGAATGCAAATAAAACTTTTCAGCTAAATAGAAAATGGCGACGGAGGACGAGCAGCTGAAACAATGGCCGGAAATTCGCGCTGCGGAAGCCAGCGACGCCACTTGGGAGCCCGTCACTCAGCCACAAAAAGCAGCTGCTGTGCCCCGTCCTTGCCCCACTCAAAGGACTTTCCACAGCACAAAGCAAGCGTATAATGTTGCAGCCCCATTTTGGGCTAGGGCTAAGGGGGAGAGAGCAGAGCTGATTGGGTTTTTCGCCACCCCCTTTGACTGGCTGCAAGTTTCGCCCTCCCCCGAAAAAGTTATGAATTCTTCGAGCTGATTTTCATGTCAAATTCACTTTTTTTCGGGCAGGTTCGAGTGCATAAATCAAAAGCTCTGCATGTCCATCGACTGCTCGAGACGCTTGCCGTCCCTTTCGCGCAGTGTCACTTGGCATATTGATTAATGAGCCATGGGCAACTGCACATTGCTTGGCACTTAGCACGTGCTGGCCGGGTCCAAAGTCAGGTACAAGGACAACGGCAACGCCGGCCACAAATGTTATTTATGGGCGCCTCAGAATGCAATTTGTTGTGGTCAACAAATCGCCATACAAATCGCGAACGAGAGATCATTAGAGAATCAGAGAAAGAGGGAGAGAGAGAGGGAGAGAGAGGGAGAGAGGTGGGCGAGTGGTTTGCCCAAAATATAAAGAAGGACGGTAAGTTGATTAGTCACGTCCAAGGAATGCCGAAAATAAAAGATGCTCAGCACCCAAAAGGCGAGGTTCCGTCCAGAAATCAAATGCGCTAAAAGCGGCCAAGAAATCAGCTTAAGCCAAATGGCGTTAATCCATGAATTATTGCCTAAAAGCATGCCAAAGCGCATTAAGTTTTTGACTCTGCGCAGGTAAACAGACACACTGAAGGACCGATGGACAGACAGACAGAGAGCGAGAGAGAGAGAGAGAGAGACAGCCGCAGGACAAGAGTGACAACAACAACAGGTAGTTGTTGCTAGCTTTTATTTGAAGCTAACGAACATTTGATACTCTCGCTGAGGGTTGGGAATTCGTTAATTAAGCTTGGGCTGGATTCATTTCGAAAAATTTGTGTAGGAGAGATTCAGTTTGATTGAAAGTGATTGGAAATTACATAAATAAATGTTTTATTTTTCTCTGTTATCTCAACAGAAACATATTCAAGTTGGAGCAGACATATTTTTATAAAAATTTTCTTTAATTTGAAACGAGTTTTGAAGAAATTGAGAGAGTGACAGAGAAAGGGACAGAGACAGATAGAGATAGTGATACAGATGTAGACAGAGAAAATTGTAAAAATAGAGAGGAAGACAAAGGGATAAATAAATAAAAGAGAAAAATATAGAGATAAGAGAGAGATATAGAGAGAAAGGGAGAGAAAGAAATGTAGAGAAAATGAAAAAGAGAAAAGGGCTTATAGATTTAAAAGAACAGAGATAAGGCAGAGAATGAAAAGTAAAGGGAGAGAAAAAGTGTTGAAAAGGCAAAAATAGATATAAATAGAGAAATCAAGAGAAAAATTGACAAGAGAAGAAAAGAGACAAGAGAGCTAAAGAGAGAGAGAGAGAGAGAGAGAGAGAGAGATAAAAAGTTCAATAGAGATAAAGATGTTCAAGGAGAAAGTGAGGTATGATATAGAGACGAGAGAGATGAAGAGAGAGAATAATGGGGAAAATAATAAAAGAGAGAGTAAGAGTAAGTGAAAAGGCAGAATATAACGAAAGAGAGAGAGAGAGATAAAAAGTTCAATAGAGATAAAAATAGTCGAGATAGAGGGAGAAATGAGATAAGAGATAGAGGCGAGAGAGACGAAGAGAGAGAATAATGGGGAAAGCAATAAAAGAGATAGTGTAAGAGTGAAAGGAAGATAACGAAAGAGAGAGACCCAAAAATAGAGTGAGAGAAAACATGATTATAAAGAGACATGAGAACAAACAAAATAGAGAGATACATAGACTAAAGTATCTACTATAAAAAAAGAAATACATTTTTAAATATTCTTGATAAAAATTAAAATAACTAAATTACCAAGAAACCAGAATTTAAATATTTATGCAGCTCATCAGAGAATATAGAACTGAAATCATGATCATTCCAATATGCATAATGTATATATAATACCTATACTAAACAAGCTGTTGCTGTATCTCATAAGTTTCTTGGCTTTTTCCCGCCTTGTTCTATTAAACTATAAGAAATACTCAGAAAAAATCCCGCCATAACATCGAAAATCCCATCGAATTAAGACAAAAAGAGAACATTTCTCAAGTGCCCAAAGAAATATGTGCTATAAATTGGGAGTCGTCGTTGGGGCAGCGCTAGATTCGATGCGCTGTCTCAGCTACACAAGTCGGCTGGCTTATCAGCTCGCCCCAAATCAATGTACCCTTTGTGAGGGCAACGACAAACAGGCCAAAATAGCAACGGAGCCAAAGAAAACATTAGTAATGTCCATGAAAGTGCCAATGAATAACACGAAACATACATTTGTATCTGTATCCGCAAAGCAAGCAAAACAAAATAAGCCCAATTTCGACCGCACCCAAGAGCCGAGAGAGATCCAGCTCTACTATAAGGCAGATACTTTTGCCTGTCAGTCTCTGTCTCTCTCTCTCTCTCTCTCTCTCTCTCTCTCTCTCTCTCTCCCTGTCTGTGTGTCGCGAACTGTTCTTTTTTTTTTCTTTTTTTATGAGTATTGACATTATAATCAACGCCGTTTTCAATTTCAACAAACCTCCTCCAAGCAACAACAACAACAACAAAAAAAGGTGCATCCCAAAACAAAAGCTAAAAAAAGTTCTGTTTGCCTTTTTTTGCTGTTTAAATTTTTTTTATCTTTCTTTGCGTTGTTCAGGCTACTTTTCAGGTCGCTGGGCAAAAAATATGTAAATTATGGCTGCAAAAAAAAATAAACTATGTGTGTGTATGTGTGTGTGTGTGTGTGGCATGCGTCAGTCACCTGCGGTATTTCATTTTTGGTCGCCCGGTCTCGTTTTTATTGCTTCGATTGTGTCTCTGCGGCCCCGCTTGTTTCCCCTCCACTCAATGCGCCGCATAGTTTTTGGACTTGAGCTGCAGCCTCCCCAAGGACTGTGGCGCCCGTTAAAAGTTATTACACGCTTAAGTTCGTTTACCCTCGGCCAGCGACCAGCCGCCAGACCGCCGTCTTTGGGGCGCCTGCTCTGCGCCTCTTGCAACTGCCACTTGTGGCATTCACAAGGCTCAAGTGCATTTTACAAATTGAAAATTTGCATATTTCAGTCTGTGAAAATGTGGGAAAAACTGAATATTAGAAAAATAAATAATAAAATTATAATTTATGGCACAAAATTTTGTAAAAAGTTTGAAAAAAACTGAATGAAATAAAACAAAAAAATATTGTTTATAAATAAAAAAGAAAAATCTTAACAAATATATATAAAAGTATTTACACACATAATTTATTATGCATACAGTAAACAACAATGCAAAAAATATGCAAAATATTTATTAAAAAAAAATATATTTTTATATTTATTGTTTTATTTAACAAAAAACATTTTTTTTGTTTTTTTTAATTTTGTGTAACCTTTTTATATAACTTACTATGCCTTCAACTGAGTTATATATCAAACAGCTAGACTTTTATTGGGCGCCATATGCTCCGTCTTGATATAACTTGACTTGATATGCAGTGGAGGATATCAATATACCTTGAAATCTGGGAAAAACACAATATGCGGCCCAGCGATATCTTTTAACTGTTCCCACTTACTGATACCTATACCTATCTTCTATCAGACATAATATACTCCAAGCCAGATGACAGATGTTCGTAAATTTATTCGCAGACTAACTGTGAGACTTTAGAGCTAGGTACAAGGTACAATTTAAGTACATTTTAAGTTAAATAATAGAGTTTAATATAAATATTTTTATAAAGAGTTTAAAAACTAGTTTTCTATACTACAGTTTTAGTACAAGAGTTTTAGTGAAAGAGCTTTGGCTTAAGAGTTTTAGTACAAGATTTTTAGTTTAAGAATCTTACTAGAAGAGTTTTGGAAAGAGAGTTTTGTTACAAGAGTTTTAGTTGAAGAGTTTTAGTAAGAGACTTTTAGCTCAAGAGTTTTAGTGTAAGAGTTGTAGTACAAGAGCTTAAGTAGAAGAGTTTTAGTACAACATCCGAATTAAAGATTAGTGCAATACTTCCTACGAATCCCCGAGTTTTTAGTACAAGAAGTGAGCCTTTGGCTGATGATGGCAAATTTCCTTATATATACCGAGACTTCCCCATGGCCACAACTCAAGCAGCTATAGTTCTGCAGACTCCTCATCAAAATCCTGAGTCAATATTCAAATTGAAGTGGCTTCCACAATGTTCTAATGCCATTAGCTATTCTTGCCTGCTCAAAGTTCAATACATAGTTAACAAAGTTGACATTCCGCGCATACATTTCGCTCTTCTTCTTCTTCTTCTTCTTTCATTGCACACGCTTTAAGAATTTGTTGAATTCATAATTCGACCAGTCTTCGGTTGCCTTAATTGAATACCTGCCTGCAGTGGATTCGCTTTGGCCAAACCAAAGAGAAAGAAAAATCGAAAAACAAGCTCGAGTCTCTGCTGTCTGTCAGCGGAGCTGGAGCTGCGCGTCACAGACATTCGACGACACTCATGCACATGCAGAGAGTTCGATTACAGCAGCAGCAGCAGCAGCAGTCGTATACAAATACGTAAACGAATACAATTACCTGCAGATAGCAGACACACAGGTGTAGCTGCTCAACACTCCATACCCAACCCAATTCCAACCCTTTCTCTCCCAGCTCTGACAAGGCTCATCTGTCAGTAGCAACGTTCCAGTTCGAGTGCCACTCGGATTCCAAATGTGATTCTAAGCTCGGTCCAATGTGTGCATTAAATGTCAATAACCATAACTTAATTCATTTGGATTTGGTTTGTCTTTCACATGGCTGAGCGTTCATCGCCCCACTATCGCAGCGGCCACAAAGGTCAGCTCTCCATGCATGTGTGTGTGTGTTTATAGTCCCCCTCCCCACCCTTCAGATAGAGGTATCGCTCGCTGGCTGCTCTCCAGGCACATTGAAATTGAATAAGCACACTGCAGTGGACTAAAATATTGACTCGACTGCAGTTTGGGGGTGAGCCATAAATCACACTGATTGTCAACACGAGGGGGCGGAGCTGGACTGGACTGGCCTCCATTTACATAT
The DNA here is from genome assembly GCA_035047545.1 of Drosophila paranaensis. NCBI lineage: Eukaryota > Metazoa > Arthropoda > Insecta > Diptera > Drosophilidae > Drosophila > Drosophila paranaensis. The sequence continues at coordinate 10,397,162 of JAWNPL010000153.1, forward strand.
ATATTTGATGGGGGCCAAGCGGGGGCCACACTATCATCATGCTCGACTCGAGCTATTTGATAACATTTTGGGCTAATTGTGCGTCTGCCAAAAGCCAAGGATCATAAACCGATTGAGCGAGTTCAGAACTAATTTGCTCACAATTAAAATGCATTTTGTATTGACAGAGAATTTGCAAAGTTTTGGCTCAACTTTAGGGAAACTCTGCAGAGAGATGACTATGGAATATTGTAATATAATATGTTTGAGGTTAAACTGGGTCAGCAGGCAACACATGCGTGAGGCTAATTGAATAGAAAATTGTTTTCATTGCGCTCTTCTATGTGATTCTCATAGATTATATGTAAGCTTGTTGTTGTTTGTATTTGTTTGTTTATAACAGAAACTAGCAATGCAACTTTCTTCTTAGCTAATTCCATACGTATCAATACCTTTTATATATTTAAAGCTAGAATAATTCCAATTGGGGCGAACTTGGTTTAAATGGAATTCTGTAAAATTAATTATTAAACAATTATTTTTAGATGTTTTTCAAATTTATAAGAAAAAAAAACTGATAAATTTGGTATATTTTGATTTGTTTAGTTCAATAAATATTTTAAAAATTTAATTCATAATATTTATAAGTTTAATTTAATTTAAGTTCTTCAATTTTGTAGAAAATATTCAACATGTTATACAAATTCCACATTTAATTATAATTTTAATTTTATTTAAAAAAAAACAAAATTATTGTATATATTTTAATTTTTTTTTTATATTTTATATATATTTTTATTTTCCTTATTCTTAAATCATATTTATTTGCAATTAATTTACATATATTTTTGTATTTATTATTAGCTTATATTTTTATAATATTTTTATATTTTTCTCATATTTAAATCATATTTATATGCATTAACTTTCCACAACAAATTGCTTTACACTCGGCTGTTGGGCCTTGACGCACGGCAGGCATTTAATATGTAAAAGCTTTTCAATCAGAGAAACTTTAATTTAATTAAATTCTTTGCCAGTTCATTCTCTCTTCTTCTTTTGAGCATGCCAGCAGGTTTGCGAGGCTGCGTCAAGCCATAATTGAAGCAACAACATGTTGCACGGGCAAGGCGAGGGACTTAACCACGTCGTCAGTTTCAGGCCTGCCACCCGCAAATAAAAGCATTAAATGCTTTGTTAGTGGCTTCATGGCCGCACGGCCCATGCCACACACACACACACACACAGACGCGTGCAACGTGCTGGCCATTCATTTATTCACTCATTAAGCGGCAGCCATCACAGCTGACGCCGCATGAGCTTCGCTCGCGTGGCAACTGGCAAGAGTGCCAGAGTGGGTGTCGCCTCACCATCAAGTGCCAGCCGGCTGTCTGGACACTTTGTGGCAGCAACATAATTTTTATTACATTGGCTGCGGCTTTTATGATTATTATTCTTCGGGTCTAGCATTAATTTCGTATTTATGCAACATGCAGCAGCATCGAAATGGGGCAGCTGCTGACTCGGGCCTAACTTCACCTTGTGCCAGGCTTAGTTGTGTCACTAATGTAGCGGAACAAATGAACTTTGCAGCGCATAAAAATCGACAGAGTAAAGTCTTACCCCCTCCTCCCTCCTCCCTCCACCTTCCCCTTCCCATTGTGGCAACCTTGAACAAGTTGGCACTTCTTCAAAGCGTCAAAGCGTCTGTCGAATTAACCTTGAAACGCGAATAACATTTTATCGAAGACTCGCGACGCATTTTAATTGAATTTAATTAACTTTTTACTACGCCCGATACTTTGGATATGGGAAAGCGACGACGACTACGGCGACACAGCTGAAGTTGACAATGAAGCCAGCGACGCATGCGCGCAGACTAATTGCTGAACGAGCGACAGCAGAAGACGCCAAAGCAACAAACGACAACAAACGACAACAAACAGCAACAACAGCAATTCTAACAATGGGAACCTGGACAATTGGTGGGCGGACAGACTCGAAACAATGGGCTCTGCCCATGGCTATCCCAGCCAAATCGTGCCTAATTAAATAAGTACTCTGATGGCCACAGCCGGAGAGAGAATTGTGGATGGCTAAAATGCCAAACGATTATGGCTAAACGACGTCAAACAATCAGCAGCTAAAACTTGTTGCATTTAAGCAAATCGTAAAAACAAATAATCAAGAATATTTTTGTAATTTGTTGAGAGGGCGAAACCCAGCCGGATTTGAATGTTCTTTTATTAATTTATATAGTATATATATGTAAAGTGACTTTAGAAACTTAATTTGAACTTTAAGCTGAGGCAGTGGCCATTTTGGTATATACTGAAAGCTGCCCTCTCGAGCTCTTTGCCTTGGCTTTGACTGCATTCCTACTCAAAAATGCTCTATTGCTATAACGAAGAATTTCTGAGTCTTAAAGACTCTATATAGCGAAGCAATTAAAATGAGGCAAAATCAAATTTGTGGCAAGTCGTTAACGGTCTGTTATCCCAAACCTCAGCATAAAAAAAGTATTTATAACGAATTTTCTTACAGATTTCTTTAAATTTCGTTTTACCAAGGTTTTTCAAACATATATTCTTTACATATATAAAAAATAAATTTTTCATATATTTTATAATATTTGCCAATCACTTTTATTTTAAATTTTATTTATTTATAAAATTATGTTTAAAAAAATTTTTTTTGTATTTTTCATAATTTGTAACCATACCAAATTTATTTATTTATATATATTTAATTATTTTTTTATAGTATGAAAATAAAATAAAATAGTATAAAAAAATATTTTTTAAACGAAAATAATTTAAAACGATTTAGGTTACATATAAAAATAATATTAATGTAGTATTCAAGTTACGCAATAAAAAGATAATCACATATATATACATATTTGATTCATATACATATATACATATATATCTATCTATATCTAAGTCACATATCGCATGACTCACAGCTTTAATATAATTTTTAGAATCACTCAATAAGTGCCTGCTGAATTTAGCAATGCTTAACTTATACAGATATATGTGTATCTATATAATCTGCATATATCTTTGTCACATATCATGCGAGTCTCAGTTCTTAGTACGCTGATCGTACGCAGGTCGCATGGCCACATTCAATTGTGTGTTCATTATGGGCGAGTGCATCAGCTTTATTAGTTGGCCTGCTTTTGGTGCGTTGTGGCAGCAATGAGCAATCAGAGACTGCCTCTCAAGAAACTACAGATGACGATGATGATGGTGATGACGATGATGATGATGCCACAGAAATAGAAGTTGCGACTGTGGCCAGCGCTGTGGGCAGCAGGGATTGAAGCACTTCAAGGCGCTGGCTGGCCGGCTGGCTTGTTGGCTTTGTTTTATGTCTGCCCAACGTTTGTTTAATTTGTCTACTTTGGCTCGTTTTCTTTTTGGGTCATGCAAAAAGGCATTCTTCAGCATACACTCTGCATATATATATCTATATATATAGTTGAGATTTTCTAGACAGTTTCATAAGCGGCCGAGGCGCTACAATTTGATACAATATTTGCATTGTGTATCTGGTGGGGCTGCTACGCGATAAGCAGAGCAGGGCAACTTATCAGAGCCTCTGGTGCCGGCTGCAAATCTAAAGCCCAAAAAAAAAAAAAGAAAAGAAAACGAAAGACGAAGCAGAGCTGAAAGCAAATGTAGATAGCAGCAGCTATTTGGCACTCTTGCACGAAGCGCAGCCAAAGGGCCGTCTGCTATTGGCCATAAATTTGCCTTGTGGTCCAAATACAGTAAAGAGGCCTTGCCTCAAACACGCAGCCCAGAACCTTGTCTATCACGAGCACCTGAAGTGCTGATAAGCAGCCAGGTAGAGGCAGCTACTAATCAGCTAGTTGGCCAAGTGACTGCATATATATACTACGTTTATATCTGCTCAGCAGGAAGTTAATGAGTAGATTTTTGAGATTTGTGAAAGATGAATTTCATATTATGAAGAAGTACATATACATTCTATCAATGTGAATGATATATCTAGAATGAGAGTACCTAAAATTATAGAAAGTGAAATATAAAAATGAAGACTGAGATTAATCTTAATCCAAAATAAATATATAGAGCTGTATAAGTGTGAAGTTTATATTTGTAAACGACAACTACATAATAAGGCGAACATACATACATATATATATAATAGTCTATAATACTAATCTTCATCAGACATCGGACATTGGGCTTTACAGATATATAAATGAAGTAACTGGAATATATATTAATTTTCATCACACTCTGATATTCATCAAGGCAGCTGAAGAGTACAATGTAAGAATCAGGAATATTGATAAATCAGGTAAATATTTCTATGTCTGTAGCCTGAAGTAGATAGTCATCAGCAGTGTAGCTGAATAAAAACCCTCATAAATATCTTAGACTTAGAAATGTAGATCAAAGATCTTGAGTTTTCGCATATTCAACTATTTGATCTCATTAAATATATCTTAATCTAAGATTCCATTTAGTCCATAAGTATCTTGGAGTAATAAATAGAAATCCATAATAATCTATCAGACTTCCATATACATGTATATAATCTTACATCTTTTAGGATATATGCTATATGCTGATATAATCAGTTTACTGCAATACATCTGTATATGGCACATAGTCTAGCCAGATATATAACAAATGCCCTCGTAGACGTCTAATAGATGATTATGGATGATCTCGACTCATCGAAGCTTTCGTCTGTTCTTTGATTATTTTTTAAAGATTTCTTGAAGTTCTCTTATTATTGTATTAAAAGAATAAATATATTTTTTAATTATTTCATATCTCTTTTTTAAATATTATACATTCTGCTTCATTTCATTTTCAACCAACCTAAGATCCCACAATTCCAACAATTCCCTCTTATTCCACCCCACTGCCCACCAAGTGCTTGCCTGCTTCTACTTACTCAGCTCGCCCCACATGAAAAACTATTATTACTGCAGACTTTTATAAACTATTCGAATTATTATTAACATTTGCCAAATGAAGCTTGCCTTGCTCAAGAACTGCAGTTCGCAGAGCAACACACTCAGCCAGAGTACATAAGGATGTCTCTTTATGGCTATTGATTCAAGTTGCTGGAGCTGGCTGTGGGCACGCCCCCCGGCTAGTTAGCTGCCTAATGTCGCTTGAGTGCTTATGTTATGTCGTCCCGCATAAATGTCTGCCAGGGCGATGGTGCAACTTCCTTTTGGCCACACAAATCGTTGGCCATTTAGAATGGCGTCCGCCACTTGATGTTACAGTTACACAATCCCTCGCCTCTGCCAGCAGCAGCAGCAGCAGCAGCTACATATGTATGCCAACTAAATAAATAGTAACGAGTACGTTCTGTGTGTGTGTGTGTGTGAGTGAGAGAGCACACATAGGTGTGTGTGTGTGTGTGTGTGTGTGTGTGTGTGTGTGTGTGTGTGCGCGTGTGTGTGTAAGCACTCTCTACAGTGGCTGTCGGCGGCTACTTCATGTCGCGCACAATTGCCACTAATTTAACGCTGGTTTTTTCTTGCGCCTCTTTGCGCGCGCTGAGCTGCTTTCTTAAATCTCAAAGCTGACACTTTTATGCTGCTACTTACACACACATTACAGTAGATAGAGAGGGAGAGAGAGAGATAGAGAGAGACTCACACTAATGCACACACTTAGATGTGGACTCTTGAGGGCATTACTAATCTGCGTCTTTTATAAAGCCCAAGTCAAAGCGAGGTCAGGCCAACAGTCGGACTCTGGAGTCGAACCGGCCTGACACTAAAGTATCTCTAATGAGACTTAAGCACTGCGCACTTCAGACTCTCCCTCAGCAGTTGAACTTCTCTTTTCTTTTTCGTTTGCGATTTATGTGACCAAATCTAATGCGCCCCCTGGCGGCGCATAGCTCAAACAGAACTGTTCTTGAAAAACAATCAGCGAAGCAGCAGCAACAACCTCAACACAGACTCTAAATGCTATCGCAACTATTATGAGAGAAAGAGCAAGTGTCATATTGTATGTGTGTATGTGTACGTGTGATGTGCCTGCTCTCGCGCTCGCTCTCACTCGGTCTCTCTCTCTCCTTTCCATTCCCATTCACATTCACTGTTTCGTCTATCGCACTCTCTGTTTGCATAATGCATTGTAAAGATCAAAATCAACTTGGGCCAGCGACGATAAGAATCTCAAGTGCAAAGCAGCCAGCGAAGCGTTCGACAAAAACCAACACAAGTGTATCTGTGAAACTGTTATTGTTGTATTTGTTGGTGTTGTTGCTTGTGTTAGCTCGTTTACAGCCTTCTTTGCTGCCTCAGTAGTCACTCGCTGCTGCTGCTGCCATTTGAATAAGTATTTTTCATTGAATTTCGTTGGCTTGTGGAAATTTTCAGCAGTCGCAAGCAGCGTGAGAGAGCGTGAGAGAGTATTAGTAGTAGTGAGAGCAGCAGAGGAAAGAAGACGAAGAAGCAGATGAAACAAAAAAAAAAGTAATTAAGATGCACGAGGCAAACGGCGGAAGCAAAAAGATGGCGGACTTAAATGTGGGCGGCTTTGGTGCCGACTAGCCATTGGGGCGGGGCGGGGCAATAGTTGTAGCTGCTGGGCGTGCGGGGGGAGGGGGGTGGCTAGTTTTTGCGGTGCGCAGAGCCATATTGTCTCATACAGTTGTTATTGTCAGATCTACCCCTGGACGGTCGCTGGAAAAGCTGCTGCTGCCGTTTCACATGAACAATTCGTGGCGATAATTTATAAAATAAATGAAATGCACTTCATGGCGACTTGGCTGGCGACCTCCCCGGCAGATCCAAGTCGCTCCCAAAGCTCTGTTGCCGTAATCAATCTGTGTGTGCTGTGCGGTTTTGACGTGCTTTGAATAGTCATAGAATCAGCCAGCAATAAGAGAGAGGGAGAGAGAAAGAGAGAGGACCGCCAACAATAATGCCTGAATGATCATCATCATCATCAGCAGCAGCAGCAGCAGCAGCCAGGTCTTTGTGTGGGCTGAGAATTGTGTGTGCCCCTCGACACAAAAGGCCAAACACACAAATATCCCCCCTCTCACTCACTCTCTTTCTTATACAAACGATTAGCAATAACTGATGCTACCTTCTCTTATATTTGCTTCTTATTCTGCCTCTATTCTCTTTTTTTGGCAGACAGAACCAAATGAGTGGCTCGCAGAATGCACAGCGACAAGTCAAACAAAAGTGAAGAAAATAATAAATGAGCCACAACAACAACAACAGCAACGAGAGGAACAGCAATAAAAGCAAAAGCGAAAACGAACAACTTCAAATGAAATCAAAAGTGCAAATGACAACAAAAGCCAAAGCTGCGCTCAGGTTTGGGCGAATGCCAGCGCCCAGCCGAAGAGAAGCGAGCAGAACAAGAAGTACATGACGAGGAGAAGACAAGACAAGCAACGGAATAGCAAGAACAACTATGTGAAGCACGAAATGTAAATCATTTGCACAAAAGCAGCAACAGCAAAAACCAACAGCGGACAATAATCAATTGAAGTGTCTGTCTCTCTATATTCTATACACTAACAAGTGAAGCAGGCAAGACTGCTAATGCATGACGTTTGTAACAAAGGAGATATAGAGAGAGATAAAGAGAAGAGCTGCTGCATAATTAAAATATAATATATATTATAATAAAATATAAAATATATAAAGTAATATTTTTATTTTCGTTTATATATATATATATATATATATATATATATATATATATATATATATATATATATATATATATATATATATATATATTAATTTTATTTTTATTTGTTTTTTGGAGAGAGAGAGAATTAAAGTTTCGGCGTGCCAATGGAATAACTCCTCACGCTGTTTGCCTTTTTTCGGGGCGTTCGTCTGCCGAAGAGGAGTGTGGAAAGGAAAGGGTGACTGAGGTGTTTGGTTAGTTACCAGTCAATGAGGGCGGCGCTAGCGGCGTGGCAGCGGCAGAGGCAGCGGCAGCAGCAGCGTCAACCACATAAAGTGGAAGACAAGTGGCAGCATGGACAAGTGCCATAGAAATTACGTTTGTATATCTAGCTGTGTGTTTGTATATCTATATATTTGTATGTATGTATGTCTGGCTGTGTGTATGCGCGCGTGTGCGTGTGTATTGCACAAGCAAAAATGAAAGAACGTAACGCAAAATGCAAGAGACCAAAGAAGCCAACGAAGAAGGCAAAGGCATTGGCAGCGCAAAACGAAGACAAAGAAGAAGAAGAAGAAGCAGCAGCAAATGTAGAAGCAGAAGTATGAGCATGCCAAAGCAAAGGCAAAAAACCAAACTCAAGCACGCACTTCAGACGAAGAAGAGTCGGGACGGGACGGGACGGACTGAATAGACAGATGGACAAACCATTTTGTTGTTGTTGCTTCTACTGCTGCTGCTGTTGCTGCCTGTCGTCGGCCATTGGGGGCGGGGAGCGTCAGGTGCGGAAATGGCATAACCATCGCGCTGATGACGTCCATTTTTTAGTTGTTGTGCACGTTCCGGCAGCAGCGAATAACAACGGCGGCAACTGTCCAAAGTGGAGCGGCCCAAGAAGAAATAGTCGCAGCTGAAGGCAGTCCGTTCGTACGTCTGTCTGTCAACTGTCCGTCCGTCCGTCAGTTAGTAGTTGGCGTTGACAGTTCAAGTGTTTATCAGCAGCAGCTGCCGCGAGTCAATTTTAATTCAATAATAAACTACGTAATTGGGATTTTAGTTATTTAAAATGTTTGACTAGCTCATAAACGAAAGAACTCAATTAAAATGGAATTTTTGATACAAAACTTGAATGGCTTTTGAATGCAGATGCATTAAATTCCGTTTTACTATGGAGTACTTTAAGAGCTATGAGCTAATGTTTAATGCTATTCGGATAATAGTTGCGAATAAGTCAAGAATTATTTTTAATTAGGATAAGATGAAAAGATATATGAGCTAGGGCAATAACTTTTGAAACTCTAAAGATATGTGGTTATACAAACAACTACTTAGTTAAATATATACAAATTTAAATCTAGATAGATAAATGGATGGACTATAGATAAATAAAAAAATAGAAAAAAATCAAGCATACATTCATTACTAATTTACCAACACTAACAATTTACCCAATACTGAAATACATATTTCCCATTCCACCCGCTATTTAACGATCAGAACTCATCGGAATATTCGGCAATTGAAATGATTCTAATTTCATTTTAATCAGCAATTTAATTAAAAGCATAAATATAATAGATTTGCGAATCTATATTCGCAATGCAATTTACAGCACTGGCCACGCTAATGAAGTGGCTATAATGGCGTTAATTGTGCGAGGGTATTAAAAAATTGGTTATTAAGCTGCCACTCAGACGGCGAATAAATAGCATTTGAAAAATGAACAATAAAACAATTAGCAATTGTAGTTTTTGAATATCAATAAAACATAACAGCAATTAAAATGTCACTGGCGAAAAATCACTCGACATACACACACACAGAGAAAGAGAGAGAGAGAGAGAGAGAGAGAAAGAGTGAGAGAGTGAGAGTGAGTGAGAGATACACAGATACATTTGCTTGCACACTTCAAGATACGCATAGTAGTTGTAGATACTTATGTAGCGCACAGCGCTTGACATTGTAAAGTCTCTCTGTGTATGTGTGTGTGTGAGTGTGTGTGTGACAGCTTCTGTGTGCTTGCTTGTTTGTTTGTTTGTATTTGTGGCTGTGTATATGTTTAATTTAATTGCCAATGATACGCGTCATTCAAAGCGCAAAGCGATACATTACGATGCTATCTATGACGGAGTCAAAGGCAGGGTTTATATATATAAATATATACTTTATATATGTATATAACGTACACTTTGTAATACTGGAAGCATACGCCATAGATGTTTATCACATAGTTTAAGCACGGTCTGAAATATATTAGTTTAACTATAGATATTTGTAAATAATATAATTATTTGATATAATAATAAAAACAAAATATAAAAGAAATAAATGAAAAGAAAAAAAATTAAAAAAAAAATATATATAAATATTAATAATAATTTTTTAAATATATTTAATATATTAAAGTTTTTTTTTGTTAATATAAATATTTATATAATAATATTACTATAATAAGAATTAAAATATATCTATATTTAACTATTATGATTTCTAACATTCTTTGATCATTTTCATTTTATTTCTAAACTCCTTATTAATATTTCTTTGTTTATAATATAAATATAATAATGTAATATAATATAAATTTTATATACCTATATTTTTCTCTATACTTATTATTGTATACTAATTTATTTCTATATTAAATATTTTTACTCTATGATCTCTAAATGATCTCTTATGATGTCTTATGATCTCTAAAATTTTCTGATAATTTTAATCCGTTTTTAATTTTTATGCATTAATTTCTACATTATTATTAAAAATTTCTTGTAATTTATTTATTATTTTCTATATTAAACACTTCTATATTTCAACCTTATGATCTCCGAAATACTTTGTTATATAAATTTAATTTTTATTTAATTAATTTATTTATTTAGCTTTAATCTCTCGCTTAAACTTTTGTAAGTGTATTTGCAACTCGTTCTCATTGATTTTTCCGTTTGCTGATTTCTTTGTATGTATTTATATATATTTGTTATTTTTAACGCGTTTAGCGCAAAATGATATTTCGATTGGGGGGCACTTTTGATGGACTTTCCTTGAACGTAGAACAACACCATGCGCTCGCTGACTGACTGACAGAGAGACGGAGAGACTTACAGACAGACTGAATGATTGGCTGACAGCACGACTGAGTGACAGAGTGAGACTAACTACTTCCCCGACTGGCTACTGTCTTTGAGTTGCAGCTAATTGTTAGCTTACAAAGATTGTGAGCACAAGATACTTACTTATATGGAGAAATAATTAAAGGAATGTATGGGGAAATTTATTGTAATTTATGAATATCTGCATAAAAGGTGTATCTAATTTATTTTTTATAAAAAAAATACAAAAATATAAGTACAAAAATATAAGTTAATACTAAAATATATCTGGATTGAAAAACAAAATAATTTAGTAGAATCAAAATTTTTAAAAAGTATTAAAAACGTTTTTTAAAAATTAATAAACAATAACAATTTTGTAACTATTTTTAAGAAGAATTTATTTTGCTAAGAAGTTGTCATATCATCAGACAGAAGTTCTTTATCTTTTGGAGCGGCGTGTTCTATCATAAAACATTATCATAATCTAAAGAACTGGCTGTTCTTCACCTCAGATCTTCCCTGAACTTAAAATAATATTTCCTGTGAGCTCTCAGCCCATTGAGAGCTCATTGCTGATTATTTCCCAGTCAAGCACACCCCATTAGATCAGCTAAATCACTTTTACTTATATTCTCAATACTTTTACCGTTGTGCATTGTTTTTCACCTTGCTCGGCGAACAAATGAATCATTGTCTGCAGCAGAGATTGCGAAATAAGCTTTTAATGTGCGCATCTGTAGAGCAGAGCAACATTTAATTAAAGCTGGGATTGGATTGGGATTGGGATACGGATAGCGAGCTAGATAGGTAGATAGATTGGCTGACTGACTGGCTGACTGACTGACGGATTGGTTGGTTGGTTGGTTGGCTGGCTGCAGTGAAGCGTTAAGTTTCGCATTGTTGATTGCTGTTTTGTGTGAGCTTCACTTGCCATTAGAAATGTGTCGCCATGGAGAGGAAGCGCTGGCTCTGCTCAGCTCAACTCGGCTCGGCTCGGCTATCGTTGCCAGCCGATCTGGTGTTAAATTTAATTTATGGCAACGCTGCATGCTCTACATATTTTGTGTGTGTGTGTGTTTGTGTGTGTGTGTCGTCAATAGTCGAAGGTGTGCCCCCCGTTGAACGTTTGGGTCAAACTGTTGGCGCAGCTCCCAATCGCTAATTGTCATCGACACGGGCCTTTGTTGTTAACTGGAATATGGGAATGGCACTTGGAATTGTTGACTATATCTATGGGCAGCTGTTGCTGCTGCTGCTGCTGCTGCTGCTGGTTGCTTCTGATCTCCAGTTGTCTGAGCTGCGTGTTCCATGCTATCTGACCAAAATTATCAGCGACGACCTCGTTTCTCACAGCTTCTTCTAGTCTCATCTTTGACTGTTGCTGCTGCTGCTGCTGTCGCTGATGTTGCTGCTGTGCAGCGCGCATTTATTCAATTTATTTCTATTGCCTGGACGGACAGACGGTCTGCGTCTTTGGGCTTTGGCCAATTGTCATTGTACTAATTCCATTAAATGATGGCAGCGCCGACGCTTGCGTGCTTGTGTAATTGAAGAGCTCATCATAGACATGGAAAAGCAGCAACAGCAACGGCAACGGCAACAGCAGCAGCAACAACTCGATGGATTGCTCGTTCCATGCTTCATTGAATGTACTACATAAGTACTAAGCATACACATACACACACACACACACACACACATACTCACTCGCTTTGCGTGCTCGAGTGTCAGTTTGTCTATTGAGACATTTGACGCCTTCGCTCGCTGTTATCAGAGTATTTGAAATTCTTTCAAATTGCTGCTGCTGCTGCTGCGCTTTGCTGCCTGCCCAGCGATTGCCATACACCGCCTCAACTAAACACACATACACACACACATATATATATATATATATATATATACATATATATATATAGTTTTTCAGTGCTTATCGTGGCGAGGGCAAGCCGAAACGAGGTCGTCGTCGTCGTCGAATGCAATTTTCTAATAATTTTTTGCCATTGTATATGTGTGTGTGTTTTTCTCTCTCTCCCTCTCCCTCTCTCTCACTCCCTCTCTCTCTCTCTCTCTCTCTCTCTCTCTCTGCGTGTGTGTGTGGCACTTGTAATCACCATTAAAAACGCTTCAGAGTTCAGCTGCTTGCAGCTTCCTTTGAGTTGCACTGCTGCCCCTTGGCACCATATTCATATGTGCCACACTTGCGCCCTCCGCTAGTCACGCCCCAGCCAGCAACACACATAAATGTTAAATCTGACCTAATTTGCGTGCACAAAACTGTGCGCTTAAATGAATTCGCATAATTAGATGCAGCAGTGCCAGCAGCAGCAGCAGCAGAAGATGCAACAGCAGCTGCATCGAGTTCTGTTATGCAACTGCAGCAGACATCAAACTTGCTACTGAACTGCTTTCCATATGAAATGCGTTAATTACAGCACTTTGTTTCACTCTTTTCTCTTTATGACTGCCTTCAAAGTTCTCCTATTAGCCCATTCTTATAGGATTTTAGTGAGAGAAACAAAACGTCTTTGCTGTTGATAATAAGCTGTTTAATATTCTTGACTTTATTTTGATTTCATTTTATTAAATTTATATATTTTTTTTATATTTATATATTTAATAATTATATATTTAAATATTTTATATATGTATACCTTAGTGGGATCGGCAGAAAACTGCCTTCCTCTCAAGCAAAATCTTGGACTATAAAAGCTGATTCAAATAATGACTTTAAGTTGATCATGGCCAATCACAGCCAATTCACAGTCAGTCCTAGGCACACATCACGCTCTCTGCCAAACAGTCAACAATCTGTAAATATATCCAATTTAAAGCTTTATTTCCTCTCAGATATCAGCCAATACAAGGAGTAAATCGCTGCTGTTCTCTTCCCAAAATCCCAGTTCAATGTAATCCATAATATTTGTATACAAGTTTAAGCCTGTGCAGCTTAGGCGCTGCTGGCCCACTCGAATGGCTGTGACTGGCCAGCCCCCAAGTTGGGGGTAAGTGATTTGACCAGAGATTAATTTGGGCTAAATTAAAAATTCATGACTTTGGCCTACGGCTAATAGCCAGAGGCAGAAATACTTAATGGGAGAGCAGACGCTGAAATGCTCTACAAATTTGCATAGCAAATGTGTATAGGTGAAGGAGAGGGGGGAGGGGGAGAGAGAGAGAGAGAGAGAGAGAGAGAGATAGAGAGAGAGAAAGGGAGTGGCGTGGAGTGAGATAAAGAGAAACAGAAAGAGTCAAAGGAAGACCGAGAGAGCCAGAAAAAGATTGAGAGAGAAAGAGAGTGAGAGAGAGAGAGAAAGAAAGACAGAGAAAATGTCAGGAAGTGAGAAAGAGTAACATAGAGAATGTGACAGAAATGAAGACTGAGAGGGAGAGAGAGAAAGAGAGAGGGAGAGAGAAACAGAAACAAAGAATCTGAGGGAGAGAGAGAGAGAGAACGTGACGAGATAAAGAGAAACAGAAAGAGTCAAAGGGAGACCGAGAGAGGCAGAGAAAAATTGAGAGAGAAACAGAGAGAGAGTGAGAAAGGTAGGAAGAGAGAAAGATTAACAGAGAATGTGACAGATATGAAGACTGAGAGACACAGAGAGAGAGAGAGAGAGAGAGAGAGACAGAAACAAAGAATCTGAGAGAGAGAACAGATAGAGACACAGAAATATTGAGAGAGAGGGAAAGGATGAGTGAGAGACAGAAAAAGTGGCAGAAAGAAGAAGTCTCTTAGGGTGAAAGAGACATTGAGAGAGACAAAGAGAAGATAATAAGGAGACAGAATTTACCATAGTAAAATTTGAAAGTTAGCTTTTAGCTAGCCATCCTAGACTATTGATAGCTGACTAAAAACTTACTAGTACTAGTACTGTTGATATATATATTTACCTATATATAACCAGCATGCATACATACAACTACTATAGCATACGTAAGTATGCCAATCGATTTGCAAAAGAACAAACTTTACAGTTCTGCCCTTTAAAGCTCAATCCCAATGCCCGAAACTCCTGCTTTTCTCCTTTAAATTGAGAGCTTAAATCTATAATAAGCGAATCCATTTACAGCTTAATGCTGCCGCCAGCACCTGCACCACCCAGTGTGTGTCCACTTGGAGCATAGCATAAATTCCACAAATGGAATGTAATACAGATAACTCACATGCGGCATATTTTAGCAGGCACCACAAAAATGGATGCCGCCAATGCTGAACGCCACAGAAATTCGAGTGGCAAATGGCTTTCGGGTGACACAAATGTCAACATCAGTGGAGCGGAGCGGAGCGGCGGGAGAGGGTGGAGGGTGAAGGGTGGACGGGGCAGAGCTTCGGTCAGTGTGACCACAAAAGCGTTGACCACTTTTGTTCATTTGTGCGCGGCTCATTGGAGTTGGCTTTATTGGCCCGCAACTCGCCCCTGGGCCGTGGCTCCGCTCGTTAACAGTTCTTAAAAGAGGGAAAACTTTGTGAAAATTGCCTGTCATGCGTTTTATTTTCACTAAGAGAAGCTCGCCTCGAGCAACAAGAAAAATTAAGACACTTAACGCTTTTTTCATTACGCTATTGTCAATGGTCGAGGCGAGTCGAGGGGAGTAGAGTCTCCCCACTCTCCCTCTCCCCCTCCCTTCCTCCCTCTCTCGGTCACTTTTTGGCACAACTGTGGCAAAGTCACGGCTTGTGGCGAGTACAGCTTTTGTTTGTCCAGACGCCAGCGACACACGTCTCAACAAATCTTCGCTTCTCGTTGTTGTTGTTGTTGTTGTTGCTTTGTGGGTTTTTCGAAAGACTTTTGGCAACTGCGACGCCCGCCCTCAATTGACCACGTCTGTGGACGTGGCTGCCTATGTGCGTGGAAATTTGATAAACTGCTTTTCGACTTTATTGCTGTTTTGGCAGAAATCTAAAGAAATGCGCCTTTTTTATTTGCCAATGCCAATTGGGGGTATTCCTTCTCTTTTTCTCTTTCATTCTTTTTATTAGTATTTTTTTATTTACTTTTATGTGTTTATTATTTGACGCTGGCTTTGCTGCCATCCCAAGCGCAAAATTGAGACATTTTCTGTTGCGAAAAGGTTTTCGCTTCATAGGGCAGGCGGGAGGAGGAGGTTCTGCTGCCAGCCTTGGGACATTTCTTCTTATTTTGTGGCTTTTTTATATTTATTTATTTGTGTTTTCTTTTAAGTAAATTATATTGACCTGCCTCGACTCGGGCAGCAGTCAAGAGACGGAAATAATTTTCAAGGGAATTGCAAGTGGACACGTGGATTACTTGAGCAGTTATATGTGGCTATATACATATATAGTAGGCATTAATACAGAAAAACTTTGAAAATATTAATGTCAAATGTATTTTTAAGTATTGGCAATGGGGGGAATTCGTGGTAAGTCTGATTTAAATTTGATTTGATGCGTTGCTGGGGTTTCTTCTAGGAATCTTGTTTGAGTGATTTGCGAGTCAATTTGGATCAGGGCTTCACATTGATTATTTTGAATAGAGGCCAATTTATATTTTTTAAAAAGTCAGACCTAGGCTGATTTTATTGAATTTAACCTCATTTTTTAAGAATGTATGCCAAACATGAAAGTGTTGAATGCATTTAATGAAATCTGAACTTTTTCTATAATTTTTTCTTCAAATTTTTAAAAAAGTTAAAGTAATCAAAATGCTAAAATATATAAATTTTGTATATATATTATTATTATAAATTAAAAAAAACCTTGTATTAAAATGAGTAAGAACTTAAAATCAATCATGATTGAAAGGAACACAAATAAGTCAATCACAATATTATTTAAATCAATAGCTTATTTTTTTGCATTTATTCACATAAATTATAGATAATCAAATTCACTTTAATCTGGCTTGTATTTAAAATAATATTAATTATTATTTAATTTTTAAAATAAATTTTAAAGTCAAGGAAGGATGTATTATTTAAGTAGTAAAATATTTTTTATTTTTGTTTATTTTCAAAATAAATTTTAAAGTGATATGAATTCTGATTTTATTTAAAAATTTGTTTTTTTTTTAATTTTTTTTTTTAATTCTTTAATAAAAGCCCAAATTTGCATCAATCATGATTGTCTTAGAACAGCATCAGTGGTACTTCCTCCTCGCCCCTTATCAGCTGAAATATTTGTGAATATTTTTAATTATTTTAATGATTTACTTAACAAAGCTGCAGCAAACGGAAAGGCAAATAATTTTATGAGCTTAGCGCGAATTTGTGGCAGGTACTTGGAGTGTGGCCCCGGTGCACAGCAAATGACTTCATTCACTTACTTTTCTATATGTATATGTATATGTACTATGTATATATATTTTTTTAGGCTCGTCTGCAAGTACTTGGCTAACTTTCTGCTGCTGTGGCTGTGGCAGTTGCTGTAACAGTTACTGCCAATGCCGATGTTGTTGTTGCTGATGTTTCGGCTTGAGACGCGCCCAGTTGTTAACAATTGGTTTGAAGCGTGGAAAGGGAAGGGCAGGGGGGAGAGGGGGCATTTGTTATGCCAACAGCTGCAGTTGCAGCGGGCCACAATAATAAATAAACAGCCAAGCAGCCAGCCTGCCAGCCAGGCCAGGCCACTTGAAATTGGATCGCCAAAAAAGAAAAATAAACAAAAAGCGGGCGACGCGTCGCGTCGCGACGGCAGCAGCCACAATAAACACACAGTTTTCACTTTTCTGACACTTGACTTGGCTGCCGGCAGGGTCCAGAAGTCAGCTACCGGACCTCAAATGGCAGGCGCAATGATGTTGATGATGATGTCACACACACACACTGACTTGGTCTTGGACAATAAGTCATAAATGAAAAGTGAAAAGTAGAAAGTTGCGCAAATTCTCTTTGGCCCTACGACATAACGGATTGCGACGCATCCGAGAGTTCGCCCAATCTCGAGATACACTTAAATATTTGCTCAAGTGTCACGCTTCTTGCATCATCATCACCATTGTCATTATCATCTTATTATATTATCAGTCATTATCATTGTCAGCGGCCGTGGCGCGCGCATCCTGCGTACGTTTTTGAGGACAACTGGGTGAAATCGCAAGTATCTATTGGATGGATTTACGTGCTGCTCACGCCCAGTCGCCGGTTGCTAGTTGCCCGTTGCAGGTCTTAATTTGCGTGCCGCGACAATTACAAGCATCGCATCAGATGGACCCAAGACCAAGGCGATGACGAGTGCAGTTGACATTGATAAAATCGTTGGGCGCGTGCTGCGGCCCAGACGCAGCCAGACAGACAGCCGGACAGATCGCCGAGATACTTGTATCTGACAGATACGCAACGGCATGTCGCACACTCAAACATACATATGTATGTATGTATGTGAGCTTATGTGTATAGGGTAGCTATGTTCAGGCATGCCTTAAACTTTTGACTTTTGGTTTTGCTGCGGTTGTCGCTGCTGCTGCTTCTGCTTTTTCTTCTGCTTTTACTTTCAATTTCATTTTTATTTTTCTTTGCATACCCTGTACTCATTGGGCATGGAGTATATTAATTGTTGGCAGTATCAAGATTTCCAGCAGCTGACTTCTGTCTTCTCAGTCTTGATGCATCTCTTTATCTCCCATAATTTCTAACTCAGTCTCTCTCTAACTCTCTCTCTTTCTATCTATCTCTCTCTACTTGCTCTAAATTCGCTTCTTCTCTATCTATCTACTTTTTTCAGTCTCTCTTTTTCTCATTCTCTGTATTTTCCACTTCTTCTTTCTCTTCCTCGCTCCTTCTCCTTTTCGATTTCTTTCCTTCTCACTCTCTATATATTTAACTTTCTCTCTCCCTCTCTCTTTCACTCTTGCTAAATTTCTGTTTTCCTGAATCCTTTCTCCTTCTCTTCATATTTGACTGTCTTTCCCTATCAATATTTTTCTTTCTCTCTCTATCTTTCTCTCTCTCTCTCTCTCTCTCTCTCTCTCTCTCTCTCTCTCTCTCTCTCTCTATCTGTCTCTATCTCTATCTATATCTCTGTCTCTCTTTTCCCTTTTTCACTCTCTCTCGCTCTCTCCATCTTCCTATTTGTCTCGTCTAGCCTCTTCTTTGTCTTCTCTTTATATCCATCACTCCTATTGCTCTCCCTCAGCATTTCTCTCATTAAACTTTCTTCTTTGCCCTCTAAGACAATACAGTTTGTTCTCTATATCCATTTAGCTCACTATAGAACTCTTCTCGGGTAATTTACAGGGTATTCCGTAGTCGATTGCATCCCACTGTTAATCACGCTTGTTGCTGCTGCTTGTCTTTGTTGTTGTTGTCGTTTCTTTTATCTTCAGTGTCGGTTGCCCCGGTGAGTTCTTGGAAAATGTATCCGCGCCGCGCCGCGCCGCGTCCTCCCGTCTATCTATCGCCGCTTGCGACGCCTTGGCGGCACAACTTGTGGGCCGATTGCATTTGCTTAGCATAAATTTAGAGCCATTTCAGCTGCTGTCGCTGCTGCTGCTGCTGGCGATATTGTCGCCGTCGTTATATAGTAGATGGCATTCACTTTTAGTTCTTTGTAATTTATGCTGCCCGCTCTCCTGAGGTCAAAACTCAACCAGAACATCGAGCCGAAGAATGTTAAAGCAGCCAAGCTGCAGATGAAATAATTGAGACAGCTTTTGAGAGCTAAAGAGCAACCGCAAGTCGCTACGCGACGCGACGTGTCTGGCATGTGCCACCACCGGCCAGAGCCAGAGCCAGAGCCAGAAGTGGAGCAAATATTTCGTGAATGCGGAAGATCAAAGTGAGTAGCTGCAAACTGAATATAGCCAGACTAATTACTTTTTGCCCATACATAAGGTACAAAAGACCCACTAAAGACCCGAGCCAGATACAAATCTATTGGCTGTAGCAGTTCCCCTGCGCAGTTGCTTTGCTGCAAAGTTTTACAACAATTGCATTGATAGCGAGTTGGCTGACTCAACTTGTAGCTGAAACAAGTTCATTCTATTTGCTTTTGCTTCCAAAAAAAGTTTCTGTCTCTTGACTTGATTTGTTTGACTGATTTTGCTATCAAGGCTTTGTTTACTCTTCGATTAATATTTAATTTATTTTATTTTATTTGAATGGTAATTATTTTATTTTATTTGTAATAATTATTTATATAATTAATTATTTTATTATATACATTTTTTTTATTTTTTTATTATTTTTTTATAAAATTTCTTAATTTAGGTTATCTTCAATTAAATTTTTAGATAAATAAAATAAACTGAAAACTCCACAAAATATTTCTAGCATGCATTTGCCAATTCTCTCCATTTTCCCATCTTTTAAAAAATGTCAAAACACTTTAAATATTTCTGAAAATCTCTTAAATAACTTCATTTGCAAATTGTGTGCGCAATTCGACTATAAAATATTTATTTGGACAAGAATTGAAGCTACAAGAAAAGTTGAACAACTCGCCTGCTGCTGCTGCTGCTGTCTATGGCATTCAGGCAACGTGGCTTAAAATTTGCACTCGCTGCAGTGGGCTGAACAGCCTACATGAATTTATGGCCAACTTCATGATAAATTTACTATAGCTACTTCCTTGAGGGCTATAAACAGAGACCCAGGCACAGACGCCACCCAGAGGAGGATGTGTCGAGAGCTGAGAGACCGAGTTTTCGGGAGTTTCACGTGCTGCGGGTGGCATTTAAATAAACCATGTGCAGAGCTTTAAATTTATGCGCATATCAAGCTGACAAGGTTATGAAAATGCTAAAGCAGGCGCACAGGACTCCAGTCCTGCCTATCTGTATCCTCCTCCTATCGCAGCAGCTAAGGCGCAGCTGGCTAGACGTTTCGCTTATTTCGTTTCCCCACTCACAGGGAGCGTCGCCTGTGAACTAGGCATGTGTTTGTCTTGGGCTCTAAGTTGTATATATTTCGGTGCGCATAATTGAAATGTAAATTTTGCTACGGTTTATGTAGACAAAAGGTGACGTAGCTTGAAATTAATATTTAACCATTTCTGGCTGACAAAACAAGCAAAGAGAAATTAGATGGACCAAATTGAAGACTTGCAAATATATAAGTATATATTTATCTCTCTCTTATTTTATGCATACATATAGATTGCTGTCTAGCCAGACGACAGTTTATTTTTGCTAAGAAAGTGAATAAGAAATTGTGAAAGAAATATATTAATTTATTGCTGCTCTGATTTGACTTGGATAAAGTAGAAAAGTTTGCGCATTTGCCTAATCTAGCGAGCGGAAAAATGAGCAAAATTGCTTAAGGAATTATTTGAGCTCTTGTTCTGACTTTAGACTAAGCTAAGTAAAATGCAGAAAAATATTTTTGAAATATAAAAAAATAATAAAATATTTGAAATATAAATAAAAAATTAATATGGAAATATTTAAAATATATAAAATGATGTTAACTATACAATATATAAATATATATGTTGAATATATGTGATAAGAATGTTAAATATAATATGTTACACAATAATAATGCTATAAATATATTTATATATATTTCAGAAATAACATACAGTAGAAATTAATTTTAATCAGTCTTAGATATCAAGATATCTAAGAACAGCTCAATGCAGTTGAAAATAAATATCATGAATCAGTTTAATATCTGAGCTAGGAAACATTTTGTAAATTTAATATATCCATATAATAAAACAAATCACAAATATATATAAAAGACTCAAAGGACTTTTCAATAGCTCAAAGAGAAGTCGAAGCAAAGGCTGCCCCTTACAGCTTCACCTCTTTTCCCACTCTCGCTTCTATAGCTCCTTAGATCCAGCTCGTTGCCTGGCACTAGCCAAGGCTCATATATCTAGAACGGCTCACGCTTACAGCTGCCCATTATCTCAGCTAATCTACAGCTTAATTATGCTCTTAAATGTGCCATTTGGTGCGCTGCATGCTAAACAGCTAAAAACAACAAAACAAAAACAAAAGCAAAATTAAAAGGTATTCGTATTTACAAATGGCAACAGCTTTATAGCCAACATTTGGCTATACACTCACACACACAAACACACACATTTATACTGCAACTGCGAAACGTGACTTTTGCTGCATTTTTTGCAACGCTCTGCAGACGGAGAGGGGGGGGGGTGGGTGGGAGCAGACAGCAGAGCGTCTCTCTTGTATAAGAGTCCCCCCATTTGTATTTCATAATTCGCAGCAAAAGTCTCTCGGCCATTTTGTGTGTCTAGAAATATATGAAAACTTCAAATGACCAACCAGTCGCGCCTACACTGAACGAAATGAAGAGCTCTCGGCTGCATAAAGCGTCGCTTATTAAATTCCGCTCAATTTTAATAAGCAACATTTAGGAAAGAAACAAAGTGCGCTTTTCACACCCAACAAAAAAAAAGATGAAATGAAATTAAGCACAAAAAAAGCAAAAAGGCAAAAAAAAACATTAAAAGGGGGCCGCAGTTGGCCGAACGGCGGCTTTTTAATGAATTTTTCACGCGCGCCTTTGCAAATGAAACTCATTTCGCATAGGCACGTTTTTCCAGCGTCTCGCGCGTTCCCCATTTGCAGCAGCAGCAGCAGCAACAACAACAGCTGCTGCTGTTAGGCTGATTTGCGCGCTTGAAAGCGAAAACTAGCGAAACTAAAATGTTATTACGCATACGCTCAGTTAGCCCGCCCTAAGAAATTTGGGTCAATTCAGGCGGCAGTTCATGCACTGGAGAGTATGTGAATTTTGTGATAGGGTTTGCAATTGCTGAGTGGAAGATGCGTTCGAAGGGTGTGTAGGTATGATATATATATATATATATGTAAGATGTATGATATATACCAGGCATGTGTACAGTATCTCTGCCTGTGCCTGGAGGCGAGATTGAGTTCCTTGTCTCTGCCTATTGTGTACAGTCTCTCAGTTTGCTAGCTACTGAGTTGAAACTTTGCTTAGATTTGTATTTTTGTTGTAGGTAAAACATATATAAACATTATCCAGAGCATGACAGTATATTGCATGACGATAATGATCAAATGAGGTGCTTATATGAGAAACTTCTGCATTTATGAAGACATCTCCATATTCAAGAGGTTTACAATGATAAATATATAAATTATTGTGTATATATACATATTCCAAAAAAATCTAAATAGATTATAATCAGCTTATTAAGCTCTCTATACGTAGATACATATGGTAAAGTATATCCAATACTCTAAGATTCACTTTTAGGTCAAATGAGTTTCAGTATAAAAATTCTTGAATTCTGTAATTTTTCTGTTAGATATCCCAGCACTTAGCTGCTCACAGATCAGAGTCTATATAGTTCCTATATACTAACAATATTTCTATAATAATATATATAGCCTAGGGTATCTACCCTTCGTCAAGTCAAACACACTTTTCCATTTTCTTGACTGCTTGGTGAAAATCTTCAGGCTTCGGGCTCTTGGCTGCTTCGCATGTTACTCTCCTGCACATGTGAAGAGTTCAACGACTCGAGGTTCACATAAAATGAAAATAAAGTTAAATTTTGTTTAAAGAGACAAGAAGAAGCAGCTGCTGGCCAATTGTAAAATTAAGCTAGCTGCTTTTTTTTTTCTTTTTCATTTTTTGGCAACCTGTTTCTGGCTGCGCCTAGGCCTGAGCTTGTTTGCGAAAATGAGTTCAGCAGCCTGTTCTTCTTTTAACTGTTGTACATTGTTGTTGCTGCTGTTGTTGTTGTTGCTACTGTTGTTTTTCTGTGTTTTTTGCTTTGTTGGTTAACAAATAAAACAGAAATGAGCTGGGTTTTGTGGCCTAATTAGTTTCACCTGTGTCAATGTGCAAACAAAGCCACAGACCCAGACTGCGGCCAAGAGCATTGTTAATGAAGAAGACAAAGGTACTTGAGAGTGTGGATGTATCTATATCTGCAACTGTTTATGCATTTGTATCTCTCTCTCTCACTCGCATCTCTCTCTCTCTCTCTCTCTCTCTCTCTCTCTATCTCTCTCTCTCTGTGTTTATTAAAAAAACGCATACAGCATGCAAGGCTTTTTATATATAAAAATAGAAAACAAAGAGTTGAGTGCAAAAATATATAAATGAAACATTTAGATAGCTAGGCTAAAAATTGAAGAGTGTGTGTGAGGGTGAGGGTGAGCTATGTGGAAACGGGAAGTGATTCATGTGCATCCAAGACTCAGTGACTTGTTTTGTGTGTGGGCTGCGCAGCTAGACGATAAGAGAGGGGCAACTGCATAGTCCACTGATGATGAGTCCTACAATATGGGCAAGTGTGCGAGGCAGCAAATCGGTTTTAGTTTCGCAGAATGCCAAAGTTCTAATATGCAAGCTATTTGCAGCTAGAAACTTATATAAAGCATAGATTGACTATGGAAGCGTATGCTGGGATTAATTGGATTATTATTGGTATTCTCATAGAAGATTAGAAATTGAACTGTAGAGGAGTCCATTTTGTATAGAAGTTATTCAATAATTAATTATTGTTGCTAATGTTGTGTGTTCTATATGTTATGTATGCCTAAAGAAGAGAAGAATGATTGGAATGGTAGCACTGCCTAAGGCTGAGGGTATCTCCTAGTCAAGCATTCCTCCCACTCTCACATATTTGTAACTATTTAAAAAGACTTAAGGAAGAGACTATTTAAGTTAATAAAACCTGTTAATTGAATTAATCTAGTATGGAAATATTTCCTGAATATTTACAATTCTAATATGAAACACAAACTCAAAGAAACCCCATTCAAATTGAATTATACATCAAATATTTATTAACAAAAGGCACACAAGCCAAGCCGCCGCAGGAGCAGCGCACATTCACGTGCTCCGCTGTAATATATGTCCTTCCCATATGCATAGATTTAAAATCCAATATTGTGACTCTGCTTTCTTTGCAGTCCATAAATAATGCGTGTATTGTATCGCTGGCTTATCGGGAGCGCGATTTGAAAGCTTAATGCTCATCAAAATGCATTTCGCTGGCTGGCTCAAGATATTTGCCAAACATATTTCATGTGGCAGACTCCGATCTCCTTCAACCCCCTCCTTCCCACGCCACCCCACTCGAGCACATTCATCAATTTTAAAGCCAAAGAAAGAAAGCGCCGTCTGGGCATAAATAAGCCGCAGTATCGAGGCGAAATTAAATCGCGGCAACGTCGGCTCGTAAATGTAAATTGCGAGTGGGGCACGTAAAGGGAACGTTAAGTATTCGAAGCTCATGACCGAACGATGGTATTGTGTTTTATTGAAAATTCTCACATACTATTTTATTAAGCTTTTGCCATATTTGTTACGTAACAAAGTCAGCTGAAGCATGTGTGCGTGCACGGGGGTGGACAATGGGGATGGTGATGCGGCTGACGGCGCTACCACGACGTAAAATTGTATGCGACAGCGGCAAGTAATTCTTATGATTATCATAATTTATATGGCCTTGGGGTACGACAGCTTAGCAGCAACTTTGGCATTCGTTTCTGCCTGGGCTCAGCCCAAAAAGAACAGCAGCAAGCAGAAGCTGAAGTCGAATGTGGAATACACTAGCTGGGAGTGGGTGTGGAGTATGACAGAGAAACTACTGAGTTGAGTTGAGAGTTGGAGGAATTTCAGCTTTTTCTCGAAAGAAACAGCAAGTCAAAGATTTTATACTCTTACAGATGGATAGGGTAAAAGTAGGAATTAACTGTGTTCAGCTTGAGTGAGTATGCTTTGAACTTTTTTGACTGGCCTTTACTGACAAAAGTAGATAAGAATTATAAATAGATAGATAGATAGATAGATCGATAGATATCTATAGATAGATAGATACATGGTTAGAGAGATAGTTAGATAGATAGATATATAGATATATAGATAGATAGATCGATAGATAGATAGATAGATAGATAGATAGATAGATAGATAGATAGATAGATAGATAGATAGATAGATTGATAGATAGATAGCTATATATATATATATATATATATATAGATAGACAGATAGATAAATAGATAGACATATACAAAGATAGATTGACAAACCTAAAGAACAGCAAGCAGAAAACCACATGTCCATGTAGACTTATTTTTGGGGGTAATGCAATATAGTCAGTGCTAACATGCTTAAATGCAATAAAAAAGAATGTAAACTAAGCTCTTTTATCAACATATATGTCTCGCCTTAACATCTGCTCTCACTGCTCTCATTACTGATCAATTATTGATCAAAGAATTCCCGCTCAGCACACTTCCTCACAAATTTCGAATGCCCATCCCCAGGCAGAGTATCATAAGACGAAACCAAATGAGCTTCAGAACCAGAACGCACCAAACAAAGACACAGATACGAATACAAAGCCAGAATCTAAACTTCTTTGTGCTGCTGTTGTTGCTGCTGGTACTCTGGTTGTTGTTGGTGTTGCTGCTGTTACTGTTTCTATTGCTGGTGACGTCTTCCGTGCCGCTTCGTGCTTTTCAAATGCACAACGGAGCAGCTGGAGAGCCATCTAACTAATGCTAAATACTTTGACCTTGGTGCCGCGCACGCCTCAGGGTCTTGAAAATTATACATACATATACGATACGATACGATACGATGTGTGTGTGTGTGTGGCTAGCACCTAGAGAGCAGATGAAAAAAATGGAAGAAAAAACTCACACACACGGGGACAGCGAGACAGCTGAAAAAGCGTTCAACAAAAACAATTTCCACTCAATGAATAGAAAAATTGCGCACAATTGTTTGGCGTTTGGAGCATTTTTTGTGGCCGCTGTTTGATGATGTTAACTAAATAATTAGCTGACATAATTTGGTGGCTAAGAGCGGCAATCGACTTGGAACCCGGCCCGGCCATTCGACACGAGTCACTCCTCACACAAAGACCCCAACCGGGCCAAAAGTCGGGCCAAAAGTGTCAAATTAAATGCGCATTAGAGCGTCATTTGAAAGACGGCAGCAGACGGACAGGCGGACAGGCGGACTCGAAGCATCAACAAAATGCGGCAACAAACTGCGGCAGCAAAGCTTCTCTTTTTATATATTAAACAATTAAATGACCAGCAACATTTAATTGCATAATTAATAAACATTAAAAGCACTTAGGTATGGCAGCAACGTTTTAATACTATACAATTTGCAGTTTGCGTTTTCTTTCGAGTCTTTTTTATTTCTTATTTCTTATAGTATACATATACAATGTTTTTTTTTTATATATGAATTAGCTGCTGAATCTTCATGACAAGAGACACGCACAGCGAAATGATAGACAAACTGAAATATATGTATATAAAATATATATTAGGGAGAGCAAGATAGCCAAACAGTAGAGAAGGTTGATTATTTTATTCAGATATTTTTATATACTTTTATAAGAATTTACAAATTTATGGTAGA
This sequence comes from Drosophila paranaensis, assembly GCA_035047545.1. Lineage (NCBI taxonomy): Eukaryota > Metazoa > Arthropoda > Insecta > Diptera > Drosophilidae > Drosophila > Drosophila paranaensis. The sequence goes on from JAWNPL010000153.1 coordinate 10,424,202, forward strand.
GTTGGCAATGTAGATATTATACTACATATTATAATTTTTTACTATTTTTTAGCATTATTTATTCTTTTACTCATATCTAAGCCAATACAAGATCTGAATATAAATTATTATTATATATAACAAATTCATAAATATTGTCAAAGAACATACTCATGTATGGGCATATGTTGCAATAGGTAGCAGACTTGAAGACATTGTTTAGTCTTTTACCTTAATAAAATCTATTGAAAAATCCATTTAAACCCTTCTTCAGTAATGCAAATATCTCCTAATATTTCTTAAGTTCAGCTATCGTTTATCTATTTCTATTTCTTTCTCCAACTCTGATTGCCGGAATTTGTGCTCCGCAAGTCAAAGCTGAAAATAACATTTCAAAAGCAAACAGAACAAAAACAGTGCTGCGACCTTCACCTACAACCGGCCTGATCTATCGCTCCACCAGCCCGCCAAAAGGGGCGCAGGTACAGGGCAAGCTGCCCACCTCATCCCCCTCTTCCCTCACACTCACTCTGTCTCTGTCTCTGTCTACTTGGTCATGCCGGGCAGCGCCTACGCAATTAGCAATGCCCTGAAGCTATAAAAATAGCAACAATTGTCGGCTCGCGTAGCACAGGTCTATCATAGTCGCATAGAAAGTGAATGTTTTTTTTTTATACCCCGTAGTTAGGGAGAGGGAGGGGGGTATGATGGGTGTGGATGTGTTGGGAATAGGTTGATAACGATGAATTTGATGCCTTTTGCATATCAAGTTAACTTTTGCTTTGAAATAATTTGTTTGTATGATATAAAAGATGAAGAGATAAGATATTTCTACGCAGATTCAAATTCGAGGATAAGTTCTTGGTATCATTAGCATTAATCAATGATCATGATTCCATGTTATCGATAAATATCGATTTGTGATTTTTAGAAGACTCTCCACTTTCTGTCTCATATCAAATGCCTGAGTTCTGCTCTGATGCCTAAATCCGCTTCGACTCATCGCTTACAGGGTATCTTCCAATCAGTCACTCCTCAGTCTAGGCACACTTGTTATTTTTTTTCTACACTTTTTTCATGCTCGAAATCAAAATCAGTTTCGCTGTCGCTGAAATGAAATCAAAAGTTGACGTTTCATTCTCCGGTTTCGCCCCTCCACGTTTTTGACAATTTGTTTACATAGTTGTTGTTGTTGCGTATTCTATGCGTTGTTTACGCTCGCCTGTTTCACACATAAAACGTGCGACTTGAACTTTGAATTAATGCGTTAGATAATTTACATATTTCTATCCACGCCCCACTCCACAGCCCTCGCCCCTGTCCCTGCCTCAGCCCCAGGTCTAGCCCCAGCGGCTTGCAGCTAGTTCTTGGCTTTTGCCTTCGCTGTTATTTATTTATTTATGGCAGGTTTCACTGTAGTCTCAAGTTCTAAGAAACGTTTCTTGTTATGGGCTAGGTGACCAAGAACCGGTGACGATTCCCCCTCAGCCAGCTCTGTGCTTTTTTTCTAGGAAGCAGCAATGAAATCGAATGTTTGTGTAGTTCCCGGTTATGTGTTTGGCATTACTTATTATTGTTTTCGGGTTTTCTGTTTTTGTCCCGCCGAGACCCTCGCTCTCCTCTCCCTCTCTCTTCCACTCTCTGTTGACCTCATGAGGGCAATAAATGGCTTACTAATCGCTTCTCGATGGCAAAGAATTTTAATTTTGTTTTCTACACACTATTGTGTATTTACATTCAGAGATAGAGCGCAGCGTGCTGGCAATGTCAATATTGGTGAATCATGCTTCATTTTTTTAGTGGCAGTTGATCAAATTTAGTAATAAATTAAAGTGGACTGCAGTTGGCTCTTGTGGGTTTTTAGTTTATGTTGACGAAAGAATTTATGTAATCTGTTGAACAAAAATAAAATTTTATATTTTTTAAATGCGGATAAAAAAGGAGGAAAATTGTAATGTTATTTCTTTTTGCAAAAGTTTAAAGATTAATAAAAAATTTATTATTATTACGAATAAGTTATTCTATACTTAAATAACAGAGTTAAAGCCCTTGTAAAAATAAATAGAAATTGAAAGAAATATAAATAAATAATATTTAATAATAATTAATAACCTTAATATACATTGTTTGTATCTCAAAATGGTTCCATATGCCTTTAAAAAACAATTATATATTTTTATTAATTTATATTCGTTCATCAGCTGAAGAGTTGGGGCATTTTTGGAATGTATGTAGAAAAGTAAAAGGAAATAATATTAATTTTTAGATTTTATTTTCCTTAAAACATTTTTTATTTAAATATTTTTAAATATATATTTTTTAAATTTAACACTTTCTTCATTTTTAACTTTTTATATTTAAAGTCAATTTTAAAGTCCCTAAGCCAAGCTCTTCTGAATGCCAATAAAAATCGCTTCTTTGCCACATTTGATTGATTTGATCATAATTTATAACGCAATCAAATAAATGAGTATCACATATAAGAGTTAATACACATATATTATATTTTATATATCTGATATATATATAGCTCTATATTTAGATAGCATATCGCAAACAATTGTCGCTTGTCAAATTGCTGTTGCTGCTGCTGGCAGCGAGAATTTGACAAACCATTTGATTGGCATCGTTTAAATCGCTTAACATTCAATGCATCTGCAAGTGCCACGCCCTGGAGTGGGAATCGCGATACGCGATTGTTGTTACTGTTGTTGTTGGATCAATCAAATCGTTTGCAAATCGTTTGCTATATATAAGAACTCGCATTTTTTATTCAAAGCCCATCGGCGAACTGCAGCTTTTGTGTCATGTTCAACATCGATAGCGGATGCCGATTCCGATGATGATGATGATGATGATGATGATGATGATGATGATGATGATGATAATACTCCTGCCTGATGACGTTTGCTTGTCTGCTCTTTTTGGCGCTTTAAATTATTAAATTCATCAGCGCTGACAGTTGACAAAACAAACGGATTGCTGGCCAAAAAAAAGAAGAAAAAAAAATCAATATCAACGTCTGCTCTAAAATAAAATATTGCATTTCTGAAGCCGAAATTTTCAGGCGACTTTCAGCAGGTTTTCTGCTGTCAGGCCACAAGCCAGCAGAGTGGGGGAGGGGCCAGGGGCAGCGGGAGTGACTCTTTGGGATGAGAGACCACACGCTCGGCATATGAAATGATTTGTGCCCATTGTTCGATTGGCTGGACGTCGCGTCGTCTCTGCAATCGAATGTCGATGGCGCGTATTGATAATTGAAATCAGGCATGAAATCGCTGCGGCCACTTGAATTATGGCGTTTGCTGGCGCTTTTGTTCTCGCCAACGTGTGCAGGCGACTGATTGGCTTATCCCCCCTCCCCCACTGCACCCTCATCCCTTTCACAGAGAAGCCACAGGCGACATTTGCCACTGAGGACGGCAGCTGGCGGCAGGTAGTGCAGCGCAGGTGAAATTTGCATAACAATTTAAAATTCTTGTGCAGTAACGAACCAGACTCCGACTGGGACTTTGCCAATTGCCAGCTGAACATTAGCGGGCCAACACACACACACGCAGAGCCCCCTCCTGCTCTCCCTCCCCCTCCTTTGATTGATTGCACACACGCGCTGCGCTTTGATTGCTAACAAATTCTTGGTTTGGCCAACGGGTTAATTAACATTCACCTTTGTCGTCGCCCAAAACAAGAGAAGTGCCTGCAATTAAAATCAGTTGAACGCCTCGCACAAGGATCATAACAATTTATCACCTCTCCCAGAGCAGCTGCTGCTGCTGCGGCCCACTCAGTCTGGAGTGCAGCGAGCAGAGCTGCAGCCATAAGTTTTTAATATATATTTTTGGCGAGTAGCTTACACAGTTTTTGCGGAAGCACAAGCCATTCCTCGCAGACGAGCTGTAAAAAACTTGGCAAGCCGCAGACCAACAAATAGCGCAACTTGGCCACAAAGTTTCAAAGTGGCGAAATGAAAAATGAACGGAGCCAAGGCAAAGCGGAAATACTCTGCATGGAAAGTTTATCAGAGACAGACAGAGAAAGAGATTCTGGAAGAGTTTAATCTTAAATGAGACTAAAGGGATATAGAGATAGAGGATAGAGGATAGTGGATAAAGGATTAAGGATAAATGTTACAGGAAAAGGGTCTACGATAGAGGATAACAGCTATAGGATAGAGGATAAATAGCAAAGCATAAATGATACATAATTGACTACAGAGAATAACAGATATAGAATAAATGATAGAGGAGAGATGATAGAAGATAAAGGATAAATAACAGAGGACATAGGATAAAGGATAGAGGTTCACATATATATGATATCGGGTATCGGATAACGGACAACGGATAAAGAATAAATGCTAGAGGATAATAGACAGCAGATGGAGGAAGAAGGGTAGAGGATAGAGAATAACGGATGAAGGATAGGGGATAAAGGATAAAATATAGGGGATAGAAAATAGAGAAAAAATGATAAAAGAAACTTGATAAAGTATTAAGGAAAGAGGATTTAAATTACGATAGAGATATAGACTCATATTGAACTAACATGAATATTCCAACAGTTCCCTAAGTCCGACTCCCTTTTTACCCTGCCATGAGTCAAGCAAAGTTGCAGTAACTCTTGGCATTGCAGCGCATAATGATGGTCTTTATGGCAGCCCTTGTGACCACCAACGAAGCAAGCAAAAAACTCGAAGCAGAAGCAGGAGCTGGTTAAGTGGTTAGGGCATAGGCAGCCTAGCCCTTGCCGAATGTTGCCTGAGTCGGGCGTGGCCTACTCTGTTGCATTTATTAGTTCTTGTGAACATGTTGCTTTTTTGCGGCTCTCAAGTGTGCCAATTAGTGCGACACATGCCAAGCAGATGAGAGACGGACAGAGAGAGAGAGAGAGAGAGAGAGAGAGAGAGAGAGAGAGAGAGAGAGAGAACTGTGAACGTTGCGAGAATTTAATAAACGAGCTGTCGATCATCAATGTGGCCGAGGCTTATGAGACTTTTGACACTTGCTTAAACGCAGCTGCTTCCGCTCAGGCCTCGCGCGCGCTCATCGCTGTCTAACTCACAATTTGTATTCCACACACACACACACACACATAAATAAATATCTAAATGCATATATATATATATGTACATATATACGTATACGTATACGATATGTGGCGTGCCGTGCATCTAGCTGAGAGGCCATAGCACAAGTGTCCATGTCCGTCTCTGTTTGCATTGCGTTGCCTTGCGCCTCGTCTATTTGTTTAGACATTGCGCTCGCATTGCATACGTGGCGTATGCGTAACCTTGACAGATGTAGGCATATACATGCATATATACATAGATATATTTACTTGTATTATATTGCCAGCTAACTGGAGAGCAATAGTGCAGAGTGCTGTAACCCACAATAAGAGAAACGGCGCCGCGTGACACGCATCTGAGCGTAATTTGCTCGAAAAATATAACAATTACGGATAGTTAAGAGTATAGCGTGTGCTCTATGTGTTCTGACTCTAAAGATTGGCACAGCAGTGTAATCAGCAGACAGAGAATGTATATATGCATATATCGAGTGTATATAGTGGCAAGGGCATAGGCATTGCATAAGTCCAATGAGATTCTTCTTCTTGCGTATTACTTATTAATATTTATGAGCGAAGACAATAATGGCAACTATACTAGAAATAGGGGGAAATCACTGTAGAACTTAATTATGGCTTCACAATCTGTATAAAAAGAAAACTTGTTTTGTGGAGATCTATTTGGAAACTTGCATTTTTTGCTTTTTATATAATAAATTTTTAATATTTTTTATTTTTAAATATTGTTATAAATATTTTTATAGTTTTTATTATTTTCATACTTTTTATAATATTGTTTTATATATTATTTTTAAGTTAGTTTAGCTAATATCTAAAAGCTGTTCATTAACAGCGCGTATACTTAATATTTCGCATATTAAATGTGCGTATACGTAATCGGTTATGCGCCAAATGTCATCGGTAGTCCGTTTAACAATTCCAATTGCAAATCCACATTGCGTATGCGTATTTATTGTATTTGTTCAATTACGCAGACACAATGCAATACCCAGGAGATGAAGGGAAACCTTCAACTGTTCCGGGTGCCACACACTAACATACATGTGTGTGTGTGTGTGTGTGTGTTGTATGTCCTTTGCCATGGCAATTCGAACAACAATTTTAATGACAAAACATTTCCAATAGGAAATGCTATAAAAATCTTGGCGCAGCTGCGCTAGACAAAATGCCAGCGAATACCAGCAAAATTTACTAAATGCACTTGAAATTATTTCAGTAGCAACAATAGCAGCAGCGGCAGCAGCAGCAACAATTTTGACAACAACAACTGTTAGGCCCATTAAAAGCCTCGACAATGAAACATCGAAAACATCGAGAACGTTGGCAGCGTCGACGGCGACGCGGACAGCGGCTGGGGACAGCGACAGCGACAGCGGCGCTGATGGCAAATGATCGCCGACAATTTTCACTGAGAAACTGCTAGCTGGAAATAACAGCAACAACAACAGCAACAACAATGGCGACTAGCATGAAAAAAAAAGTTTTTGCTTACGTGATCGAGGCCCGGACTATTCTCAGCGCTGTCTGGTAAAGATTTACACGCCTGACCTTGAGGCGAAAATCTCGCTGCAATCTTCAATAATAAAATTAAATATAATTGCGGGGCTGTAAAAGCAGCAGCAGCAGCAGCAGCAGCAATAGGAATAGCAATAGCAACAGCAACAAATGCAAACTGCCAATCAAATTGTCAGTCAAGTGGAAAAGAGCAAAAACTGGCGATGGACGAAGAAATTTTCGTAAAAACTTCTCATTGCTGTGAGAGATGATGCAGAAAACGAACGAGTGTAACAAAAGCAACAACAGCAACTGTTGCTGCCTGCACATGGGCGAGTGCAAAACTTGGCAATAGCAAATAATGCAAAGACCTTGAAATGCTGCTGGGTTGGAAAAAAAACATCAACTACAACAGCAACAACAAGAACAAGCGAGAATAGCGAATGCAAAATCACCCTGGAACAACAACACGCAAACTTGGGATCGAAATTGACGAAACGAAACGAAACGAAAAAAAAAAAACAGAAATCGACAGCAGCAAGCGCGCGTCTAACAACAATAATTATAAGAGCAACAGCAACCACAGCATATTGTTAAAAATATATGTATGTAGAAATAAACTAAATTATGTCAAGCAGTGCCAAATTCAGCAATAAAGGTCTGAAGACAATATCCATTTCAAGGATTTATTTGCATGTAATTTGAACATGCACAAAATTCCCTACTTTTTTCTCAATTATTTCCAAATTAAATTCCCTTAGCCCAACTTCGCAATCTCACTGTCTTCTTTATGTCACCTACAAATCAACTATTTCAAGGGCATATTAATTATAGCATTAATGAATTTATTTAATTTAAAATGAAATTAAAAATAGTTTTATTTATTCAGAATCAAACTGAGCATATTTCGATTTGTGAAATTCATAACCCAAATTTTTGATTTCATTTACAATCAAACTAAGTAGGGTATCAGCAGCTGCGGCATTGGCCTACAAGATGCTCTGCAAGTGCAGCGAAACAATTTGCGAATGCGAACGGGCTGCGGGCAACGCGAACTGCGGACTGTGGAGCTGTTGGAACTGTGGAATTGCGGCGTGTGGCTGGCTGGCTGGCTGGCTGGCCGGCATCATTTTGCGGGGGGCTGTACTTGATGCAGGGGCAGCAGCAATTCAACAGCAACAAGCACATTTCATTATCATCCTCTTCATTAGAACAACATACACACACACACACACACAAATGCGATGATGCGAAGAGAGCGCGAGAGAGAGAGGAGCGCAAAGCAGCGCAGCGCCGCGTTCCGATAAGCCGAGGCTAACGCAGCGACGACGGCGGCGGCAGCAGCGAAGACGGCTGCTTCTCCATTACAGCGACGCGTCTCCGTCGCGCCGTCGACGTCTTATGGCGCAGTTAAGATTTATTTTCCATAGTCGCCCGCTCGTCGTCTATTAATGTACAACAGCTTCTAATGTACGAGCATTTATTTCAGTTTCTGTTTCTGTTTCGTTTCGTTTCGTTTCTGTTTTGCAATAACTTTTTGTTGCCTCTGCTATTGCCATTGCCTATAGTTGTTGCTGCTGCTGCTGCTGTTTTTGTTGCTTTTGTTCTTGCTGTGCGGAAACTTTTGCTGCCCCCATCGTCGCACTTTTGCCCATTTGACCGCAGCTAAATCATGTGACTTTTTTAGTGGTCTCCGCCAACCGTCACCGTAGAAACCGCCACCGCCGCCGCCCCTCCACAACCCTAGCACAATCATCTCACTCTAGAGCCGCTCTACAGACTAAGCCTCAGTTTTTCTTATTTTTTTTTTTTTTTTGTTTCTAAGTGGATTTCAGTTTTGAGTTATGCGAAATTTGGTTATTCAAGCAAAGTTCCAGCCAACAATGCATTTCGCTGATGCTGTCCGACTCCGCGCTGAGTCGCAGTTTCCAAATTGCGCCGGGATTTATTCCGTAGCCATTGTTTAAGCTAAAATTACAATTAGACGGGAGATTTCGTGGAGCTTAGGAAGTGAATTGAACGATTGAATGATTGCTTCGCTTGTTTCTCTCTTTTTTTTTTGCATTCCATTATCTGTTTGCGGCCAAAGAGTGAATGCAATTCACACAGAATTTGAATTTCTTGAGGAATTATTTTTTAATTACTAAAGAAAATGTTCTCTACTATCTGAGAGATCTAGAAAGACTCAGACTCAGGTTGAGTCAATGGCAATGATACAATTGTATCCATCCATCAGAGAGGGCTCAAAATACATATAATATATTCATTTTTAAACTGATTGTGAGCTTAAGATATTTCTATAGACTAAACAGCGATTTTCAATTGATTAATATTTACTAATTTATATATTTTTTTAAATAAAATATTTCTCTAGATTTATTAATAAATAAATATGTTATGTAATTTACATATATTTTTATGATTTATATTTCCTTTTATATATTCTTTTATTTTAATAATTTATGCTACGTTTGTAATTTTTTTTAATATTTAATATTTATTTTTAATTATTTTATATTTTATATTTATTTTTTATATATCATATTTATTTTATATCTCATATATTTGATTTTTTTTTTTATAATTTTTACTGCATTATTTTATTTTAATATTTCTCGTATTTAATTTAAACAATTCTATTTTTAACCATTTTATATATTTTTTAAAAATCATTTTCAGTGCAGTTTTTTATTTTTAAATATTTTATATTCATTTTTTTAATTTCATATTATTTTTATATATTTTACATATATTTTTATAAGTTTAATATCAATTAAATAATTTATCCTGCATTTTCTGTGCTATTTGAACCCAATTATTTGATCAAAAGCCCAGCTTAAAGACAGCCCGAAAACAGTTTGGCATAATTATCTGTAATTTGCTTTATTTCATCAAATTCATCCAATCAATCGAATTTCAATTCATCTAATAATTACCAAATCATTGCACAAATTGCTAAAACCAGAGCATCCCAGTAGACAGAGAGAGTGGGAGAGCGGGAGAGAGATAGAGAGAGCTTTGGTCTTACAGTTGAGCGGACACAAACATTCAAAGTCAGTTATTGAAATTTATTTCAATCTGCTGTGTGGGAAGCAGTCGCAACAGTTGCCAAGCTGCTGTTAACAAGCCAGGAAGCAGAAGAAGAAGGCGTGCAGATATGGTAATGAATGAAATATATGAAATACGAGAAGTTGGCATTAGCAACAAAACAAATGACATAGCAGGAGGACTGGCCAATCTCTGAATTGTTATTCAGCCAAAGCTGGAAAAGATAAACCCTCATTTGGACATCTGTGCCAGCTGGCGACACAAAGAAAGTTATTGACCATTGAGTGGCCGACGGCAAAGGACAATCGACGGAAGCCCAATGAAATATAATGCCAATAGCTTTGTTTTACTCTGAACTGGTTGCTGAGGCCGGGACCTTCTTGACCTTGGTCAAGCTATTTATGCTGAAAGCAGAATATCCACAAGCCACTTGACAAAACTCACAGTCCGATACTCTTTGGCCAGGAGTATATCAGTGGGGCGCGTACTTTAATTATAATACCCTAACAAAGAGTATTTGCGTTTTTTAACAGATCAAATCAAATCAGTCAATGAGTTAATCACAATCAATCAGGACTGACTATTAGTCAGTCACTCAATCAATGGCTCACACTGTGTGTGCCTGTGGTATCTCCTTTTACAAGAGTTTCTGTAATCAACTATAATTATACTTATATAATTAATATATTTTATATAAAATATAGTTTGTTTTGAATTGCCAATGCTTATTAAATATTTTATGCAATTTTTAATATATTTTTTCATTTTAAATTTATTGTATATTATCTGTGAGTACAACTCCTTTTGCCCTGCAACTCCTAGTGTATGCAGTCTGCGTTGTTGCAAAAAAGGAAATATAAAATTAAGAAAAATACAAAAACAAAAAAAAACAAAACAAAAACAACTTTCTTTATTATGAATACATATTTCAAGCTTAATCCCAAAGTGGCAAAACGAGAATGTCGCAGGCCAATGTTGCAACAGCCGCAGACGCAGCAGCAGCAGCAGAAGCAAAGATGTTGAGCGACTTTTGGCAACACCGCCGCTGTTGAGGCAGTCTTCAAGCTCTGGGCCGACACGTTAAGACGGCAACAGCAACAGTAACGGCAACGGGAACGGCAACGGCAACAGTAACATCCACATAATGTATGTGAATTGCTCTGGTTTGGCCTGAGCCTTGGCGTCAACTGGTTTGGCATAGGTCCCTCTTTAATCGAGTTCATCATTGTTCATTATTGTCGCCATGGCTGCCATGATTCAAGTGTTTAATTTTATGCCGCCTGCACTGCCGTCCGTCCGTCCCGTTTCCATATGCATGATTAAGAAGCGGCCGTCGAAGGTCAACTGGTGCCAAGGAATTGGAATTGGACGCGACTTGGCAGCGCCTGCACAATCTTCGGATGGAAATTTTAATAACTGCACAAGGTCAACCAGGAAACAGACGGTTTGCGGTTTGGCCAGCTTTTTGGCTTGCCTTTCGTTTCCACTCTTAAGTTGGCATTAAGATGCTGAGCTGAAGCCTTGCCCCAGGCTGCTCGCAAATATTTCTAATGAAAACATTTCGGACAACGCGGCGTATGCGCAATATTTGTTTGAAACTTGAAACTGGCGCATGGGAAATTCATTTGGTGTTTGAAGAGCAACAACAACAACTTTGATGATTATTACAAGGCTAGAGCAGAGCCGAGCCGAGCCGAGCCGAGCTGAGCTGAGCTGGCTGTGGCTTCAATTGGCAACCGCATGACAGTTGCTGGCAATTGCATGTCAAGTCGATTTTTTTGTTTTCTGTTTTCTGTTTGCACGCGAAAATTTCAAAAGCCAAAAGTCGATGAGTTACATGGGGGAGGCGGTCAAGTGGGCGGCTAACGCACAGTTGACATACAAATTAGCAGGTTGAGGCTTTGATAGATTTCGCTCCAGTCGCTGTCGTCCTAACTGCTGGCATTTCAAGTTCAGCTCTGGCAGCGGCAAAAGTGCGCTGCATCGCGAGTAATTGCAGTGCGAGTCGCTTTCAAGTGCATACACAAATTACCAATGCAAATACAACAACACACGCGCATTGAGTCAGCAGCACACAGTCAATGCCAGCGGATACAGATACAGATACATTCACAGATGCAGCTACAGATACAGATACAGATACAGATACGAAAAATCGTGCAAATTGTATTTGCTTTAGACAGCTGCTGCTACACATACTAAAAGATATCAGTCAGTCAGTCAGTCAGTTACCAGTTAATAGATACAGATACAGTCAGAGCTGGAGATACAGATACAAAGTGCTTAGCCGTGATGTGCGGACAGGTTGAAAACATTTTCACACTTTGCCGTTTGCATAATTGATGGCTAATGCTGAGGCAGCCGCTGTTAATGCTCTTGTTGATCACTTTTTCGATGTTAACGATAGCCGAGAGCAGAGCGTGGTCCATTGCTTGCGTCAGCTCTATGCTCTATGCTCTTTATGTTCAGCATGTGATTTACGACCCAAAATAGTTATTCTCAAGCAGTCAACTCTGGCTAGCTAATAACTGCTTTAAGACTGCAGAAGTCTTGGCAAATATGAATAGATTCATTATTTACATAGATTTGTTCAGCTGACTGCGATGGCTCAAGCCAGTGTGGGCATCCGTGCAAGCTGGCGCTAATGTTATTGTGCTTGATGAACAAATGGTCGTCTTATATTCTAATGCGCAAACAGCAGCAGCAACAAATGATTGACATAAATTACACAAAATGGACGACAGTTGCTGGCAGCAGCAGCCAGTGAGAGAGCTTTCGACTGGAAGATGCTCTGTTAAATGAATGGGAGAATATAAGAATATAATAATAAATAATATAAAATAGCATAGTAAGATTATAAGAATATAAGAATATAAAAATATCTGTATGTATTTATGTATATCTGTTATTTAACATTGCTTTACTTAACATTGTTATCTAATTTCTGTTATCCATTCTCTGTTATCTGCAGTTTCTATCCCTTCACAAGCTACCTCAAACCGCATATACCCCATTTGATCAATATTTACAGTGCATACGGCCAACAAATGCAAATTGATCATTTGGCTTTCTTGCTAAACAATTTAGCATAAAGTGAGTAATAAGCCAAGTCATTAAATCATTGCAGCCAGTGCAGGGTCGGGCTAATCAGATTCTCAGCCAGCCAACTAGAAAATTGACTGCAAGAGCTGATCTCGTCAACTTTGGCCCAAAAGGTAGATTGATTACTCAGCGGCGCACATGAAACGTGCCTTTAATGGGTATACTATAATTGCCTCCGACACATACATATATAGACAAATCTGTCAGATAGTTATGCACTAGCTGCAGTTCACACTTCATTTGCGCTCTGCATTTGCATTTGCATTTAAGTGGCTGGCACAGATCGAGGTAATTATCGCAACCGCGCAGAGTTCTAATCAATCGGAGCTGCAGCATTTCAAGTTCGTGTACTTGAGCCACTAAATCTCCCACGTTCCCAATTGGTCTAAGCCAAGCTAGATAAACGGCTAAGCGGCTAAGCAAGAGCCAAGGCGGCTTCTTGTGCACTGGCCCGTTAAATGGGTCATTTGCAGTGGCTGTCGAAGACAAAGCTCTGCTCATTGTTGTTGTTGTTGTTGGTGGTGGTGGTGGTGGTAACGCCCCGTCAAGAGAGTCGAAACACGTTGACAATGACGACAATTGTAAACAGCAGGCCAGACCAAACATCTAGCCAGCCATCCAAGTGCCCGGCCGTCCATTCAAGCGACCAACCATCTCAGCCATCCATCCATCCATCAGCGGGCAGACCAAGACCAAGACAGCGCCGCAATTTTAAATGACCAAATTCGTCTTGTGGTTTGTACTTGAAAAACCCAAAACTGGTAAACGAAATGCGATATATACACACGCACACATCTGTATCTATATATATATGTATGTATATAGCACTATACGATAAATACGAGAACTTAACAGCCTGGCCAGCTGTCAAGCAACTGGCAAAATGAAATGAAAATGAAACCAATTTTTATTTCTCGTTGTTGTCCGCTCTTTTATTTTATTTTATTTTGTTTCGTGTGCCGTAAAATGTTAAAATATGTAGCCATAAAATTGGTTTTTGGGCTGGTTATATTAAATTAAGTGCAATAAATAAAAGCGCACGAAATGAATTAATCGAACAATTGGCCCCAAGTACGAGCGCCAGCAGCAGCAGCAGCTGCTGTGCGTGCGGATCTGAAAGAATCAAAGTGGAAACTTGTCAAATATGTATGTCTCATGATATCTCAGTTGACGTTTCTTGGGAGAGAGGGAAGGATGAGAGGGGGGAGAGGGAGATGGAGATGGAGATGTATATGGAGTTGGAGTTGTACAGATAGAGCTCTCTCTCTCTCACTCTTATAGCAGAGTTAAAGAGAGGAGAGATATAGAGAGATATAGCAGATGATGAAAAGAGAAGAGCAGAATTTTCAAATATGAAATAATTAAACGCAGCACAGAGAGAAAAGTTTTGAATAAAACATAAATATCTTTGGCGCATGGCAGTTAAGTAAGATATTATTTGAGTGAGTGTAGTAAATATAACTAATATAAATATAACTAATTTATGTTGATATTCAAGGTGAAATAATACCGCAGAATGACTGATTGAATATGAAGTTGGTAGACGGTTTAACATTTGGGCCACAAATAAGTTAAGCTAAATAATAGCAGAGATCAAAGACTTTTAAATTACTTAAAAATTCAAACGGTTTGTTTTCTAGTCGTGAAGAATTATATGGAAATGGTATTCAGATATAAAGCAAATTATAGAAAGTGCAATCGAGTGCTCAATGGGTTCAAATTATATAAGATTCAAGTTATTACTATTATGCAGAAAACATAAGTAAATACGTAATTTGTATATTATCAGTTATATAGAAATCTTACAAAAAACTCATTTTTTTATGTATAAAGCAATGCCAGTATACCCATAATATCACAGTTATAGAAAACACCTGCCAAAACATAATCAAAATAACTTGAGGAAAACAAAAACTGGTTCAGGCTGAAACATAAAATTTCAATTAAAATATAAAATTTTTGAGTTTAAAACGCTTTTGCCGTTTCCTATATAAGTAGACGTCTTAAATTAGCCATTCAGCTAAAGATAGTTACTCTTCCGGTTCTTGTTAATTCCTTATGACTTTAGTTCACTCCATAGTGAAGCCTCTCTCCTGCTTCTTCCCCTTCTCATGCTAAACCTTCGCACACAGAGCTGCATTGCAGCACGTCTTGTAATTGTTCACACATTCTCAGTTTTGGGTGCTCAATTACTTAATCTTTGGCTCGGACTCGGATCGATGCGATCGAATCGCTGCTCTCCGCACACCAACTTTGCTCGCTCGCCCATTTACGGTGCAAGACCAAACCGAAAAAAAAAACACACACAAAGAAAAAACTCGAAAAAAATAGCAACAGAACAAGAAATTCTTTTGCTGGCTTCGCTGTGCGTTTAATTATTTATTTATTTATTTCGTATCGCTCGACTGCCGAAATAAGCACGAGATCAAGGGTAAGCGAGGTTGAGTTGCCAGCGTTGGACGTTCTTCAACCATTTCGGTTTTGGATCTCGCTTGCCCGGTTGTGCGAGAAGCTGGAAAACATTTCTTGGCACCACGCAGAAGTTGTTAAATACCTTGTACGGCTACTGCAAGTGGGCATATTAGTGGCACATCTGGAAATTGAAATTGAAAACGTGCTTGTCTGATTAATGCAAATTTACTGAATGATGAATGAATTTAGAAATTGATCTATAAGGTAGGACAAGTATATTAGCTTTTTAGTCAATAAATAGGGTATATTGGCTTTGGGTTATGGCTAGCTTCTAAGAAAGCTGAAATTTGTATTTCAATCTAATTTCACCTTCAATCTCCCCTGTTCTCCTCTCTCTTTTAATCAGAGAGTATTCTTGAGAAGAGCTTTTTGAGCTCAAACAAAGTATTACGTAGTTGTTGACAATTGCCTTACCTGCAAAAAGTTTACATTTTATAATATAAACCTTAATCTTTTATTTGGCTGAGTTTCTCATGAGATCTGCACAAACTTGCCTTTTCAGTTTTATGGCACGAGCATGGGTATGTAGAGTATACCCTATTGAAGCTTACCAGCTAAAATTAAATAATTTCCAATGTAATCTCATATGAATATAATAGAGCTTCTGCTCTTTATGCATACGTATTGGTCAGTCGTTCATACCCGTCCGAAACGTTCCTCGTCTTTTTTTCTTCTCTCTCTTGTGAATCTTTGTTTCGTTTAGCGCACAAGTGCAAAAGACATAATATGTACATATGTATGCAAATATATTTTTATGCAAATTTTCATGCTCGTCTTAACATCAGAAGTCTGCGGCAAAGACTTTTTGGCTTTCAGTTGAGTATGCGTGTGTGTGTGTGTGTGTGTGTGTGTGCGAGTGTGTGTGATTTGATTTGGTTTCTGTGCAGTTGTTGCTAACAGCTACAACAATTGTCGCGCATTAGTCGCGCTAACCTCAAGGTCCAACTTTTTTGCACATTTGTGAAGTGCTGGGGGTGAGCGAAGGAGGGGAAGGGGGGGGGGGTGTGGTAGGGGAGCCAAATAGAAACTTCAGCACCTGACGGCAGAGCAGTCGCTGCGGCGGCGGCTGCTGTTGCTGCTGCTGCTGCCAAAGTCATGTCATGTGAAATAATTGCAATTTACGCTTCGCAGCCAACGGGCAGCGCAGCAGCAGCAGCAGTAACAGCTACAACAAAAACAACAACAACTACGACAATTGTCGGCCCGTTCCACGGGGCGAATACAGAACGTAGAATTTTTGTTAGCCGCCTGATGATCTCACATGCACTCGCTGCATGATGAAAAGCAGCCATCCAATGGCTGTGCACAGAGTCGGACACTAAGCCAGGCCGCGGGCACATGTTAGCACGCCTCACCGTCAAATTATCTCTCACACTCACACACACACAGAGAGAAACTTTGTGTGTGTGTGCTCTGCTCTGGGCCCGTATTGCATAACGCGCTGCTTGTAATGAAGCGTCAATCTGCGTCGCAGCCAGGTCCACAAAGAGACCGGAATCGGCTGAGTGGAAGCGTTCGTTGTCTGAATATTTCATGGTCACCCATACTAGTAAACAAGCTGCGCGCGTCTCTGTGTGTATTCGTGTGTTTGGTGAAAATATTCGCATTGTAAGCGAACTGAAAGAGCAGCTAGCAAGCCAAAGGCAAACAAACATTCCAACAACAACAGCTGCTCGCAGCAGCCAAAAGGCGTAGCCCAAGCGATCTGTAAAAAGTTCCATTTCAATTCGAGGCGATATATTCTCAGCTAAATGAAACCTTACACAAGAGCACACACAAGCATCAACTATTCTCTGTACTCACAATCGAGTGCAAACATTTGTCTAGGTCGTAAGTGCCTTCGACTATGTGTCAAGTGGAACAGATTTAGACAAGCCAAGAATATTTATTATTGCTGTTAGAATTGATGGATTCAATGATATAATTATTCGTACTTAGTTATTATTTAATATTTATTACCTAATTTATTTGTAGATTTTTATATTTTATTTTACCCACTTTTCTCTAAGCTTATGTCTTTTTTTTATTTCTGTAAATCATTTTATTCTAGGCATATTAAATTTATTTTATTTACTTTAATATAATTAAAAATAATTTCTCTGAATTGATTGTACAATTATTTCCTTATAATTTTCTGTAATCTCTGTCATATACATAATTATTGTACTTCTAAGAATTTTTGTTTAATCGAATATCAGTTAGATTATACATATATTACATTTTATATATTCATTCAATAATGTTAGCATTGAGCTCATTTAAAATCTCATATTATTTCCATATTAGAAGTCTGTTCAAAGAGTATTACCAACTATGAGAGAGAGAGAGAGAGTTTTGGGCTTGCTCTTCGTATTCTAAAAAAAATGAAGCAAATAATCTGTGTTGTATATTGTATATGTAATCAAGAGAGTAAATTGAGCTGCATTCACTGTATTAGCCAGACCAAGACCTGGCCCTTTATTTCCTTTTTCTTCTATACAAAACTGAAGAGACCCATGAAAGAACAACGTGAAACTAGAATTGAGGAGGAAAAGACGGCATCGAAGCAGCAGCTGAACAAGATTTAAACAAATATGTATTTATTGTAGTATTTAGATGATTGACAGAAAATATTTATAATATTTTATGGCGATTTCTTTGAAGAGAGTAAAAAATCCAATATCCAATTTATGCAGAAATGAGAAAATTTTGAAACAAACTAAATTAATGATACTTTCTGTAGAATACTTTAATATCTAATTTATGCTAAATAAAATATATGTATATATTTAATATAATAGTGTAAAATTATAGATATATATAGTATATATTATTAAACATATTTATTGAATATATTTATATATTAAATATATTTATGTATATTATATGACAGAATTTGATGCTTAGTTTAATTGACATTTTTGTTTATAAAATCAAAGCCAAAAACATATAAATTATTTTTCAAATATAATATGAATATTCATATAATATTTAAAGAAGCAAACTTCATGGCTTCTGTTACAGAATTTTGAAATAAAAATGATTGCCTTTCTGCAGACTTTAAGCCTTTCAACTCAACCTGAAATTGACTGGTAAATCTGCAGTAAAAAGCTGCTGTCGAACTATTTTTATTATTATTCATTAATATTAATTTAAATTTTTATTTTATTTTTATTATCAATGGCTGTATAAGTAGCTTTGACTGGAGTGCTCTTACTCCTATAGAGCATCTCAAGTTCAGCTCGCTGAACTAAAAAGTTTGGTTTTTTATGTAAAGTTTGCGCACAAAGTTGAACTAGGGGTATTTAAATACACACAAAGACACACACACACACACACACACACACACACATATATATAATATATATATATATATATATATATATATATATATATATATATATATATATATATATATATATATATATATATATATATATATATATATATATATATATATATATATATATATATATATATATATATGTATACACACACACACACACTCAAACAGACAAAGGGAAATATGCGCGCTGCATAAATACAATTGGCTTTAGTCAGCGTTCATTTGTGGTTTTTCCACTTTTCCCTCACTTGTTTGACTCATGCGTGTGTATGGGTGTGTGTGTGTGTGTGTGTGGCATGTTTGTTCTTTATATGCGGCTTTAACAAATAACTTTCTGTTGCAACTCAGCGCAAAGTTCAATCCAATATAGATTTGGCTTCAGCTACTTTCTGGCTAAAATGGCCAAGGCAATTGGCTACGAACTCTTCGATTAGTTTTAATATTAATTTGATTAAAAATAAATTATATTTATATTCTTTTAATAACTTTTAATACTGAATTTTTAAAGGCCTAACTGCATCTCTAACTGCTTACCTTCTGCCCCATTCCACTGGCCTATGCTTAGCTCTGCTCCTTCATTAGCTCGTCTAGGGAAAATCTTGTGTTAAGGGGAAGTAATTTTATCTAATGCAGCTGGCTGGCTGTGTGTGGCGCAACAATTTCATGCAATTGACTTAACTTTAGATTACATTTATTGACAACATTTAAATGGAAATTAATTATTTGCCTTGAATTGTTTCAACATTCTCAGCTGTTGCATTTTTTCGAGACACTCCATGTGTGTGTGTGTGTGTGTGTGTGTTGCATACAAATTAGGTACAAATGAAGTACAATTGCGAAAAAGCTGTCCGACAGTTGCCAGCAGATAACAGTTGGCCACCGAAGATACAGAGATACAAGTGAGACAGAGAGGGGGGGGGAGAGAGAGACATACACTTTGTGTAGCTGCTGTGCAAATAGAGCTGCTGATGACTGCCAAATTGCTGGCAAATGAATTTAAGCTGGCTGTTGAAAATATTTAATATATTTATGCAATTTATTTAACACATTTGATGTGAATCTGTATATTTATATATAATATATATACAGCACAGAAACCTTTTTGCTGTAAGTGAAATGGAGTGTGTGATGGCTATAGAAATGCATGCGTTTTGGCTCAACTTTTGCAGTTGTTCGCCGGAATAGAATTTGAGCAACGTTGGCCATACGGTGCGTATGAGTAATTCGAGCGTTTGTTTGGTGTTAGTTTCTTCTGGTTCTGGAGTTCGCTGGAACTGCAACTGAGTCATGTCTGAGAACGGACTGGCACCAGCACCGACATAGAATATGCAGCTTCCAATTACGAGCAAACGATTTGCCACGATTAGTCACCTGTTTATGGCTGTTACACAGTTCCTGCCAGCCAAACACAGAATAGCGTAACAAACAGAATAGCGAGCAGCGCAACTGTGTGTAGGTGTATTCGTGAGAACCTAATAGCTGGCCTGTCTCTGGCTCTGGCCAACTCATCAAGCGCAACTGGCAGATACATTTTGAAAAGCAACAATTACAGCCAGAGCCGCTCAGAGAGAGAGTGCGAGAGAGAGAGAGAGGGAGAATCTCTTTTAAAATTGATTGAAAACGTTGCCAGCTCTACACGTTTACAGCGCGCGACCTTGAACTTGATATTAGATGCGATCGCAATCGCATAATGCATATATATGTACATATATAACACATATACCTGTATACTACACTAATAAAGGTAGATTGGAACCGGTTTTGGCCGTCTTTGGATCAGGGCAAGGCACTGGGCTAAATGCAATACGAGCGGTTTAGTCAAGTGCGCACACACACACACACAGCACTCGGCAGTCGGCTACACTTTGCTCTTCACACAGAGAGTCATCAAAATTGAATTTAAGTATATTTGAGGGTCTCTGGCCTAAACTACTGCCTGCTGCCAGCCATCGCCATCGCCATTTGCTGAGTCATAGCCCAAATATTTGCTGGCTCTGTACGTTTAGCCAAAGTAAACAGTTTGCCCAGAAGCTGCTTTCGTTGACGTTTTCTCAACATAAGCCTTATAAGCAGGCTCTTCGTATTTGTCTCACTGCCACTCCACTCTCTCTCCCACTCCCACTCTCTCTCTATCTCTCTCTCTCTCTCTCTCTCTCTCTCTGTTTGCAAATACATATGTAAATCAATATGGGTCGCCAGAAATAACAAGCCTTGTCAAAAGGGACGCACAAGTTCGAACTGATGAAACTCAGGCCACTCAAGCTGCTGCTGCTGCTGCTGTTGATAACCCAAGTCAAGTGCTGGAAACGGTTGGCAGGCCACAAATTGTAGCTCAAACCCCTACAGCTGGAGCCTATGCCATAACTAAAAGAACTTTGGGTGAGGCGATAATAAAAATAAACTGGGGACTCTCGACTGTCTGACTTCTCATATTTCCAAGCTAGCTCAGGGCTCGGGGTCTAATAATTATTTATCAAATGGCAATAGGCAGTGAAAGTCTAGAAATTTAGGTAAATAAAAATGGCATTTTAGTTGATGTTTTATAAATTAATAATTTAATAATTGCTATTTTAGACATGATCAGAAATTAGACTAGCTAAAACTATCTGAGTGAAATATAAGTTCAAAGACTTCAGTCGAAACTTTGAGCCTTTAGTTGATAAACATTTAGTTCAAGTACTAACTTTAAAGCCTTTAGCTACTGCTACTTTTTCATAAAATCAGTGGCTGAAAGAGATAGATATCGATACCAGAAAGCTGCATGCTTGTATTCAATGTTTGTTTCGTACACAATTTATAAGGTAAAAATTCTAGATTACAGCCGCTTCCAATGCATAAACAGAAGACATCTCGACTTCGAAAAAAACAGCCATTGCATAATGAAAATGAAATATCATCAATATATTCTGTATACCTATAAGAACTCAATGCAGCCAGAAATAGCTCAACAGCTGCCCTTCAGGCCTGGCTGTAAAACTTATATGAAATGCAGTTTCTTAATGATATATAAACACATAAATTTCACATATATATCTATATATACACACAGATATATATCTATATAAATTAACTGGGAGACAGTTGCTGGCGAAGCCTACAATAAATTTGCATTTAATTGAGGCTTATTGCATTATTTTGGGTGGGTGGTTGGCTTGGTCACGTCTCCAGATGGCCAACCGCCTGTTCTGACCGTCTGCGAGGTTATTGTCGCATCAACAGATGCGACTTTCCGCCGTAGAACAATGCGAAAATTAATCATTGGCGACTTAATGCAGATGCAGATGAGACTGCATGACAAGAAACAAGACATACATATATATATATATATATAAACAGATATATATCTTTATATGTCTTTATATCGGCTACTTGTGCCTCTTGTTTATTGACTGACGCAATGTATGCTCCACATCTCAATGAGCTGCAAAATTATTGCCGATAATGATAATGCTGATATACGGCAGGCGCAGGGATATATAAAATGGAAAACTCAGCGAGTTCGCGCCGAGTCTGTGACATTGATGGAAAATGCAGTTCGTATGCCTTGTCACAGATCACAGATTTTCCCCTTTTGTCACTTAGAAAACGAATTTCGTTTTCTTTTTTTGTCGCTGTTTCTGTCGCGTTTATTTGATTTCCGTATCTGTTTCTTTGTGACATATAGCTCAGGTTGAGTGAACCTAAAAGGTGAAATAAATAAAGGTAAATGACAAACTTTCCTCGCCGCAGAACAAAAAGTTTCTGCTCAACAAGCAATGACAGTTGTCGCCTCGAGTCTAAAGTATTGACAACTCAATTAAACGATTTTTTATGGGGTTCAACAGTTTTTCTCTCAAATTTGGAATGGAACTTTGTTTTTGTTCTGTTAAAGAAATAAATCAAAGTTAAATGATTTCTTTAAGATTTGCAATAAGAGAATAATTAATTATAAAAAATTAGTATAATAAATTTGTATAAACTCTTTAAGAAAATTTATAATAATAGAATGCAATTATTCGTATAAAAAGTCATATCAGAAATTTAAATAAAAATAATGAATTATTATAAATTCTTATAATAAATAAATATAATACATTTTTATAATAATAATAAATATTGAAAATAAAATTAATTCTTACAGCATCTTACCTGATGAGATCTGATGCCAATTTCAAGTTCAGATTAGTCACATATCAAAGGTGATAAATTAACTCTCATTAACATAATCAAGCTTAGATCAAGAAAATAAGATACAAATATTTTGCCATGCAAATGGAAACTTCCGTGTAAATCATATAAATAATTAAATTAGAACAAAACAAAATCAAAACAAACAACAAATTTGGCGTGACACATATTTGCGAGACGTCAAATTTTTGACCAGCCTAAATGCATATATATAAATATGTAAACACATATATATATAGTATGTACGTACATATATATACAAAGTGTTCTAAACGGCGAGTGAAACGACGAAAATAAACAAATTCCATGACAATGACCTCCTAAACAGATAAATAAAGCAATGAGCAAATAAATGAGCAAACATTTTGAGTTAAGCGCTCAAATAGGCGAAACAGATAAAAGCTTTAGACAACTGCTTGAACTGAAATAAATATAAATAAATGTATAAATATATGTATATATGTGCGTGTGTGTAAATAGCAAAAAACTATTTTCGGGTTTCATTCACAATTTATGGGGCTATTTATTTGATTATAATTAAAATTATACGAATTTTCAGCTGTTTTAAACCTATTCGGCTGAGCCGGAGTGTGCCTGCACCTTTGAGTGTATGAGTGTGTGTGTGTGTGTGTGTGTATAATCAAATAGTAGCAAGTTCACTGCACGCAAACAACGAAACAAGCGAAAAACACACACAAAACGTGGCGCAGTGAATAGAAAAGCAAAAGAAAAAGAAATACAAAAAAAAGTATTTTAATAATACTATAAAAAATGAGATTTGAAAACGTCATCGTTTGTGTGTGGGCAGCGACTGATTAATATTAGATTGACACAAAGCAAATTGAGCTAAGTGAGACAGAGAGAGCGAGTGAGAGACAGAGAGAGAGAGAGAGAGGGAGAGCTGCTTAGTGTGCAGCGAGCGAGGCATAGGCCAGGGCTGCTGCCACTTGTTGCATTTCAGCTCGAAATAAAAAAGTAATTTGTTTTTGCTCGATTTCTTGTTTTGAATACGTATCTTTGCTCGTTTTTTTCCTCTTGAATGTGAAACCTGCTGCCCACGAACCTCGCACAAGCTGCCGAAAAAGTTGCGAGCTTGAAATACATTTTATGGACATCATCGTTAAAGTAATCAACAGTAAGAGCAAGAATCATCAGCAGACGGCAGCGACGCATTTAGCACAAGAAAAAAAGCGAGTGCGAGCTGGGAGTGATTGACTCTGTGAATACCCTGGAGCTGCAAGTGACTGGGTATAAGAATAGCTGAGAGATAGATGGACAGAGATATCTTCTATATATCTCCATTGCAGAGTACATTGTGCTTCGACACTTCCATTCATTTAATAGATCCAATTCATTATATATCAAGACATATCACAAGCATTTGAATGTGAAAAGTAGGGAAAGCTAAATTTGTAATCTACAGCCTGTTATCAATGCTGACTCTAAGCTATATAAACGAGGCAAGTGCCCATTCCACCCAACACATTCATCTTCATATATACCCCTAATCAAACTGCAGGGTATCCTAAAGAAGTAAAAAAGGCAGAAACGCAGTCAGCAGTCGCCAGAGCCGAAAGCGAATAAAAGTTAAAAGACTTTAGCCAAATTCAAGGTCAACTTCGTTTCAATAAATTGCAAATGAAATGATGCCTGTCGGCCGAAGGGGATGCGACAGTCGGCAACTGCATGACGCAAATGATGCCAAAGCTGATGCGGCGTACCTGTAACTGAAGCTGAAGCTCAAGATGAAGCTGTGTAGCTCAAGCTCAAGCTGAAGCTGAAGAAAAAGTTGAAGTGGAAACGGGAGCTTAAGTATAAGTTGAAGCTGAAGCGGGAGTAGCAATTGAAGCTGTGTTTCTGACTCCAAAATTTTTTATATGTTTATAAAAAAAGTAAAATATTTGAAGCATAATAATATATTTTAATATCGTTGCCCACAAATCAATAGGAATTGATTTAAAATCAAAAAAGAAAACGATTGATCTACTGACTTGCTGAATAAGATTCAATGTGAAGAAAATGACTTAGCAAAGAGGTAAAGCAGCTTTTGCTGCTTAAACATGAATTTTTTATCATATATACATAGGCAGGCAGCAAGAGGTCCCTTCTTGATCAGAATGGACTGACTGTCCTTGACTGCAACTGCCCTACTTCAGCTGGTTCTCCTGTTCGAAAATATTTAAGCATTAAACATACAGACAATCTTCTATTTCAAAATTTCCAATTAAATTTAATTTAATTTAACAACAAAATAATAGAAAATATTATGTAAAATATTGCGAAATAGTTCTAAAAGTATTTTCTATTATTTTTAAAGGCCTCATTGTATATTAATTATAGTTGGATTATGAAGAGATTATTGCTTAACCAATGGAATCAACTGTGTTTTATAATCGTTAAATAAGTCCAAAAGTCAAGCCCACGCGCATAACAATTAAATGAGCTGCAGCAGAATTTGAATAAAACTTTTAGCTATTTGAAATTTACATATATAATTTGTTTATGCATTATTTGTTTACTAACCTCTGCCCAACTCTTTAAATTGCACAAAAACAATCATATGAATATATATATATTTACATATGTATGTGTGTTTGTGTGTGTGTGTGTGTGTGTGTGCATTAAGCATTTATCGAACTCTGTGCTTAATTTGTTTATTTTACCTGTTAACCAATTTATTTCTGATAAATTGTTTATATGTCGTTGGCTTATACACAATTCGGTGGTACGATCTCGTCTGGTTTCTGGCTATCCTGTTGCTGCTGCCGCTGCTGCTGCTGCTGCTGTTGTTTATACTTGTATAAATGTGTTTTTTTTTTTTTTTGTTAAATGAGCTGCGTGTTTTACAAGTTCAATCAACTTTGCAGCAGAACCGCAGCAATTGATTAATTTATAAATTATTTATCGAAAAACTTTCTGGATACTCGCCTGAGGCATTAGTCAAAGACAGAAATGCAAATCGAACGAAATTTATTGAAGCGAATTGAGTTGATAAAGAAATATGAAGCAAAGAACGTAATTTGTTAATGAATTTAGGTGATGCTTTATATACATACCTACATATATATATATATATATATATATATATATATATATATATATATATATATATATATATATATATATATATATATGGTATAAGATGCTAACTCGCCGAGGAGCGGCTCAAATCATTTGCAGTTCAACTGCGTCTTCCAGTCTGTATATTGATAGCGACTGCATGTGTGTGTGTATTGACTGTAGCTATAAAATATAAAGAAAAAAACCTAAACATTTGCACTTCGTCTACTTGCTAGAAACTAAGCAAGAACGAGACTGGCAAATGGGTTGGGGACGACTAGGGGCTGGTGGCTGTGGGGCACGGGACTGGGGTCTGCGGGCTGGGGGCACTGGCAGCTGCATGGTTTATCGCAGCAGCCAAGCTCCTCCAATATGCACTCGAATGCCCTTCATGCCCCCGCTGTTGTTGCCCCTCTTCCTGCTCGCCTCTTCTCGCTTGAACTGTGTCAATGGCCTTGAAATTGTTTTTGCGCCATGCGCTGCTTAGTTAATGTTCTTGTTTTTTTTCGCATTTGTTGTTTTTATACTTGATGTTGTTGCTGTTGCTTTGACGAGATTAGTGAAAATAGCGCGCACTCAGCGCACGCCTTGCTTGGCGCCCATAAGGAAATGCAATTCCATGTGACCCAATATAAATAATAATAATAATAATAATAATAGCAGCAGCGCCGCGGTACCACGGTGCGTATGATTATGATTATGTTACCAAGTACCAAATGGCACGGCTATCTGGATAGATCGTTTCCCCATATACATACATACATATGCACATATATAGAGCATGTTGAGCGATCATTAGAGGTTCAGGAAGCGTCATCGGCTTTTGTGGCTTTAGTTTTTTACATCAATGTCATCGTGCATCTGTAGCGGGCATAGCAAATCGAAACAAAAAACAAACCAAATACACTGCACGACAAGGTCAAAGTCAGCGACAACCGCACGTACAGAGCGACTGCTCGAATGTTGAGCGCTTTTTTACCCCTTTTTGTTTTTATTATTATTTACTTTTTTCTGTTCTGCTGCCGTTGTCTGTGTTGTTACAGGCCATGCACAGATGCTGCTAATGATAATGATACTCACTGCTAGATGAATGTATATAAACTAATATGTAATTTGTCCATACTCGAATGTTGAATATGTGCTAGCTTGGCTGCATTGGCTAACTAAGAATTTTATAGTAAGTTGAATTGGAACTTGAAGATTTTAGATACAAATTTTTAGATCAAATTTGGCAAATTTAATTTACTTATATTAAATAAATATTTGTTATATATATTTTTTATATATGATTATATATTTTAATAATATTGTTATCTTTTTTTTTGCTATTTTGTATATAATTTGGGGCAGTTGATGCTGAGTAAATGAAATATTTGAGTTATTTTGGTTTCAGATCATCGTGAAGACAGAATCTTTTCAGTCTACATACGTGTATACTGGTATCAATTCGATTTACAGCCTTTAGTACATAATTATATACAAAAATTATTTAGACTTTAGAGCATTTTCTGCTCTCTTTCATTTAGTCAAATTGTCAAATATAAATATAACAATTGTTTTTAAAATCTTTGGAAACAAAATATTATAGATATACTACATGAGTTTCTTGAATGCCATCTTGACAAGGCAACGGGGACTTTTTATATATAAACATATTATTTTATTATATATTAAAAAATTCTGTATAATAGTCCTAGTTATATATGTATATTATATATAACAAAAATAAATAAAATATGATTAATATAGTTCTATTCTCTATTCTAATTTTCTCAAAAATCGTAAAATATTTATTGAAGTAAAAATATTCTAGAATATAAATTAAAATAAACTGTAATTTTCAATATTTATGATTATTTGTTATTGTTCTTGTTGTTGTTGCGTTTTTTGTTGTTTTTTGGAGAACTCGAGCGCCGTGGGATGACATAATGCACGAGTCGCGCACAGCCGGGTGGCAATTACTTACTGCTGTCAGCTGCATCGTCCCGTTTCGTTTCCATGGCTAACTGCAAATCGGGCGCTGCTTTTAGCAGTTCAACTTTGTTGCTTAATGAATCTTTAGTTGGCAGCATCAAGTGAAACTGCATTTTCTTGCAATGTCGCGCTGGCACATTAGTTTTTCACTAACTGACGTAAGGCCAACCAGCAGCAGCAGCGGCAGCGGCAGCGACACGTTAACGCTGCGTATGAGTAACGTAATTGATGCTGGTAATTAGCAGCAGCCAGGCTGAGGCAGAGGCAGAGACAGAGGCAGAGGCTGAGATGTCGATGTTAACGTCTCAGCTATCGCACAGATCTTGAAGGCAGCCACCACTTCGAGGTGTTGACAGGCTGAAGTTCAAGTTTTGCCTTCCATAAATTATAAGACCTTATTGCGAGCCCAAAAAAAAAAACAAAAAAACTGAGGCGCATGTAAGTGATATATACATATATATTTGATTCTGTTTTTGTTTTATTTTTTGTTTTTATTCATCAACATTCTCTTGTCCGCATCTGGAGTTGTTTATCGTTGGTTTTTCGCATTTGCTTGTCTCGGATTAATCTCTTAATTTCGTGGTCCGTGTTGTTGCACTTGTTATTATCGCCGTGTTAGCAAGAGCTCGTGGCGCACTGCTGAGTTCAAAGGTTTAGCACAGCAGTCTCGACACTTTTTAGGGCCCTGAGCATTCTGTTCTCTCCGTTTCGGCTGCAGCACTTTCAAAGTTTTTAATGGCGGATTTACATTGACCTTAACGCTTCAGTCAGGTGTCAGCTGGGATAAGTGCGTTTGCATGCAAGAGCTGTGATTAACAGAGCTGTTCAAATTTCAGAGTACTTAAGTGACTGACAGTAGCTGATTATTGATAAGTATTGTGCTGGCATAGTTATCGATAAAAATCGATAGACCCCTTAAAGTCATCTACAGTCATTGAACGACAAATTGCTGTGGGAGAAAGGTAAACGGAAGTCAACAAAATTATTTAAAATTATTAATTATACACTAAAATTATAGTTAAATTACAATTAATTTGAATAAACTTCTCACAAAGAAAACTTTTTGAGCTAAATAATGCATAAGGAGATGGACTCAATAATCTTTAATATGCCTTTATAGATCCACAATGTGTTATCGCTATTCCTTCATAATCGATAAACGATAGCAATCGATAAAATCGATTTACTTCAGTTTACTTATATATAGAAAGGAATCTTTGAAGTGACAAAGTCTTAGTTGTATTTCTTAAATTGAGAATTGTTCACATCTATCAAATTCTCAGCAATTCCCACTGCATTCATTCTAACACAAAGTCTTTTTTAGCTAAATAGACAAATTTGTAGTCTCAAAAGACGAAAACAAACCCGCTGTGCAACATTTGTGGCAAGCCGGCAATCAGATTTGGTGACGCTGTCGATGACGCAGCCCAGCCTTGACCCGGTTCTGGCCGCTTCTGACTGGCAGTTGGCTTAACTTGGCGCGCTCAACGCTGAGCCCGCTGGCTGACTTCTAACCTCCATTTAAGACGCTCCTTGACTTGAGCTCGATACGCAGCTGCTCTCACTCCGCCCCTCCTTTCCCGGCTCCGCCCACGCAACTATTTCAAGTCGCAGACAGATTTCAATTAGCATTTCCGCACGTTCGCCTATTTAGTGTTTGTTGCTGTGGATTTAACTTTCGTTCGCAAAGCCCACTGTTGCCTCCTGCCCTGCCCGGAGCCTAATTAAAAGCGCATCTCTCGCGTCTGTATTGGCAGCCGCCGAGTTAACACTTTAAGCTCCAGCAGCGACGCCGACAAAGCAGTTGCCAACTGTTCTAACTGTTGCCGTGGCCGTTGCTGTTGGCATTGCCAGTGCTGCAGCCCCGCCCCAGTGGCCCCAAAAGTTTTCAATTAGGAAATTTTCTCATTTGCATTTCAAATGAATTTTGCGCTACTTGAGCTTCAGTTGTGCGGCGCTTAAGTGCTTCCTATTAACATCTTGGCATGGAAATTATCCTCTCTGCTAAATATGAAAAATCACTCTTCAAATGCTTCATTCGTTTTGTTCATTTGTTCAACAATTTGTTCAAGGCGATTAATGTCGCTTAAATGGCTTAAAGTAAGCCAAACAAATATCTTACATAGATCGATTTCAGGCGGAGCTTTTGTGGCTTTAAGAAGTTCTTTAAGTTATTAAATTGTGCAGCAAGCTAAATTCCCAAATATATATATATATATATCATACTCACTCTTTTTTCATTAAATTAGTTTTTGGGTCCCAGCAGTCGCGACGACTGTCAGAAAAAATCTTGAAAATCACCTAAGGGGCTCAAGTCGTCTTAGCTTTGCAACGTGATGTGCGTGAAAAGGAAGAATAAACAGCATTAGGCATGTCTAGACCAGAGAGACGCTGCCAACAGCAAAAATATTGCCGAAGGTGGCGCCCTCTAGTGAGCAGAGAAAAAATAAAAACAGTTAGCAATGGGATGAGACTGAGGTATATACAACTAGCTAGATGTCCTATAAGAAAGATACTAAAGAATAAAAATATATATAGATATATGCAAAAAATGAATCTTAACTCATATACATTTTTCTCTTCTGGATAGTTACAGTATCTTATATTTTTATTTATAATATATATATATATATATATATATATATATATATATATATATATATATATATATATATAACACATCTTAAACACACTCGCACAGTTCATGCCCAATCTTAGAGTAGCTAAGTAGCCAAATAACTGTAATGCATATAAATTATATCCAATAAATCAGCGATAAATTACAAACACAGCTGCCTAAATACATAGTCTACCATCCTGCCCAACACCTGAGCATAACAATGGCAATAGTTGGACATGGCAGTATTAACAGCTAACCTGTCACACCTTTAGTTGCTCTAATTCGCAGGACATGCGTGTGTGAGTGTATGTGTGTTGGTGCGCTGGTAAGCTGGTGTGCGTGCGTGCGTGAGCACTCACGCGTATCATTTGACAACGTGTTTATGCTGGAAGCTCAATTTCGCATTGACAGCATCTTCAATGGTGCAAACGAATGGGGAAAAATAGAAAGTGGCAGCAGCAAAGGCAGCAGTAGCAGCAGTAGCAGCAGCGGCGGCAGCAACAAGAAAAGCGCCTAACAAGCACTTTAAGCTGGCGCCCGTGACAAGCTATTCCAAGTGCTTCATTCATGCAGCCCAGCAGACCATCTCTCTCACTCCCCCTCTCCCACTCTCTCACTCCCTCTTTCTCTCTCTGCACCCATCGTTGCCTCGTCCATAGACAGTCAGCCATCATCAACAGCAGCATTGATGTTGTCATTATACTCATCGACATCCTTGTCATTACGCGGCACATACGAAAAGAGCACGAAAACACTTGTCATTAACACAATCACACACTCAAATACACACAAGCACACACACACATACACACACACACACATACCTTAGCAAGCGTGCCTTTAACGCCCGCCTAAGAAACTTGTTACACTTTTTTGTTGCCGCTGAACACAACCCTTGCGAGAACACTTGAACTATTTGACAGCGCCTGTAGCATGTGAAAGGACATTTTTATTTGTTATCCTAGGCTAAGGTTAATACCAATTAAAATACCAATTCTGTGCGTAGTTATATTTTTACTATATAGTACGCTTTTATCTGTATTGCTAGACTGCTAAATATGTCATAAGTATATACCACATTATATTTCTGATTGATTGCTAGATTTATTAGACTAAATGATGACACACTGATGGAATGAGTGGTTGACTTGATTATTAGACAAATTAGCTGATTGACGATGTATTAAATGATTGATGAATTGACTGACTGATTGAATAATTGAAAGCTTTATTGGCTAACTGATTGACTTATTATTTATCTGATTGTCAGGATGATTGACAGCCAGAAGGACTGATTGACACAGGGGATAAGTGGTTGATTGACTGACTGACTGTTAAAAAAAAGACAGACTAACGATATATTAACTGACTGATGACTGATTGATCAACAACCTGAAAGCTGGCTGACTGACTGACTGATTGATCAGATTCCTAATGACTGACGGATAGCTGACTGATTGACTGACCGAAAGATTGAATGGCTGATTGATTGACTATCTAACTTGATGACTGAAAACTGACTGACTGATTAATTGATTAAAAGATTGACTGGCTGACTTATTAACTGACTGATTGACTAACTGACGAATTTATTGACAAGCTTACTGACTAACTGACTGACTAGTCAATCTGACTAATAAAAAACTGACAGTCTGACTTATAAACTGACTGACTAGCTAACTAACAGCCTTAAAATCTAACTAAATGGTCTGTCCACTTGACTTCTTAAACCCAATCAATACGTAACTCAATGCTCAAAAAACCTTTGCAGCAACTTGACCTTTAAATCCATTTCTCTCTGTCTATATTCGCTGGCGGCTCCACCTTCTCGAGCGATTCTCAATTGTACATAGCTGACCACAATAAATCAAACATTCAACTGTTTTGTCGTCGGGGGCTAACCAAGCACACGAAAATACTAAATCACTTTTGGATGGTGGTCAACAAGCAGGTAAAACAACAACACGAGTAGAAAACAACCAAACAGGCAAAAATAAAAAACAAACAATTGTCGAATATATCACAAGGATAAAAATTGCAAAGCCGCACAATGAAACGGGTCAGGATATATGAATGTAGAACATTTATATTCTTTTTTTTGTTTAGAAAATGTCTTCTATTCAAGTACGAAATTCGCATTTTCTTTTACTCGATGTTGTTGCTGTTGTTCTAGTTCTTGTTGCTGCTGCCTTTGGCACATTCGTAACGTATACGCAGCGTATTGCAGATGCTTGCCGCAGCTGGAACATTCGAACGAACATCAAATATCAAATAATTGTTTGCCATTTAGCAATGTGCATTTTGAATGCTTGCCAAAAAAGCAAAACACACAAACAAAATAGATGCATTGGCCATTTGTTTACACAGACAGACAGACAGACAGACGCAGCAGCAGCAGCAGCAACAAGATTCCAAAGACATATGCATGCAGATGCTTGTAAATTTATACATAACAAGTAAGTTTAGAAAAAGATATTGTGTGTAGAACAACAGTCAAATACCCTTTAAGATACTAATCAGAAGCTGAAATGTTAGGCTAAAAATGTTAATAGACACTGGGATACAAAATGTTAAATAAATGTTAATGAAGGTGCTTTCTTTTGCTCTGTAACAAATGTTTAACAAAATATTTTAATATTTATTTAAAATAACTTTCATTCATTATTTAGATGATTTAGATTAGATTTAGAAATTCAAATTAATTTATTTATTATTTATTTCTATTATTCTTTACACATTTCTCATATACT
Source organism: Drosophila paranaensis (assembly GCA_035047545.1). Lineage (NCBI taxonomy): Eukaryota > Metazoa > Arthropoda > Insecta > Diptera > Drosophilidae > Drosophila > Drosophila paranaensis. Next base: position 10,457,281 of record JAWNPL010000153.1, read on the forward strand.
TTATATATATTTTTTATTTCGCACACCCAATTTAAGCCCGCTGTAAGTAGTCCAAAATTCGAGTTTCTAAAACTAAAAACTTTTCTGTTATCACAAATTCAAAGTAAACAAAAACTAATCCACGAAACTTCTAGTCTTTAAGCACACAATAAATATTTCGCACTTAATCCGCAGCTATATTGAAATCCTCCCCAATAATAAATAGCTCCACCCTTGTTTACAGGGTAAAATGGGATTGCAATTGAAATAAATGAATGTTCTAATCGAGGAGCAAAGGAGCCCGCCATGTGGCGAGCAGAATGCAAACTGCAAATCATTTGTTTTTCCAGCTTCATAATGGCGAAAGACCCTCGAAATCTCTGTCACAGCGATTTCAGCACTTAGATTTAGTATGTCCGAAAACAAGATTTATAAATAGGGCAGTCGCTGCTGCTGCTGCTGGCCCCCAGACAGCTTCATGGTCAATAACATCGTCATTGTGATCTGTCAGCAACTCATGCAGTTTATGGCTGCCATAATTGAAGTGATTGATGCGACAATGTCGTTTATAGCCATCTATTTTTTTTTATTTTGGCCAGGTACAGCCAATTTACACGCAATTTTCACGTGCCAAAAGAAAATACACACACACGGGAAGAAAAGAAGAAGCAGAAGAAATATTTGCCACGCCAGCCCATTGCAGGCAAACGTTACTCTAGGGAAAATTAAAATTTTCTACGCAATTTGACGCACGCTAATCGGGCCGGCGCGGTGTCAGCCGAGCTTAAGGTCCAGCACTGTTAACAGCGCATGGCCTTAACAGAAAATGTTAAGCGGAAAGCCGAGCAGAGCAGAGCCGAACAGTCAGCGTCGCAAAGAGCGCCACAAAACATAGAAAGAGAGCCGTGGCGCGACGATTGCTGTTAACCTGCGTTCTCTTAGCAGCTGTAGACGCGCTGTTAAATTTTCGGCTTAGCTGGCAGCTAACAGCGAATTAAGCAGCTCTGTTATCAAAGACTAATGCTGCTGGGCTCGCACGCACAACCCCAAGCGCTGCCCTGGGTGGGTAAATTGACTCATCTGGCAGTTACATTAAATGTGCGTTGGCCTTTTCTGTCGGCCGTAAAAACGTGGCCAATGCCAAAGAAAATTTAACAATGCGGCAAAATAAAAATAAAAGCCAAACAAATTGTGCATGAAATGATGCCAGGACGACCATTGCAGCCATCGAGTTGCCTTCGCATCGTCGGCCTATGTAAAAATATATTCGAAATTTGCACAAATGAAAATTGTGACAGAAAATTGAATTACCCCAAGCAAAGGCAACAACTACAACAACTACAACAACAACAACGACATGGCCGACGGCTACCGCAGTGAAAACAAAACAATAAAAGCGAGAATAAAAGTTGAAAGTGTGCCCCTGAAACGAATATGTTGACAAGGCCGGCAGAGCAAAAGCAAAAGCAAAAGCACAAAAAAAGTGCCAACAAAGTCAAATGAAAATCATCAGACCCAGAGGGCAGCTCCAGCTCCAATTGCTCTACTCCTGCCCCTACCACCCTACTGGCCCCCCGCATCAGCCCCTGCCAGTCGCTTGTTGTCACATTAGCCACGTCACGCTGTGTCCCCTAATGAGCATGCCAGACATATGCCATGGGCCATGTACTACCTACATAATCCACCTCCACCTCCGACATCGACTCCGACACGCTCTTCTTTTATTCCTCTATCGAGGCAAAGATCTTTCGACTGAAATACGTACATTCTTGAAAGCAGAGGAGAAAAAAAGCCAGCCCCGTTTGGGGGTTGTCTTTCGCCGCGCTGCGTCGACCCATGGCATATGCTTCTTCGCCAGTTGCTGCTGCCGCCGTCGCTGCTATATGAAAGTGTTTTTATTGCTGAATTCCGCATAAGGCACTGGCCATAAGAATGCGATTTTTAGCATTGCGACAGATGGTCAGCTCCACTCGAAAATAAGACTTGCTGAAAACATATTTTAATTTGGGAGAGTTTGTAGAGGAAGTGGTTGAAGGGGTTGTAAGCTAAGCTAATAAAAAAAGATGCTGAGACTTGGGAAGGGGGAAATACTAAAAATTAAGTGGTAAAAATATTTTTAAAAATTATTAAAATTTAAAAAAAATTATAATATTTTAATTTATTTTTAAAAAGAAATGAAAATAATTTGAATTTAATTAATATTAATTTATTTTTAATTAAATAATTAATATTAAATTGTCTTCTATTTATTTTATATTAAATACTTTTTATATATTAAGTAAATATTTTTTTAAACCCAACTTAACTTATTCTAAAACTATTTTAACTTTGACAAAAATTTATTATAAAAATAATTTTTGAAGACATATAGTACGAACAACATTTAAATAATTTTAATTAAGTATTTTTCATTATATAATATATATATTTAAAAATATATTTAATGTCTGCACAGCTATGTTTTGCTTTAATGTTTTCACCCCGACACATTTAAACATAATTTATTTGGTCAGAAATGTTTTCCGCTCTGTGCAGCGACGGCTGCTAGTGTTTCACTTGTTGATGCGAATGCATATTACGTATACGCATTGCAAATTTTCGCAATTCGCTTTTCGCATAATTCGAATTTACATGTGCGCTTGGCTTGCCAAAAAAATATCGTAGAGCAAACAAGAACAAGAAAAATGGAAATGGAAATGGGGAAAAACAAGAAAAACAAACTTTGCGCGGCACATTTTTCACTCGCTGGGTTTCCATTTCAAGTATTCCGTAGACGTATTTCAAAAGATGTCTAAACAAAATGCTAAAGAGATTTCTTTTCGCTTTGGCTAGGATGCATGTTGAGCTGTATTTTAGTTGTTGTTGTTGTTCAACTGCTGACGTCAGCGAGGCGCACATGAGCTATGCGAGAACGTCAGTCTGTCAGTCGAGGAGTCAGCGAGCCAGTGAGTCAGCTTTCAGTGCTGCGAGCCGCGCGCATTAACAAAAGTTCGCATTGCATTGTGCCGAGCTACCGGGCTGCAACGAGCTAGTTGCGAACTTGACGGCTGCTGTTGCAGTTTTGCTTGATTTGCACCAAATTAAGTTGGCCCCCATTCATCCGGCCAGTAGACCATGTAGACCCAATAACCAGGCCCCAGCCCCAGCCCCCAGTTCTCTGCCGTCTGACTGGCGGGCGACCTGCGCCACTGGCGGCTGCCCAAAAATGCAATAAAATTAAATGCTTTTATGTAAAAACTTTATGACTTTGTGTTTATGCTCGCTACACGCTCAACACTGCGACGCTGTCTCGGCCAAGCACCGCCTCTGCCAGCCCGCCAGCCCGCCTGCCCGCCAGCCACGCCCTGGCCCCATTGTGCGCCTTCGTGATGTCTTCTTATTCTTCTTCTTCTACTTTGTTGGACTTTGGCTTGGCCTGCTTTAGTTTTTCGTCTCTGCTGTTATTACTGCCGCCTCGCATGTGTTGACAGTAATTAATTTAACTGGCGAAAATGAAATTTATATGGCCAAGAACACATATTGGCCCGCACTTTGTCGCTGCAATTTGTCCAAATGTTGCACAGCTCGCGCTGTCCGCCAAGCTCTAAAAATTGTTGTTGTTGTTGATGTTGTTGATGATGGTGCTGCTGCAGCTTTAAGTAGCCAAGTAACTAAGTAGCTAAGTAGCTGACAGGGCTGATGAAAATTGATGGAAATTGAGTAAAGAATGAAAGGAAAATTGCGAAAAGTAGAAGAACTTAAATGAGGCAAGAAGACGATCTTCAAAATATATTAAAAGTCTCGAGTAATTGATTATTATTTTATTTTTTATTCTAATTGCTTAAGGAAATATAAGGAATATCTAGAGGTTTATGCATAGGGAGCTCGGCTTAAAACAGAGAACAGAGAGAGCGACTTCAGCTTGAAATTTGATGAAATCGAGCCCCTGGCTGCAAGATGAGAGGCAGCTCAGACAATGTTTTTGTCGGCAAGCTGAAATAAAGAAAAAAAATCGATCAAAGATATAAAAAAAATTATAATAATAAAAAATAAAAAATATAAAAATATATATATTTAATAGAAAAATAGGTAGATAAAATGAAGACACTAAAAAAATAGCAAAATAAATAAACAAAAATTAAAATAAATAATAAACCAAAATTTAAAAAAAAATTTTAAAAATAAAAATAAAATAAATTTAGTTTCTTTCTGTTTCCATCATAGTCATAGTCTATCTGACTCCACCTTACTATAAACCTTTTTATGTCATTCCGTTAATAAATCCTTATATTTTGCTTTTCCTAAAACATGCTTAGACTATTTGCTCCACCATTTTCAAAAGCCCCCTTCCCCAAATTTGTTAAGCTACAAGAATTTGATAGAGCTCAACACCTTTGGCCTATGCCAGACTTAAGAACTTCGCCACTCAACAACTTTGTCAAGTCAAAAGTATAAACGAAAAAAAAAACCGAAAAACAAATAAAGAAATGGCAATTAGCTTATAATATCGCTGAGCAACTTGGCAAAACAGTCGTAAAAGTGCTGTGAGAAACAGTCTCAGACAAATGAAGCTGAAAAGTGCAATAATTTTCGTCTCTTTATCTGTTGCAAAGTTGGCGAACAGCATCAGCGGGAAAAGTCAACAACAGTAATTATAATTTGTTTTCGTTTTTGGTTTGCACTAATAACGAGCAAATACTTAATTACAGAACTGTCACAATATGCAGCAGGGACAGCAGAGACTCAGAGTATTGCCAATTCAAATTTCATTCCAGTTAACTGAAATTTGTTTGTGCCCTGCCAATCAATAACCAGATCATAATTGAAAGCCCACTGAGAGTGTTTTGTTGCAAATTGCAGCGAGTTCCAGTTAGCTGTGAGTGTAGGGAAAACGGAGCTAGTTTGAAGCGGGCTACCTGCTGTTAAGCTTGAAGATATTATTGCATTTATTGAAATACTTTTGTTAACTTGAGCAGAGCTCAGGCTTGGTAGGGTGTATTATTTAGTTGCAAATTTAATTCTAGAAGTGAGTTTAGCATCATCTTTATTAGCTCAATTGCTTTTGTTTCACCAAAGCTCAAGATTTTATCAAGAATATAAATACTAAACTTTATTTAAACCTTGATTGAAAAGGCATATATATAAACAGCTTCAATTGCCTCGACTCCTCTAGTTTTTTTCTTGATGAAAACTTTCATTTTCAGTCTGCAAAGGGCCAAGAGCCTCAGCAACACACGACCTCAACAGACTTGGTAATGAATTGGCAATAACACGGCCAATAGCGCGTGCTGAAGAGCGAGTTTACCCATAGATAATCTAGCTGAATCGATGGTTAGCAGAAACAAAATATTCACTTGGCGACGCGCTCAAAGATATGCAGCAAAACTGCCAACGTCAGCGTGGAGCATGGCGCATGGCGCATGGCGGATGGGGCTTGCGGCATTAAATCATTTAAAGCAAAAAGGACAGAGGCCAGAGGGCAACGAGTGGCACGACACGTTGCGATAGGTTCACACAGCGCACAGCACACTTCCGCTGCCATAGAACAGCAACAGCAACAACAACGAATGGTTGTTGCACGTGTTGCCCACAAGTAAACAAAAAGTTTGCGCTTCATAGCACAAATTGAATAAATCATCAAATGTCGAGCGATTTGAAAGGCATTTATATATGTATATATAGGCGAGGTTACGTGCATAATTGTTGCGCGAAATTGCCTAAAAAAGAGACAGAAATAAAAGCTAAGCTTAAAAGAGGAAAGAAAATACCAACAATAATTTTTCTAAAAATTATATAAACATGAATAGCTAAGTTATAAAAATAAACAGAAATCGTTGCAGACTGGCGACACTTGTGAAAGCGAATCAAATAAATAAACAGCTTTGATGCTCGCTCACGGAGTGAAGAGAGTATATTGGCTTGCAGTCCGAGCGTCTTGCTATCAGCTTTAAAACTTGTCACACTCTCGCTTACTCTGATCGAGTATTATGCAATGGGAACGCCCGACTGTCGCAAGCTTTCCTGCTTGCAACTGCTGCAACAACCGTTCAGTTCTAACGGAGACGCAACTCAGTCAGGATGCACTGCAACAAAGTGTAAGATATTTCTATATATTGATAGATGCAATATAGAGTATATCTAACCGTAGTATACATCATACCCATATCATTGCTTAGTTTTATGCTTAGCTTCCTGCTGGCGGCCTTCTCTGTGATGGTTGTAGCAGTAAAAGTGGTTAAGCCGCATGTATACTTCCTGGTGGACGAGTGCCCAGAGATGCCCATAATAAGGAATATATCCAAGCACACTGTGAGCCCACTTATTACAGTATTTCTTATTGTAGTTTTCTTATATTGTTATATCCCTCTAGCTGTTGGGCGTTTGGTTTGCCTTTGGCACCACTCCGATACCGTATGAGGAATACCAGCGCAGGTGCGCCTCCCACAACGTGAAGGACATACGTGAGTATATATTGCGATAAGTGATTGAGTGAGTGAAGTCAGACAATGCTAGACCTCGTACAGCCTACTTTAAGACCAATATTCTGTACTACGACGATCGAGGCTGTCTCGTGACATATGCCTGTTTCTTCAGTCCACCGGACGGCAAGTTTCTGAGTAAGTAGCTAAGCAGAGATCGTCGAAGCTCTTAACTCTCTCAACTAATCTCTAGGAAAACTTCGAATTCTGACCCGCACGCGCACCCCCACCGCCTCTATTATGTATGCGGCTACGGACTTCTTGTTGGCACTCAAATTTCCCATCAACGCACTGCACTGGCTGCGGGCAGAGGCCTTTTGCTTCGAGTGGTACGAGCTGAAGTTCGATACGGAGCGACAGCCGATGAGCTACCAATCGCCCTTCAATAAACGCGGTGCACTGGGCCGCTAGAAACTCGAATTAATTGTTCAATTATTGTAACATAATTTGCCATAGAACTGTTAACCATTGAATCGCTGATTAAAACGAGGAAATCGTATAATGGCCGAGGTCAAACTTAATTAGGATTCTCGACCACCAAAATCAATTACGCCGACCATATCGGCCAATAACACATATATATATAGAAAGCTTTCGATGATTTCATGTGTTATGCGCACATATGGCCAGTGGGCCTGGCCAGCATCCTGGCCATGACAAGGGCGCATTAATGAATGATGCCATGCCCATCCACCCTTCCTCACTCCTGCCCTCGCCCACGACCACGCCCACAATTTATGTGTGCGTCTGTTCGCAGCCTCGCAAAAACTTTCCATGAGCCCCAAAATTATCTTTAGTTTGTGTGTGTGTGTGTGTGTGTGTGTGTATTTTTTTGGTATTTTCCTTTTTTTCGTTATTGTTGTTTGGCTTCCTTAGCCCAAATTGCTTGGCCGCACAAATTGGCTTTAGCCTCGGGCTCTGGCAATAAAATCAAACTCACGCAGGCGTATGCGTAACGCACAATTATCCCTCATTGAGTGGGTGTGTCTGCACTCGAAGGGATAACAGTCAGAGTCCCTTAATAATTGTCATTGTCAAGTGTATGCTCGCCTCCCTGGCTCCTCCTCGACCCCTGCTCGGCCAACAATAACATAAACTGTCCTTCAGAATCAATTTACTTTCAATTGTTGCCAAATTGTATGGCTAATTGTTGGCATTAAATTGAGCTAACTGAGTACTGCCAACTTCGAGTCACGCTCTCTCTCTCTCTCTCTCTCTCTCTTGCAACAAATGATACTCAAGTCCCCAAATGGCACAATAATACTGAAGATTGTTATAAATACTAGATTAGAGCAGAGTAAGTAAACGGCAGCTGTTGAAGTTCTCATCAAATGATTTCGATGGATATGTAAATATATGTTTTCCCCGTGCTGGAATTTTCCCCGTGCTGGAATTTTCCCCGTGCTGGATCTGCTAAAGATATGAGCCTTGGTGAGAGAGAGTGAGATAAAGAAAGAGGTGAAAATGAGAGCTAGAATGTACGTCAGCTGCATAGCAGAGAGAGAGAGAGAGAGAGGCAGTTCAGTTGTCAAAAATATAATTTGTAAAATAAAATAAAACTATTTTCAGATGACGAAATACTCCTGTTAATTGTATAGAGCCTGTAATATACATAAAAGGCGCTGTGCTCTCTTTAAACTTTACAGCTAACATATGGACATCATCATCATCAGACTCTTCCAGTTTCAGCTTCAATCTGACTCTAGCTTTAATAAAGTTTTGTAATTCACTCTATTATTTTTCTATTATTTTTTCATATTTGCTGCATATAGACGCATGTATATTTGAGCGCTAAATGCAATATTTAACCACAAGTCAATGCAACCAGAACAACATCTGTGTGTTTTGTGGCTACGAACGTAATTGGTAAGCGTTTTCAGACTCGTATTGTATTTAATGTTGTTCTCATTGTTGTAGTTGTTGTTGTTCTTGTTGCTCTTCTCTTTCGGCCTGCTGCCATTCAATTTAATCTGTTTGTTTTACATTGTTGTCGTCGTTGTTGTTGCTGTTGTTGCCGCTAATGCGCTGGGGTCGCCATTGTAACAATTTTATGGTTAGTACGTTTTATTTCAAACGATTTACTTGTTAACATGCGCCACAGATTTTAGCAAATGTATTCGACGATAAAACACTCTGACACTTTTACGGAATTTTATTTCATTAGATTTACTTGAATGAATATTTTAGGTTAACTGACGTCATAAGCTGCAAAGCTTAAATTCATTTTTATTAAATTCATTGAAATCATAAAATAAGTTAAGTTTTCGCATTTTACATTTAGTAAATCTGTATATAAATTTTTAAAAATATTTTTAAAGGAGTTTTTAAAATATATTTTATGAACTTAATATTTAATGTTTTATTAAGTAAAACTTATTTGTATACTATTTATATACAAATAAAAAAGATTCTTCGGTGATTCCTTCTCAACTATTGCATAACTATTCATGAAATCCAATTGAAATACGTATACGACCCGTGGAAGTCGCTTTTTCGATACATACATATATAAGCAGAGTACAAAAAGCTGAGTGTGTGTTGGTGCTGGTGTTGGCTAATGCTGTTTTTACTTTGTTTCAATTGCATGACGCTCTCTGTGTATTTTCAAGTTCAAATCGCTTTTTATGGTTTTTTATGCAATCACGTAATCGCACTCGCACTACGGCAGTTTCCATCATGATTTTTTTTCGGCTGGCAACGGGGAAATTATTGTATTTTTGTCTTTTTTCTTTGCCTCTCTCTCTCTCTCTGTTTTGCTTAGTTTTTATAGAGCTGCAATACGAAAAGAGTCGCAGTTATTAAGGTAAACATGAAAATATCTTTGCTTGCGCTTGGCAACTCTTAATTAGTTCAAGAAGTTCTTTTGGTTCGACTTGGATGGCTGTCTGACTGGTTCCACCAGTTTGCGTACGTCGCTGTTGATGTAGCTGCTGGCTCGCTGGGGCTGGGGACTTTGGCTGGCTGGCTGGCTGGCTGGCTGCTATTTGTCAGCGTTAGAATTTCAATTTCGTTTTCGTTTCTTTCACGCCAAAGACACAAACACGAAACGTACCAAAGAAGACGACAAAGCTGCGCACTCGGGAGGCAACAACAAAAATTACCATTTATTGATGTGATAATCTAAAGATCAAGGTCTTCCTTTTGCCATTTCAATAATCGTTGTCTCTGCGCTCAGTTTTTTATTCTTTTTTATTTTTGTAGAAATAACGAAACTAGAATTTTTTTGTTTGCCAGATTTGATTTTAATGAATGATGCGGCAGCTTTTGCTAGAAAATCTTTTGCAGATTAGCAAAAATACCAAAAAGCCAAAAGCTAAAGACCAACCGAACAGGAAATGTTGCATATGTCGAATAAGAGTTTGTCTAACAAACACACACACACACACACACACACACACACACTGAAGCACGGGAAAAAACGAAAGTTAAGCTCCAAATGTGGAGCAGAAGCTGGGTTTCTCTATTGACACTGGGGATTCGGCGTGTATGTGTGCCGTCGAAGGAAAGCCCAGACGTACCTACGGTAAATCCAAGCATATGCAAGTCTAATGAGCCTGGAGGAAAGTGGAAATGCAATTGAAATGCAGCAAATACCGCCGCCACTCACTGAGGATTTGCTTTGATTGAGGTAAAATCAGCAAAAGAGGCATTAAAAAAGATGAGTGGATGAGTTTTCGCATGGCAACTGCTTTACATGCATAACTGTACGTATGTATATGTGTGTTTATATTCTCACAGGGCTCGAAGTTGGAAGAAGAACTTTCATCAAGGAATTATGCAAAT